>CM067344.1:61453625-62156125 GCA_034190875.2 Urechis unicinctus | reverse complement strand
GTGTCAAACCAGACAAACATGCGTCTTAAATCCTAGTATAGCATATGACACAATCTGAAAGCCCTTATGTAAGCCCACATAAGATATGGCATCGTTGTACAATTTTTATTATATAGCCAGTGCTCTTTTGCGATTTATAAGACTTGACATATCGACACATATTGTATGATCAACTCAGGCACGTAACTATATTTGCTTATGCAAGAATATGACAGGTTGTTTATTTCTGTCAAGCCCTAATCCGGCATTTATACAGCAAAAACAACACAATAAATCAACGGGACCAATTAATCAATATCTTACGTTAATAATCCATGTATTAGAGGTGTCTCTTGCACGCATATCAGCTTGCATGTGTCATTATGAACACAAGTAATATACGAGTATGTTCCGTAACATCACAAGTACACAGCCACTGAAAGTCCATTAAGCCGTGTATCTCTTATCAATAGTGTCTCGATTATTTCTCAACGATTCGTGAACAGTTATAGGTACAATTATTGTTTCAACACGCACCCCCATAACGGCTAGAATATGCGATGTGATGGCTCTTCTTAAACGTTATCTTTAAGTGCCTCTGCTTAACACCGAAAAGAGACCATAACAATTGGTTGATAAATGTTTCACAACCTCGTATATTTTAACAGGCTATGTGGGACGTTCAATTATATTACCAAATATACATAGGAACTGCCACGAACGTTTGTTAACTTATGAGACTACTGGGAAATCATGACGATAACAAATGATCGAAGAATACCTTGGCGAATGCATATTTCTTAGCGCTAATATTGTTAACATCGGCGGAGCTCCAGTGATTGATCTGTTAAAACCTAGTTATGCTGGTGATATAATTCACCCAAAGACAAAAAAACAAACTGTCTGGACATGTTGTTGCTGGTCTATGTCAATATCTGAAGTTGGCATCGTAAATGCTGACAACTTTGGAGCCGACGGCGAACCATAATATGTGTATATACAGTTACGCTGTGTTTCCGTTTGCATATTTGGCCCTAATGAAGCTAACATTGTTTTCAATGACGATTTATGATATATAACAATAGTTTGTGACGTCATGCCCGCATATGTCCGTGTGCGCTTCTGTTCAAACCTCTAGGGTTAATGCACATAGTTTTGCGTCAAAACTAATCCAAGGTGAGTCAAATGGATGGCTTAAAGCCCAGATTAAGATAAGCTGGTATATGATGATTGTAGTTTTTACCAGCTCTCGAAACATCGATGAGGCCCGCCTTCTTTAACAAATCATTCTGATTGAATAACCGATATGCCCCGGTATAGAATAGGATGACGTATTATAAGAATTCTATCACCGAGCAATATTTGTGCCCAAGAAGTCTGCTGCTGCAACTTGAATATAGATACTATAAGATCATCAAATATATAGCCGTCCCTCATAGCCCTACTTTCAGATCAGGGTCACATTCAAGTTCGATACTGTGATGAACAAAGCGGGTGCTTTGATCTGATCACACAGTCTAGGCAAAGAGAATATAGCAACGCTAGGAGGGTAGACCTCTTAAAGTAGCAATAAGCCATTGACCAGAACCCATCGTGACGTTCTGGTTACTGCATGAGTTCGTGAGAATACCATGAAAAGTATGGATCAAGATAATGTTTTCGCGTTATACCTTGCTGCTTTATCCTGTTCACTTTCGACAATTAGTAATCAGAGGAATCTCTGTTGCCAATAATTTATCAGAGTTACAATGACCACACATGTGCGTCCAATCGTTGCCATATTGTACACATTGATTACGAACGAACAACTATGAGTATGACGATAAGGTCATATATTGAGGGCATACGATGTGGTGTTGTATACAGAGAACGATGTAAGTGATATAATTCTGGGTACTAAGACAAGTGCTAGCTGTAAATGACTAGAGCGAGTCTGGGCCAGGAAATCGTGTGAAATAAACTGGTCTGTTGCTTAGTGTTGCTCAAATAACAATATGTTTATTCAGGGTTAAAATAGATATACGTAGCCGTGTAATTCCTAGCCATGGAGAACATTTAAGAAGAAGGTTTGGAAACGCAGAACAAAATTGGTTAAAAGAATGGGATACATTTTTATATTATTTACTAATCTTTAGTATGTGCGGTCAGATACGCCTGTAACATAGAGCTTCCCGTCTCACAGATAAGACGCAACCCTAATTTTATGACAATGCTGATAGGTTTAACCGTTATTATGGAAATAGCAAGCAGGCGTCGAGTCAAGTCAAAACAATTAAGATATGTCCATAAATCAAGGTGAACGACCCATAAAAGTGCCTGTCTGGTGCCACTATCGCGAAAAGACAGCCCAGTGGAGTAGATGACATTCTCATATATTTCCATGGAGCTTAAATGTGAGATGACCCGATGGTGCCCTTTATATGCTATAGCACACATAAGGTTCATTCGACAGCCACAAATGGTTAGATTGAAAATCTTTGAGGTCAGAAACCTCCGTCCCTTAAATGAATCTATTTTCAGAATATGGTCTGCTATACAATATACAGTACTTCAGTTATATAAGGCGGTAATTTATTGCTGAATCGCACAACAGAATAAAGCGCATGTTAAAATAAAGGAGTAACAAAAAATGCCATAACTTTTTTAGACATGAGGCTAAGCATAAACTATATACTCTAATCATATCATCAATCCCTAAGACTGTGTTCTTGTCATCTGCTTGAAGAGTAGGCATTTGCTTTTTTATCAACACAACTGTAGGAAAGATTAATACAAGAAGACACAATAACTTGAAGTGAGCTTGGCTACAATTACTGCAAATGCTATTCTTGGCAAACTGATGAAGCTTAGTTAGCTGAAGCATAGCATAGTTGATAATGGCAATGTACGCTACACAACCTTAAACACCCCACACGTTGGGTTACTCATCATTACTGCTCGACACTGTGACTCTAGTGGTAGCTATCCGACTTTAATATTCGATGACAATTATATGTTCGATCAACTTTAATTCCCAGTATCATCTTATTCGGAACCTTATAATTGCCGGCGCTTCACTACCGATGTATGAAATAGATGCCACGAACTAGAGACAGTAACGTGTCATGATATGCTATTATTATTTTTATGATGGATGGATCTCCAAAATGACCGTCTATTGCCTAGCTAAATACACGCAATCAGATAGAAACAAATATTTGGGTAACTAGTATAATGGAGCCGAGCTATATTGACAAAAGCAGCCTGGTGATTTGGCGTAGGAAGGGCATCCCGCTGTAAAAACCGCTACAAACACAAAACAATGACTAGACAAAAATAATAAACGAACCCTCAAAAACCATTCTACATGGAGAGGGCTTGTTCGAGGAAGACAGTTAGACAGTCCCAACCCTCGAAAGAGGATTAATTCAGGCCTGTATAATAAAAACACGGATGATGATGATGATGATGATGATGATGATGATGATGATGATGATGATGATTTGATTATGATGATGATGATGATGATGATGTATATAATCATTATACGCAATAACAAATGATGATTGCTCGTTTTCATTTGTTTGTGGGCCTGTCAACGTATGTAAGAGGATGTAGTAGCGTGTCATTAAGAGCACAGAAAGTTAATTCCTATTGTCATAAGGTTCAAATCCTGATTTGAGAAACAAAACGTGTCATCATTGATGAAACACAACAGATTTGTTTGCTCAAAAATATACCTTAACCAGCCTCTGCAAAGTTTTAACAACCCATCTCATAGATCGTTCTTGTTTACCTAGAGATATTTTATTTAACGCAAACTAAACATTTAACACGTGGAACACATCTGTGCTTTTGTACTCTTTCTGAGTTAATAAGAAGATTAGTCGAGGTAAATAGCTGACTATAATGATTACAGTGACCACTGTTTGTGTTGCTATTAAGCACCTGGAATACTTGTTGTATAGGCTACCTAGGTGCAACGGAGCTGTCTTATAATACACAAAACAAATTAAATCCAGACCACAGTTGTTTAATGTGGGATCACACATTTTTGTATATTTTGTAAAATACCTCGCGAAATTATACTTTGCAGTGGAAGTTGCAAAGCAATAGGCATGACATGACCATATCATAATATGCAAATATTATGCGCCATGTCCCGTGCTCTAACATGACAAGAAAGCTACTGCTAGCTGATTCACAGACATCAATACGACCGCTATAAGACGCTTAACGTTCACTTAAAGTTTTCATTGTAATGCATCTATCTTATAACTCAATGATAACTCCCAGAAGAAACACGACTGTGCCTATGGAATATGTAAATCTTCACTTATCATTATTGAAAATCAAAGCTGGGAAGTATAAAGGGGACTTAGATTACTAACACACGCCTAATGTGAATTGAGGCTGTCGCAACAGAACAAAGCCTGTTAACGTGACCCATACTACGTCAAGAGAGGAAATACGTCACCAACAGTCACGAGACAAGAGCTAATGGGGAAGGCATCGCTATTTCTACAAGAATAACTAATTTCCTAACTGAAGTGCGTCCTGGATAAGATGTCCCGTTGGCCATGTGCCGATCGATATGAATTGACAAGTAGTGTCGTCAGGACATCGAAAATTTGTGTTAGCCATGAAGTAAATATGGGAATCATGGATATGAGGGCGCAAAGTATGATGTACAGTCGGCGTATTGGTCAAGCCACTTCAGAGACAACGATATTGTATGATGCAACAGACCTGGGGATAAATGTCTATGCGTGCATGCCAACAATGCGAAGGGTTCAACTCAATAAAAGGCATTGGCTTGAAGCTCATACAGTGAATGAATTGCTCTCGTGAGTGTTGTATATTCTACTGTGATGTCCACAGACGACTATCCAGGGTTTGGATGTTAGAATCAGACATGAGCTTTGACGTCACATCTTGATTATACGCGCGGGTGGTTCAATGTTACTTTCATGGTCAGGCGCTCTTCCGCGGTATATTGAGAAGCACAATGATGCAATTAATGGATCCTAAATATGAACATTCATTGGGCGCTTCTGGTAGCTGATACGTGTCCAGTCTCGAGAGACAGACGGTAACTTGATATATAATAGTAAAACTTTGGAAGTTTTTCGGTGACAGATAAACGAATAAGTTATCTTACGGTCTGGTGTTTTGATCCTACTGAATGTCATAGTTTACAGAAGGCTTATGACGAAAATATCAAACGGTGTTGTTTTCATGAACCGTTTGTCGAATAACACTTACAGCCAATTTACATCTTGTCGGCACAACTTGAACCTGATATTTGTCAATGATTTATAATTAATCGTTGTTGTTATAGTATGTGACATTCATATTGTTACTAGTCTAAACGGATAAAACTTTGCAGTATCACAGAGTTTGATGCAAAGAGTGTTCACGACAATCGGAGCAATGTTCCACTCATCTGACCTATTGATGGATATAACATATGTTTCCTCGACACATGCAAAATATAAAAAACAATCTGAAACCTCAACACCCAAACATTTCCCTTTCGATCCAAACATAAAATATAGTTATAAATCCTACACTTTTAACAAAGAATTCCATTTTAAAGGCAAATATGCATGATAATATCATGGATTTTGAGTGTTTATGGACCTACATCCCCTTTCACATATTACCAATCAGAGGCATTTTGGTTGCGCAAATCGGCGATTAGAAAAAACGCAGTGCTTTGGAAGCAAGTCACTTCTTAGACTGCACTGCGTTATGGTGCAATAGTCATAGAATATGCTGTCGTTGCACGTGTCAGACGAGAGTGAGAAGCAGCCCCTACGATGGCCATACAAGCCATAGTCTTGGGTCTCTTTTCGTGAATGAATCGTACCTGGGAGTATTATACATTGTCGAGTGATAGCCATGGGTGACTATCTGGAGGTTGGATGCTGGAAGAAGACATCAGCAATGACGGCCTCCCTTGGTAATTCACGCCGATAGTTTAATGTTCTTTGCTTATTGAGGCTTTGAAATATGGAACACCCTTTTCGAAGCAATATAATTATGATAAATTTCACCGTTTTTTCGGGTCCAAGTTTTCATTCAGGGTGTATATGTGAATTGAGTAAGTTTCAATGAAGTTTTGATCTGAGGAACACATTGGGTTTATTGTGGTTAAACGGAAGGTTTTGTTGCCTGAAATTACCTAGTATTTAGGGCAAAAGCATGATTTTCGTATTCAAATGTATGTCTGTATGTCTGTATGTATGAATGTATGTATGTATGTATGTTATGTATGTCTGTATGTCTGTATGTATGAATGTATGTATGTATGTATGTATGTATGTATGTATGTATGTATGTATGTATGTATGTATGTATGTATGTATGTATGTATGTATGTATGTATGTATGTATGTATGTATGTATGTATGGTTGTATGTATGGTTGTATGTATGTATGTATGTATGTATGTATGTATGTATGTATGTATGTATGTATGTATGTATGTATGTATGTATGTATGTATGTATGTATGTATGTATGTATGTATGTATGTATGTATGTATGTATGTATGTATGTATGTATGTATGTATGTATGTATGCATAAGAAGGATTTTCGTATTTAAAGATCATTTCAACGCTAATATAAGATAATATCATATATTCTAGTCAGTCGCGTTTGTGGCTATGTATGTAAGTATGTATGTATTTCTGTATGTATTTCTGTATGTATGTATTTCTGTATGTATTTCTGTATGTATGTATGTATGTATGTATGTATGTATGTATGTATGTATGTATGTATGTATGTATGTATGTATGTATGTATGTATGTATGTATGTATGTATGTATGTATGCATATATGAATGTATGTATGCATGTATGTATATATGCATCTATGTATCTATGTATCTATGTATATATGTATGTATGTATGTATGTTAACTCACTTTTTTGGCACGTGATACAGGTTGCAATTTTCCAAACTTTTCCGAATTGTTTTGTTTTGACCCTGACCTCAAGCTTAGGTTAAGATCATCGAAAAAGTGAAAAACTAGTAATTCGATCAACTCCATTAATGCTGGTTGGATCGTTACCAACGTTGCATCATCTTGTGCCTCAATCTAATTTCAAACTTGTTTTGAATATATGTTTGGCCAAAAAAACTAATATTTTTCCCAAGCGACCCATGTATCAGTCCAAATGTCACCAAAAGTTTCATGAATATTTCGATCGCTTATAAAGTCTTCGATAGATGTACTATGGTACAAACATTTGGGCCACAAGTTTTCATTGACTACTCATGTCGCACCCTAAGGTTTCATGGATGCTGATGACGTCACTTCCGGTTACGAACGCATCAAACATTCTGAAAATAGTCGCAAGTTTAGTTTCTTATGTTTCCGTGGATGATACTTTCACAAGTTTACATTTGACTGAAATAAAATGCAATTACAAACTTGTTTTGCAATGCTTTATGATGGATTGGCCGCACTGACACTGCAATGTCAATGTTTGATGATTTGCGATTGATGATTGATGATATATATATATAGATATATAGATATATATATATATATAGAGATATAGAGAGATATATAGATAGATATATATATTATATAATATAGATATATATCTATATATATATATATATATATATAGAGATATATATATATATATATATATATAGATATATATATATATGATATATATATCTATCTATATATATATATATCTATATATATATATCTATATATATATCTCTATATATATATATATATATATATATATATATATATATATATATATATATATATATATATATGCTGTATTTGCTATGTTGAAGAGGTGCACAATGTTTAGTTAAGGAGGCTCTGGGACCTGAAAGAGTACATTCATTACACCTAAACGCTGAGCATGTAATTCCATTCTTATTTGTAATGTCTCATGCGTACTTTGCGAAGATTTGTCAACAAAGTTCTTATAGATATAGAATGATTACATTTGATGTTGCTTGTTGCGTACAAAGAACACCAATAAAAACCAGTAGATGCGCAGCCATTGCGGCATTTAAAAAAGATGCTTTCTTGTTTTGTTTTTAAGTTGACCTGAAGGCCAATATGATCGTAGGGCAGTGCTGGTAAACAACCTGAGGATTAGCTTCGAGGCTGTATTTGGATAAGGCTAGTTATTTGAATGCGAAAGCGACCTCGAAGCATGCGGAAATAATAAACAGGGATTTCTGGACAACATGGCATTACAAGTTCAAAATGAAAAAACCATCCTGTAGGTGACAATCCGGACCACGCGTTGCGGAAAAGAGCAATTATCATTATTTGCGGAAATTACCTTTGGGCGTTTGCCGTGCAATCAGTATGTAAACGGTTTATTATGTCGACAAAGTAGCAACTGGTCAGGTATAGCCGCTTGTGAGAATTTGTTATATTTAAGGTTGTCAGGCCGTTTGGCAACCTCGAATTATTTAACCGTCGAAATGGAGTTGTTAATTTGCGTTTCCAACCCAATAGTTTGTTAAGGGCATGGGCCGTCATCACGGCGATGTGGTGGTACTCAGATGTCCATTTTCGGCATGATTCGCGTGAGTAACTGTCTAATAATTGGTTGAGCTATAATTGTGTCTCTCGTGTTAGATTTACCACAAATTGCTTGCGTACATTGTCTTAATATATAAGGGTAAACACAGGAGTTGAAAACCTATTTGCGCAAATACCGATTTGCATAGTTCAATGATACTATGGTTAAACTTTAGTTTCTGAGTTTTATCTAATTTGAATGGCGACTTGATGACCCTTATTTTGATCACAATGAGTTGATGTTAAGTTCTAAACAATATGGAACAGTATGGTACGTTTTCTCTCTAGCCGTGCTGTTCTTCCGGCTTTATTACCATTCGTCATGTTAGTGTTTGTGCACAGTGACTGTTATTGAAATAGCAAGCCATGAATATTTTATTCACCAAGAGAACAATACACACTGGTCGGTGAAGCAAAGCCACTCTCGCTCAGTCATATATCAAACAATATCAATTTTGCACTGCAATTTGAAAATTATCGAATAAAGCCTTTTGTAGACTTTACTTTATTGTACATCAATGTGATTAAATTGAAGTGTAAAAGGAGACTTTCCACAACATATGCCAGATTCGAACTGGCTAGTATATTTAAAAGTACCAAGATCCTGGCCAAGCTAACTGACCAACAAAGGCTACCTGACCCATGGTCCCTGGCGGACCAAATAGAACTAGGGTTACATTATGATCCAACGGCAAGCTTAAATGCACATTATGAATACAAAGAGTCGACTTCATCACAATCAATTATATGATGAACGAGAACAAATTGCCATACATATCCAGAGCATCGAACACAGGCACGTTCAATAGAAACTCCAACGACAGCAAACATAAATAATGTCAAGATTATAATGTAAATAGCCCTTTAAACTATGCACTATGCGTTGTGTGTTTTCATCGTCTCTTATGCGCACTTTTCATTCCCAATCGAAACAATGACTCACAAAGGGTTCATGTTTGGTGTTTAGAGCCTCATTCATCCATACTTCATCACCTTTGGCGATTTGAAAAAAACCAGCAAAATTGAAAACGGCATGCGCTACAGCACTCTCAGAGGGAACATTATTATCAAAATGCTAGTATCATCCCAGCTGGGAATGTCAAACTCTAAATTAATTACTCTAAAAAGTACTATCGTTCACCAGAAAAACTTTTATCAAATCGAGTATAGTATAATATTTATAACATTAGGCACCGATATATAAGATATCGATATATCATTTTGGGGGCATCTTAGGTGTTTGAGTCGTTTAAGAATTGGATTCAGTAATTGTTTAAAACTTTTTAGAATGGCGTATTGGCAAACAGTTACACTCCATATTCCGCTAACTTTATTTTGCATACATTGGCTGTTTTACAAGAGCAAGGGTAAATCATTTCCCGGAGTGCACTACATTAATTCATCAAAATGTAGCATGTGCTGCAGTTTGGATGGGTTTAGGTGGTTTCGATAATGATGCATATTGCAGCAGAGGTATCATTACAAAATCAACAAATTCAAATAAAGTCAGAATAGAACTTCCTAGAATAAGTCCAAGCGCTCCGTCTACGTCACAGAGCAGAGAAAGCATGGTATACGAAGCCACGACTGTGACTTCTTCCGAGGTCATTTGAGATAGATAAATGTTTAGAATAGTGAAGGAATCAGTAAAGTCCTCCCCAGAAATTCGGCCTCTGACCACATAAGTGATGATATTGTCGGCATATGTTTAAGATATTGGTGCCAGATGAAGAGAATGATCGTAGTAGACGTGACTGCACTGCTGTGAACAGTTACATTTGGATTGAAGACCCAATCGATACCAATCTGCCAAGGCTTCATCCAGACATACCACCTTGTCGTAATAGGAGCAGGTCCGGTTGTAATCTTAACAGATGGCATAGAAACACAAGGATGATCGATTTGTTTCGATTCATCTTATTCAATCCAATTCAATTATTCACCAACTTCGTTGGCCTCTACTAAAACATTTCCTCACCAGATGTTCACTTGGAAAGTAATGTACAGCACAGCCGCACTTCTTAAACATGTGCAAGGATCTACATTGCTCAAGACATACACTCTCTCTGTACGATATGGTATCATTGCAGTCCCCGTATGGCTCTGGCAGCAATGTCATCTGTAGAACCCAACATGCAATATATGACGTTTGACAAAATAAGCATCATGTGTCGGATGCGGTAATGTCGTTTTTAAACATAATTCACTGTGGTCATAGCATCCCACTTTTACAGTAGTAAATGATTGTTGATATACCGTATGATACTGAAGCTGCACCGATTGCAAAGCTCAGGATTATATGTTCAATCCGTGCTGTTCCACATTCTGGAACTCGCTGTGGTCATGTATGAGAACCTAACATCAAAAAGTTCCTATTGGTCCAAGTTATAGCCAGACTGTCACCATTAAAAACTGTTTGATTTAACAGCACACTATCCCAATATATTTCAATCATAATATTTCAAGGTGGTATTACCCTATATCCACTCGCTGCTGAATTAACCACTGCTTAATCTGATTTATCTGTGCATAAAATCGCCTGTAACCCGTATGCAGCCCCAGCACGCTTCGTGAACCATGTTCCGTTTGTCAAGAAATCAAATCGCAATTGTTATGGGGCAATGTGAATTTTACACAATTTAATAATGGTACTCAGCCCTGCTCTCGTATTGCCAACATTATTCATAAAACAAGGTTAGATACATATAAAAACAATTACAGAAACCAATAGAAAAAATACATTCTAGTATATGTTGATATTCATCATTAAAAGCCTCCTACAAGTACTCCTTGTTTGCTTATTTATTGGCTATCTGCTTGCACTGCATTACGCTAGAGATGCTCAGTACCAACAACCTTGGCATATATATTTCCATACTATCAATCTGGCATCGATACAATATATAGCCTTAATCCACTAATTTACTGAAAATGACCTGAAAAAAGTGGAACAATAATCCACCGGAATGGGATCCCATTGTGAGGGGTACGTAGGTAGGTAGGTAAGGAGGGACGGGGAGGGGGTCTTCACTTGTATGCATACAAATGCCTTAATATACTTACAACAGCCACATAGCCATGTTGTGCATAGGCGAATTCCTATTCCGTTATATTGTAGTTATTATGGAGATAATATAGGACGTTTAAATTGATTTCCGGTTCATTTTCATCGTCTCTCCATGCCAGAAAAACGGCCGTCATCACATCATACAATTCTGTCGAACATAACCAAACACTTATTCCTTGCACAAACGCAAGCACCACACACTTGTATGCAATGAGTTATCTGCATTTGTCGGCAGTAATATGATATGCTGCACAGATCATTACTATAAATACCGCTTCTTCGCTAGTGTCACAAACAGCATTGACGAATGATAAAATATTCATTTTTATCACTATGCAATGAAAGAATGATTCTTTGGTACTTCAGTTACAAATTAGTTCTTTATGAATTCATCGAATCATTTGCGAAATGGCAGGTGCATTACGTTCACATCAAATACTATTTAATTGATTCGAGGAAAACATGATATTGGCTGGCTGTCCAGTCCCATATCGGGCACTCAGGGATCATTTTGTTAATACATAACTACGTTTAACGCAGATATAAATAATGCCATCTTTTAATTGGTGCAACAGAGTTTACTTGATCGAAAATCATATTGATACATTTCCAACACCATTATTTGACTGAAAATATTCATGATGTACTGTGGAAATCTGTTTTATTTAGTTGTATCGTTCCATCGACAACGGTGCCTCCCTAAAACCATGAACCACACGGATTTTAGCTGTGCATCATTATTTGCTCTATGACTACCTCGCTATTGATGTGTATACTTTCACTTTGGTAACAAAATGTAGATTTTAATCAAATCTTCACTCATCAATGTTGTGGACATCATTGCGTACAAAATAGACCGACAAACAGGAAAGGTAATTTCCGACAACATAATTGGCTACTTCCGAAGTAAGAACCGCAGTGCCGCGTAGTGACTGAAAGTCTGAAAACTTAACACATTTGGTTTCCAAGGTGCGGTTGCCAAGCAGCTTGCTAGGCAACCTCGTTACAAATATGTGGCTAAACAGTCTCTTAAAGATTCCTGGTAAGCATTATGATCTGTATATGCCGGCGATGATGAAGGCACCAAATGATGATATCGATACAACAATGTAACCATGCCATCATGCTGTACGTTCAAATGTGTCGTTGTGACGTCATAGAATCAGTTAATCATGAACCACTCACGTGAATTATATCGGACCACGAATCATCATTGCACTGAAGTACATACGTTTACTAATTTTGGTTTTAAAAATGATAAATGTGGTTATACGACTGGCAATAAATGCTTGGTAGTGAGTGACGCGTATTGGAAATGATCAATTGATACACGATTCTTTCCTCCGACTTTTATACGTTTGGTTGTTGCAATATCCCCTACAATGCTGACCTTATGTCAAGAGAATGTGGTATTATTTCCGCTCCTGGTTATGAGGACAATCTGTTTCATGAACACAAACATGAAGCAAGCTTGATACACCTCTTATAAATACCATGCATTTCAACAAGGAGACATTGCCGAGTTTCAGCATAAATCCAAGCGATATGACAAAACGCATGGCATCTTAAGAGTGTAAAAAGGTATATCAAACGCTACCATTGCGTCTTAGCGCGAACGTCTGATCAAAATTATCAACTATCGACGAAAATGACGGGCAATCGTAAGAAGTAGACTGGAAGCAGATGTATCCTCGATACCTCAACAGGGACAGCAATTCGTCATGTTTACAAGGTGGGGTTCAAATGACCGAGGTTCCCTTCTTATCTCACACGCCATTCATTGTCCCTCAGTAAGATTGAGTTTCATAGGTATCGAAGTGACTGCAGCCTCAGGTCAATGCCGCGACGTAACGTAATTATGAAGATGGATGGCAGTTACTGGTGTTTGAGTGACCTCATTCCTATGGCAATTTAACGCGGACTTGAACCTTCATAGCGTAATATCGATGGTATTAGGTTGATACGTAATTCAAATGACGCCTATTCATAATGCCTCATCTTTACAGTCGACCTGATTAATATATATATATATATATATAAAACATATATATATATACATAGAATATATATATATATATATATATATATATATATATATATATATAGATATATATATATAGATATATATATATATAGATATATATATATATATATATATATATATATATATATATATATATATATATATATATATATATATATATATATATATATATATATATATATATATATATATACTGTGATGATGATTGGACGAATTATCATGTAACATAATCACCACGATTTATTAATATCAATTTGTCATTGATCCCTGTTGGGATCCCTGGAAATATACATTCGTTGATTTATGACTAAATACTGACTGAACATTAGAAGAAGAGCAGCTGATAACACCTAGTCTGTTGTTTGTTTTATGTATCCCTGTGTAGATATCCCCAAAAGTTACACCCAGTCGTCGTTGTTGAAAACACAATGGGATTCATATAACAATTGGATGATAAAGACTGGAGGAAATGATATCTTTCTTGACAGATTATATCGCCGACAACAGAATTGCTTTACATTTCTGCAATGTGGCAAATATACATTACATGCAGATAGTATTCATGTGTGAGTTTTTGTCTTATAACCAAATACAGGTTATACATGTTTGTCATAAATGTTATCTTTCGTTTGAGCACTCGCCGCCAGCACTACAACTCGAAAGCATTTAACAGGGCCATCCCGTGATTGTTTAGACAGGCTTGCTCGTCGAATTGCTCTCTGGAATAAAGAGATATACCTGAATGTTTCACGAAAATACGGGATCCTACCCGGGAATGTGATTGGGTCTTTCCGCCGCCGTACAATTTCCCGTCAGATTTCAGAAGCTCATGTAATTCATGAATATGAGTGCTGTGACCTCGAAAATCTATCCTTTTGAAAAATGTTGAATGAGATACTGGGTTTCGTAGCAATAATATAAATTCTTTGAGTCACATTGATCTTTAAAAATACTACATTGTTCAATATGGTCGCCAAGCGATGCTCACCGATCGCATGGTTCTTATATGGCCGAAGTTTTGGCACAATCTCGTATGAAATTCTCTTTTATATACCTTAAAGCGTTTTTGGAGCAGATGTAGTCAAGCTGACCTTCAAGTAAGTTCATTGCAGAAGCATTCTTGCCTAAGACTATTTGTTACGACAACAAATACAACAATCGTGTAAAGTAACATCCAGCTATTTACATAGGTTTTGGAAAGAATGAAGGAAGTAAGAGAGTCCAAAATGACAACCATTCTATGCCCACCATCTCACGCGCGCCAATCTACGGACGAATCTCGTGCACATAATCCCTCTCTTCGTAAATGAAGCCGATTTTGGTAGTGCCGGTAGAGCCGGTAGAGTCAGAACCTGTCTTTTACAAAAATATTTATTAGACCCTGTGACCTTGAAAAGTATTCCAAGATCAATCATAGTACAGTTACTTCATGAACATTGTAACATCTGTACATTATGTCATATGGTGAGGACAGTCCAGCAGGTTAAGGAACGGTGTGAAAAACGCATTAATAATCAATGAGAACAACTAAGCATTATCACTTGAGTGCCAATAACGCTGCATCAGCAACTTAGTTGGCTTACTCAAAACTGTTCACAATTATCCATTTTTCTAAACGATCCTCTCAACCACTGTGAAAACCTCACCGATGTGGTAATGATAATTATCTATGTAAGGCGTGGATAAGTTAATGAGTAAGAAAGAAACATAAAAGGTCTCTGATATGACGAAAATCAACACTGGATAAATTTATCTTCATTATGCCGCGATGTATCACGGGATTTAGTATTTATGCTTGACTATATTGACTAGAGTCACTGCTTCATTTAATCATTATGAATCATATCGCGTCTCATAAATCGAATGATTGCTACATCAATATCCTTATGGCTTCATCAAGTATGTAGAGTGTTGATGACAAATCCTATCACATTTATTGATGTTGCAATTACGCATAAATAGGGTTTCTGTTTGTAGTCCTTGAGATGATAAGATTGTCCGGCAGAGCTGATATTGAATCACTTTTGAATATACAAATTAATTAAATCTATTGTGCACAACATATTTTTCGCAGTGAGTGTTCTTTGAAAAGCAATATGCTGTTGGGCTATTGCTATAGGCAGATATATTATGTTGCTATTTTCACTTATCTATCATTAAATATAAAGCCACACCAGCCCATTATTCGTGGACATTGCCTTAGTGAATCTTTGAAGTCAATTTGACAGGATATCTTGGCATTTGTCATTTCACGTTACGCTAAGGCCCAGCAAAAATAACAAAACCTGGAAATCATTATCATCTGAAACTTATTATTTCATAGGCTTGTACACTGAATACTCAACATAACTATTTCTGGTATTTCATGATAGATTGATAGATTACTGTGGACACCCTGTGTAGTCTTGGTTGCCAAAACTTTGCCATGACAACCATCTGTCAATTTGATAAGTGGTCTTTATAAGCACCGCGAAGTCCCCTCGTCATATCGGCGAATTAGCTAGCAACCCGTTATCATGAGTAATCGTGTGTCAATCCATCTACGGTAAAGGCTGTAAAACAATACATGACCAGGGCATTGGTTAAGAATGGTGAAGCATTTAATGTGAATACGTTTATTTCCTACTTCAAACTACATAGGTTATGCATAATGAATCCAGTTCAAATTGGAACAACAGGTTATTGAGATTTCTGGTGAAGTAGCCATGGTACTTATTCTCGTCAGGTAATCATAACGACTCACACAGAGTTATAGGGCACGAATTTCAATTAACACCAGCGGGACCAGTCGTACGAATCTTAACCATCCCACATTGGTGATATAATGTTATAACAGCCCGTTGGTCCACGCTGCATCTTTACCCGTATATCTAAATTATATGTGCATTCAGGGAGATCCTGTATCTAATTTTGAGTTAATTGCTTTCGGAGCGCTCCCTTATGTGCCAATCACAACCCGAATGTCTTAATGCCCTCCTAGGGTGCAAACTCATGTCTTCTCTCGGACACAAAACTCAGACTTGATAACCGAAACTACACACTTGTTCTCTTTTATCGGCCACAGCACACGCGCAGTAGCAACTCGGACTCGACGATATTCTTGACACTGGTTAATGATTCCACTTACGCATACCAGTTACACGTACGGTGCGTGAACAAAAGTGACAAACGTTGGTGGCTCCTATCATTAAACTTAAACACCATGGCACGTCGATGTGAGAACTGATGAAGCTACCTTCTCCTAACAGGTAAACTTCCAAATGAGAAGGCTCTTACCTAATAAATTGCTACAATGATGCTAATAGGTTCATACATACTGCATTTGGTCACTAAGACAAGCACCTAAAAGGTCTCACGATTGCCGTCTATACAGTGGTGAAAGGTCCATTACGGCAGATATACGACCTACGAAAGCTCCTTTCTTGTGACATTATCACCCACAGGCAGCCCAGCTGAGGAGATAACATTGTCGTATATATTCATGGATCTGATAAGCGAGATGACTCTGTGGTGACCCGTTACTGGCTACAGCCCTCATGAGGTTCACTCTATTCCAAGTCATTGACTTAAAACATCGATTTAAACTGTCTAGCAAATTTTTAGCAGCAGTTCAATATGCATATTATGCTGTAGCGACAGCATGTGGCAACCGAAAGTAAAGCTGTATGACACAGCGTGCCACTGTATGATGATGGACGCCACCCCCACAACACAGCATATTCATTTGTATTGATCAGGATAACGAATGGTCTGTGGGCAGCATTACTGTGGGCAACATTACTGTGGATAGCATTACTGTGGGCAGCATTACTGTGGGCAGCATTACTGTGGGCAGCATTATGGTGGGCAGCATTTCGGTGGGCAGCATTACTGTGGGTAGCATTACTGTGGGCAGCATTACTATGGGTAGCATTACTGTGTGTATCATGTGCATTATTCACTTCAGTGAACGATAAAGAACGATATGATATATAAGATGTCCATGTCTGTACGGTCCCCAAGATATACAGGTTCTACTCACTCTAGAAAGTGACTCCCAAACAAACAATAACGTCATACCTACCTCACATCCTGACGCCGAACTAACGAGCTACAATGAATATCCAACAACACTTCCACTGAGGAGAGCCATGCAAGAGAGCAATAACCGTAGCAGGGCCACTCCATGGACCCGGTCATAAAAGCGTTATTGCGATCACTGTCTAATAGACCATAGCGCTGGTCAAGCGACTTTGCTATGACAGCTGTCCATCAGAGCTGTACCAGAGAGTTAGCCAAGAGACTTTTCTATGATAATCGTCCACCAGAGTTTTACCTGGGAGCTAATCAAGAGACGATAGCCGTCCAACAGAACTATGCTTGAGCGCTTGTCAAACGACCGAGTCTTCAAAGATACAACGGCAGCGTATTACAAAGGCAATTCAAAGGTTAGGATGAGAGAGATATTTATTAAATGTAATTCAGAGGAGTGGTCACAAGCTCTGACAAAGAGAGAAGCGTTAAGTAGGGGTTATAAAGCGAATTCATCACATGCGCGAGTCAAAAAGATAAGCAGGGGTAGTAAAGCAAACTGATCATGAGCGCTAACCATGAGACAAGCGTTAGGCAGGGGTAGTAAAGCAAACAGATCATGAGCGCTAGCCAAGATAGAGGCGTTAAGCAGGGGTAATATAATGAGCTTGTAGCAGCCCGAAGAGAGGTCTCAAATTGAGAGAGAGAGAGAGAGAGAGAGAGAGAGAGAGAGAGAGAGAGAGAGAGAGAGAGAGAGAGAGAGAGAGAGAGAGACTCAGTGGAGGTCACGAGAACTAGTCGACAATGTTTGTCACTGGAGCTAGTCAAGTTACGCTAAACATTTATTAATGTCATCCCCAAATAAACTCCTCAGCAGCCCACTTGAAACATGATGAAGATAACACAGCTAACCATTCATTGCAAATAACAGTTGAACCTGGTTCGTTAGGCTTTGTAATCAATTAGTTAACAAAACTAAGCTGTGTGTAATACATAACATACGTCGGCATTGATTAAAATGTGCAACACCGATCGATGGACTTTAAGTACGTAAATCTTAATCAGGTACTTACATGTATTTGCATGACATATCGGGCCTGATCGAGTGAGATTGCTGATAAGACAAAGTGCTCGTATATTAAAATTGTTCATCGTTGAGCGCTCACTTTAAGACCACAGATCATGCATGTGTTGTATGAGCAGTCCGGATTGTATATAAAGGCATAACCATCTCCGTAAAGACGGAACCAACTTCGCGTCCATCATACTGGTATGGCAAAGCGAAAAGGATCAGAAGCGGTTGGAGATGACGAGGGGGTTGACGGATCGGCTAATCTTCTCAGAGGTATAAACTTTATATAGAGAGCTTCGTATGTTGTGTTATCGCTTCGGTGACTCTCGTGTTATCGGGTTATCATTAGCAAAGAAAAATATCCATTGACTATGTATGATATCCAAATAGGAACAACTTCTAGTAAATTTGATATGATACCATTGTCGCTCATCATTTGAAGTATTTTTCACTTTTTTATTTTCCAATTCAACTTCAACCCCCCTGATTATTACCATGATTTTATATTACAAATAGCTCACCATAGAACCCCAAACTAGCTTTCGATCCATATGAGTCAGCGTCACTTTCCTACCGTTTCCATATAGTTATGATACATGCCATATTAATTCATCTCAACCGAACCCCATTGTAACTATTCCTCAATGTACGGTTGTTCGTGTAAAGCCCCGCTGTTGGGGTCCAGTCGACTGTCCTTCACGATATGCGCATTCTTCGGCTGCATTTCCTTGTACCTTATGCGGATTAACATGGGAGTAGCCATCGTCTGTATGACGCGAGATCCTGTCGAGAATGACACAGATATCAACACTACAGACCAGGGATATCCCAGGGATTTCCGACACAGGGGATTATACAGTGAGAGCGATTGTAGTGTCGACGCTGTTACAGATGACAGCAACCAGGTAGGTTAGTTCTCAGTCAAAAGTGGAAAACAATGCTTGTTATGTATGCATTTATTCCCCAGACCATTGATATTGGCACAAATTAAACAGAGGTTGCAAAAGCCCCAAAAGAGGAGATGGGAAAGGTAATGTAGGTCATGCACATGCAAGAGCATGCAACTGACATTGAATTTGGGCGTTAATACAGTACAACGCTGTGGTATAGAGTCATGGGATTGCAAACAATGATTATAAAGATGACCCTCTGCACTTGTGTAAACAGGGTGAATTTGAATGGAACCGCGAGTTGCGTGGTTACGTCAACAGCTCATTCTTCGTGGGATACCTACTGACGCAGGTGCTGGGAGGCTGGCTTGCTGCAAAGTTTGGCGGGAAAAGGGTACTTGGAGTTGGCATATTTATCACTTCGGTAGCGAGCCTATTATCGCCCGTAGCGGCACGTGGCAGCGTCTATCTTCTCATGGCTATGAGAGTTATCAAGGGACTAGCATCGGTTAGACATTACCTTTATCTTCTTCTTGTGGACGCCACAATCAGCAAGCGAGAATGCGGCTGGAAGATCTAATGTTTTCAGGGAGTGTATTTCCCGGCTCTGCATCAGATGTGGTCTGTTTGGGCGCCTTTTTATGAGAGAAGTACTCTGGTAGCTTCTGCGAGCTCAGGTAAGACGCATATTTGTTCGGATATTACGTAGATGCTGGTAATAGGAAATACGATGATCTCGATTAATATCACCACGCCATGTGTCAATGTACCATGCAATGTGTCAATGTGCCATGCAATGTGTCAATGTGCCATGCAATGTGTAAATGTGCCATGCAATGTGTCAATGTGCCATGCAATGTGTAAATGTGCCATGCAATGTGTCAATGTGCCATGCAATGTGTAAATGTGCCATGCAATGTGTCAATGTGCCATATAATGTGTTAATGTGCCATGCAATGTGTCAATGTACCATGCCATGTGTCAATGTGCCATGCAATGTGTAAATGCGCCATGCAATGTGTCAATGTGCCATGTAATGTGTTAATGTGCCATGCAATGTGTAAATGCGCCATGCAATGTGTAAATTTGCCATGCAATGTGTCAATGAACCATGTCATGTGTCAATGTGCCATGCAATGTGTCAATGTGCCATGCAATGTGTCAATGTTCCATGCAATGTGTCAAGGTGATCGCAATTTATAACGTTCAACAACTGAACAACATGTTGGGCACAGTGGCCTATCTAATTAATCATATCGATTGATATATATAACTGATCAATCTGCGATGATATACAAATGCACCTGTGAACTTGACCATGACGCCCCATAATTAAAATGTTGGCTGAAGTGGTTGGCTTATCAGCTGTGTATGATAAGTACATGACTGCCGTACTTGTGCCGGCCCTTATTTGATGGATTCCGTTGTGAACAATTGATTAGATAATGGTTTGTTTATAAAGTATGCAATACCTATTGGGTAAGTCCTTGTCGAGTGGTATGCTCGGTATGAACATTGTTCTACTAGGGTTATCATCATGGCTTCAGTATATAAGAGTGGTAGTGGAGATGGCAGGTACTTCAAAGGGAAATGCTACAGTTCACTGCCGCGCCACCCAGCGGCCGTCGCGTAACTGCGCTTCCTTTGGTGGGAACCACCTTTGACGCGCTTCGCGTATTTTCGCGCCCGGTGCGCCCGTGTCTGCGCTGCAACTTGTTGATTTCGAAGTAATTTGGGGGCACATAGCGACGAATTTTTTCCGTTGAGTTTAGATCAAAGTCACACCTTATGTACGACGCAATCCAAGTTCAAATATGAATGACCTAAGGTTCAGAAAGAAAATATACTTCCACTTGGTCTCTGGCCTGTGCTACGCAAGATCAAGTTGAAACCTAAAGGATTTGTCAAGGCGAGCGTGCAAGAACAACGAAGAGCATCTGCAGCTCGGATGGTGAATCTTAATAAAGTAGTTATCAGCAGTTGTGAGCATGATCTTCGATGTGATGAATGTGGTGACGATGTGTCGTGTAGTCAACAGACTGACGATCACCATGGGGTAGTTTCACTCACACGGTACAACACAGCAGAAACGAAAGACTCTTAGACAGAAATGTTGGAGTTTGTTAGATGGCTTCGAAATGTTATTGAAGGAAAAGTTATCCTAGTTGCTCATAATTGTAAAGCTTTCGATGCAAGTAGATTGGTGCGGCATGTGGTAGCAAGTCCCATTGTAGAGGAATTTTCACAAGTAGTTGCAGGTTTTGCAGATACTCTGCCAATGTTCAGGTTTTTGTACAAGGGACAGTTTAGGGATTTGAAGCAAACAACGGTTGTTAGAAGAATAATGAAGAAGGAATATGATGCTCATAATGCAATAGACGACGCAAAATATTTGCAGGAAGTTGTTGAAGCCAGCTGGAGTACCAAGAAAGATTTGTTTGCACAAAGCTGTTTAGTCTCTGTAGTTATTCAGGAAATAGAGAGAAACATGGTGAGGTCACAAAATGAAGGTTCTCTCGAAGTTTTGACCAGGAACAAAATGTGTGGTGCTGCAATGGTAGGAAAGATAGCTGCAAGTGCTTTGCAACTTCGGCATCTACTACTAGCATTCAGAAGAAAGGACGAATAAGGGTTGGTGTCGCTTTTTGGTGGCAAAGATATAAATGGGCACATAAGAGTTACTAAAATTTCATCTGTTGTCAGTTATCTGGTTATGATTCATTGAGTGTTAATGGTATGTCTTTTGGAATTTATACTGCTCGGAAATTGATAGAGTCGTTCTAACTTACTAGTCGTTATGGTGTTTGCTATGTATATGACAATGATATAATATTTTGATGTAAGTCAATTTTAAAGTTATGTGTTATACAAATAAACATATATTTTATAATAATTTATAACAGTCATGTATGTCATTTTAAAAAATCCTCAAAAGTGAGTTTTTGTTATAGTTTTGCTATCACTTCATAGTACATTTATCACTGCATCATATTACCAAGTTTACTTCAAAATCAGTGGTAACATTTTTTTATGGAGGTTTAAATATTGTAATTGACCGCACTCATGGAATACAATAGAAAAATCCATTGTGGCTTCCCATAGACTACGCGGACCTATCATTTTTCTTAAATTCTTTTCATAGTACATATGGAGGTTTGAATATTGTAAAAACCGCAATCATGGAATACAACAGAAAATCCATTGTGGCTTCCAATAGACTACGGGGACCTATCATGTTTTTAAATTCTGTTCTATTTCTCTGTCTGTATGTCAAATATAATGTAATTCGCTGTCTGAACGTTTCTATAGAACCAAAATATTAACAAAAAACGCATAATTCCCATTGGCTTAACATGTGGATCTTAAATTCGTCATACTCAGAAATTTACACCAGTGACCTAAACATTTTATTTTACATTTCTGTAGCTTTATATACAAGCTTACTCAGTGCAAAAAATCGTGAAAATCTATGCATGAATTTAGAACTGTCGCAATTGTCTTTAATGATTCCACCACGTGTTCCCCATTCACAGCACCTGGTCACAAGAGACTGATCAGCTACTGACCCTGATATGTCACCGATACATGATTTTTGTATTGTCGACCTGTATGAAAATAAATTCTTCGTACTGACGACATCACGTATAAAGCTCTCACGGCCGCATCTCATTGATACCGCTTGCTGATCATCTGCAGGCAACGCATGGGGCAGCATCTTGAGTTTCTTCCTCTCCGGTGTTTTATGTGACACGATAGGATGGGATTGGATCTTTTACATCTATGGTAAACTCCACATCATGGTCCCTCAAATCTTAACTTCTGCTACACCACGCTAAAATAAATGTCATAGTATCATCATTGAGTGACCTACTACTTTTAGTTTGTGGTGTTTATTTTCAGGGATCACGGCGCTGGTGTGGCTTGTCTTTTGGGGACTATTTGCATTTGATAGTCCATCTCAGCACCCCCGAATCTCCCCGAAAGAGCACGAGTATCTACAGCGCTCCATCCCAGCCCGCCCTGAGGATCAGGAGGTGAAGATTACGGTGGTCATCACTGGTTAAACAGTTTTATACACAGGTCTTTGGGAAAAAGCATTTATATGAGTATATTGGTGTGTATATGTGTTTGTGCATCTTTTACTCGTATTTATGTCTGCGTATGTCTGTGAGAGGTCATCTTTGTTTGTATATATGTTTGCCATTTGAAACGCCCCATTTGTTGACAAGGAGCTGCACACCCCCTGGGTGAAGCTGATGACTTCCCCACGAGTTTGGGCCATCGTCATGGGCGACTTCTGTTACTTATGGGGCACCTACACCAGTCTTACCACCATGCCTCAATATATGAGTGACGTCCTCAAATTCGATATCAAAACGGTAAATTTGGTTCAATTCTCAGGAAATGGATGGTGATAGATTTGGGGGGAAGGGTTTTGCTTCATAAATGTTCTGACACCTCAAACTGAGTTGTTCCTGTGGCACTGCATAACAAAACTGACTTGACAACATCGTTCTTAAACATCTGTTTTTTGCCTGTTCCTACAGAATGGTTTTTATAATTCTCTGCCATACATCGCTCAATTCGTCGGTACCTTCATCGTCTCTATCTTCATCGACACGCTCCGGATCAAGAAATATGTATCGACGACGGTTGCCCGGAAAATTGCTGCTGTGTTAAGTAAAAAAAATCCACTCAGAATTGCACATTGCTACTGAAGAGAAATGCTCTGTTTTCACTGAGTTTCAATCGAATGACACATCGTTCCAAAGTGTCAAATCTCTTATTCCGGTGTATAATATATGTGTACAATTGTGTGTGTATTTCCGCTGTTTAAATGAATGATGCCTTTATATTCATTGGAAACAGCAATGATGGTATATAGGAACGAAATACAGTGAAGAATATGTAACATTTCTAGAAACCCACCACTATTTCGTGGGAATGGGCTAGGGTGAATTCCATTGGTAAGGGAGGAAGCGTTGTGCCATCTTATATATGTTTGATGTGTGAGGTGACGTGACCAGTTTTATTTTCGAGTAGTCTCTCTCATTAATCACCCGTCTCACCGCTCTTTCTGTCGCCTGTGTGAAGCATGTGTGCCCCCGGCCTGTCTCCTCGTCGGCGTCGCTTATCTGGACTGTCATAAAGCCCACACAGCCGTTGCCATGCTTTGTCTAGTCGAGTTTTTCGCCAGCGCTGCTCGCTCAAGCTTCCTGCCCAATAAAGTAGATATAGCGCCTAGGTACGAGTTATCTTACTCTATTGTCAAATGTCATTTGACGCTCAGGCGTTTCCACTCCAAATCTTACGGTCGCTGCAAGTGATATTTAGCCCCACAGGACGTCTTGATGGTTATCTCACCACTCGACCAGGGATAAGTGAAATAGTGGTACTATAATGAAACAATCACGTCTATTGTTCGCGTCATATTAGGTATGCTGGTGTGATCATGGGCGTTGCCAACACAGCTGGTACGATTCCCGGCATCGTGGCACCTATTGTCACCGGCCACTTGACTCCCAATGTAAGATTGTACAGACATTGATTCCATGAATGACACCAAACCACATTATTTCATATATCTAGTTCCATTGTATCATGATTGTATGATGGGTTGACAGGGCACTCAGTCAGAATGGCAGACCGTATTCTTCATCAGCGCAGGTATCTACCTTTTCGGGGCTGCATTCTACCTGGTTCTGGGATCGGGAGAGATACAGTCGTGGGGCCGACTCACTGATGACACGTTCATAGCCCCGCAGGTAGAAGAGGTCACTATAGGAGGTGAAAACGATATCTCCATTCAGAGAGCTAAAGCTACATTAGACAGGACAGGGAAGGGAGGAGACGACAAACACGCTGATTTAGGATATCACAACCACGGATTCCAACTAGAAGTTAACACGATGGACACAATATTGTGAATAGAACCTCTTTTGGACTGTGAATAATGCATTATTATCAACTTCTGGTATGTTTTATTTACCAATACTATCTACAAGCGGCTAAGTGTATTGTTGCCCGCAAATAAAAGGTTTTTTCAACGGCGATATTTGACGGGGGTTTCTTTGTTTAGTGGCCAAAACATTCCAGACTCATATCAATCACCCAACGCAGATATTGTATACAGTTTCTAAAGTTGCAAGACTCAGGTATCATCAAAATCTTGTAGTTCATGCTTTATCTCCAAAAAACTTTTGGATATGGAGGTGACTGCCAATTCGTTGCATTTCCAAGCACGATAACATATCTTCACGCTAATATCACCTTCTATGGGATCAGCGGCCCATCCTGAGATAGCAAACTTAAAGCATCAATGGCCCATCCTGACATAGCCACCTCACAGCATCACGGGTCCATCCTGACATAGCCACCTCACAACATCAGCGGCCCATCCTGACATAGCCAGCTCACAGCATCAGCGACCCATCCTGACATAGCCACCTCACAGCATCACGGGTCCATCCTGACATAGCCACCTCACAGCATCAGCGGCCCATCCTGACATAGCCACCTCACAGCATCAGCGACCCATCCTGACATAGCCACCTCACAGCATCACAGCATCAGGGCCATCCTGACATAGCCACCTCACAGCATCAGCGGCCCATCCTGACATAGCCACCTCACAGCATCAGCGGCCCATCCTGACATAGCCACCTCACAGCATCAGCGCCCATCCTGACATAGCCACCTCACAGCATCAGCGGCCCATCCTGACATAGCCACCTCACAGCATCACGGGTCCATCCTGACATAGCCACCTCACGGCATCAGCGGCCTATCCTGACATAGCCACCTCACAGCATCACGGGTCCATCCTGACATAGCCACCTCACAGCATCAGCGGCCCATCCTGACATAGCCACCTCACAGCATCACGGGTCCATCCTGACATAGCCACCTCACAGCATCAGCGGCCCATCCTGACATAGCCACCTCACAGCATCAGCGGCCCATCCTGACATAGCCACCTCACAGCATCAGGGCCCATCCTGACATAGCCACCTCACAGCATCAGCGGCCCATCCTGACATAGCCACCTCACACGCATCAGCGGCCCATCCTGACATAGCCACCTCACAGCATCAGCGGCCATCCTGACATAGCCACCTCACAGCATCAGCGGCCCATCCTGACATAGCCACCTCACAGCATCAGCGACCCATCCTGACATAGCCACCTCACACAGCATGACACAGCATCAGCGGCCCATCCTGACATAGCCACCTCACAGCATCAGCGACCCATCCTGACATAGCCACCTCCATCAGCGGCCTCCTGACATAGCCACCTCACAGCATCAGCGGCCCATCCTGACATAGCCACCTCACAGCATCAGCGGCCCATCCTGACATAGCCACCTCACAGCATCAGCGGCCCATCCTGACATGGCCATCTCACAGCATCACGGCTCCCACCTGACATAGCCACCTCACAGCATCGGCGGCCCATCCTGACATAGCCACCTCACAGCATCAGCGGCCCATCCTGACATGACCACCTCACAGCATCACGGCTCCCACCTGACATAGCCACCTCACAGCATCGGCGGCCCATCCTGACATAGCCACCTCACAGCATCAGCGGCCCATCCTGACATAGCCACCTCACAGCATCAGCGGCCTATCCTGGCATAGCCACCTCACAGCATCAGCGGCCTATCCTGGCATAGCCACCTCACAGCATCACGGGTCCATGATATAGCCAGCTTGCAGCATCACATGTCCATGCTGATATAGCATCCCACCTTACAGCATCCCAGGTCTATATCATCCCCTACGCAATCATGGGCCTTTGCTAATAGCACAACCTACGGCAGCATGGGTCTATGTTAATGTCACCACCTTCGGCATCATGGGCCAATGCTAATGGCCCCACCAACGGCGTCAATGGTTTAAACTAATGTCACCACCTTCGTCTTCATGGGTCTCTACTAATGTCACCACCTACGGCATCATGAGCCTATACCAATGTCACCACCTACGGCATCATTGGTCTATACTAATGTCACCACCTACGGCTTCATGGGTCTATGTTAAAGTCACCAACAACGGCATCATGGGTCTATGTCAATGTCACCACCTACAGCACCATGGGCCTATACTAATGTCACCAACAACAGCATCATGGGTCTGTAATAATGTCACCACCTACGGCATCATTGGTCTATACTAATGTCACTACCTACGGCATCATTGGTCTATACTAATGTCACCAACAACGGCTTCATGGGTCTGTACTTATGTCACCACCTACGGCATCATGGGCATAATAGGCCTTTACTCGTAGAGCCACCCACGGCCTCGTTGTTCCAAGCTGATACTGTTTACAGAGCCCTCAATGTTAGACTATGTATCTATACTTTGTATAGATTAGTACCTTTATGGCTAGACGTTTTACATCCAAACAATCGATCTACTAAAGAAGATATACGCCCTATTATCATGCCTGTCTGGTGCTATTATCACGAGCAAACAGCCTAGTGGACGCGATAACGTTCTCATATATATTCATGGAGCTGATAAGTGGGGCGACCCTATTGTGTCCCTTTCTTGCTACCTCCCATGCGCTTCATTCCAACGCTAATTCAATTCAACCGGCAACATACACTGCAGCTAACAAATGTTCCGTTTAATAACAATATTTTCTGGCAAAGACAACTTGAATATCGTGTCAGATTTCATGTCCGTGTTTTGTATTTGACAAGTGAACGCTACATAGTGTAATTGGATACCGTATTTGTCAGATTTGTTGCTGTGCAAGTTTGTTGCACTTATAAGCTACATTGTACAGACATGTTATACATAAACCGTTAATAATGCAATAACACACACAATATTTAAATGCGGGCTTTTCGGGTGGAGAACAGTGGCGTTAATATGCTGTTATATATACACGGATTGTATCAGGTTAATGTTTAGTTATAGGCAGGTAACTGATTTCACCAATCCACGCGTCATTACGACCCGTGATCTCGGGGTCAATCAAGGACATGTTCGGTGTATTGCACTGTAAACAGCTTTGGTACCTATTCTATATTATCTCCTTCATCAATCTGTGGATGATTCCCTTGTTTCGCTGTCATTGATCAATTGAAATGTTCGGACGAGATATGGAGACGTCCTCTTCTGCTTCGTATCTACCTCTTCGTGTTCCTTGGCGTTCAAATTATCAGGTAAAGAATCTGCCTTGTGGAGTTTGTAAGTGCCATTCGTCATTGTGTCTCGCTTTGTCTGAATGCGAATGTCATTCAGATTGAGATCTTTGCGATTGAAGTGTTTAGGCGACTTGCGGACTGGAGGAGGGGTGTTGCCTGCAGTGCTGGATGAGGGATTGGCGCCATGTAATGATGTTACTCTCAGGGGCATCTGTGATGGGCGGTGACTTTGACGCATACTTGATACCGGCAACGAGCTGACGCTGTGTGAGTCCTTCATTTTATTGTTGCCGCTTAAGAATGATCTTGTACGCGTTCGAAGTTCTGCCGATCAAGAAAATTAAGTCGAATATGGATTCATGAATGAAATTCATGGAAGGGATTTTCAAAACAATATATATATACATTCGTTTGAAGTGAGGCTTTGATCAGCAGGAATAATCAGGGTTCTTACCCGAGACTTGCGTTTCGCTTGCAGGTGCGTTGGAACCGCTTCTGATGCCCACTGGATCGAGGACGATGGAAGCACTGTTTATACTTGAAGTGCGTGCCATGATGGCTTCACGGGTATTCTTTTGTGGACGGAACACACATATGTACACCTTAGGTACAAACATACAGCCAAGACTGACAGTGGCGCTGGAGCTGAGTGCCACACTAAGCACGAAGCACCGGACAGTAAAGTTCTCCGCGATGAAATAGAGCGGCATGAAAGCGAGCCAGATGATGCACGTAGTGTAGCACGTGAAGGCAATGTATCGCGTCTCGTTGAAACCGTCCGGTGTCTTTCTCGTCTTGAATGCGTAAACGGTGCATGCAATGAGGAGCAAGAAAGGGAAAATAAGCGGGATGAGGGCGCGAGCGTCCTGCGCACCCTCACATACCAACACGTTCAGATGACGCTCTGGGTACACGTGCGACACACTAGGACGCGCGGCGGCCAGCCACACCGAGATGATGCCGATCTCAAGCAGTACCATGAACGTGGTGATGACAATCTGAGAGCGCGAACTCGTGTACTTGGTCTTCTTCGGACTCACCTGCGTCGTGGCAGAGAATATCCTGGCAATGCGGTTGGTTTTGGTGAGCAGGGCTGCGTAACAGATTGTGTAACACAGGCCTATGAGTATTCTGGTGAGGCCGCACACAGCCGGCGATGGAGGCGCCATAATGATGAGTGTGGTGAGGAAGGAGAGGAGGATACCACCAAGTAGTACCAACGACAACTCACGTCCAGACGCTTTGATCACTGGAGTATCCACGAACTTGAAGAAAACGATGAAAACTAAAATAACACACACCACTCCAATTGCGCCGAATACCAAGGCTCCTACTGCCCAAGGGTCGGCATAACTCACAAATGTCGGGGTGATTTCAAAACAATCTTCTCTGAGTTGATCGGGTTGGTAGCCGTCCTGACATTCCTTACACGTCTCTGATTCACCTATCTTGGAGATGAACTCATACTCGGAACAGTTACTACAGGTCCAGCAGCAGGAATCAGTGGAGGCCATCTGGCGAATCTGCCCGGGTTGACATACCTCTTGGCATGTCGACGTAGGGTAGTTTGGCATGAGGTCGCGGAAGTCCTGGTCGAACATAAACTCTTCTTCCCCTAGTAAACCTACAAAGATTAAACATTACGTGTCAGATACACCGTCATGATCACAAACAGCAAGTGCGGGGCGTTGTGATTGCAACGATGTGACATTATGATTACATGTCATAGCGGAATCCAGATCAAGTCGTCGATCGGGCGAGCATGAAAACATCATCCTGTTACCGGATTACTCGACCGCGTCAACGGTAACATTAAGGTCATGTTACACTTACTTATCAATAGTCTTTAGGCCCATGTCACAGTGTTTATCGCAATTCATTGAAAAGCACATCTATACAACGCATAAATACAGCTTGCACAGGGGCACTGGGAGGTGTTTACAGCAACGAATAGATGACAGTTGATTGATTTTCTCTAATGATATTTCATGCAAATCACTACCAATACGAAAGTGGTAAACCAAACAGGAGACAACAAGATTATTGGACATGAATGGGGAGAATTATATTTCCACCACGTAAGCACCTGTACACCCTTGATTGAAGGACCCATTCTCCTCATGTACGCACCTGTCCATCACCAAATGATACATGCACTTACAAAAAGTGTATATGTCGGCATTTTGTTCAAACACTCCGAACAAGGCATGCACTTAATTTCCCACATTGCTGTCTATGATTGGTAAACAATAAAACAAGTAACCAACAGGTGATGGTCGATGAGAGATGGCCTACCATTGGTCACTGTAACACACATTACCATTGGCTACAAGTGGTCAATAACATAGCTCACTGTCTTTGTAAAAGCAACAATATGACAGTGGGCGCCCTCTCGGGATGTACCTGAATATGTCCCCACTTGTTTCCACTGGTACTCATTGTCTATCAAACGAAAATTCTTGACCGAGTACCGAGCTGGCCCATCTGAATAATTTGTGAATGCAAACGGAAACCCAGATGACGCTGAAAATATACACAGGAACTCGTTCAATATTTCATGTGTTTGCTGAGGCGCAAATACTTTCTAGGTTTGATTATACATACAGTATAATGTTATCTACCACAGCTACTTGACTCATTGTATCATATCAAGGTATATATTAACAAGGTCAAGAACTTACCGTTAAACCTGGTGTTATCAAGATACGCCTTCATCATTGGACCGGTGATATTAGTTGGGTACATTTCAGGACACAGGCCTGGCTGTGAGTGGCATAGGTCTGTGTGCATGGCAGCCAGTGTGGTGGCGTAGGCCATGACTGCATCATGCATGAAGTGGAGAGTCGTCAGTTGGGCGTATCCTACGGCCCAACACAGAGGGCAATACCACAAGCTATAGTATCTTTACCAATTCAAATCATCTATTTCAAGCACTACTATCAAAGACACAAAATCCGTGGTTACCCACAAAGTCAATTGATCTCATCTCACCACTCATATGTCTCTACGACCCACCTGCTTCCTCCGTGATTACTTCCTCCCCGGTGCACTGTGGAATTGTCCATCTTTCCCCAGAGGCCACATCTCGGTCGAGCAGGTCGGAGTTGTGCCGCTGTGAGGTCGTGACGGGACTAAATGAGCAGTTGAAGTGGCGCTCCCAGTACTCGCTAAACCAGGGGTTTCTCCTGTTGTTGTCAGGCCTCAAACTGCCACGATAAATCAATCGGTTGCTCCCGTAAATAGTGACATACAGATTCACACGTTGCATCACACAGTGGAACATTTCAGAGTTGTTATCACAAAGAAACAAACACTGCCAAATATGTCATTTAGTGCCTAACATAAACAGTGTTTAGAGCCGCTCATAGGCCAATATCACGCAGGACATACGCACCCGCGTATATAGTTACCCATATGTATGAAAGGAAGAACGCCTACAGCCACACTCGACGTTATAATACACGGCGTATTCGTATAAGCAACATCAAGACATCCGCTTCTACCCAGACCAACTCACGAAACCAGTCAGCCACCCAGCCTCGCGAGTCGTTTATACAAGGCAACACCCGATAGCCATTGCTTCTCAATCATAAATTTAAATGCAGGGATTGACAATTGTCACTAGATCATTAGGAAACAGTCTAGTACATACTCTGTATCCACATACACGCACCTCTTGAAGTAGGAATCAAACTGGGGCATGATATACGCCAGTGGCTGTACAGAGATCGTCTGATCGAGGATATCTTCAAGCCCAGCAGTCACCAGTGCTCGCCCACTCCATGCATCGCTCCCCACAAATATCAACTTCCTGCTGTGCGGGACGCGTCGCATGGCCTCGAACAATGCACGGGCCTGCGGTAAGTCCGCATACACGACCACAACTTGATAAACACATAAAACAAAGAATAGACGAGTCTGAGGGTTTCCTACGTGAACATCCGAGACGGATATTCTGGAAATGAGACAGCATGTGAATAGTGCTAGGGGACGGTGAATACAATTGTAAGAGCTCAGTCGGGTGCCCATTTAGCCTTACCATTTGCGCTACCCTCCTTAATAAGGTGCATGACTATTCTGTTATAGTCTTCCTCTCCCCATTTAGGGTTGTCGAAGTCTATGTCCTGACTTGAGGCAAAGCAAATGCCCTCCTCCAGCGCTATCCGGGACAAGTCCCCGTATCCCTTAGTACCGTAACTCGAATCGTCATAAACCACCGACACATACGTCCAGTTAAACTCCCTGAAACATATGCTATGGTTATTCACTTAGAGATGCTCGTAGCAATGATGAAACTATAAATCAATGGATGACGAGTCTGCTTACTTGAGGACCTCCACGATGGCCCGAGCCTGGTTGGTGTCTGAGGGGACGGTTCTCCAGAGGTAAGGAAACCTCTCTCTGTTGCTTAGTTCCGAGCTGGTTGACAAATAGCTCACCTGTATCGTGCATGTCAACAATCATTATCTTCAGCATCATTGTCACGATCATCATTATCATCACCCTCGAGTAAAGAACGAATTTTACCACAACGCTGTTAACTTGACTACAAAATGAACCCGACGTCATCATTTATATTAAATATCATCGTCATCATTAACACTTGCGTCAAACAACTATCAAAACAATTTAAGTCGTCAATTTTATCCTACTCAATGATAACATACAATCGAAATGATACCATATCAATTTTTATAAATGGGGTCCTCCGCTTTATTCCCATCATCATCACCGACGTCGTCGTCATCATCATCATCTTCATCATCATCTTCACCATCATCATCGTCGTCGTTGTCGACGTCATCATCATAATCATCCTCATTATCTATCCGTGAACAATTTACGGACATCATAATCAATGAGCAGTTACCTGGGGTACTTGGAAAAGCCTCATCAAGGACGCCAGCTGCAGGGTGACTCCGGATGAAGCCGCGCCGACTATCCCGACAGTGTCACGGAACTTCTCGAAGTCTTGCCGCAAGATGGGCTTGGAGCCGTCGGAACACTCGTACGGATTGTTGTTTTCGTTCCGTGTCATGAGGAAGCGCAGCAGCTCCACTCCCTGCTCGAGGGCGAACATCTCATTGCTGCATGTGTCCAACACAGTGGCTCCCAGGTTAAACCCCGCCAACATGCCGCTAGAGTTGACCTCATCCAGCGTGTAGAAGAGGGCCTCGATAAACTCGATTCCGTCCTGCTCTTGTAGGTCACCACATGGAACCATGCTGCCTGATCGGTAGCCATTCTGATGAATGGGGATGAAGCCAGCCAACATGATGTCCCCACCATAGATGCCCATATCCCGTGTCAGCGAGTTCGATTCTCCGATATAAAGTGTCAATGGATCGGCCCTGTTGGAGCGTCCCATCATGAGGGACTCGGTAGGGACCGACAGGAAGCAGAGGAACGCGGTCATCTCTTTTATCAACATGATCAGGCAGTATGCTGCAAGTCTCTGAAGTTGATCCTGTATGAAGAGATCACGAGAATATATGCTGAATAACCCCCAATACAAGTACTCATTTCATCCTCGACGTACTAGAGTCATTCCACCCAGGCGATCGAGCAGTCCTTCCCGTCCGCTGGATCCAAACCATCCGAGCACCACACGAATACCCGATCAATGTCAATTACGCCATTGTCAATGACCCGAGGAACAGGATTCTTCCATTACTTTTTGCTGGTTTTTGTAGATAATCAATTAAATTGATTGTATATTTTAATCCAAGTCTATGCTTATTACTAACGCAGTATCCGATGAAGGCCTTGACGTTGATACTTTATGAAGATAATCGACGGTCAGTTACACATGACGCATCGATTCCAAACGACCAATCACATTCCATCACAAATCATGACGGACTTCTCTTCCCTTTCCCATCAAGCTGCCACAGCAACCGTATTTAGTGTTATCTAGTCCAATTAAAAAAATACGCCGAGTTCTCCACGCAAATCGTGAAAGCTGTGGGTGACAGCAGGAGAAGTATATCTATAGTCAGCGATAACGTAGCTGAATCAAAATGCCGGTGATGACGTAATAGGTTTTATCACGGGGAGAGATACGATGTGAACACCATAGCAGCAGGCTTGATAATGCAACACAATGAACAATGCCAGAGAGATAACTATTATGAGAAATTCGTGTTGACTCAACTTGAGTGCACGGTAACAAGATCTAGGAACGCAAGTCACCGGACTTGAGTTTCACCCTACCGGATCTAAGCTACAGACGGGCACTGGGAAGGGGCGGAGGGGCACATCCAAACGTATTCTTGACTTTTGAGCAAAAGCAATCTTAAGCCCTATATAGAGATAGAGATAGAGAGAGAGATAGAGAGATAGAGAGAGATAGATAGATATATATAGAGAGAGAGAGAGAGAGAGAGAGAGAGAGAGAGAGAGAGAGAGAGAGAGAGAGAGAGAGAGAGAGAGAGAGAGAGAGAGAGAGAGAGAGAGAGAGAGAGAGAGAGAGAGAGAGAGAGAGAGAGAGAGAGAGAGAGAGAGAGAGAGAGAGAGAGAGAGAGAGAGAGAGAGAGAGAGAGAGAGAGAGAGAGAGAGAGAGAGAGAGAGAGAGAGAGATCTCTCTCTCTAGATGAGAGAGATCTCTATCTCTCTCTCTCTCTCTCTCTCTCTCTCTCTCTCTATATCTCTCTCTCTCTCTATCTCTATATATATCTCTCTCTCTCTATATCTCTATCTCTATATCTATATCTATATATATATATATATATATCTATATATCTATCTATATCTATATCTATATATATATATATATATATATATATATATATATATATATATGTGTTTGTGTGTTAGCTGGTGAACAAAGGACGGTTCATTGCATGTCCGCTGCAAAGACGAATGGGAAATTCCTCAATATTGCCGGTACGTGGGTTGTTTCCTCTTTTTCCTTATTGGATTTTATAACACTGAACAAGCAAATCAAACGGTTTTGCTGTGACCGCATGGGAAATCATGTATATTGATGCTTATCCGACAAAGCCGGAATCGCAGTGAAGCCATATCTTGAGGCGGGTTTCGATCCGGGGTCAACAAAGTGCGTGTCATGTCTTTCGTCGGTTGGATATATCGCATCACTTGCGCATATTATCGAATGATGACGTGCCCTTTACGCCTCAGTAGTTATTCAGATTTGTTCGTGATCAAACCATGTCATAAACCTACAACCTCACTCTAGACGGGTCGTTCAGCTATGTCCGCATTAGCTAACCGATAGTGTACACATTCATAGCCCGATGTACGGCCGGAACTCCACGGTTAAATGTCACCCACACGTCACTTGATCAAACAGGCCGGATGAGCGTATGATCCGGTCTGGACCTGTATATTGTTGACGTGCACGCGGTCTCTTACGTCCACGTTGACGTCACGGACCTCACCTTGGTTGCTCATCTCGACCAGGCAGAGATTATCCCATATCAGACGATCCACGTCCGGAAAAAGGTTATGGTCTTACTTGACTAACCTGATGTCAATGCAACCACCTAGCCTCACAAACCCCCGCCCCACACCATCACCATGTCCTTATCGTCCTGATCAACTCGATTTATCTAGGTGAAATGGTCATTACAGGTGTCAGCTACGAACACATCTAAGTTAGATATAGTTAGTGTTACTGTAAAACTACTTATTGGAACTAATATCTCCCACGATACACAATCAAGTTAACCATCGTTACCTGGTAAATTAAGGTCTTAGCACATTGATTCCCTCCCACGACCGTAACGTTACCCCCGCCCTACCCATCTCATCCCCGCCGTTGTAACACAACCCTAGCCCCATTAATATCTGCCATATTAATCCGCCCTTGTCTTTGCCGTTACTCAATCCATACCCCATCCATGACTCCAACTTAATCCCCGCCATGTTCCCACTCAGTGCTAAGCTATCCTAATTCCCGCCGTTGCAACCAATCCTAGACCCTGTGATCATCTGCCATGCTAACACGCCTTTAAGTGCCTATCGCGCGAAAAATTGTCATTTTTTTCGCCAGATTACGGAAATATAACCCAAAAGTACCTATTCTATCTATATGTCAACCGTGAAAGTGCGCGTTTTTGGATCGAAATTCGACTTTAAAGACGAGTTCGGCGTATCGAAACGACGTGCTCATGAATGATTAATCGCCTCTGCGTGACGTTAGGCCCGTTTGTATGTTTGGACTGCGAGGCGCGATCCGCGGATAGTTTCGCTATTTCATCTCTTCTAGAGAGCGACGAAGAGCCATGCGATGACGCAGATCATTTGCAGACCATCGTTGCTTCAGCAGGGTCATTTTTTTCTGCGAATAACTGCGATGCCACTGCTGCGTCTGGGGGTCTCACTCCAGCAGTTCATCCTGCCAAGGATATAGGGCAGCTGTAGAAAGAAGCTTGGTTACCTATGTCTGGTCGTAAGTATGCACCAGTTTATCGTACATGTGTTGGTATATGACAAGAGAAGTTCATCTATACATTTTACAAACAAAGTATGTACCCTCTTTTCCTGAACATATCTTCCTACACTTATTATGTGTTTGAATGCAAATAATCCAAAGCTGTTGTAATCCATTGAATTATCTAATTTCAAACATATCATGTATATTGACTATTGAGTTGATGGGAGCCTGGTTAACACCAAAGCCACAGAAGTTTATTTATTGACCAAAGTTACATGAATGTTCAAATAAATCTCAACTGATGTCAACACAAAGCAAATAGTGTACAACAGAGCTTTGCAGCAAATAATTCTTCCATACAAGCCAGCAGACGTGAGATATCCCCAAAACATTTGTCTGATCAAGTGGCTGCAAGGATTCATGTTTGCAAAGTTTTACCATGTAAGTGTAAAAGCTCATTGACACAAATTGTAAACAAACAACAACTAATTGCAGATAAGCTGCTGTTAATAAATAAAATATAAAGTAGGCCTTATCGAAGTTGATGCAGATTAATTCTGAGCTAGAACATATACAGGAGAGCAAGTACATCAGCGATTTTCTTTAAGGAATATCAGTAAGCCCATAAATTAATGCATAACTTGACTTATGGAAATGAAGGTTATGGCATAATTATCATAATCAGTGTTACATCTGGAATTCTATGAATGTACACAGCTGAAACATATTTGCCATACAATATATGTCATCACTAATTACGTACATCGATATCCTCATCACTACATCATGTTTCAGGTGATTGTGTGGCTACTGTCAACCAATGGTAGAGTGGATGAATCTGTTTGCTGTGTGGAGATTCCTCGAGTCATGACCTCCATTCCAATTGGTTGCATAATCCAGCATCCTGGTTTAGACCAATCTGTGTAAACACTTGGATCTTGCAAGTGGCACGTTTCTCCTACAGACAACAACACGGGCACATGTCAGAAAATGATGAACAAGGTGAAGGATATGTACAAATGCTTGAAGTCGTTATGAACAATTTCATCATACCTATTGGAACTGGTATGACCAAAAAAACCATTTGAACATGGATGAATGAATCAACAATGCCACATTGCTATGTTACAGGCGTTACATATATACTGCATACAGACAGTTTGTTCAGTGATGCAGGGACTATCAAGGATTCCTCTACCATCCACTCAATTAGGACTTTATACATGCGGAACCCACTCTAATGTGCCTCAGTGGCTTGTCGTTTATCTGGTCACACCGCATCTGCACACATTGGAGGTGGTGCTTCTGTCTTGGGCAGGGTGTTGAGTGCCAAAAGACAACAAACCTACCCATCATCATAACGTACCTTCTCAGTCATTATTATGATGAAGTAACCCCTACATCTGATATCAATTATAAACCCCAGCTTCCAAGATCCACGAGTGACCGATGTGTCACCTGCTATTTCCCCACTCTCCTCATATTTACCTCAAATTCTAAAGCAACATGGCCATCATGCCTAGGCAACGCCCGAAGGCCCCAACCCTCACTAACCTGGCTACTGTACGTCCCATAAGAATTGGGATAGTGTGCCTCAGTCTTTGAGGGAAGCACTTATACATATTGAAATCAGTTCTATCCTGGCCTCCGAGCTCAACACATCTATCTCTGATCTGATGGTACTTGCCTGGCAACCGTGCGCTCATAGAAGAAGACCAACATCTTGGGATGAAGTGGTTAATCAAACTATGGAAGGCTTCAACCGATGAAGGGCTGCTTTACTTGGGCAGGGGTGGGAGAGGATCACTTGTCTCACCGCCCTTTCTTGCTTGCCTGACAGTAGAGTAGGCACAGCATCGGTCTTTAAGACAAGCTTACAACGTGGTATCTAACCGAGCTCTTCTCTGAGTTTCGATGCCTGCTCAAAACATCCCTCGGTTAAATGAACCGAGCACAAAAACGAGTACTTGGCCGGGCTCGGCCATTTCGTCATTTGCCTCTCGATTGTAGCGCCGAGCCAGTCCATAGTTTCTTTAAATCGTCCTTTATCAAGAAACTTGAACAAGCTCACGTCGTCACGCCGTCCAGACTCATACGCAAGCAACCCCCAACACAATTAATCAATTACTCTACCCAAACCAATTAATCTCTGCCGTGAAGATCAATACTAACCCATGTAATAACCACCATGCAAGCCCTCCATTATCCATGCCATTGCCCCAGTCTAACACCCGCTATGACACCGACATTACTATTCCGTTTTGAATGTCATGGCAATCATAATGTGTATGCTTTAAACTTACATGGTGCTGTTGACTGCCTTCGTGTTATATTAAGAAAGACCATTATGTCGACTCCTTGAGTCTGTAGCCAATTCCTATCCTTTTGTGTCCTTCAACGATCGCATTAGTCTGGTCACTCGGTGACACGTAGAAGTCACGATGTTGGCTCTGGGTCTATAGTACCAACAAGTAAAGCATATTCGTGATGGCAGACCAGGTTGTATTCATCAACGCCCACAGTCGGGGTTCGTATCGAATATATAATGTTTAACCTTCATCTGACATTTTAGCAAAGACCTCGGTTATACCCTGCTCAAAATGTGCGTTGGCCATGACAGGCTCCAGCAGATTGTCAATGAGTTATTGCAATCCATGATGATTTTGTCAGCCATAACATCTAAAATACTTGCAGCAGATCAATTTTAAAATAACCTGTCTGACCAGAGATTATTGTAGAGTGGAAATATGCAGGGCGTATAAATGTTATCCCTTTATAACACCATAATGATACCATTAATGGTGAGATGTGCGCCTATGACAACATACATACATATACGCACTAAGGACCCAAAGCTTCAACCTCTTGGTGGCATAACCGACTGATTGGCGTGCTCCATATAACAAGTCAAATGCAAATCAAAACAAGGTAATGCACTTGATAAAGTAAGGTAGGTATTGGTTTAACGGCACACCATCTCAAATGTGTTATACCATGCCGCCGCGAAATTTATAACCAGCCTGTCGATCTTGTTCATATGCAAAGTTGCTGTTTTGTTGCTTACTGTCTCGGTGGAAACAAATATTACATCTTATACTTGCAATGATGCAATGGTCTTATCGCATTGAAATCAAACTATGCTGCTGATCAATTATCATCAATGGCTTCACTCGAATCACCGCTCTAATGTTTTTTTTTAACTTTTATCAGTTATTTACAAGGCAAATTGCTTACGCACTACAAATCAGCAAAAGAGAACATGTTCTCAAAGTGTAAAAAGCAGTAAACTTGGTGAATATTGGATATTAAACGAACCTTTAGAGTAATATATTGTAAATGGCCCATTTTTTTCTGAGTAAAACGTCTTCATTATCAGGAATATATTTTTTCATATCTTGATATAACATTCAATTAAAAAATTTTAGACTAATTTGACTGTATTGATTGCTTAGTTGCAGAAACAAGCATCTCAGAGAATGAACGGTTTAATCGTGGTCTCATTAGAGCGAGGAGGAGGACTTAACAACAAATTGGCAAACTTGGAGAGATTGACAACCAGATCGTTAGCAGAAACCACGAGCTACATGTACTTACAGATGAAGAAACGAACATTTTCTAAGAGCTCATTTGAAGCTTTTCGTTGATGCATTAGTCCACATAAACCAATTGCGAGCAGCTGTACACCTAAACTAACGGAATGTGATAAATTACATGTCGGCTGCTTAATGAAGAGTGAGAATACACAGTCGACAGCATAATAACAGCGATACGACAGGTAATCAGGTCCCTGGTTTTGACGTCAACCGGTCGTGGTAACACACCTGCACCTACCCAACCCTACCAAACTTGGATGCCAAGGAGCGATTAACAAAACACATCTACAGGAATCTGGTCGAATTCTAGCTAAACTCATAGAAAAAGCTATAATTGTTCTGGCTTCTCAAAATTAAGGTAACACAGTAGGATGACTTGCAGATCATTTGTGAGTCATGATGTGGGGGTTCAATGAATTAAAGTTCCTCAACCAAAGCCCGAATAGATAAATCTTGATACCACTAGCTTCGGTTTTTTCCTTGCCCTGCTCCTTGATGATGACTTTGGGTGGTTGGCTGATGGCTTGATAAGGCAATGCTGATTGGGGTGCTTCATATGGGGTTAATATGATATTTATACTTCTGTTGTCTTCACCATGATCTTGTTGTTATAACCGGTAATATGCTTCCTTATGCGGAACAATATATCTGTTTACAGCTGTCCCCAAAATTGAACATGAATTTTGTAATAGTTTCGAGGATAGTCCTTGATCTGCCGTTAACGCTATAGCATCCTCAATGCTTGAATTGAACTGGTTCAAAACCAACCCGATTAAACCCCTGTGATTTAACAAGATTACAGGTGGCCCTTGTACTATCCGCCTCCTTTCCTTGAGCAATAAATATCTCTTTTCTTATTTGGAAGCAAAACTCAAAGACCAGTCTAGTCATTGTTGGTTTGTGTCTTGCCACAGGAAGGGTCGATGTGATTCCCACAATAGTCGCCATGCCTATTGTTTCTGCTGTGTGCCAGCTCCTCCACTATAATACTGCTACATATATCTCACCGGGTTACATGGTATTTGGTTCTAACTTATTTCATATGTATTAATACGAGTGTGGAATCCGCATCGAGAGAGTTCGTGCTCGTCATAACCATATGCGGAAGTACGATTTATCAAGAGTCGACCATTATGCTTAACTGCCGGCTAATGATATTATAATGGCGCTATCATAATGGGGTTTTTTTGCAGCTCAGGGAATTAGGGCACAAAGAGATTATTGCTCCACTAACAGGGTTAACTCCGATTAGCTGTGCGATGAGTGCGAATGAGTGAAACACATATCCGTCATCAGATGACGCTACCATGAAATCAACCAAAGCACATTTGACTAATATCCCCTGATGTGTCAGACGCACCAGGGAAACCAGGCTGATTTCCCTGATGCCATCACGTACGGACTGTTGTCTCGTCATTGTTATCCTGCGTAACCTTAGCCACCAAATCCATAATATATTAGCCTAGTCATTGTTTGCTTACGGTAGATGGATGTAACACAAGACACCATGGACATATTGTCGATGATGATAGGTCTCATATATCACCCACGGTTTAAATGATGCCGCAAAGGGACGCACATCTGATCAACACAGGCGTTTATTCCTGGATGTTATCCAACATACAGTAACGGTCGTTTTGATGACATTTCTATGTCGATTCGTATAATTCATATTGCTACAACGCACAGCACTGGCTTACTGACAATATAGATCTACTGATATTCCAAGCCAACCCGTTGTCTATATACAGCTCGCAGGTACATCTGGCAATTGTTTTGTTCCTGGAATGATTCCTATGTTATTATATTGATAAGTTCTGAGAATATTATTAATTTGGAGCAATCATATGTTCATAACGATCATAATGTTCACCCAGGCTATTAAAAATTGCATTTTGTATCGTCAATTCACTAATTACGCCTTACTACATGCAAAACACATTATGTTATAAGAAATATACTAATTTTCATTTCTGTCTTATTGATAACAAGTTACTTATCAAGGCATTGCGTAGAAATAACACCCATGCAGAAAATACAATGGATTCTACAAAATATGGAACACGAAAGAAAGAAGAGTTGGTCATAAATACGTCGCAATATGTATGGTAAGGCGAGCATAGGGTACACCAACATTAATGTTTTTTTTGGTCCCCACAATAGTACAGTAAATATGATGATATAAGATTGACTTGGTTGAGCAGCCGCCTTCTAGGATAACTGGACAAAAGAGGCAAATCCACGTAAATGAAATTGAACAAAAGGTCGATTGACTGAAACAGGCCACTCCAACCTGCCGTCTAGGTGAAATCCACCGACACGACTTTATGCAAACAGGTTGCCACCAATTAGACTCCTCTTATGGCATGCAGTAAGATATAGCGCAGTCACACAGCAGTCAAATGTGGCTATCATCCGTTATAATTTGCATTTCATAACCAGTCTTTACAAGAATTTATATTTACAATTTCTACAGGATTCAATCGTTGCAAATATATTTTTGACTCAAGAGTGGTATATCAGGACTATCAACAACTTTCCGTTCAATCATTGTTCAACTAATAGCGTGGCCTAAAGTTACATCAACGAATTTATTGGCATATAATATGGCGATATCAGATGATATCACAGTAGGTCTAGCGTTGACAGTGGTTGCGTAAAATGCGGTTAAGCGATATAAATCAGCCGAATGCAAAATGATTAATTCCCTTCACAACAAAGAAATGCGATACTGGTTTGTGCGATAAATGTCTGTTGATATTCACTCGTCACTTTGCGTAGTAGGTTGCGGGAAGTAAAGCAGGGGCACCAGTGCAAAATGGCGACAGCAACAACACTGAAAGCTGCTACCATTAATGAAAAAGGAAAAGCAGACCTCAATAAAGACCCACAAGGCACGGCAGATTTAGCTTTGATGTTCTGCAGCCAAACAGAGATTATCTAAGCCGCACGGTAACTGCACGGCCGTAGAGGTTTTGACCGGGAAAACTGTGTATACGTCGCAGAAATACATTTATGATGCTTGTAATTGTATCAGCGTGAACCTAGCGGTGCCGGATGAATTGTCCGATAAATACTTTTATGGATTCTATGATTACGATCCAGACAATTACATGCAGAGACTACAGTGCGAAAGGAAAGCTTGGGTCAAGCTCAACAACTTTTCATATTCCAACTCGTCTTGTGCAGCGCCATGTCGATCATTTGACTATGACGTCAGTTTGGCACAGTCGGTTTGGCCTAACAAGAGATACCAGGATGATTTCTACGAAAGGGTGGTCGAAGATCATCCTTTTCGAGTAAACCTCTCCGCCTACACACATATCCACTTCCTACGAAGTGGGGGCACCTTAAGAAATACAACCGCTATCACCGACAACTTCCTGCGACTCAATGACTACTTCAAGACACAAAAGGTAATGGTACATGAGGCTGTGCCTTCCTACGAACTGCCCAGTCTCCTCTCTGATATGGGGGGAACCATAGGGCTCTGGGCTGGACTCTCCGTCATCACTATAATAGAAGGCATTTGGTTTCTGACCAAACTGTGCCTGCAACTGCTGTCGGTGGACCGTTGAAGGGACAGTATGGTAACGTTTTTATGTTTTGGTTTGCTGAGAGGAATTGCACAGAAAATCTACTGTAGTCATGTCCAAAATAATATTTAAAACTTACCTTCATGGCATTTAGACTGTTGTCAAACGTAAGTAGTATACATAATGGGGTTAGGGGAAACAAATAAGGTCAATAAACAATTATTTGGCTCAATGCAATCTCGCCATTCCAACAGTGCTATTTTGTTCCCAAAGGTATTAGGTGGCCATCATGGTAAACCATTGTAAATTGTTTTTATGAACCATCTCACATAAAACGCGCCTCCCCACACATTCACTATAAGATAATGGCTTCCCATGAGGTATGTGGGTATACAGTGGAATTCAATAGGATCGTGGAACAAATAATCGACGTCACACCAAACAACCCACTTCAACAACTGGAAATTAGATATTGCTCACCACCAGTCTACGTAGGAGTGATAACGTCTCACAACTGCCTACAGTCCTCGAAAAAAGGGATCGGTTGTCAATGCGACGAACAAGGATGATGAATGATTGAGGCTGGCACTGATGCAGGCTTTATTTCCTGTGGCAAGGTATTTGGGTAGGCCCATGAGTTACCACTGTTAAGGTACTCACTGAATGGATGCGTGTGAAGCATGAGTATTGTCCACTTATACGATTGATTTTTGTTTAATGAATTGGTTTCAAAAATTACTCGTCTTCATCCAATTTCTGTTTGTCGGGCTAACGTATTTTTTCATACAGGTATAAAGCCAGTCGAATAAACCGCATATATTGCATAGAATTATGTGTACCCCTCATACAATTTTCTGAGGCTCAATAGAATATGTACAACAGATATGGCATACAAGGTGACAGCCATGACAAAGGAGGAAATGGGGTGGATGGGAAAATGTTTCCATACTTTTATCGATCGTACGCTTTCTGTCGAATGTTTTGTGGTATGATATGCTTCATGTGCTGTAAACACAGAAATAATTCATAACAAGCTGGCGACATTCGTTTTGTAATTATGAGGAAAGCATGAGTGTTCGCTAGCGACATTGTTCGATTTCGAAGAGCTCCTTTTAACATAAAAGGTATATTAGTCGACTAGGTTGTATTTTACCACACAAGGAAGCGCAATTTCTACCGGTTTGACCACCATTGTTTGCTTGTTACATTTAACATGCATATTGACCTCTAATAACATTGGCTTGGATTTTCACACGTGCATTCCGTGAAACGTCCAATCGGGTGCTTTCTTTGATTCCCAAAGACCTTTGGCGGTTTTCTACACACATAACTATGTGTTGCTAACCCGTGGTTGGGTGGCCGATAATCCTCTGCATCCGCCTCTAATTACTCCGTTGTTAACCATACACAAATCATGTCATATCTCACAGAATTTCACAGCGTATGATCAATAGAAATGCAGCCAACAACTAGAATGACAGATGACCAATTTAAAAAGGGATTCACAAAATCGTCAACTTCAATGGGAATGTTCTATTATGGTGCATCTATTGTAATGAGGGCTTTGAATACTATAAACTCGTTACAAAAATGAAGAGCTGTATATATTCAGCCATCCTCATACCATAAGCAAATCAGTCTGGTGGGGTGAGCATATTGGTGTTTGCAAATGCATTGATATTATTGAACAATTTGCACCCGTACCCACAAGAGATATATTCGTTACATAAGTGAATAATTCTAAGAATGAAGCTGTGGTTTTGGAAAACGGCACCGTGTTTTAGCTTCTAAACTTCTGAACACATGGCTGAACTTTTTGTGGGGCGTCCCCTACCCCTTCAATCCGCCTGCGAATTTTTCAAGTACACTCTGTAGTTAGAGTGATCCAGCGAGCACTGTGCGTTAGGCCTGCTTTGCTATGGTTATTGTACTTCATTTGACCAAAGTGTATATAGCTACGATGAGAGTGCTGACCTCGAGTGGCTCTGTTCTGATCGCCTCCCTAATTATAATACATTGGAATCGTAAGGTGGCGCTACCGTGACCCAAACAGAAGCACATGGGAACACTGGGCTGACATCACTGCGATTGATGAGAGCGGTCAAAATGTCAGGTTGCCACCCATTAGTCGCCTCTTACGACATGCAGCAAGATAAAGCGCAGTTATGTGACGCTGCGGTCATATGTGGCTATCCTCCGTTACAATGTGTATTTCAAAACCAGTCTTTACAATACTTATATTTACAATAGTCACAGGGTCTGATCGATGCAAATATTAGTTTTGGCTCAATATACAATATATGATTGGTATATCTGGACCATTAACAACTTTCCTTTTACCCATTGTTTAACTAATACCGTGGCCTAAAGTTACATCAACGCATTTATTGGTATATAATATGGTGATATAAACTGTCAGTTGATTTCACAGTAGGTTTAACATTGAGAGTAGTGGCGTAAAATTCCCTTCACAACAAAGAAATGCTATACTGGTTTGTGCGATAAATGACTGCTGATATTCACTCGTCTCTTTGCGTGATAGGTAGCGGAAAGTAAAGCAGGGTCGTAAAGTGCAGTGCACCAGAACAAAATGGCGACAGAAACACCGAAAGCTGCAAGCATTACTGAAAACGGACAAGCAGACCTAATTAAAGACCTACAAGGCACGGCAGATTTAGCTTTGATGTTCTGCAGCCAAACATCGGCTCATGGTCTTGCAAACATTCCCAGAACACACACATTGGTTGGCAGACTCGTCTGGACTCTTCTTGTCGTGATTGCCATGGGTTCAATTCTCTACCAGCTCTCCGGCGTCGTTTCCAAGTATTATTCTTATCCTTCACAGGAAGTCACATATTTGACAAAAGAATACACACCGTTTCCAGATGTTACTGTGTGCAATATTGAACCATTTGCACCAGAACGATTACGGAATATATTGAATGGTACGTCTGTGGCAGAATACGCTTTGACAAAATTGCCCATGATAAGGAGATTGCGCACATCGTTTCCCAACAATGATCAGCTAAGTCCAAGCAGAACAGAATCCAGCAGGAGTTTCTATGAAAATATGACACCAGATGACAGGAAGACAAAAGGCCATACTCTACAGGACCTGGTTATTAGGTGCACCTTCTCCAACCGTCAATGTGGGTCCGATTCGTTCCGATCCTGGGCCGATGGAACATATTACAATTGTTACACATTCAGCGTCATTGACTCTTCCGAGAACACATCAGGTTTTGGCCAAGACGATGGACTGTCCATGGTTCTTTTCTTGGATTCTACGAACGGCACAGATTTTGCGGGTACTTATGACGTCACGTCGAACGTGAAGCAGTCAGCTGGTGCGAGGGTTTTGGTACACAACAGAGGTAGTATGCCAAATCCTCTCATGGAAGGAATTGACATCCTCCCGGGACACTCCACAAGTCTAGCCCTAGCTGGAACACTAACACAGAGATTATCTGAGCCGCACGGTAACTGCACGGCCGTAGACGTTCTGACCAGGAAACCTGTGTATACGTATTCCACAGAGGGCTGTATCGAGCTAGAGTCCCAGAAATACATTTATGATGCTTGTAATTGTATCAACGTGAACCTAGCGGTGCCGGATGAATTGTCGGATAAATACTTTTGTGGATTCTATGATTACGATCCAGACGATTACATGCAGAGACTGCAGTGTGAAAGGAAAGCATGGGCCGAGCTCAACAACTTTTCATATTCCAACTCGTCTTGTGCAGCACCATGTCGATCATTTGACTATGACGTCAGTTTGGCACAGTCGGTTTGGCCTAACAAGAGATACCAGGATGATTTCTACGAAAAGGTGGTCGAAGACCATCCTTTTCGAGAAAGCCTCTCCGCCTACACAAATATCCACTTCCTGCGTAGTGGGGGCACCTTCAGAAATACAACCGCTATCACCGACAACTTCCTGCGACTCAATGTCTACTTCAAGACACAGAAAGTGCTGGTACGTGAGGCTGTGCCTTCCTACGAACTGCCCAGTCTCCTCTCTGATATGGGGGGAACCATTGGACTCTGGGCTGGACTATCCGTCATCACAATAATAGAGGGCATTTGGTTTCTGACCAAATTGTGCTGTAAACTGCTGTCAGTAGGCCGTTGAAGGGACGGTAAGGTAACGTTTTTTTATTTTGGTTTGGTAAGAGGCTGTGAATTGCACAGAAAATCTACTCTAGTCATGTCCAAAATAATATTTGAAACTTGCCTTAATGGCATTTAGACTGTTGTCAAACCTAAGTAGTATACATAATGGGGTTAGGGGAAACAAATAAGGTCAATAAACAATTATTTGGCTCAATGCAATCTCGCCATTCCAACAGTGCTATTTTGTTCCCAAAGGTATTAGGTGGCCATCATTGTAAACCATTGTAAATTGTTTTTATGAACCATCTCACATAAAACGCGCCTCCCCACACATTCATGCCATTATCCCCTCACCTCACGCACACCACAACAAGGTTATCACTTGCAACATACCTTCCATATAATACATTTAATTAACCATTTCGTTCTATCGCAAGATTTGTTAGAGGCCTACAAGCAAGAAGTTTAGAGCCTAAAACAAGATATTTCTCTACTTTTATCTGACTTGTATGTATGCTCATAATAGGGACATGCATCTACCAGTGGCTCATCAGAGAAGTAGACGACATATGCAGCAGATCATCTATGGAAGACTCGTACTTTGTACCAAACCCTGTAACCAGCACTGGTTGTATAGTTTTACCAAATAGTAACAGCACAGCGTGTGTTTAAAAATTGAGTTCCACTAGCAGCACATATACAATGATGAAAGAGGTGCTTAAAAGCCTGGCGCCGTTTATATTAGAAACATTTATAGTCAGGGATAGGCAGACTATAAGAAATGTGCTTACAAAGATTAAGGCAGGTCCCTCTCTCGCTGCAAAAACAAACCAGATCAAGCAGAGACATCCCTATAAGATAAAGGATTACCATATGGTATGTGGGTATACAGTTAAATTCAATAGGATCTTGGAGCATGCAATCGACGTCACATCAAAAACCCACTTCAACAACTGGAAATTACATATTGCTCACCATCAGCCTACGTAGGGATGATTACTTCTCATAACTACCTACAGTCCTCGAAAAAAGGAATCAGTTGTCATTGCAATGAACAATGATGATGAATGATTGAGGTTGGCACTCATGCTGGTTTTATTTCCTGTTGCAAGGTATTCAGGTAGGCCCATGAGTTACCGCTCTTAAGTTAGTCTAGGTGTAAAACTTAATCAAGGTACTCACTGTATTGATGCATGTGAAGCATGAGTATTGTCCACTTGGACGATTGATTTTTGTTATCACCCATTATGTTGATAAGATGGAAAATATGGAATTTTGCATTGATTGAAATTTAAACGGAGCTAAAATGGTTTGTTTGATATGATTGATAGTACCTGATCTTGGTTAATTACTTAGCAAACTGTGAGGAAAGTTTATCTGGTCCCTGGGCGTTGTTTGTACTTAGGTGATTACCTTTTTGCATTGATTGCTTAAGGCTTTTAACTGGTGTACCAAATTAACAAATGTCTAATGCGATTATGTAATAAATGTCACCCGAAAATGGTTAGATCAATAAAATGCTTTTTTAACAAAAGAAACCTTTCCCAAGTGACCAGAGTGTATGGCTCATCATCCTTTCATTCATTGTTTACCTAACAGCATGATGGATTGCACAACGCTAGTTCCTTCAGTGCAGTTATTGGTATGTTACATTACCTTCCAAATTTTAAATTTAACAGTGTATTCAATATTCATAATGTATGCTTTAGGAAAAGGAGTATAAAAAAAAACATGAACAATTCATCTAGCAGCAGCACTCCTTGTGTGGTCAAGGAGAGTTGCTATTGACTTGCTAGTTGGTGTTTTAGATAAAGCCGAACGAAGCAGTGATGAATTGTTCACAGCACCAGTACAAAATGGTGGGAGCAACAGCACCGAAACCTGCCAGCAATGCTGAAAACGGACAAGCAAAAATCACTGAAAACCCACAAAGCACGGCTGATTTAGCTTTGCTGTTCTGCAGCCAAACATCGGCTCATGGTCTGGCGAACATTCCTAGATCACACACACTTGTTGGCAGACTCGTCTGGACCCTTCTTGTTGCGACCGCCATTGGTACAATTCTCTTTCTGCTCTACTGTGTCGTTATCAAGTATTATTCTTATCCTTCACAGGAAGTCACATATTTGTCCACGGATCGCATACCGTTTCCAGGTGTTACTGTGTGCAATATTGAACCATTAGCACCAGAACGATTACGGAATATGTTGAATGGTACGTCAGTGACAGAATACGCTTTTTCAAAATTGCCCATGATAAGGAGATTGCGCACATCGTTTCCCAACAATGATCAGCTAAATCCAAGCAGAACAGAATCCAGCAGGAGTTACTATGAAAATATGACACCAGATGACAGGAAGACAATAGGTCATACTCTACAGGACCTGGTTATTAGGTGTACTTTCTCTAACCGTCAATGTGGGTCCGATTCGTTCCGATCCTGGGCCGATGGAACATATTACAATTGTTACACATTCAGCGTCATTGGCTCTTCCGAAAACACATCAGGTTTTGGCCCAGACGATGGATTGTCCATGGTTCTTTTCTTGGATTCTACGAACGCCTCAGCTTATCGGGGTAATTATGACGTCACATCGAATGTGAAGCAGTCAGCTGGTGCGAGGGTTGTAGTACACAACAGAGGTAGTATGCCAAGTCCTCTCATGGAAGGCATTGACATCCTCCCGGGACACTCCACAAGTCTAGCCCTAGCTGGAACACTAACACAGAGATTATCTGAGCCGTATGGTAACTGCACGGCCGTAGACGTTCTGACCGGGAAACCTGTGTATACGTATTCCACAGAGGGCTGTATCGAACTAGAGTCCCAGAAATACATTTATGATGCTTGTAATTGTATCAGCGTGAACCTAGCGGTGCCGGATGAATTGTCCGATAAATACTTTTGTGGATTCTATGATTACGATGCAGACGATTACATGCAGAGACTACAGTGTGAAAGAAAAGCTTGGGTCGAGCTCAACAACTTTTCATATTCCAACTTGTCTTGTGCAGCGCCATGTCGATCATTTGACTATGACGTCAGTTTGGCACAGTCGGTTTGGCCTTACAAGAGGTACCAGGATGATTTCTACGAAAAGGTGGTCGAAGACCATCCTTTTCGAGAAAACCTCTCCGCCTACACAAATATACACTTCCTGCGTAGTGGGGGCACCTTCAGAAATACAACCGCTATCACCGACAACTTCCTGCGGCTCAATGTCTACTTCAAGACACACAAGGTGTTGGTACGTGAGGCTGTGCCTTCTTACGAACTGCCCAGTCTCCTCGCTGATATGGGGGGAACCATTGGACTCTGGGCTGGACTCTCCGTCATCACAATAATAGAGGGCATTTGGTTTCTAACCAAACTGTGCCTGCAACTGCTTTCGGTAGACCGTTGAAGGGACAGCATAATAACGTATTTATGTTTTGGTTTGCTGATAGGCTGTGAATTGCACAGAAAATCTACTCTAGTCATGTCCAAAATAATATTTAAATCTTGCCTTAATGGCATTTAGACTGTTGTCAAACGTAAGAAGTATACATAATGGGGTAAGGGGGAACAAATCAGGTCAATAAACAATCATTTGGCTCAATGCAATCTCGCCATTCAAACTCACATATAACGCGCATTCCCTCACATTGACGCCATTGTCCTCTTACCTCACGCACAACCCGAACAAGGTTATGACTTGCAACATACCTTCCACACAATACATTTAATTAACCATTTTTTTCTATCGCAAGATTTGTTAGAGGCCTACAAGCAAGGAGTAAAGAGCCAAAAGCAAGATATTTCCCCACTTTTATCTGTCGTGTTTGTATGCTCATAATAGGGACATACATCTACCAGTGGCTCATTAGAGAAGCAGACGACATATACAGGAGATCATCTATGGAAGACTTGTGTTTTGTACCAAACGCTCTAACCAGCACTGATTGTCTAGTTATACCAAATAAGAACAGCACAGTGTATGTTTCAAAATTGAGGCCCACAAGTAGCACATATACAATGATGAAAGAGGTGCTTAAAAGCCTGGCGTCGTTTATATTTAAACATTTATCGTCAGGGATAAGCAGACTATAAGAAATGTGCTTACAAAGATTAAGGCAGGTCTCTCTCTCGCTGAGAAAATAAACCAGATCAAGCAGAGACATCCCTATAAGATAATGGCTTGCCATATGGTATGTGGATATACAGTGGAATTCAATAGGATCGTGGAACAAACCATCGACGTCACATCAAACAACCCACTTCAACAACTGGAAATTAGATATTGCTCACCATCAGTCTATGCAGGGGTGATAACTTCTCACAACTGCCTGCAGTCTTCGAAAAAAGGGATCTATTGTCAATGCGAAGAACAAGGATGATGAATGATTACGGTTGGCACTCATGCTGGTTTTATTTCCTGTGGCAAGGTATTCAGGTAGGCCCATGAGTTACCACTCTTAAGATAGTCTAGGTGCTATACCTAATCAAGGTACTCGCTGAATGGATGCGTGTGTAGCATGAGTAATGTCCACTTATACGATTGTTTTTGTAAAATGAATTGGTTTCGAAAATTACTCGTCTTCATCTGATTTCTGTTCGTTGGGCTAACGTATTTTTTCATACAGGTATGAAGCCAGTCTAATAAACCGCAAAGAATTATGAGTAGCCCTCATACAATATTCTGAGCTCAATAGAATATGTGCAACAGATATGGCATAGACGGTGAATACAATTGCTAGTTCGATGAAGATACGTGTCTCATACCAGCCATGACAAAGGAGGAAATGGAGTGGATTGGAATATGTTTCCATACTTTTATCGATCGTACGCTTTCTGTCCAATGTTTTGTGGTATGATATGCTTCATGTGCTGTAAACACAGAAATAATTCATAACAAGCTGGCGACATTCGTTTTGTAATTATGAGGAAAGCATGAGTGTTCCCTGGCGACATTGTTCGACTTTCGAAGAGCTCCTTTTAACATAAAAGGTATATCAGTCGCCTAGGTTGTATTTTACCACACAAGGAAGCGCCATTTCTACTGGTTTGACCACCATTGTTTGCTAGTTACATTTAACATGCATATTGACCTCTTATAACATTGGCTTGGATTTTCACACATGCATTCCGTGAAACGTCCAATGGGGTGCTTTCTTTGATTCCCAATGACCATTGGCGGTTTTCTACACACATGACTATGTGTTGCTAACCCGTGGTTGGGTGGTCGATAATCCTCTGCATCCGCCTCTAATTACTCCGTTGTTAACCATACACAAATCATGTCATATCTCGCAGCATCTCACAGTGTATGATTAACAGAAATGTAGCCACCAACTAGAATGACAGATGACCAATCTAAAAAGGGATTCACAAAATCGTCAACTTCAATGGGAATGTTTTATTATGTTGCATCTATTGTAATGAGGGCTTTGAATACAATAAACTCCTTACAAAAATGGAAAGCTGTATATATTCAACCGTCTTCATACCATAAGCAAAGTGGGGTGAGCATATTGGTTTTTGCAACTGTTTTGATATTATTGAACAATTTGCACCCGTACCCACAAGAGATATATTCGTTACATAAGTGTATAATTCTATGAATGAACCTGTGGTTTTGGAAAACGGCACCGTGTTTTAACTTCTAAACTTCTAAAACCACATGGCTGAAATTTTTGTGGGGCGCCCCCTACCCCTTCAATCCGCCTGCGAATTTTTCAAGCACACTCTGTGGTTAGAGTGATCCAGTAAGCACTGGGCGTTAGGCCTGCTGAGAGTGCTCTCCTCGAGTGGCTCTGTTCTGATCGCCTCCCTAATTATAATACATTGCAATCATAAGGTGGCGCTGCCGTGGCACAAACAGAAGCACATGAGAATACTGTGCTGACGTCACTGCGATTGATGAGAGCGGGCAAAATGTCGTTTCGCAGAGCCTTGCCGCTTCCAAAACACTTCGCACAATAGGCTTATGAATAGCGCAAATAGCAAGTACACTATTTAATAAATGTCAACTTGATAAATTACCCGGTCTGGTGTATACCTATCGAAAGCAGTTCGCCTCTAACAGCGTCCACGCAGTTTACGATCCTCGCTCTTTCATGTCCAATCTGTGGATGGCAGTTTTAGATTGTCAATAACTGTCTGAAGTGAGGGAAATGACCTGGGATCTTAATTAACATTGTTGGCACGTCAGGGGGATGTGAAGGTTTTGAACGAAGAGTTTATAGCCATGCTAAGCTGCGAAACGATTATGAAATTACATGAAAGACATCCCCGACATCAGGCGACGATACCATGAAATCAACAAAAGCACATGGGACTGTTGATCCAACGTCTCGTGGCTCGGCGGCTTTTAAAGATATTGAGTCATCTGATTGGTCGAGGCGACTACAGCTCCAAATAAAACAGAGAATTCCACGTGGTTTTAAGAGACGCTATGACAAGACGCTATGACAATAACGCTTCGGCTAACAGGTCTTCACATATTTCCTTGGGCGGAAGGTTCGAGTAGGCGCTCTTAGCGAAGCTATAAACTTTTAAATTTATCTCACAAATGCAGATATCCATTTTCGGGGTAAATTATGAATTGCAGTGTTATGCAGATGTTTCCATAACTTTCCAGGCTACAGAGCGAATGACGTGTGACAGGTATCATACTGGCTTGGCCGGATTATGTTATCAGTAAATTGACTGATGCCCCAACGCTAATACCATTTATATCTTATCCATTGGACTGCGTGCTAACTTCATACGCGCATACAAGAAAGTCCTATCTTGTGCTTTATGACATTGAAGATTTTCGTTGTGGTTACCGTTATGACTTTCAGTCGCCATCAATACCGCTGTTGAGATGAGATGACGCGTTCTGTCTAAAACCCGGACGCGTGATGAGAAATCTTCGCGTTATGCCTTTGCAACTGATAACTGGCTCGGACTTACACATACTTGATCAAACTTGCTTTTACATATAACGTGCATACAAATAGACACCATCAGGTTATTTGGACACATAACCACTGATAACCTAATAGGAAAAGGTGAATAAAGGCTAAAGCACAAAGTCCTGTAAAACCAAGCTGTGTTTTACATCTCTGTGAAGTTACGCTTGCTACGAAGCCATTGAGCAGGGGGTGAAATCCATGCATGAATTTAATATAATGCCATTTGATCGGACAAAATGTCCAATATGCTGAACAGTGGTTATTACTCACTTAAACAGATTGATCATGAACTATACATCTTCATTGAACCATGTATTAATCAGTGTGTTTGAATATACATCACTCCCTTTATTTTAAGGAATAATGTTTAGCCCTCGTACAATCTTCTGAGGCTCCATATAATATATGCAATATGATATTTCATACTGGAGATGAACACAAATATTAGGTTGATGAAATTTCATCTCTCATACCAACCATGACAGTGGAGAAAATGGCATGGACGGAAAAACAAATTTGTACTTTTATTGATCGTACACTTTCTTTCGAATGTTGAGTGGTATGGTATGCTTGATGGGATGCAAACACTGGAATATTTGATAAAAAAAACATGAAACATTCGTATTGTATTTGTGAGGAAAACCACCAGTGTTCCCTGGCGCCTAACTACTTTTGTTAGAAAAAGTATATTAATCGACAACATTGCATTCTACCAGTTAAGGGAGCGCCAATTCTATCAGTCAAGACCATCATTTGCCACAAGTTTCACTATACATGCAAAATTATGTTTAATTTACCACACCCACTCCCAACTACCCTCGACCTGCTCTATGGAAACGATTGTCAAGTAAACACGTGGTTGACCAAATAGGCATGTCAATTACGTTGGTGAAGTAAACTTGACAGCTACATTATTCTCCATCATCCCCCCACCCCACTTCCTGAACTTCCGACCCCTATCCAATCACGAAGAAATTGTCGGGGGTATTCGGAAAACCAGGCATTCTGTATTATCAATCCACAGGAAGTGTTGTGTGTGAAAGCGTCTTTATGGATATTAATGACATTATCTGGAACCTCTACCAACCCGATATGGCCCACTGGTGGGTGTATCCATTTTGAGTACAATTGTCAATTTAACGCTGCCTGATGATTCTCAAACATTATTACATAAAATACGTTGGTTTGGATTGGCGTTATAACGATCTCTAACGCGTTCACAAACTGAAGAAAATCATCCGTGCAATGCATGAAACGTCCTATAATGGCGCTCTCTTTGATTCCCAATGATCATTGACGGTTTTCTACACTCATGACCATATGTTGCTAACCCGTGGTTGGGTGGCCGATAATGCTCTGTAATAACTCCGTTGTTTACCATTCACAAATTGTGTCATATCTCACAGCATCTCACAGCGTATGATCAATAGAAATGGTGCCACCAACTAGTATGACAGATGACAAAACAAAATAAGGATTCACAAAACCTCTGGTGAATATGTTTTATCGTGTTTTGCGTCTTTTGTAACGAGGGCTATACTATAAGCTCCTAACCAAAATGAAGAGCCATATATTAAGCCGTTTTCATATATCAAGCAAAGTAGTCATACCCTGAACCACTCAAATGTATGAATCATCAACCGTCTAGTTGGATGAATATTATTTGTTAAGTTGATTTTTGCAGATTTATTGATATAACTGAACAATTTCACCCGAACCCGCAAGTGATATATTTATGATATAAGAATGTAAATCTAAAAATTAAGTTGTGGAGTTTGCAAATTGCGCCCCAATTAACTTCCGAGCTTCTGAACACATGGCTAAACTTTTATCACACGAAACTCTTGAAAATGAAGTAGCCACTTGGTTAATCAAACTAAGGACATGTGATGTCATGTTTCCCAGATGGATGTTCTAGAAGAAATCGATGATAATTTTGTGGTCACTAAGGATCCAAACCGACAAAGATTACATATTTGGTGCAACACTCGAGATCTATTTATAGGCTTTACATTTAAGCTGCTCTCTAAATGCGGTTAACTGTCTAAAACTGCCGTAGCATATATTTTCTATTATCTTGGCATGGATGCTTCAAGGAAAAGATTGGAATGGCAATGTAAGGACAATTCTCCGGAGGGCTACTCCATTTCAAAACATCTCACAATGACACCATTACTTATTGTATTGTAAAGAAGAAAAATATGGAATTTCGCATTGGTCCAAATGAAAATGCAACTCCAAATATAGTATGAGAAATGATTGATCGTACATGCTGCAGTCCGATCTTTCGTCATGTATGATGTATACATTATTGAACCAATTCGTCATCACTATCTGCAGGATAGTCGTGGGATAGCACATTAAGTCTGAAAACAACGATGTCTTAGTATCGTCCATTACTGTTCTTTATATCATCCCACTGTACAAATAAAAGGCACATATTGCACACCATTAGTTACCTCAGCGCATTGGCAGGTTCCATTGTCTTCTAAAATCTCTGTCAATATCACAGTGTGTACAGTATCCATAATGTAAACACATATGGGAGAGTAATGAGACAACAACGATATGACTGATTCACCTAGCAACAAAGAAAAACGACGCTGGGTTGTGTGATCAAGGAAGGTTGTTATTGACTTACTAGCTAGTGTTTTAGATAAAGCCGAAAGAAGCAGGGGTGAATTGTTCACAGCACCAGTACAAAATGGCGGCAGCAACAACACCGCAACCTGCCAGCAATACTGAAAACGGACAAGCAGGTATCACTGAAAACCCACAAGGCACGGCTGATTTAGCTTTGATGTTCTGCAGCGAAACATCGGCTCATGGTCTGGCAAACATTCCCAGATCACACACACTGGTTGGCAGACTCGTCTGGACCCTTCTTGTCGCCACCGCCATTGGTACAATTCTCTTTCAGCACTACTTTGTCGTTATCAAGTATAATTCTTATCCTTCACAGGAAGTCACATATGTGACCACGGAACGCATTCCTTTTCCAGATGTTACTGTGTGCAATATTGAACCATTAGCACCAGAACGATTACAGAATATGTTGAATGGTACGTACAGAATACTCTATTACAATTGCTGATAAGGAGATTGCACATCGTTTCCCAGCGATCATTGCAGGAGTTACTCTTCCGAAAACACATCTGGTTTTGGCCCTGACGATGGATTGTCCATGGTTCTTTTCTTGGATTCTACGAACGCCTCAGCTTATCGGGGTAATTATGACGTCACGTCGAATGTGAAGCAGTCAGCTGGTGCAAGGGTTGTAGTACACAACAGAGGTAGTATGCCAAGTCCTCTCATGGAAGGCATTGACATCCTCCCGGGACACTCCACAAGTCTAGCCCTAGCTGGAACACTAACACAGAGATTATCTGAGCCGTATGGTAACTGCACGGCCGTAGACGTTCTGACCGGGAAACCTGTGTATACGTATTCCACAGAGGGCTGTATCGAGCTAGAGTCCCAGAAATACATTTATGATGCTTGTAATTGTATCAGCGTGAATCTAGCGGTGCCGAATGAATTGTCAGATAAATACTTTTGTGGATTCTACGATTACGATCCAGACGATTACATGCAAAGACTACAGTGTGAAAGGAAAGTTTGGGCCGAGCTCAACAACTATTCATATTCCAACTCGTCTTGTGCAGCGCCATGTCGATCATTTGACTATGACGTCAGTTTGGCACAGTCGGTTTGGCCTAACAAGAGATACCAGGATGATTTCTACGAAAAGGTGGTCGAAGATCATCCTTTTCGAGAAAACCTCTCCGCCTACACACATATCCACTTCCTGCGTAGTGGGGGCACCTTCAGAAATACAACCGCTATCACCGACAACTTCCTGCAACTCAATGTCTACTTCAAGACACAGAAAGTGTTGGTACGTGAGGCTGTGCCTTCCTACGAACTGCCCAGTCTCCTCTCTGATATGGGGGGAACCATAGGGCTCTGGGCTGGACTCTCCGTCATCACAATGATAGAGGGCATTTGGTTTCTGGCAATGTTGATTTCACACATAGCTAACGGCTTCTGAATGCATGTAATTGCTGGCGTCATGAGAGCGGTTACCCGTCCTCATAGACACATTCTTACTGGAAAAAAGAGGATTGTGAATAGTAATAATAATTCCTTTACAATTGCGCACAAATACATGGTTGTGTATTTTGTACTATAAAATGGGACTTTGAATAGTAATTATTTCTAACGCAAAAACATCTTTGGTTGCTTTCATACCCAGTTTCACACAAATGTATAAATTTAATGATCAGTCTCATGTGTTTTCTTGGAAGTCGATGGCCTGTCCGAACAGCGTTTGCTGGTCAACAAACAAGTTTGTTCGAAGAATGCGATTGTATATAGCATGTAATGATTTTCGATTGAGTTGTATGATATTTATTAACACGGTAGTGAATACTGCTTGATTAGACTGGACTATAGTGTTTCCTGTAGCTTAACTGCTTACTATAATAGTGTCACATTTCAATGGAGAATAATATGCTTCGCATAAGTATGTACCATCACACGTGTCCTCGGTGTTGTAGAATGCTGAGCTTATACCACGGTCGGAATACACCCACAATACCGAAGGGGTGAGAACATTCCATTAGATATCCTTAACTTTTTCCTATCAGGTTCTTTGTTCAAATATTCTGATGGTGTATATATTTGCATTTGCTTTATGTAGATTATAACAAATTGGATCATGTATGCAGGAGTTCAAAGTCACTTTATCGTCTCGAATGTCGAAGCACCAACGACGGCACGCAGAATCACCAATGATGACATGAAGCACAAAGGACGACACGCGGAATCACCAATGATGACATGAAGCACCAATGACGGTATGTAGCAGCATTGACGACATGCAGTACCATTAACGGTATACAGAGCCACTGACGACTTGCAGTACCATTAGTGGTATACAGAGCCACTGACGACATGCAGTACCATTGACGGGTATATGGAGCCAGTAAACGACATGCAGTACCATTGGTGGTATACAGAGCCACTGACGACATGCAGTACCATTGACGGAATACAGAGCCACTGACGACTTGCTGTACCATTGACGGTATACAGAGCCATGGACGACATGCAGTCCCAATGACGGCATGCAGCCTCAATGACGAAATGTTTGCATAACCTCGACCCAGTAATTTTCTTGCATTACGATAGCGTAGGTGATTTGCACCAGACCAAGTATCGAACATCTGATGAAGACGAGCACTCTGAATTCAGACAATCAATGTACGTAACGACAAATGTGTGGTGCACACTCGACGGTTCCAGCACTTGGCAATAGATGTGGGGTTAGGGGGTGCCAAATCCTATTTACGAAGACCAATTGCAAGGTGCGTATCACGCCGAAGAGTATGGGGGGTTGTTTCGAATGGGCTGTCTCTTTCATAGCACTATGGCATTTTTTTAAAATAAGCTCACAAATGTGGATTTTTCTGCATTAAATCAGCACACTTTTCCCTATATGTGATTTTATGGGGCGCCCCTATCCCTTCACTCAGCCAGTGAATACTTCGAATCTGCGTTGATATTGGTCCAGCGAGCACCGTGCGTTAGGTGGGATTTGCTGTGGTTATTGTACTTCATTTGACTCGCTCTTGTGGATTCATAGAATAGTAAGAATTGTTATTCATATCCATTTTCGGAATTGCTGTGTAATGTTTCTATCAATTGGAAGGCTACGGGATGAATGACGTGTGAAGGGTATCATACAGGTTTGAGTGGATGATGTAAGCAGTGGCTGATGCCTCAACGCTGATACCCATGTGACAAAGGTGTTCACTTCATACGCGCATACAAGGGATAGTATCTTGTGCTTTATGACAAAAGATTTTAAGAATGGTAACCGTTATGACGTTCATTCGCCATCAATGCCGCTGTTGAGATGAGATGACGCTGTTCAGTCCAAAACCCGGACGCGCATGGAAATGTTCATGTCATTCTCAACCCAAATGAAATTAAACATCTGAGATTGAAAATGTAGTCCTAGAAATGCGAACATCCATGTATTGGTGTGTATTTCTGGCCAGTAGAAATTCATGGAATTACTTGCTTATGTGTAAGGAGACTCCCTTTAAATCGGAGAATGGTAAATTGGAAACGATAAAGCTAATTCCTGGTATGTCGTGGAGGCGGCAGCTTTGACAAGAAAGAATATAACTTTCGCTGCCTTTCAGCTGGTATGAGATGTCGACCTGATAGCAATGGTTATGAGATGATAACTGCTGGGGTTCAGGGTTATGAAGACAGATAAGTTTTGGGCTTTGATATAAGGAGATATCATTTTTCTACCGAGTCAAATGGAAATTGTGATCAAACAGACTATTGCGTTGATACAAGTGTTTATATCAAAACCAGCAGGTATCGTAAATGACAGGTCTTTAACACAAACAGCAATGATTCAGGGAGAAGCAGTTGTCGTGACTAAACATTATGGTAACGCCCTCATACCATCCATTCAGGGGGAGAAGCATATGTCATAACTAAACATTAGCGTAACGCCTACATACCATCCATTCAGGGGGAAGCATATGTCGTATCTAAACATCAGCGTAACGCCCACATACCATCCATTCAGGGGGAAACATATGTCGTATCTAAACATTACGTAACGCCCACATACCATCCATTCAGGGGAAAGCATATGTCGTAACTAAACATTAGCGAAACGCACACATACCATCCATTCAGGGGAAAGATATGTCGTAACTAGACATTAGCGTAACTCCCACATACCATCCATTCAGGGGGAAGTATCAGACGTAACTAAACATTAGCGTAACTCCCACATACCGTCCATTCAGGGGGAAGCATAAGACGTAACTAAACATTAGCGTAACGCCCACATACCATCCATTCAGGTGGAAGCATATGTCATAACTAAACATTAGCGTAACGCCCACATACCATCCATTCAGGGGGAAGAATATGTCATAACTAAACATTAGCGTAACGCCCACATACCATCCATTCAGGGGGAAGAATTATGGTATCTAAACATTAGCGTAACGCCCACATACCATCCATTCAGAGGGAAGCATATGTCGTAACTAAACATTAGCGTAACGCCCACATACCATCCATTCAGAGGGAAGCATATGTCGTAACTAAACATTAGCGTAACGATCTCATACCATCCATCCAGAGGGAAGCATATGTCGTAACTAAACATTAGCGTAACGCCCACATACCATCCATTCAGAGGGAAGCATATGTCGTAACTAAACATTAGCGTAACGATCTCATACCATCCATCCAGAGGGAAGCATATGTCGTAACTAAACATTCGCGTAACGACCTCATACCATCCATTCAGAGGGAAGCATATGTCGTAACTAAACATTAGCGTAACACACACATACCATCCATTCAGGAGGAAGCATATGTCGTAATAGTCACCATACCTATTGTTTCTGCTGTGTGCCAGCTCCTCCACTATAATACTGCTACATATATCTCACCGGGTTACATGGTATTTGGTTCTAATTTATTTCAAATGTATTAATACGAGTGTGAAATCCGAATCGAGGGAGTTCGTGCTCGTCACAACCATATGCGGAAGTACGATTTAACAAGAGTCGACCATTATGCTTAACTGCCGGATAATGATATCATAATGGTGCTATCATAATGGATTTTTGTTTTGCAGCTAGGGAATTAGGACACTTAATCAAAGAGATTATAGCTACACTATAGAGATTATAGCTACAGCTACAGGATTAACTCCGACTAGCTGTGCGGTGAGTGCAAATGAGTGAAACACATGTCCGTCATCAGATGACGCTACCATGAAATCAACCAAAGCACATTTGACTAATATCCCCTGATGTGTCAGACGCACCAGGGAAACCAGGCTGATTTCCCTGATGCCATCACGTACGGACTGCTGTCTCGTCTTTGATATCCTGCGTAACCTTAGCCACCGAATGCAGGGGCTTCGCCAGGGTGATTTGGTTGGGGGTGGGGGGGGGGGGGGGGGTGTGTGTGACTAAAATTTAGCCGACTGCGGGATGACTATCTAAGCGTAGCGCCACCATAGGTTGGCGCGGAACTTTCAATTTGCCAACTGGACAGGATTTTGCAGACAGTGACGCGGACTGTCGGTTTGAATGGGGGGGGGAGGGGGTGTCACACCCCCCTACACCCCCACCTTTGGCGACGCCCCTGACCGAATGCATAATATATTAGCATAGTCATTGTTTGCTTACCGTAGATGGATGCCACAAAAGACACCATGCATATATTGTCGATGAGATAGGTCTCATATATCACCCACGGTTTAAATGATGCCGCAAGGGGACGTTCATCTGATCAACACAGGCATTTAATCCTGAATGTTATCCAACATACAGTAACGGTCGTTTTGATGACGTTTCTATGTCGATTCGTATAATTCATATTGCTACAACGCACAGCACTGGCTTACTGACAATATAGATCTACTGATATTCCAAGCCACCCCGTTGTCTTTGTACAGCTCGCAGGTACGTCTAATATCTGTTTCGCAGGTACGTCTAATAATTGTTTTGTTCCTGGAATGATTCCTGTGTTATAATACTGATAAGTTTTGAGAATATTATTAATTTAATGTTCTCCCAGGCCATTCAAAATTGCATTTTGTTTCGTCAATTCAGTAATTACGCCTCACTGCATGCAAAACACATTATGTTAGAATTTTCATTTCTGTCTTATTGATAACAAGTTACTTATCAAGGCATTGCGTAGAAATAACACCCATGCATAAAATACAATGGATTCTACAAAATAGGGAACATGAAAGAAAGAAGAGTTGGTCATGAATACGTCGCAATATGTATGGTAAGGTGAGCATAGGGTACACCAACACTTATGTGTTTTATTGTGCCCACAATAGTACAGTAAATATGATGAGATAAGATTGACTTGATTGAGCAGCCGCCTTCTAGGATAACTGGACAAAAGAGGCAAATCCACGTAGATGAAATTGAACAAAAGGTCGATTGACTGAAACAGGCCACTCCAGCCTGCCGTCTAGGTGAAATCCACCGACACGACTTTATGCAAACAGGTTGCCACCCATTAGTCGCCTCTTATGGCATGCAGTAAGATACAGCGCAGTCACTATTTGTGGCTATCATCCGTTATAATTTGCATTTCATAACCAGTCTTTACAAGAACTTATATTTTCAATAGCCACAGGATTCGATCGTTGCAAATATTAGTTTTGGCTCAAGAGTGGTATATCAGGACTATTAACAACTTTCCTATCACCCATTGTTTAACTAATAGCGTGGCCTAAAGTTACATCAACGAATTTATTGGCATAAAATATGGCGATATCATCAAATAATATGGTGATATAAACTGTCAGATGATTTCACAGTAGGTCTAGCATCGACAGTAGTGGCGTTAAATCCCTTTTACAACAAAGAAATGCGATACTGGTTTGTGCGATATATGTCTGTTTATATTCAGTCGTCACTTTGCGTGATAGGTAGCGAAAAGTAAAGCAGGGGCGTAACGTGCAGAGCACCAGAACAAAATGGCGACAGTAACACCGAAAGCTGCTAGCAATACTGAAAACGGACAAGCAGACCTCAATAAAGACCCACAGGGCACTGCAGATATAGCTTTGATGTTCTGCAGCCAAACATCGGCTCATGGTCTGGCAAACATTCCCAGAACACGCACGCTGGTTGGCAGACTTGTCTGGACTCTTCTTGTCGTGTTTGCCATGGGTTCAATTCTCTCCCAGCTCTCCGGCGTCATTTCCAAGTATTATTCTTATCCCTCACAGGAAGTCACATATTTGACAAAAGAATACACACCTTTTCCAGATGTTACTGTGTGCAATATTGAACCATTTGCACCAAAACGATCACGGAATATGAATGTTACGTCTGTGGAAGAATACGCTTTTACAAAATTGCCCATGATAAGGAGATTGCGCACATCGTTTCCCAACAATGATCAGCTAAATCCAAGCAGAACAGAATCCAGCAGGAGTTACTATGAAAATATGACACCAGATGACAGGAAGACAATAGGCCATACTCTACAGGACCTGGTTATTGGGTGTACCTTCTCCAATCGTCAATGTGGGTCCGATTCGTTCCGATCCTGGGCCGATGGAACATATTCCAATTGTTACACATTCAGCGTCATTGACTCTTCCGAGAACACATCTGGTTTTGGCCCTGACGATGGACTGTCATTGGTTCTTTTCTTGGATTCTACGAACGGCACAGATTATCGGGGTACTTATGAAGTCACGTCGAATGTGAAGCAGTCAGCTGGTGCGAGGGTTGTGGTACACCACAGAGGTAGTATGCCAAGTCCTCTCATGGAAGGCATTGACATCCTCCCTGGACACTCCACAAGTCTAGCCCTAGCTGGAACAATAACACAGAGATTATCTGAGCCGTATGGTAACTGCACGGCCGTAGACGTTCTGACCGGGAAATCTGTGTATACGTATTCCACAGAAGGCTGTATCGAGCTAGAGTCCCAGAAATACATTTATGATGCTTGTAATTGTATCAGCGTGAACCTAGCGGTGCCGGATGAATTGTCAGATAAATACTTTTGTGGATTCTATGATTACGATCCAGACGATTACATGCAAAGACTACAGTGTGAAAGAAAAGTTTGGGTCGAGCTCAACAACTTTTCATATTCCAACTCGTCTTGTGCAGCGCCATGTCGATCATTTGACTATGACGTCAGTTTGGCACAGTCGGTTTGGCCTTACAAGAGATACCAGGATGATTTCTACGAAAAGGTGGTCGAAGACCATCCTTTTCGAGAAAACCTCTCCGCCTACACAAATATACACTTCCTGCGTAGTGGGGGCACCTTCAGAAATACAACAGCTATCACCGACAACTTCCTGCGGCTCAATGTCTACTTCAAGACACAGAAGGTGTTGGTACGTGAGGCTGTGCCTTCCTACGAACTGCCCAGTCTCCTCTCTGATATGGGGGGAACCATTGGACTCTGGGCTGGACTCTCCGTCATCACAATAATAGAGGGCATTTGGTTTCTGACCAAACTGTGCCTGCAACTGCTTTCGGTAGACCGTTGAAGGGACAGCATAATAACGTTTTTATGTTTTGGTTTGCTGAGAGGCTGTGAATTGCACAGAAAATCTACTCTAGTCATGTCCAAAATAATATTTAAATCTTGCCTTAATGGCATTTAGACTGTTGCCACACGTAAGTAGTATACATAATGGGGTTAGGGGGAACAAATCAGGTCAATAAACAATCATTTGGCTCAATGCAATCTCGCCATTCAAACTCACATATAACGCGCATTCCCTCACATTCACGCCTTTGTCCTCTCACCTCACGCACAACCTGAACAAGGTAATGACTTGCAACATACCTTCCACACAATACATTTAATTAACCATTTTTTTCTATCACAAGATTTGTTAGAGGCCTACAAGCAAGGAGTAAAGAGCCAAAAGCAAGATATTTCCCCACTTTTATCTGTCGTGTTTGTATGCTCATAATAGGGACATACATCTACCAGTGGCTCATTAGAGAAGCAGACGACATATGCAGGAGATCATCTATGGAAGACTTGTGTTTTGTACCAAACGCTGTAACCAGCACTGATTGTCTAGTTATACCAAATAAGAACAGCACAGTGTATGTTTCAAAAATGAGGCCCACAAGTAGCACATATACAATGATGAAAGAGGTGCTTAAAAGCCTGGCGTCGTTTATATTTAAACATTTATCGTTAGGGATAAGCAGACTATAAGAAATGTGCTTACAAAGATTAAGGCAGGTCTCTCTTTCACTGAGAAAACAAACCAGATCAAGCAGAGACATCCCTATAAGATAATGGCTTGCCATATGGTATGTGGATATACAGTGGAATTCAATAGGATCGTGGAACAAACCATCGACGTCACATCAAACAACCAACTTCAACAACTGGAAGTTAGATATTGCTCACCATCAGTCTATGCAGGGGTGATAACTTCTCACAACTGCCTACAGTCTTCGAAAAAAGGGATCGATTGTCAATGCGAAGAACAAGGATGATGAATGATTACGGTTGGCACTCATGCTGGTTTTATTTCCTGTGGCAAGGTATTCAGGTAGGCCCATGAGTTACCACTCTTAAGGTAATCTAGGTGTTATACTTAATCAAGGTACTCGCTGAATGGATGCGTGTGGAGCATGAGTATTGTCCACTTAAACGATTGTTTTTGTAAAACGAATTGGTTTCGAAAATTACTCGTCTTCATCCGATTTCTGTTCGTCGGGCTAACGTATTTTTTCATACAGGTATGAAGCCAGTCTAATAAACCGCAAAGAATTATGAGTAGCCCTCATACAATTTTCTGAGGCTCAATAGAATATGTGCAACAGATATTGTATACATGGTGAATACAATTGCTAGTTCGATGAAGATACGTGTCTCATACCAAGGAGGAAATGGGGTGGATTGGAATATGTTTCCATATTTTTATCGATCGTACGCTTTCTGTCGAATGGTTTGTGGTATGATATGCTTCATGTGCTGTAAACACAGAAATAATTCATAACAAGCTGGCGACATTCGTTTTGTAATTATGAGGAAAGCATGAGTGTTCCCTGGCGACATTTTTCGACTTTCGAAGAGCTCCTTTTAACATAAAAGGTATATTAATTGACTAGGTTGTATTTTACCACAAAAGGAAGCGCAATTTCTACCGGTTTGACCACCATTGTTTGCTTGTTACATTTAACATGTATATTGACCTCTAATAACATTGGCTTGGATTTTCACACGTGCATTCCGTGAAACGTCCAATCGGGTGCTTTCTTTGATTCCCAATGACCTTTGGTGGTTTTCTACACATATGACTATGTGTTGCTAACCCATGGTTCGGTTGCCGATAATCCTCTGCATCCGCCTGTAATGACTCCGTTGTTAACCCTCGATCAAATCATGTCATATCTCACAGCATCTCACAGCGTATGATTAACAGAAATGTAGCCATCAACTAGTATGACAGATGACCAATCTAAAAAGGGATTCACAAAATCGTCAACTTAAGTGGAAAATGTTTCATTCTGTTGCGTATATTGTAATGAGGGCTTTGAATACTATAAGCTCCTTACAAAAATGGAAAGCTGTATATATTCAGCCATCCTCATACCATAAGCAAATCAGTCTGGTGGGGTGAGCATATTGGTTTTTGCAAATGTATTGATATTATTGAACAATTTGCACCCGTACCCACAAGTGATATATTCGTGACATATGTGTATAACGAAGCTGTGGTTTTGGAAAACGGCACCGTGTGTTAGAGTGATCCAGCGAGCACTGTGCGTTAGGCCTCCTTTGCTTTGGTTATTGTACTTCATTTGACCGAAGAGTTTATAGCTACGCTAAGAGTTCTCACCTCGAGTGGCTCTGTTCTGATCGCCTCCCTAATTATAATACATTGCAATGAGAATTATTGGCTGACGTAACTGCGATTGATGAGAGCAGGCAAAATGTCGTTTCGCAGAGCCTTGCCGCTTCCAAAACACGTCGCACAATAGGCTAATGAATAGCGCAAATAGCAAGCGCACTATTTAATAAATGTCAACTTGATAAATTACCCGGTCTGGGGTACACCTATCGAAAGCAGTGCGCCTCTAACAGCGTCCTGGCAGATTACGATCCTCGATCTTTCATGTCCGCACTGTGGATGATAGTTTTAGATTGTCAATAACTGTCTGAAGCGAGGGAATGGCCTGGGGTCGACATTAACATTTTTGGTATGTCAGGGGGATGTAAAGGTTTTGAACGAGGAGTTTTTAGCCATGCTAAGCTGCGAAACGATTATGAAATTACATGAAAGACATCCCCGACATCAGGCGACGATACCATGAAATCAACAAAAGCACATGGGACTGTCGATCCAACGTCTCGTGGCTCGGCGGCTGTAAAATATATGGAGTCATCTGATTGGTCGAGGCTACTACAGCTCCAAATTAAACAGAGAATTCCACGTGGTTTTAAGAGACGCTATGACAAGACGCTATAGCAATAACGCTTCGGCTAACAGGTGGCGCCTTCACATATTTCCTCGGGCGGAAGGCTCGAGTGAGCGCTCTTAGCGAAGCTATAAACTCTTTGATTTAACTCACAAACGCAGATATCCATTATTCATATCCATTTTCGGGGTAAATCATGAGTTGCAGTGTTATGCAGATGTTTCCATAACTTTCCAGGCTACAAAGTGAATGACGTGTGACAGGTATCATACTGGTTTGGCCGGATTATGTTAGCAATTACTTGACTGATGCCCTAACGCTAATACCGTTTATATCTTATCCATTGGACTGCGTGCTAACTTCATACGCGCATACAAGAAAGTCCTATCTTGTGCTTTATGACATCAAAGATTTTCGTTGTGGTTACCGTTATGACTTTCAGTCGCCATCAATACCGCTGTTGAGATGAGATGAGGCGTTCTGTGTAAAACCCGGACGCGTGATGAGAAATCTTCGCGTTATGCCTTTGCAATTGATAACTTGCTCAGACTTACCCATACTTTTACATATAACGTGCATACAAAAAGACACCATCAGGTTATTTGGACACATAACCCACTGATAACCTAATAGGAAAAGGTGAATAAAGGCTAAAGCATAAGGTCCTGTAAAAGCAAGCTGTGTTTTACATCTCTGTGAAGTTACGCTTGCTACGAAGCCATTGAGCAGGGGGTGAAATCCATGCATGAATTTCATACAATGCCATTTGATTGGACAAAATGTCCAATATGCTGAACAGTGGTTATTACTCACTTAAACAGATTGATCATGAACTATACATCTTCATTGAACCATGTATTAATCAGTGTGTTTGAATATACATCACTCCCTTTATTTTAAGGAATAATGTTTAGCCCTCGTGCAATATTCTGAGGCTCCATATAATATATGCAATATGATATTTCATACTGGAGATGAACACAAATATTAGGCTGATGAAGTTTCATCTCTCATACCAGCCATGACAGTGGAGGAAATGGCATGGACGGGAAAACAAATTTGTACTTTTATTGATCGTACACTTTCTCTCGAATGTTGAGTGGTATGGTATGCTTGATGGGATGCAAACACTGGAATATTTGATAAAAAAAACTTGCAGCATTCGTTTTGTATTTGTGAGGAAAACGACCAGTGTTCCCAGGCGCCTATTTTCGACATGCGAAGGGCCAAACTACTTTAGTTAGAAAAAGTATATTAATCGACAACATTGCATTTTACCAGTTTAGGGAGCGCCAATTCTATCAGTCAAGACCATCATTTGCCACAAGTTTCATTATACATGCAATATTATATTTAATTTACCACAACTACCCTCGACCTGCTCTATGGAAACGATTGTAAACACGTGGTTGACCAAATAGGCTTGTCAATTGCGTTGGTGAAGTAAACTTGACAGCTACATTATTCTCCATCATCCCCGCACTCCACTTCCTGAACTTCCGACCCCTATCCAATCACGAAGAAATTGTCGGAAGTATTCGGAAATCCAGGTATTCTGTATTATCAATCCACAGGAAGTGTTGTGTGTGAAAGCGTCTTTATGGATATTAATGACATTATCTGGAACCTCTACCAACCCGATACCGCCCACTGGTGGGTGTATCCATTTTGAGTACAATTGTCAATTTAACGCTGCCTGATGATTCTCAAACATTATTACATAAAATACGTTGGTTTGGATTTGCGTTATAACGTTCTCTAACGCGTTCACAAACTGAAGAAAATCATCCGTGCAATGCATGAAACGTCCTATAATGGCGCTCTCTTTGATTCCCAATGACCATGGACGGTTTTCTACACTCATGACCATATGTTGCTAACTTGTGGTTGGGTGGCCGATAATGCTCTGTAATAACTCCGTTGTTAACCATACACAAATTGTGTCATATCTCACAACATCTCACAGCGTATGAACAATAGAAATGGTGCCACCAACTAGTATGACAGATGACAAAACAAAATAAGGATTCACAAAACCTCTGGTGAATATGTTTTATCGTGTTTTGCGTCTTTTGTAACGAGGGTTATACTATAAGCTCCTTACTAAAATGAAGAGCCATATATTAAGCCGTTTTCATATATCAAGCAAAGTAGTCATACCCTGAACCACGCAAATATGTGAATCGTCAACCGTCTAGTTTGATGAATACTATTTGTTTAGTTGATTTTTGCAGATTTATTGATATAACTGAACAATTTCACCCGAACCCGCAAGTGATATATTCATAATATAAGAATGTAAATCTAAAAATTAAGTTGTGGAGTTTGCAAATTGCGCCCCAATTAACTTCCGAGCTTCTGAACACATGGCTAAACTTTTATCACACGAAACTCTTGAAAATTAAGTAGCCACTTGGTTAATCAAACTAAGGACATGTGATGTCATGTTTCCCAGATGGATGTTCTAGAAGAAATCGATGATAATTTTGTGGTCACTAAGGATCCAAACCGACAAAGATTACATATTTGGTGCAACACTCGAGATCTATTCATAGGCTTTACATTAAAACTGCTCTGTAAATACGGTTAACAGTCTAAAACTTCCGTAGCATATATTTTCTATTATCTTGGCATGGATGCTTCAAGGAAAAGATTGGAATGGCAATGTAAGGACAATTCTCCGGAGGGCTACTCCATTTCAAAACATCTCACAATAACACCATTACTTATTGTATTGTATAGAAGAAAAAATATGGAATTTTGCATTGGTCCAAATGAAAATGCAACTACAAATATAGTATGAGAAATGATTGATCGTACATGCTGCAGTCCGATCTTTCGTCATGTATGATGTATACATTATTGAACCAATTCGTCATCACTATCTGCAGGATAGTCGTGGGATAGCACATTAAGTCTGAAAACAACGATGTCATAGTATCGTCCATTACTGTTCTTTATACCATCCCACTGTACAAATAAAAAGCACATATTCCACACCATTAGTTACCTCAGGGCATTGACAGGTTCCATTGTCTTCTAAAATCTCTGTCAATATCACAGTGTGTACAGTATTCATAATGTAAACACATTTGGGAGAGTAATGAGACAACAACGATATGACTGATTCACCTAGCAACAAAGAAAAACGACGCTGGGTTGTGTGATCAAGGAAGGTTGTTATTGACTTACTAGCTAGTGTTTTAGATATAGCCGAACGAAGCAGGGGTGAATTGTTCACAGCACCAGTACAAAATGGCGGCAGCAACAACACCGCAACCTGCCAGCAATACTGAAAACGGACAAGCAGGTATCACTGAAAACCCACAAGGCACGGCTGATTTAGCTTTGATGTTCTGCAGTGAAACATCGGCTCATGGTCTGGCAAATATTCCCAGATCACACACACTGGTTGGCAGACTCGTCTGGACCCTTCTTGTCGCCACCGCCATTGGTACAATTCTCTTCCAGCTCTACTTTGTCGTTATCAAGTATAATTCTTATCCTTCACAGGAAGTCACATATGTGACCACGGAACGCATTCCTTTTCCAGATGTTACTGTGTGCAATATTGAACCATTAGCACCAGAACGATTACAGAATATGTTGAATGGTACGTCTGTGGCAGAATACTCTATTACTAAATTGCCCATGATAAGGAGATTGCGCACATCGTTTCCCAACAATGATCAGCTAAATCCAAGCAGAACAGAATCCAGCAGGAGTTACTATGAAAATATGACACCAGATGACAGGAAGACAATAGGCAATACTCTACAGGACCTGGTTATTAGGTGTACCTTCTCCGACCGTCAATGTGGGTCCGATTCGTTCCGATCCTGGGACGATGGAACATATTACAATTGCTACACATTCAGCGTCATTGACTCTTCCGAAAACACATCTGGTTTTGGCCCAGACGATGGATTGTCCATGGTTCTTTTCTTGGATTCTACGAACGGCACAGATTATCGGGGTAATTATGACGTCACGTCAAATGTGAAGCAGTCAGCTGGTGCGAGGGTTGTAGTACACAACAGAGGTAGTATGCCAAGTCCTCTCATGGAAGGCATTGACATCCTCCCTGGACACTCCACAAGTCTAGCCCTTGCTGGAACACTAACACAGAGATTATCTGAGCCGTATGGTAACTGCACGGCCGTAGACGTTCTGACCGGGAAACCTGTGTATACGTATTCCACAGAGGGCTGTATCGAGCTAGAGTCCCAGAAATACATTTATGATGCTTGTAATTGTATCAGCGTGAACCTAGCGGTGCCGGATGAATTGTCAGATAAATACTTTTGTGGATTCTATGATTACGATCCAGACGATTACATGCAAAGACTACAGTGTGAAAGGAAAGTTTGGGTCGAGCTCAACAACTTTTCATATTCCAACTCGTCTTGTGCAGCGCCATGTCGATCATTTGACTATGACGTCAGTTTGGCACAGTCGGTTTGGCCTAACAAGAGATACCAGGATGATTTCTACGAAAAGGTGGTCGAAGATCATCCTTTTCGAGAAAACCTCTCCGCCTACACACATATCCACTTCCTGCGTAGTGGGGGCACCTTCAGAAATACATCCGCTATCACCGACAACTTCCTGCGACTCAATGTCTACTTCAAGACACAGAAAGTGTTGGTACGTGAGGCTGTGCCTTCCTACGAACTGCCCAGTCTTCTCTCTGATATGGGGGGAACCATTGGACTCTGGGCTGGACTCTCCGTCATCACAATAATAGAGGGCATTTGGTTTCTGACCAAACTGTGCTGCAACTGCTGTCGTTGGACCGTTGAAGGGACAGTATGGTAACGGTTTTTTGCACTGGTACCCACAAGTGATATATTCGTGACATAAGTGTATAGTTCTAAGAATCAAGCTGTGGTTTGGGAAAACGGCACCCTGTTTTTACTTCTAAACTTTTGAACACATGGCTGAACTTTTTTCACATTATCGATACTCTTGACATTGAGACAACTACTTGGTTATTCATGTCAGAGGGATGTGAATGTCTTGAACGAAGAGTTTATAGCCATGCTAAGCTGCGTAACGATTATGAAATTACATGAAAGATTCCCCCGACATCAGGCGACGATACCATGAAATCAACAAAAGCACATGGGTCTGTTGATCCAAAGCCTCGGAGCTCGGCAGCTGTTAAAGATATGGAGTCATCTGTTAGGTCGAGGCTCCCAAATAAACAGAGAATTCCACGTGGTTTTAAGAGACGCTATGACAATGACGCTATGACGGAAGGCTCGAGTGAGCGCTCTTAGCGAAGTTAAAAACTCTTTGATTTAACTCACAAACGCAGATTTGCTTGAATCCTTATTCATATCCATTTTCGGGGTAAATCATGAGTTGCATGTTATGCAGATGTTTCCATAACTTTCCAAGCTACATAGTGAATGACGTGTGACAGGTATCATACTGGCTTGGGCAGATTATGTTAGCATTTACTTGACTGATGCCCCAACGCTAATACCATTTATATCTTATCCATTGGACTGCATGCTCACTTCATACGTGCATACAAAAAAGTAATATGTTGTGCTTTATGACGTAACAGATTTTCGGTGTGGCTACCGTTATGATCGTACACTTTTTTTCGAATGTTTAGTGGTATGATATGCTTCATGAGATGCAAACAATGCAATATTTGTACAAAAATCTTGCAACATTCATATTGTATTTGCGAGGAAAACCACGAGTGTTCCCAGGCGCCTATTTTCGACAATCAAAGGGCCAAACTACTTTTGTCAGAAAAGGTATATTAATCGACAACATTGCATTTTACCAGTTAGGGAGCGCCAATTCTACCAGTCAAGACCATACTTTGCCACAAGTTTCACTATACATGCAAAATTATATTTAATTTACCACACCCACTCCCAACTACCCTCGACCAGCTGTATGGAATCGATTGTTAAGTAAACACGTGGTTTACCAAATAGGCTAGTCAGTTACGTTGGTGAAGTAACCTTGACAGCTACAGTATTCTCCCCCATACCCCCACCCCACTTCCTGAACTTACGACCCCTATCTAATCACGAATAAATTGTCGGGGGGTATTCGGACATCCAGGCATTCTGTATAATCAATCCACAGGAAGGTGTTGTGTGTGAAAGCATCTTTATGGATATTAATGACATTATCTGGAACCTCTACCAACCCGATACGGCCCACTGGTGGGTGTATCAGTAGCATATAGAGCGGGGGTACGAGCGCAGTTTCCAAATGGACGCACATACAGAAAATGAGCCAGCCTGCGGTACGAGCGCACTTCCACTTCCTATACTACACTGTCAGCCAGCCCTTCCAGCCAATCTTCTCCAGGGCCACACCAGTAGTCAGTCACCATAGAGGTCATCCAGTGAGAAATATCTGCGACCGTCGCTGTAAGTTCCTTTCTTCACCCGGTCGAGGTCCTCCATGAACTGAGACACCTTAGGTTTGTTCTTCTCAATAAAGGCGGGATCTTGGCGAATTGTTGTCACTCTCATTGTTAAGAGTTTCTAGCAGAAGAAAGCTCCAGATAGTCTTTCTGGAATCTTTATGGGCCTGCCCATCCAGGGGCCGTGGTGATTGAGATAGCAGTCGAGGATGGTGTCAAACTTACCGTTTGGATGGTTGTGTACCCCCAAGCGACTGTCTCCTTGAACTTCTTCCTGTCCTTATTGTGGTACTCCAAGTTGTACGCTCCAGCCCTCACCAGGTCCTCTTAGGCGCACACCCAGTCCACAAACACCCCGATGGTCGCCTGCAGACTGTGGTGATGCCCAAGCAGAATCTGAGGTTTGTACTGGGGTGGGATAATCCTCCCAGGGATCCGAGTGTAAGGACACTTTATTTTGAGCAGCGCAATCTCCTCCTGACTTGGGTCCCCAGGAGGACAGAGGAGATCACCACCAGACTGGACCGGGAGCACACAAAATCCATCTAGGGAGTAAGCCTTGTTCTCCCCGGCGTGGTGGAGGTAAATGTTGTTCCCGTAAACATTTGTGTTGTATCTGCTCTCAATGACTGCAATTGCAACCTCCTCGAAGACCTGGCCCCAGAGGCAGGCGACGCTCGTGTGGCAGCCCTCGTTGCTAGTTTTCTTGTTCAGCATCTTATCATAGCTGTTGAAGTAGTCCTGACCGATAACCGCAGAGTAGTCGCTTCCACCAATGCAGTGCTTTCTTTTATTCTCCCACTGAGTTGTCTTTTGTCTGATCCCGTCATGCTTTATAAAGAGAGACTTAATCACTTGTTCCATTACCAAGCTATACCTTATACTCTCCACTGTTTAAATAGATCGGTACAGACCATAGATGTCTGCGCACACTGGGTTTATTCTATGCATTGAGTCGGGTCAATATCATTCACAATGGTAAAGAAGCACCCAATTTTTGTCTGATACCTTCCAATGCTTTGCCTTTTCCACGTTGGATCAGCGCGTTTTCTTCATCAATTGAAACAGATCTGGCCTTAATTTCGCCCTTCATTTGGGTATATTTTGTGACCTCAGCTTAAACGAGTTTAAAGTCATGATCCGAGATATTACCATCTTCAAGTGCTGTCGATATAATGTCAGCAATGGTATTCAATTTGCACTTCGCTAGAATGCTGATCTGATCATGTTTTTTTACCTTGATGGTCAGCCAGCGACTGACGAATTTTCCAGCAATTCCAAGTAGCCCACAAGTGGCTCCAGTAACACCCAAGACTGTGGCAATAGGAATAGCAACTATCGTAGACATTATACCTACACCACTTGCACCAAGACACATACCAACAGTAATTAACACAGTGTCTACTGCATCCATCGAGTTCACTGCACGCCTATATTTCTTGTACATATATTTTTCAATCTCTTTCTCAAGGTATTGCTTCTTGAGGCTGATCTCATTCAACCGATAGGAGTGCCCTGGATTTTCATCAGGCAGCTGTGGATATAACGGTGCCGCTGGAATGGTTGGTTGTTGTTTCATACTGTTGTTTTATACGTAAGTCTACAGGTCAAGTTCAATTAAGAGTCATGTTACAGACCAAGTCGCCCCTCTGTTTTGAGTGGTTGTATAAAAATCAATAACGTTGCCTTGTTCTAGCTGTAAAGGCTGGTCTAACGATAGATATTACAACAGCCCGTTGGTCAGCAGGCTTACTTATTCTTACCACGTGGTTCGTTCCATTAATAACAGGAACGACTGCTATAGGACCAGTATCAGCACCAACACCAGAAGACAACCCCATCTCAGGTACCTGTTCTGCTGTCTATATTCATCATCGATATATTTTTTATGAACAGCATCCTTCGGTGAAATCAGATCTCCCAACTGAACGATTTTATTATCTCTCATTTCAAGGTCTCCAGTCATAACACCGCCACTTTTATCCATTATTTATGAGTCACCAATAGATACATAGGTCTTTGTGGCATATTTTGAGAGGTCGGCGCCCTAAACAGTGCTAGCTGGTTTTTGCCTAGGTCCATAAATACTCGTTTTTATTGACATCTTGTAAATTCAAGAACAACGCAGGTAAGTCGTGGCTATCCAAAAGCCTTCCCTTATTGTCGCGTAAGTGAACCTTTAACTCATGCACTGTTCCGCTAGTGACATGCTTACAGACAGGATTAGTGATGTTCGTGCTTATAATATCACCGAAAGAGCCACCCTCTAAGCCAACAACTTCAAGAAGCGTAGTGGGTGCACCATCTAGCATGTTGGTGCTGACTTGATCGAGGTGAACATAAATTGTGTTAAAGATGCTAAAGTTGATGGGTCGGTCACCTATGTAAGTGCCTGAAAAAATTAATTGCCTTCCCTGATCTCCATCAAGACCCAACATTTTAAACACACAGTCTGATATGCGCGCAGCCCCATTATCAGGAATTGTGAGGGTAATAACCCCATTTACAGCATCAACATCTAAACCAAGACCTATTGACGTAATCTGCTGCTGAAGAAGGCTGAAACTCCAGAGACCAGGTTTCAATTGGACAGATTCTCCCTCTTATGAAGTTATTGACCGTCATTGAATGGTCTCGGTTGATTCGAGATTGAACCAGCCCACAGTATACGTGATTGACCTAAGGCCAACACATAGATCGCCCGTGTTGTCAATAGGATTTTGAAGGGGCACAGCCTCGCCGCTTGGAACATTAGAGTGTGATACATAGCACTATGAATAAACAAGCCTTTACATTCAATACGAATAAAACGTACAAAACTGGGCCGGTCTATCCACTTCATATAGATCCTGAGGATCTGACACACGAGTTTGGGGTTGACGAAAACAGCAACTGGAGGATAAGGGGGGGTAACCAGGGCCTAGGGCAGGTCTACAGGATAGAGCAAACACCGCCTGGAGTACATTCATACTGGACACGTCTGAGGGCTTTACACAGACCGGCATTGAGCGAATTAACGACAGCATCAGGACCATGTATGGGCCATTCTTAGTGTAACGTCCTTTGATGCCCAAAAGAAGTTTCAGGTCGACGTTAAAGATGCCATCAACTCCCCAGTGGCCATTTCGTCATCCATCCTCTGGTATCAGAACGTCCTCCAGAAAGCTTCCTCAAAGGTTGATTATGTGTTTGGAACGAGCCTTTACATGGCTCTGTCGGATATGAGCCTTGCCATTGGAAACGTTGATTCGTACAACAATCTGATTACCATCATGACTGTGGAACAGCAGATCGGCAGCAATACTGATGTCAACGTGGTTGCTGCTCTTCCAGATCGAGGAAGCTTTAAGCCGCCGCCATGTGTTCCAAGCGATGTGGCCGAGACCGGTCTGTGTGGGGCGCACGAGAATGAGAAAACCGTTCTTATTGTAGGCGGAATCGCTATAGGCTTAACTGTGCTTTGGTTTGCTACGTAGTAAGTCATAGAGTATCAGAAGGATAACTGCCCATACCGCCCCAGCTGCGGCCCACACATGCCTGCCATCCAACCTACCACCTTTGCAGCTGACTTAAGCAGCCATGATACGATGGAGCCAATGATTCCTGGAAGGGCGGCTGCTGGCTTACCGGCCAGGCCCTTCAGGACATGTGCCAAGGAGTTCAGCTGTTTTTTAATCCATTCCTTTACCTCAGGCTTATCAGCTAGCTAAGTTGTTGACCAGCTCACTCCTCGGGGTCTGCATAGCCTTGTCAAGCCCTATAAGATCTCTGAGTTGTAGTTTGTTGTCTGTTTGTGTACTTAGGTCTTCTATAGCGTTATGAACGCCCTCTATGAAGCTTGTTTCTTCCGCACCACCTTACTCTGTCACGGCTTCGGGGCTGCTCATTTCTAACTTCTCTGGAAGTGCAGCTTCCGCTTTAGCAGCAGCTTGGTCAATGCCTTGTAGGGCTTTTGCTGCCCTTGTGGATAGTTCAGTGTTCACTCCAAGAGCTCGAGCACTCTGTGTACCACCGTACTTTTCTATACTACTAGGAGAGAAGTTGTTGGGATTGTTCTTCCATGTCAGAAGCTTCCATTCTCGGACCCAATTTAACCCAAAGGTCACCTTGTTAAGACGATCTTAACTCCAGAGTGGCCTGCAGCCCATTCTTAGACACTGCCTTCTCCCACTTCGTAACTGCGAATTTGGTTTCTTCTTGGGATCCCACCTGATCTTCTGTTAAACCCGTAGGCATTTCAGTAATAGCCCATGGTGGACTAGTCTTACTGGAAGTATCTAAAGCTTCATCAATAAGGTTAGTCTCCTCATCATCAAAGCTAGTCTCATTCCTCTCCCCTCCAATAGCCCCCTTCTCCTTTTATTGTGTCAAATGTTGGGTCATCAAATTCCATGTTACTGTGTTAAAGATATGATTGTAATTAAGCATTCAACATATCAAGTACTTACGGGCGAAAACTAAATCCACACCACCGGATACGCAAACCCCTAGAGGTAAAGGGCATGTGACAGTCTGTAGTTATTACACAATCCAAGCACTATTGACCAGAACCAACAACTGATGGTTCGCTTCCACAATCTAGGCACAGACGACCTCATTGACCCAGGGACAGCATGGCTGGCCTTTACAATCACGCTGACCTCGGCTGATGTTAACAGCAGAGTTGTGCAAAAACTGGGCCGCGCGTGGTTAAGAAAATGACAAAGAAGATTTCTGGCAATCAGGTCATGTCTATTGATGAGAGCGATGTGCACTACTGTTACCACGACTTGTGGTGGACTGCACAAGAGAGACAGGGCCTTCAGTATCAGGGCATTGACACATCAGATGACAGAAACACAACTAAGATACGAATGGGGGCAGGAGACAAGGATGAGAACGAGGAAGAGGACAAGGCCGTACGCGATGTGTATGGTAACAGGTTCTACGTTCAGCTTGACTTTGAACTGCTCCAGAGTCACATGACAGATTGGAATACGAGCTCACGTTCAACCGCGTAATTCACGTAACAGGCCACACCGCTGCCAGCTACAAAATTTATGGCATCTCCCTAGAGTAAGACATGGTTACCCAACCAGAGTTGGCCCATATGATACGCACCCAGTACACAGGTTGACTTGCAATTCTGTATGACAATGTACTTTGTCACAGAAAGCTTGTATACAATAGAAGAGATACACTGTGGAACATTAACCTGAACGTGCCGGCTCGCAGCATGAAGGGCATCTTACTGCACTTTGAAGACCCAACCAATCAAAATACTACTGGAAAGGGCTACTGGAAAGGCATAACAGCTATCAAGAAGCTTGCAACAGAAGCGAGGGTTTCTGAGGAAGTTGCCAGGGGGTGGCCTAACAAAGCAAGCTATATGGCAAATCTATTTGCCAGTGCCAAAACACATTCCCAGACCAAAATTTGATGTGTCTGGGCCTAATGAGGTGCACCAAGCCGATCTCTTATTTCTTCCTCATGACGTTGTGAAGTGCCGCACTTACAAGTATGCCCTAACAGTGGTGGATGTCGCCTCGTGCTACAAACCGGCCAAGCCATTGACTACAAAAGAGGCCTAAGAGGTCGCAGGTGCACTCGAGAGGGTATACAGGCAAGGACCAATACATTGGCCTAAACTACTTCAGGTCGACCCCGGAGTTTATGGGAGCAGCAAGTCAGCTGCTAGTAAAACATGAAGTATCAGTCAGGTGTGACCGTGTGAATATCCATCCAGACCAGGGTATAGTGGAACGCTTTAACCGCAAGCTTGCTGAGCGGCTCTTTGGACACCAGTATTCCGTAGGGTTAAGGGATACTGGAAAACGATCTACCGAGTGGGTTTCTCGACTACAGACTGTTGTCTCTGCGAAAAAAAACTAAAATGCTATAAAGGCAAAACGAGTTGCACAAAAGCCCTCTTCAGTCATACCAGGGCGCCTGCTGGGGTCAAAGAGCAAAAGCTTCCCTCTGGTGTTGGCGTTTGCTACCTCTACCAGCCTGGTGAAGTAGAGCAAGACCACCGACGTTGGGCCACTGACCCTGAGTGGTCACTCAATGTTTACCGGATTGGATGCTCTGTCACTAAATCTGGTGAGCCTGTACAATACTTTTTGTTAGATGGACCGCTCCGTGGCTTTGTAAAGGAGGAACTGCTTGTGGTGCTGCCTGATACCCAGTTACCACCAGACGGTATAACCAATTAGACAAAAGAGATATAACAATGGTAGTATATGACAATAAGTGCCCATGGATATTACTCGGGAAGAAAGACCCCTGTATGCAAGAGCAAGAGTTTTGTGGATTACACAGATATAAGATCAAACATGGTGTCGTTAATTGTCTTTGTACAGGCTGTCAGAAGGCTATAAAAAATGATAAGGTAGAATTGTGCATGGATTGTGGGTTTCATAAAGTCAACCACATTCGTCTTCGTCTTGGCCCAAAAATTGCTTCACAACGGCCTATAGCTGGGGAAACTGACTCGCCAGCTGGCGCCACTGAACGGGGATTCCCCAAGAAATCTTGTGGCGCTGCTAGCAAGGTCAAAATCCGCTCACTGTATAGTCGTTGTCTTTTGTGTATCAAAAAAATTCCCTTACAGACTAATGGATTTGTATAGTAAACATGACTCATAATCAGCGAGCATGTAAAGCCCAAAACGATTATGTTTCAATTCAGGGTTTTAAGCCTCCTTACCCACGCTCTAAGGTTGCACTCCAGGCACTCCAAGTGCGTTATGAATTTGACAGTACATACAATGAGATATTTGCTAGATTAAGGGCTGGGGTGGCACGCATCCTTGTCCCCATCCCTGCCCCGTGTAGACCAGTCCCTGCCCCATGCAGACCAGTCCCCGCAACCAAGTCCCCAGTCCCCACAGTGTGTCTTGCCTTCAAGAAGACTAAGTGGGCTATTAAAAACTATTTGCATGGATGGGAGATGAACGTTCCTGAGTCTCATCCCCTTAGCTCGGACATTATGATGTTCTTTAAGGGCATGTGTCGGAAGATGAATAAAGTTTTGACGGGCGAGCTAGAAGAGCTAGGTGGAATCTAGTGTCAGTGCCTTTGAGGTAAGACTGATATGACACAATTTGTGTATGGTTAACAACGGAGCTATTACAGAGCATTATCGGCCACCCAACCATGGGTTAGCAACATATGGTCATGAGTGTAGAAAACCGTCAATGGTCTTTGGGAATCAAAGAGAGCGCCATTATAGGACGTTTCATGCATTGCACGGATGATTTTCTTCAGTTTGTGAACACGTTAGAGAGCGCCATAACGCAAATCCAAACCAGCGTATTTTATGTAATAATGTTTGAGAATCATCAGGTAGCGTTAAATTGACAATTGTACTCAAAATGGATACACCCACCAGTGGGCCATATCGGGTTGGTAGAGTTTCCAGATAATGTCATTAATATCCATAAAGACGCTTTCACGCACAACACCTTCCTGTGGGTTGATAATACAGAATGCCTGGATTTCCGAATACCCCCGACAATTTCTTCGTGATTGGATAGGGGTCGGAAGTTCAGGAAGTGGAGTGGGGGATGATGGAGAATAATGTAGCTGTCAAGTTTACTTCACCAACGTAATTGACATGCCTATTTGGTCAACCACTTGTTTACTTGACAATCGTTTCCATAGAGCAGGTCGAGGGTAGTTGGGAGTGGGTGTGGTAAATTAAATATAATTTTGCATGTATAGTGAAATTTGTGGCAAATGAAGGTCTTGACTGATAGAATTGGCGCTCCCTTAACTGGTAAAATGCAATGTTGTCGATTAATATACTTTTCTAACAAAAGTAGTTTGGCCCTTCGAATGTCGAAAATAGGCGCCTGGGAATACTCGTGGTTTTCCTCACAAATACAAAACGAATGTTGCAAGTTTTTTTATCAAATATTCCAGTGTTTGCATCCCATGAAGCATATCATACCACACAACATTCGAAAGAAAGTGTACGATAAAATTACAAATTTATTTTTCCGTCCATGCCATTTCCTCCACTATCACGGCTAGTATGAAAGATGAAACTTCATCAGCCTAATATTTGTGTTCATCTCCAGTATGAAATATCATATTGCATATATTATATGGAGCCACAGAATATTGCACGAGGGCTAAACATTATTCCTTAAAATAAAGGGAGTGATGTATATTCAAACACACTGATTAATACATGGTTCAATGAAGATGTATAGTTCATGATCAATCTGTTTAAGTGAGTAATAACCACTCTTCAGCATATTGGACATTTTGTCCGATCAAATGGCATTGTATTAAATTCATGCATGGATTTCACCCCCTGCTCAATGGCTTCGTAGCAAGCGTAACTTCACAGAGAAGTAAAACACAGCTTGGCTTTACAGGACCTTGTGCTTTAGCCTTTATTTACCTTTTCCTATTAGGTTATCAGTGGTTATGTGTCCAAATAACCTGATGGTGTCTTTTTGTATGCAACTCATGATTTACCCCGAAAATGGATATGAATAATGGATATCTGCGTTTGTGAGTTAAATCAAAGAGTTTATAGCTTCGCTAAGAGCGCTCACTCGAGCCTTCCGCCCGAGGAAATATGTGAAGACGCCACCTGTTAGCTGAAGCGTTATTGTTATGGCGTCTTGTCATAGCTTCTCTTAAAACCACGTGGAATTCTCTGTTTAATTTGGAGCTGTAGTCGCCTCGACCAATCAGATGACTCTATATATTTAACAGCCGCCGAGCCACGAGACGTTGGATCAGCAGTCCCATGTGCTTTTGTTGATTTCATGGTATCGTCGCCTGATGTCGGGGGAATCTTTCATGTAATTTCATAATCGTTACGCAGCTTAGCATGGCTAAAAACTCCTCGTTGAAACCTTCACATCCCCCTGACATACCAAAAATGTTAATGTCGACCCCAGGCCATTTCCCTCACTTCAGACAGTTATTGACAATCTAAAACTATCATCCACAGTGTTGAAATGAAAGATCGAGGATCGTAAACTGCGAGGACGCTGTTAGAGGTGAACTGCTTTCGATAGGTGTACCCCAGGCCGGGTAATTTATCAAGTTGACATTTATTGAATAGTGCACTTGCTATTTGCGCTATTCATAAGCCTATTGTGCGACGTGTTTTGGAAGCAGCAAGGCTCTGCCAAATGATATTTTGCCTGCTCTCATCAATCGCAGTGACGTCAGCCAATTCTCATTGCACTGTATTATAGTTAGGAAGGCGATCAGAACAGAGCCACTCGTGGTGAGAACCCTTGCCGTAGCTGTGAACTCTTCGGTCAAATGAAGTACAAAAACCAAAGCAAAGCAGGCCTAACGCACAATGCTCGCTGGATCACTCTAACACACGGTGCCGTTTTCCAAAACCACAGCTTCGTTCTTAGAATTATACACTTATGTCACGAATATATCACTTGTGGGTACGGGTGCAAATTGTTCAATAATATCGATACATTTGCAAAAACCAATATGCTCACCCAACCAGACTGATTTGCTTATGGTATGAGGATGGCTGAATATGTACAGCTCTTCATTTTTGTAAGGAGCTCATAGTATTCAAACCCCTCATTACAATATACGCAACAGAATGAAACAATTTCCACTGAAGTTGACGATTTTGTGAATCCCTTTTTAGATTGGTCATCTGTCATTCTAGTTGATGGCTACATTTCTGTTAATCATACCCTGTGAGATGCTGTGAGATATGACATGATTTGTGTATGGTTAACATCGGAGTAATTAGAGGCGGATGCAGAGGATTATCGGCCACCCAACCACGGGTTAGCAACACATAATCATGTGTGTAGAAAACCACCAATGGTCATTGGGAATCAAAGAAAGCACCCGATTGGATGTTTCATGGAATGCATGTGTGAAAATCCAAGCCAATGTTATTAGAGGTCAATATGCATGTTAAATGTAACAAGCAAACAATGGTGGTCAAACCAGTAGAAATTGCGCTTCCTTGTGTGGTAAAATACAACCTAGTCGATTAATATACCTTTTATGTTAAAAGGAGCTCTTCGAAAGTCGAAAAATGTCGCCAGGGAACATTCATGCTTTCCTAAAAATTACAAAACGACTGTCTCCAGCTTGTTATGAATTATTTCTGTGTTTACAGCACATGAAGCATATCATACCACAAACCATTCGACAGAAAGCGTACGATCGATAAAAGTATGGAAACATATTCCCATCCACCCCATTTCCTCCTTTGTCATGGCTGGTATGAGACACGTATCTTCATCGAACTAGCAATTGTATTCACCATGTATGCAATATCTGTTGCACATATTCTATTGAGCCTCAGAAAATTGTATGAGGGCTACTCAAAATTCTCTGCGGTTTATTAGACTGGCTTCATACCTGTATGAAAAAATACATTAACCGACGAACAGAAATCGGATGAAGACGAGTAATTTTCGAAACCAATTCATTTTACAAAAATCAATCGTATAAGTGGACAATACTCATGCTCCACACGCATCCATTCAGTGTGTACCTTGATTAAGTATAACACCTAGACTACATTAAGAGTTGTAACTCATGGGCCTACCTGAATTCCTTGCCACAGAAATTAAAACCAGCATGAGTGCCAACCGTAATCATTCATCATCCTTGTTCTTCGCATTGACAATCGATCCCTTTTTTCGAGGACTGTAGGCAGTTGTGAGAAGTTATCACCCCTGCATAGACTGATGGTGAGCAATATCTAATTTCCAGTTGTTGAAGTGGGTTGTTTGATGTGACGTCAATGGTTTGTTCCACGATCCTATTGAATTCCACTGTATATCCACATACCTCATGGCAAGCCATTATCTTATAGGGATCTTGATCTGGTTTGTTTTCTCAGCGAGAGAGAGACCTGCTTTAATCTTTGTAAGCACATTTCTTATAGTCTGCTTGTCCCTGACGATAAATGTTTAAATATAAACGACGCCAGGCTTTTAAGCACCTCTTTCATCATTGTATATGTGCTACTTGTGGGCCTCAATTTTGAAACATACACTGTTCTGTTCTTATTTGGTATAACTAGACAACCAGTGCTGGTTACAGCGTTTGGTACAAAACACAAGTATTCCATAGATGATCTCATGCATATATCGTCTGCTTCTCTAATGAGCCACTGGTAGATGTATGTCCCTATTATGAGCATACAAACACGACAGATAAAAGTAGGGAAATATCTTGCTTTTGGCTCTTTACTCCTTGCTTGTAGGCCTCTGACAAATCTTGCGATAGAACAAAATGGTTAATTAAATGTATTGTGTGGAAGGTATGTTGCAAGTCATAACCTTGTTCGGGTTGTGCGTGAGGTGAGAGGACAATGGCGTGAATGTGAGGGAATGCGCGTTATATGTGAGTTTGAAAGGCGAGATTGCATTGAGCCAAATGATTGTTTATTGACGTGATTTTTCCCCCTAACCCCATTATGTATAATACTTACGTTTGACAACAGTCTAAATGCCATTTAGCCAAGATTTAAATATTATTTTGGACATGACTAGAGTAGATTTTCTGTGCAATTCACAGCCTATCAGCAAACCAAAGCATAAAAACGTTATTATGCTGTCCCTTCAACGGTGTACCGAAAGCAGTTGTAGGCACAGTTTGGTCAGAAACCAAATGCCCTCTATTATTGTGATGACGGAGAGTCCAGCCCAGAGTCCAATGGTTCCCCCCATATCAGAGAGGAGACTGGGCAGTTCGTAGGAAGGCACAGCCTCACGTACCAACACCTTCTGTGTCTTGAAGTAGACATTGAGTCGCAGGAAGTTGTCGGTGATAGCGGTTGTATTTCTGAAGGTGCCCCCACTACGCAGGAAGTGTATATTTGTGTAGGCTGAGAGGCTTTCTCGAAAAGGATGATCTTCGACCACCTTTTTGTAAAAATCATCCTGGTATCTCTTGTAAGGCCAAACCGACTGTGCCAAACTGACGTCATAGTCAAATGATCGACTGCACAAGACAAGTTGTAATATGAAAAGTTGTTGAGCTCGACCCAAGGTTTTCTTTCACACTGTAGTCTTTGCATGTAATCGTCTGCATCGTAATCATAGAATCCACAAAAGTATTTATCGGACAATTAATCCGGCACCGCTAGGTTCACAGTGATACAATTACAAGCATCATAAATGTATTTCTGGGACTCTAGCTCGATACAGCCCTCTGTGGAATACGTATACACAGATTTCCCGGTCAGAAGGTCTACGGCTGTGCGGTTACCACGCGGCTCAGATAATCTCTGTGTTAGTGTTCCAGCTAGGGCTAGACTTGTGGAGTGTCCAAGGAGGATGTCAATTCCTTCCATGAGAGGACTTGGCATACTACCTCTGTTGTGTACCAAAACCCTCGCACCAGCTGACAGCTTCACATTCGACGTGACGTCCACCGATAATCTGTGCCGTTCGTAGAGTCCAAGAAAAGAACCAATGACAGTCCATCGTCTGGGCCAAAACCAGATGTGTTCTCGGAAGAGTCAATGACGCTGAATGTGTAACAATTGTAATATGTTCCATCGGCCCAGGATCGGAACGAATCGGACCCACATTGACGGTTGGAGAAAGTGCACTTAATAACCAGGTCCTGTAGAGTATGGCCTATTGTCTTCCTGTCATCTGGTGTCATATTTTCATAGTAACTCCTGCTGGATTCTGTTCTGCTTGGATTAAGCTGATCATTGTTGGGAAACGATGTGCGCAATCTCCTTATCATGGGCAATTTTGTAAAAGTGTATTCTTCCACAGACGTACCATTCATATTCCGTGATCGTTCTGGTGCAAATGGTTCAATATTGCACACAGTAACATCTGGAAAAGGTGTGTATTCTTTTGTCAAATATGTGACTTCCTGTGAAGGATAAGAATAATAGTTGTAAACGACGCCGGAGAGCTGGTAGAGAATTGAACCCATGGCAATCCCGACAAGAAGAGTCCAGACGAGTCTGCCAACCAATGTGCGTATTCTGGGAATGTTTGCCAGACCATGATCCGATGTTTTGCTGTAGAACATCAAAGCTAAATCTGCCGTGCCTTGTGGGTCTTTATTGAGGTCTGCTTGTCCGTTTTCATTAATGGTAGCAGCTTTCGGTGTTGTTGCTGTCGCCATTTTGTAATGGTGCCCCTGTTTAACTTCCCGCAACCTATTACACAATGTGTCAACAGACATTTATCGCACAAACCAGTATTTACGCAACCACTGTCAATGCTAGACCTACTGTGATATCAACTGATATCGCCATATTATGTGCCAATAAATTCGTTGATGTAATTTTAGGCCACGCTATTAGTTGAACAATGGGTAAAAGAAAAGTTGTTAATAGTCCTGATATACCACTCTTGAGCCAAAACTAATATTTGCAACGATTGAATCCTGTGGAAATTGTAAATATAAGTTCTTGTAAAGACTGGTTATGAAATGCAAATTATAATGGATGATAGCCACATTTGACTGCTGTGTGACTGCGCTGTATCGTACTGCATGCCGTAAGAGGAGTCTCATGGGTGGCAACCTGTTTGCATAAAGTCGTGTCGGTGGATTTCACCTAGACGCAGGCTGGAGTGGCCTGTTTCAGTCAATCGACCTTTTGTTCAATTTTATCTACGTGGATTTGCCTCTTTTGTCCAGTTATCCTAGAAGGCGGCTGCTCAATCAATTCAATCTTATTTCATCATATTTACTGTACTTTTGTGGGCACAATAAAACACATTAATGTTGGTGTACCCTATGCTCACCTTACCATACATATTGCGACGTATTTATGACCAAATCTTCTTTCTTTCATGTTCCCTATTTTGTAGAATCCATTGTATTTTCTGCATGGGTGTTATTTTTACGCAATGCCTTGATAAGTAACTTGTTATCAATAAGACAGAAATGAAAAATCTAAAATAATGTGTTTTGCATGTAGTAAGGCGTAATTACTGAATTGACGATACAAAATGGCCTGGGTGAACATTATGATCTTTATGAAGATATGATTGCTCCAAATTAATAATATTCTCAGAACTTATCAGTATTATAACATAGGAAGTATTCCAGGAACAAAACAATTGCCAGATATTAGACGTATCTGCGAGCTGTATATAGATAACGGGGTGGCTTGGAATATCAGTAGATCTATATTGTCAGTAAGCCAGTGCTGTGCGTTGTAGCAATATGAATTATACGAAACGACATAGAAATGTCATCAAAACGACCGTTACTGTATGTTGGATAACATCCAGGAATAAACGCCTGTGTTGATCAGATGTGCGTCCCCTTACGGCATCAGTTAAACCGTGGGTGATATATGAGACCTATCATCATCGACAATATGTGCATGGTGTCTTTTGTGGCATCCATCTACGGTAAGCAAACAATATATTATGGATTCGGTGGCTAAGGTTACGCAGGATAACAATGACGAGGCAACAGTCTGTACGTGATGGCATCAGGGAAATCAGCCTGGTTTCCCTGGTGCGTCTGACACATCAAATGTGCTTTGATTGATTTCATGGTAGCGTCATCTGATGACAGACATGTGTTTCACTCATTTGCACTCACCGCACAGCTAGTCGGAGTTAATCCTGTAGCTGTAGCCTCTATAGTGTAGCTATAATCTCTTTAATAAAGTTTCCTAATTCCCTAGCTGCAAAAAAAAAAACCATTATGATAGCACCATTATGATATCATTAGCCGGCAGTTAAGCATAATGGTCGACTCTTGTTAAATCGTAATTCCGCATATGGTTGTGACGAGCACGAACTCCCTCGATGCGGATTCCACACTCGTATTAATGCATATGAAATAAGTTAGAACCAAATACCATGTAACCCGGTGAGATATATGTAGCAGTATTATAGTGGAGGAGCTGGCACACAGCAGAAACAATAGGTATGGCGACTATTACGACATATGCTTCCCCCTGAATGGATGGTATGTGGGCGTTACGCTAATGTTTAGTTACGACATATGCTTCCCCCTGAATGGATGGTATGTGGGCGTTACGCGAATGTTTAGTTACGACATATGCTTCCCTCTGAACGAATGGTTTGTGGGCGTTACTCTAATGTTTATTTACGACATATGCTTCCCCCTGAATGGATGGTATGTGGGCGGTTCGTTAATGTTTAGTTACGTCATATACTTCCCCCTGAATCGATGGTATGTGGGCGTTACGCAATTGTTTAGTTATGACATATGCTTCCCCCTGAATGGATGGTATGTGGGCGTTTCACTAATGTTTAGTTACGACATATGCTTCCCCCTGAATGGATGGTATGAGGGCGTTACGCTAATGTTTAGTTACGACATATACTTCCCCCTGAATCGATGGTATGTGGGCGTTACTCTCCAAACGTAGGCGAGGTTCGAACCCGTGACCTGCTGGCCCGTGGTGGAGACCCCACCGGGGGTTAACCGCTAACCGCTGATTGGCGCGATTTGCTGTAGTTTTGGAAAGTTGAGAATTCATTTGCTATATTTTTGACAGTTTCTAAGTTTACAAGTGAGTCATATTTAAATGTTATTCTTTGAATGAAAATAAGTTTACTCAAGTAGCTGTACAAAAACTGCTTGCCGTATATAATGTCTTCATGGTTTATGATTTTATGCTCATTGGTGCATGAAACCTGTATTATCGCTCTCAGCAAAGTGCCAGCCGTTGCAGCTAGTTAGTTGCAGCGGAAAGGCTGTAGGCACGCCTCGTGGTTTTTTGGAGGCTTGCTCCTTAATACACCACAACCATCTTATACACACGCCATGGTTCATCTGTTGACTGTTCCTCCATCTCACAGTCATCGTTCATCTGTCAGTCCATCTCACAGTCATCGTTCATCTGTCAGTCTAGGTCTGGTGTAACTGTAACATGAATTTATACCAGACGTCTTGTAGGGCTACTGTCAGTCCATCTCACAGTCATCGTTCATCTGTCAATCCGTTCCACACGATCGTCATCGCTCATTTGTCACTCAGTCCCACAGTCATGGCTCATCTGTCACTCATTCTAGCAGTCGTCGGTTGAGCAATGATGGTTTTCCTTTAACATAAGTGCACATTTGTGAATATTTTCTTTAAATATTTTCTCTGTTTTAATGCTGCTATTGAGAAAGGTATTATTTATGAGTTTGTAGTCAGCAGCATAGTAATTGAACACTGCATAATTTGTTTGTGCACAGGTTTTCAGGAGCGCTGCCTCTCCTGCTCTGCAAATCAGGGATATACTGAACATGCAGGAGAGGAGAGAGCTGGCCGATAGTGGCAAAATGCTTCCTGAAGCTGTGCAGATGAACAGCACTGAGGAACTTCAACATTTAAATGAGCAGTTTATGGACAACCAGAGTGGGTATGTAAAATTGCAGTTTTTTTAAGGAGTAGTGGGCATTAGATCTAATAAACAGCAATGAAATATTTTCCAAATGTCACATTTTTGTGCCAGTTTCAGAAGTGTATGAAAATCATTGTGCAGTGTCCGGGATACGATGAACGATTTGACAAGCAGGTGAGATTCTCTATGTATATGCATATGATGTAAATCCATGATCCAAACAACTTGCACTTATGCATTTTGTCTGAATTGGCAATGTTTAAGAAATTTTCATGCACCAATTGTATTCAATCAGACATATTGCTTGCAGATTAATCACTAATTCCCTGCAGTGCAAGCTTAACATGAACGGGTCAGGTGACAAAGCCAGCATTGAGAAAATGGCACTCTGCAAATTAATTGTCGGTAGGTTCACCATTGGCTAATTACTTGGAAGTCCAGGATAGTTTTTGATTTTAATGATACACAATAACTAATGAAAGTCAGTTGTACGATGTATGAAATTAGATAGCTTATATTGTCCTCTTTGTACTGTGCAGAAAGTGTAGTGAAGAGTCATGGGTTCACCGAGGCTGCTGTTAATGTCTTTCTAGCCAACCGACTGAGGAATGCACCCAAGAGAAGTTTAAATATTGCCTATTGGTAATGATTGTTGATTTACTCACACATTTATATTTTTCATAGATTTGACTAGATCGTTTACTTAAAGAGCCACTCACATGCAAAATTCAAATTTGTGTTGTCATCTAATTATGAAGATGATTTTGTGACATTTTGACAACAGTATGACTGAGATGTCATAACTGGTTGTCGAGATATTACCGATCAAACTCGCAGACTTTCCTGTATGAAGTCATCAAACTCATTCACTCACTTTCGTTTAGTGGTTTACTGATGAAAGCCATCCTAGACGAATTTGACTGATTTGTGTCAATTAGGTGACGTCACCAAGAAAGTCACTTAAAAATTATCATCAAAATGCGATAACAAAAATTCGGTTTTGCATTTCAGTGGCCTTTTAAGTACATTTTATAATTTGTATTTTATTAGGGTGAAAGTAAATCATGTTATATCTGTGTATATTCATGATGCTCATGCATGTAGTGACTGGTTTAATGTGTTTCATGAACAAACCTACCTTTTTCCACTAATTTGTTGCCTTTGTATGTTGACATTTGCTCGTAATGTTTAAAACATGTTTAATATTGTTATTTGTGATCATGTAGCACTTATAGTTGGATTTTTCTGAAAAATAAATGTACTTGGTTCAATGATCTTCTGAAATATATTAAAAAACAAAAAAATTACTAAAAAGGAAGTAAAAACCACCTGAATACAGATATTTTGTATCGTTGAATTTAGGTGGAAGAGCACACGTGTTTTCCACTTGTCTGTATCCACGTGAATTCAACTTGCCTTTTACGCGTATTATCTACGTGAATTACACCAGTTTCTCCATGTATTTTCCACGTGGATTCCACGTGTTGTGCCCACTGGGATACAGTATCATTGACAGCATACAGAGCCACTGACGACATGCTGTATCATTGACGGTATACAGAGCCACTGACGACATGCAGTACCATTGACGGATTACAGAGCCACTGGCGACATGCATTACCATTTAAGATATACAGAGCCACTGGCGACATACAGTATCATTGACGGTATACAGAGCCACTGGCGACATGCTGTACCATTGAAGGTATACAGAGTCATTGACGATATGCAGTACCATTGACGGTATACAAAGCCACTGACGACTTGCAGTACCATAAGTGGTATACAGAGCCACTGACGACTAGCAGTACCATTGACAGTATACAGAGCCATTGACGACATGTTGTTCCATTGACGGTATACAGAGCCATTGATGAAATGCAGTCCCAATGACGGCATGCAGCCTCATTGACGAGATGCTTGCATAACCTCGACCCAGTAATTATCTTGCATTACGATAGCGTAGGTGATATGCACAAGACCAAGTATCGAACATCTGATGAAGACGAGCACTCTGAATTCAGACAATCAATGGACGGAACGACAAATGTGTGGTGCACTCTCGGCGGTTCAAGCACTTGGCCAAGACCAATTGCAAGGCCAATTGCAAGGTGCGTATCACGCCGAAGAGTATGGGGGGTTGTTTCGAATGGGATGTCTCTTTCATAGCACTATGGCATTTTTTTAAAATAAGCTCACAAATGTGGATTTTTCTGCATTAAAACAGCACACTTTTCCCTATATGTCATTTTATGGGGCGCCCCTACCCCTTCGCTCAGCCAGTGAATACTTCGAATCTGCGTTGATATTGATCTAGCGAGCACCGTGCGTTGGTGGGATTTGCTGTGGTTATTGTACTTAATTTGACTCGCTTTTGTGGATTCATAAAATAGTAAGAATTGTTATTCATATCCATTTTCGGAATTGCTGTGTAATGTTTCTATCAATTGGAAGGCTACGGGATGAATGACGTGTGAAGGGTATCATACAGGTTTGAGTGGATTATATAAGCAGTGGCTGATGCCTCAACGCTGATACCCATTGGACAAAGGTGCTCACTTCATACGCGCATGGAAGGAATAGTATCTTGTGCTTTATGACAAAAGATTTTAAGCGTGGTTACCGTTATGACGTTCATTCGCCATCAATGCCGGTGTTGAGATGGGATGACGCTGTTCAGTCCAAAACCCGGACGCGCATGGAAATGTTCATGTCATTCTCAACCAAAATGTGATTAAACACCTGGCCAGTAGAAATTTATGGAATTACTTGCTTATGTGTAAGGAGACTCCCTGTAAATCGGAGAATGGTAAATTGGAAACGATAAAGCTAATTGACAAGGAAGAATATAACTTTCGCTGCCTTTCAACTGGTATGAGATGTCGACCTGAGATGATAACTGTTGGGGTTCTGGGTCATGAAGACAGATGAGTTTTGGGCTTTGATATAATGAGATATCATTTTTCTACCGCGTCATATGGAAATTGTGATCAAACAGATGTTTGCGTTGATACAAGTGTCTATATCAAAACCAGCAGGTATCGTAAATGACAGGTCTTCAACACAAACAACAATGATTCAGGGAGAAGCAGATGTCGTGACTAAACATTATGGTAACGCCCTCATACCATCCATTCATGGGGAGAAGCATATGTCATAGCTAAACATTAGCGTAACGCCCACATACCATCCATTCAGGGGGAAGCATAAGACGTAACTAAACATTAGCGAAACGCACACATACCATCCATTCAGGGGAAAGCATTAATACGAGTGTGGAATCCGCATCGAGGGAGTTCGTGCTCGTCACAACCATATGCGGAATTACGATTTAACAAGAGTCGACCATTATGCTTAACTGCCGGCTAATGATATAATAATGGTGCTATCCTAATGGGGGTTTTTTTTGCAGCTAGGGAATTAGGACATTTAATCAAAGAGATTATAGCTACACTATAGAGATTATAGCTACAGCTACAGGATTAACTCCGACTAGCTGTGCGGTGAGTGCAAATGAGTGAAACACATGTCCGTCATCAGATGACGCTACCATGAAATCAACCAAAGCACATTTGACTAATATCCCCTGATGTGTCAGACGCACCAGGGAAACCAGGCTGATTTCCCTGATGCCATCACGTACGGACTGCTGTCTCGTCTTTGATATCCTGCGTAACTAAAATTTAGCCGACTGCGGGATGACTATCTAAGCGTAGCGCCACCATAGGTTGGCGAGGAACTTTCAATTTGTCAACTGGACAGGATTTTGCAGACAGTGACGCGGACTGTCGGTTTGTGGGGGGGGGGGGGTGTCACACCCCTCTACACCCCCACCTTTGGCGACGCCCCTGACCGAATGCATAATATATTAGCATAGTCATTGTTTGCTTACCGTAGATGGATGCCACAAAAGAAACCATGTATATATTGTCGATGATGATAGGTCTCATATATCACCCACGGTTTAACTGATGCCGTAAGGGGACGTTCATCTGATCAACACAGGCGTTTAATCCTGGATGTTATCCAACATACAGTAACGGTCGTATTGAGGACGTTTCTATGTCGATTCGTATAATTCATATTGCTACAACGCACAGCACTGGCTTACTGACAATATAGATCAACTGATATTCCAAGCCAACCCGTTGTCTATATACAGCTCGCAGGTACGTCTTATATCTGGCAATTGTTTGTTCCTGGAATACTTCCTATGTTATAATACTGATAAGTTCTGAGAATATTATTAATTTGGAGCAATCATATCTTCATAAAGATCATAATGTTCACCCAGGCTATTCAAAGTTGCATTTTGTATCGTCAATTCAGTAATTACGCCTTACTACATGCAAAACACATTATTTTAGATTTTTCATTTCTGTCTTATTGATAACAAGTTACTTATCAAGGCATTGCGTAGAAATAGCACCCATGCAGAAAATACAATGGATTCTACAAAATAGGGAACATGAAAGAGAGAAGAATTGGTCATAAATACGTCGCAATATGTATGGTAAGGTGAGCATAGGGTACACCAACATTAGTGTGTTTTTTGTGCCCATAATAGTACAGTAAATATGATGAGATACGATTGACTTGATTGAGCAGCCGCCTTCTAGGATAACTGGACAAAAGAGGCAAATCCACGTAGATGAAATTGAACAAAAGGTCGATTAACTGAAACAGGCCACTCCAGCCTGCCGTCTAGGTGAAATCCACCGACACGACTTTATGCAAACAGGTTGCCACCCATTAGTCGCCTCTTACGGCATGCAGTAAGATACACCGCAGTCACACAGTAGTCAAATGTGGCTATCATCCGTTATAATTTGCATTTCATAACCAGTCTTTACAAGAACTTATATTTACAATAGCCACAGTATTCGATCGTTGCAAATATTAGTTTTGGCTCAAGAGTGGTATATCAGGACCATTAACAATTTTCCTATCACCCATTGATTAACTAATAGCGTGGCCTAAAGTTACATCAACGAATTTATTGGCATATGATATGGCGATATCAGTTGATATCACAGTGGGTCTAGCATTGACAGTGGTTGCGTAAATACTGGTTTGTGCGATAAATGTCTGTTGACACATTGCGTAATAGGTTGCGGGAAGTTAAACAGGGGCACCATTACAAAATGGCGACAGCAACAACACCGAAAGCTGCTACCATTAATGAAAACGGACAAGCAGACCTCAATAAAGACTCACAAGGCACGGCAGATTTAGCTTTGATGTTCTGCAGCCAAACATCGGCTCATGGTCTGGCAAACATTCCCAGAACACGCACATTGGTTGGCAGATTCGTCTGGACTCTTCTTGTCGTGATTGCCATGGGTTCAATTCTCTACCAGCTCTCCGGCGTCGTTTACAACTATTATTCTTATCCTTCACAGGAAGTCACATATTTGACAAAAGAAAACACACCTTTTCCAGATGTCACAGTGTGCAATATTGAACCATTTGCACCAGAACGATCACGGAATATGAATGGTACGTCTGTGGAAGAATACACTTTTACAAAATTGCCCATGATAAGGAGATTGCGCACATCGTTTCCCAACAATGATCAGCTAAATCCAAGCAGAACAGAATCCAGCAGGAGTTACTATGAAAATATGACACCAGATGACAGGAAGACAATAGGCCATACTCTACAGGACCTGGTTATTAGGTGTACCTTCTCCAACCGTCAATGTGGGTCCGATTCGTTCCGATCCTGGGCCGATGGAACATATTACAATTGTTACACATTCAGCGTCATTGACTCTTCCGAGAACTCATCTGGTTTTGGCCCAGACGATGGACTGTCATTGGTTCTTTTCTTGGATTCTACGAACGGCACAGATTATCGGGGTACTTATGACGTCACGTCGAATGTGAAGCAGTCAGCTGGTGCGAGGGTTGTAGTACACAACAGAGGTAGTATGCCAAGTCCTCTCATGACAGGCATTGACATCCTCCCGGGACACTCCACAAGTCTAGCCCTAGCTGGAACACTAACACAGAGATTATCTGAGCCGTATGGTAACTGCACGGCCGTAGACCTTCTGACCGGGAAACCTGTGTATACGTATTCCACAGAGGGCTGTATCGAGCTAGAGTCCCAGAAATACATTTATGATTCTTGTAATTGTATCAGCGTGAACCTAGCGGTGCCGGATGAATTGTCCGATAAATACTTTTGTGGATTCTATGATTACGATGCAGATGATTACATGCAGAGACTACAGTGTGAAAGAAAAGCTTTGGTCGAGCTCAACAACTTTTCATATTCCAACTTGTCTTGTGCAGCGCCATGTCGATCATTTGACTATGACGTCAGTTTGGCACAGTCGGTTTGGCCTTACAAGAGGTACCAGGATGATTTCTACGAAAAGGTGGTCGAAGACCATCCTTTTCGAGAAAGTCTCTCTGCCTACACAAATATACTTCCTGCGTAGTGGGGGCACCTTCAGAAATACAACAGCTATCACCGACAACTTCCTGCGACTCAATGTCTACTTCAAGACACACAAGGTGTTGGTACGTGAGGCTGTGCCTTCTTACGAACTGCCCAGTCTCCTCTCTGATATGGGGGGAACCATTGGACTCTGGGCTGGACTCTCCGTCATCACAATAATAGAGGGCATTTGGTTTCTGACCAAACTGTGCCTGCAACTGCTTTCGGTAGACCGTTGAAGGGACAGCATAATAACGTATTTATGTTTTGGTTTGCTGATAGGCTGTGAATTGCACAGAAAATCTACTCTAGTCATGTCCAAAATAATATTTAAATCTTGGCTAAATGGCATTTAGACTGTTGTAAAACGTAAGAAGTATACATAATGGGGTTAGGGGGAACAAATCATGTCAATAAACAATCATTTGGCTCAATGCAATCTCGCCATTCAAACTCACATATAACGCGCATTCCCTCACATTCACGCCATTGTCCTCTCACCTCACGCACAACCCGAACAAGGTTATGACTTGCAACATACCTTCCACACAATACATTTAATTAACCATTTTTTTCTATCGCAAGATTTGTCAGAGGCCTACAAGCAAGGAGTAAAGAGCCAAAAGCAAGATATTTCCCCACTTTTATCTGTCGTGTTTGTATGCTCATAATAGGGACATACATCTACCAGTGGCTCATTAGAGAAGCAGACGACATATACAGGAGATCATCTATGGAAGACTTGTGTTTTGTACCAAACGCTGTAACCAGCACTGATTGTCTAGTTATACCAAATAAGAACAGCACAGTGTATGTTTCAAAATTGAGGCCCACAAGTAGCACATATACAATGATGAAAGAGGTGCTTAAAAGCCTGGCGTCGTTTATATTTAAACATTTATCGTCAGGGATAAGCAGACTATAAGAAATGTGCTTACAAAGATTAAGGCAGGTCTCTCTCTCGCTGAGAAAACAAACCAGATCAAGCAGAGACATCCCTATAAGATAATGGCTTGCCATATGTTATGTGGATATACAGTGGAATTCAATAGGATCGTGGAACAAACCATCGACGTCACATCAAACAACCCACTTCAACAACTGGAAATTAGATATTGCTCACCATCAGTCTATGCAGGGGTGATAACTTCTCACAACTGCCTACAGTCTTCGAAAAAAGGGATCGATTGTCAATGCGAAGAACAAGGATGATGAATGATTACGGTTGGCACTCATGCTGGTTTTATTTCCTGTGGCAAGGTATTCAGGTTGGCCCATGAGTTACCACTCTTAAGGTAATCTAGGTGTTATACCTAATCAAGGTACTCGCTGAATGGATGTGTGTGGAGCATGAGTATTGTCCACTTATACGATTGTTTTTGTAAAATGAATTGGTTTCGAAAATTACTCGTCTTCATCCGATTTCTGTTCGTCGGGCTAACGTATTTTTTCATACAGGTATGAAGCCAGTCTAATAAACCGCAAAGAATTATGAGTAGCCCTCATACAATTTTCTGAGGCTCAATAGAATATGTGCAACAGATATTGCATACATGGTGAATACAATTGCTAGTTCGATGAAGATACGTGTCTCATACCAGCCATGACAAAGGAGGAAATGGGGTGGATGGGAAAATGTTTCCATACTTTTATCGATCGTACGCTTTCTGTCCAATATTTTGTGGTATGATATGCTTCATGTGCTGTAAACACAGAAATAATTCATAACAAGCTGGCGACATTCGTTTTGTAATTATGAGGAAAGCATGAGTGTTCCCTGGCGACATTTTTCGACTTTCGAAGAGCTCCTTTTAACATAAAAGGTATATTAATCGACTAGGTTGTATTTTACCACACAAGGAAGCGCAATTTCTACCGGTTTGACCACCATTGTTTGCTTGTTACATTTAACATGCATATTGACCTCTAATAACATTGGCTTGGATTTTAACACATGCATTCCGTGAAACGTCCAATCGGGTGCTTTCTTTGATTCCCAATGACCATTGGCGGTTTTCTACACACATGACTATGTGTTGCTAACCCATGGTTGGGTGGCCGATAATCCTCTGCATCCGCCTCTAATTACTCCGTTGTTAACCATACACAAATCATGTCATATCTCACAGCATCTCACAGCGTATGATTAACAGAAATGTAGCCATCAACTAGAATGACAGATGACAAATCTAAAAGGGATTCACAAAATCGTCAACTTAAGTGGAAAATGTTTCATTCTGTTGCGTATATTGTAATGAGGGTTTTGAATACTATAAGCTCCTTACAAAAATGGAGAGCTGTATATATTCAGCCATCCTCCTACCATAAGCAAATCAGTCCGGTGGGGTGAGCATATTGGTTTTTGCAAATGTATTGATATTATTGAACAATTGCACCCGTACCCACAAGTGATATATTCGTGACATAAGTGTATAATTCTAAGAACGAAGCTGTGGTTTTGGAAAACGGCACCGTGTGTTAGAGTGATCCAGCGAGCACTGTGCGTTAGGCCTGCTTTGCTTTGGTTATTGTACTTCATTTGACCGAAGAGTTTATAGCTGCGCTAAGAGTTCTCACCTCGAGTGGCTCTGTTCTGATCGTCTTCCTAATTATAATACATTGCAATGGGAATTATTGGCTGACGTCACTGCGATTGATGAGAGCGGGCAAAATGTCGTTTCGCAGAGCCTTGCCGGTGCCAAAACACGTCGCACAATAGGCTTATGAATAGTACAAATAGCAAGTGCACTATTTAATAAAAGACTCCCCCGACATCAGGCGACGATACCATGAAATCAACAAAAGCACATGGGTCTGTTGATCCAAAGCCTCGGAGCTCGGCGGCTGTTAAATATATGGAGTCATCTGATTGGTCGAGGCGACTACAACTCCAAATTAAACAGAGAACTCCACGTGGTTTCAAGAGAAGCTATGACAAGACGCTATAACAATAACGCTTCGGCTAACAGGTGGCGTCTTCACATATTTCCTCGGGCGGAAGGCTCGAGTGAGCGCTCTTATCGAAGCTATAAACTCTTTGATTTAACTCACAAGCGCAGATATCCAGTATTCATATCCATTTTCGGGGTAAATCATGAGTTGCATTGTTATGCAGATGTTTCCATAACTTTCCAGGCTACAAAGTGAATGACGTGTGACAGGTATCATACTGGCTTGGCCGGATTATGCTAGCAGTTACTTGACTGATGCCCTAACGCTAATACCATTTATATCTTATCCATTGGACTGCGTGCTAACTTCATACGCGCATACAAGACCTGCTCTATGGAAACGATTGTCAAGTAAACACGTGGTTGACCAAATAGGCATGTCAATTACGTTGGTGAAGTAAACTTGACAGCTACATTATTCTCCATCATCCCCCACCCCACTTCCTGAACTTCTGACCCCTATCCAATCACGAAGAAATTGTCGGGGGTATTCGGAAAACCAGGCATTCTGTATTATCAATCCACAGGAAGTGTTGTGTGTGAAAGCGTCTTTAAGGATATTAATGACATTATCTGGAACCTCTACCAACCCGATACGGCCCACTGGTGGGTGTATCCATTTTGAGTACAATTGTCAATTTAATGCTGCCTGATGATTCTCAAACATTATTACATAAAATACGTTGGTTTGGATTTGCGTTATAACGATCTCTAACGCGTTCACAAACTGAAGAAAATCATCCGTGCAATGCATGAAACGTCCTATAATGGCGCTCTCTTTGATTCCCAATGACCATTGATGGTTTTCTACACTCATGACCATATGTTGCTAACCCGTGGTTGGGTGGCCGATAATGCTCTGTAATAACTCCGTTGTTTACCATACACAAATTGTGTCATATCTCACAGCATCTCACAGCGTATGATCAATAGAAATGGTGCCACCAACTAGTATGACAGATGACAAAACAAAATAAGGATTCACAAAACCTCTGGTGAATATGTTTTATGGTGTTTTGCGTCTTTTGTAAGGAGGGCTATACTATAAGCTCCATACCAAAATGAAGAGACATATATCTGTATATTAAGCCGTTTTCATATATCAAGCAAAGTAGTCATACCCTGAACCACGCAAATGTATGAATCGTCAACCGTCTAGTTGGATGAATATTATTTGTTAAGTTGATTTTTGCAGATTTATTGATATAACTGAACAATTTCACCCGAACTCGCAAGTGATATATTCATGATATAAGAATGTAAATCTAAAAATTAAGTTGTGGAGTTTCCAATTTGACCCCTAATTAACTTCCGAACACATGGCTAAACTTTTATCACACGAAACTCTTGAAAATGAAGTAGCCACTTGGTTAATCAAACTAAGGACATGTGATGTCATGTTTCCCAGATGGATGTTCTAGAAGAAATCGATGATAATTTTGCGGTCACTAAGGATCCAAACCGACAAAGATTACATATTTGGTGCAACACTCGAGATCTATTCATAGGCTTTACATTTAAGCTGCTCTCTAAATACGGTTAACTGTCTAAAACTTCCGTAGCATATATTTTCTATTATCTTGGCATGGATGCTTCAAGGAAAAGATTGGAATGGCAATGTAAGGACAATTCTCCGGAGGGCTACTCCATTTCAAAACATCTCACAATGACACCATTACTTATTGTATTGTATAGAAGAAAAATATGGAATTTCGCATTGGTCCAAATGAAAATGCAACTACTAATATAGTATGAGAAATGATTGATCGTACATGCTGCAGTCCGATCTTTCGTCATGTATGATGTATACATTATTGAACCAATTCGTCATCACTATCTGCAGGATAGTCGTGGGATAGCACATTAAGTCTGAAATCAACGATGTCATAGTATCGTCCATTACTGTTCTTTATACCATCCCACTGTACAAATAAAAGGCACATATTGCCATTAGTTACCTCAGCGCATTGGCAGGTTCCATTGTCTTCTAAAATCTCTGTCAATATCACAGTGTGTACAGTATTCATAATGTAAACACATATGGGAGAGTAATGAGACAACAACGATATGACTGATTCACCTAGCAACAAAGAAAAACGACGCTGGGTTGTGTGATCAAGGAAGGTTGTTATTGACTTACTAGCTAGTGTTTTAGATAAAGCCGAAAGAAGCAGGGGTGAATTGTTCACAGCACCAGTACAAAATGGCGGCAGCAACAATACCGCAACCTGCCAGCAATACTGAAAACGGACAAGCAGGTATCACTGAAAACCCACAAGGCACGGCAGATTTAGCTTTGATGTTCTGCAGTGAAACATCGGCTCATGGTCTGGCAAACATTCCCAGATCACGCACACTGGTTGGCAGACTCGTCTGGACCCTTCTTGTCGCCACCGCCATTGGAACAATTCTCTTTCAGCTCTACTTTGTCGTTATCAAGTATAATTCTTATCCTTCACAGGAAGTCACATATGTGACCACGGAACGCATTCCTTTTCCAGATGTTACTGTGTGCAATATTGAACCATTAGCACCAGAACGATTACAGAATATGTTGAATGGTACGTCTGTGGCAGAATACTCTATTACTAAATTGCCCATGATAAGGAGATTGCGCACATCGTTTCCCAACAATGATCAGCTAAATCCAAGCAGAACAGAATCCAGCAGGAGTTACTATGAAAATATGACACCAGATGACAGGAAGACAATAGGCAATACTCTACAGGACCTGGTTATTAGGTGTACCTTCTCCGACCGTCAATGTGGGTCCGATTCGTTCCGATCCTGGGCCGATGGAACATATTACAATTGTTACACATTCAGCGTCATTGACTCTTCCGAAAACACATCAGGTTTTGGCCCAGACGATGGATTGTCCATGGTTCTTTTCTTGGATTCTACGAACGCCTCAGCTTATCGGGGTAATTATGACGTCACGTCGAATGTGAAGCAGTCAGCTGGTGCAAGGGTTGTAGTACACAACAGAGGTAGTATGCCAAGTCCTCTCATGGAAGGAATTGACATCCTCCCGGGACACTCCACAAGTCTAGCCCTAGCTGGAACACTAACACAGAGATTATCTGAGCCGTATGGTAACTGCACGGCCGTAGACGTTCTGACCGGGAAATCTGTGTATACGTATTCCACAGAGGGCTGTATCGAGCTAGAGTCCCAGAAATACATTTATGATGCTTGTAATTGTATCAGCGTGAATCTAGCGGTGCCGAATGAATTGTCCGATAAATACTTTTGTGGATTCTATGATTACGATCCAGACGATTACATACAAAGACTACAGTGTGAAAGGAAAGTTTGGGCCGAGCTCAACAACTTTTCATATTCCAACTCGTCTTGTGCAGCGCCATGTCGATCATTTGACTATGACGTCAGTTTGGCACAGTCGGTTTGGCCTAACAAGAGATACCAGGATGATTTCTACGAAAAGGTGGTCGAAGATCATCCTTTTCGAGAAAACCTCTCCGCCTACACACATATCCACTTCCTGCGTAGTGGGGGCACCTTCAGAAATACAACCGCTATCACCGACAACTTCCTGCGACTCAATGTCTACTTCAAGACACAGAAAGTGTTGGTACGTGAGGCTGTGCCTTCCTACGAACTGCCCAGTCTCCTCTCTGATATGGGGGGAACCATAGGGCTCTGGGCTGGACTCTCCGTCATCACAATGATAGAGGGCATTTGGTTTATGGCAATGTTGATTACACACATAGCTTACGGCTTCTGAATGCATGTAATCGCTGGCGTCATGAAAGCGCTTTCCCGTCCTCATAGACACATTCTTACTGGAAAAAAGAGGATTGTGAATAGTAATAATAATTCCTTTACAATTGCACACAAACACATGGTTGTGTATTTTGTACTATAAAATGGGACTTTGAATAGTAATTATTTCTAACGCAAAAACATCTTTGGTTGCTTTCATACCCAGTTTCACACAAATGTATAAATTTAATGATCAGTCTCATGTGTTTTCTTGGAAGTCGATGGCCTGTCCGAACAGCGTTTGCTGGTCAACAAACAAGTTTGTTCGAAGAATGCGATTGTTTGTAGCATGTAATGATTTTCGATTGAGTTGTATGATATTTATTAACACGGTAGTGAATACTGCTTGATTAGACTGGGCTATAGTGTGTCCTGTAGCTTAACTGCTTACTATAATAGCGTCACATTTCAATGGAGAATAATATGCTTCGCATAAGTATGTACCATCACACGTGTCCTCGGTGTTGTAGAATGCTGAGCTTATACCACGGTCGGAATACACCCACAATACCGAAGGGGTGAGAACATTCCATTAGATATCCTTAACTTTTTCCTATCAGGTTCTTTGTTCAAATATTCTGATGGTGTATATATTTGCATTTGCTTTATGTAGATTATAACAAATTGGATCATGTATGCAGGAGTTCAAAGTCACTTTATCGTCTCGAATGTCGAAGCACCAACGACGGCACGCAGAATCACCAATGATGACATGAAGCACCAATGACGACACGCAGAATCACCAATGATGACATGCAGTACCATTAACGGTAGACAGAGCCACTGACGACTTGCAGTGCCATTAGTGGTATACAGAGCCACTGACGACATGCAGTACCATTGACGGGTATATGGAGCCAGTAAACGACATGCAGTACCATTGGTGGTATACAGAGCCACTGACGACATGCAGTACCATTGACGGGTATACTGAGCCAGTAAACGACACGCAGTACCATTGACGGTATACAGAGCCATTGACGACTTGCTGTACCATTGACGGTATACAGAGCCATGGACGACATGCAGTCCCAATGACGGCATGCAGCCTCAATGACGAAATGCTTGCATAACCTCGACCCAGTAATTATCTTGCATTACGATAGCGTAGGTGATTTGCACAAGACCAAGTATTGAACATCTGAAATTAAGACGAGCACGCTTAATTTCTGACAATCAATGTACGGAAAGACAAATGTGTGGTGCACACTCGACGGTTCCAGCACTTGGCAATAGATGTGGGGTTAGAGGGTGCCAAATCCTATTTACGAAGACCAATTGCAAGGTGCGTATCACGCCGAAGAGTATGGGGGGTTGTTTCGAATGGGATGTCTTTTTCATAGCACTAGGGCATTTTTTTAAAATAAGCTCACAAATGTGGATTTTTCTGCATTAAATCAGCACACTTTTCCCTATATGTCATTTATGGGGCGCCCATACCCCTTCACTCAGCCAGTGAATACTTCGAATCTGCGTTGATATTGGTCCAGCGAGCACCGTGCGTTAGGTGGGATTTGCTGTGGTTATTGTACTTCAGTTGACTCGCTCTTGTAGATTCATAGAATAGTAAGAATTGTTATTCATATCCATTTTCGGAATTGCTGTGTAATGTTTCTATCAATTGGAAGGCTACGGGATGAATGACGTGTGAAGGGTATCATACAGGCTTGAGTGGATTATGTAAGCAGTGACTGATGCCTCAACGCTGATACCCATTGGACAAAGGTGCTCACTTCATACGCGCATGGAAGGGATAGTATCTTGTGCTTTATGACAAAAGATTTTAAGAGTGGTTACCGTTATGACGTTCAGTCGCCATCAATGCCGCTGTTGAGATGAGATGACGTTGTTCAGTCCAAAACCCGGACGCGCATGGAAATGTTCATGCAATTCTCAACCAAAATAAGATTAAACACCTGAGATTGAGAAAGGAGTCCATGTATTGGTGTGTATTTCTGGCCAGAGGAAATTCATGGAATTACTTGCTTATGTGTAAGGAGACTGCCTTTAAATTGGAGAATGGTAAATTGGAAACGATAAAGCTAATTCCTGGTATGTCGTGGAGGCGGCAGCTTTGACAAGAAAGAATATAACTTTCGCTGCCTTTCAACTGGTATGAGATGTCGACCTGAGATGATAACTGCTGGGGTTCTGGGTCATGAAGACAGATGAGTTTTGGGAGATATCATTTTTCTACCGCGTCATATGGAAATTGTGATCAAACAGATGTTTGCGTTGATACAAGTGTTTATATCAAAACCAGCAGGTATCGTAGATGACAGGTTTTCAACACAAACAACAATGATTCAGGGAGAAGCAGATGTCGTGACTAAACATTATGGTAACGCCCTCATACCATCCATTCAGGGGGAAGAATATGTCGTGACTAAACATTTTGGTAACGCCCATATACCATCCATTCAGGGCGAAGCATATGACGTAACTAAACATTAGCGTAACGCCCACACACCATCCATTCAGGGGGAAGAATCTGTCATAACTAAACATTAGCGTAACGCCCACACACCATCCATTCAGGGCGAAGCATATGACGTAACTAAACATTAGCGTAACGCCCTCATACCATCCATTCAGGGGGAAGCATATGAGGTAACTAAACATTAGCGTAACGCCCACACGCCATCCATTCAGGAGGAAGAATATGTCGTAACTAAACATTAGCGTAACGCCCACATACCATCCATTCAGGGGGAAGCATATGTCGTAACTAAACATTAGCGTAACGCCCACATACCATCCATTCAGGGGGAAGCATATGTCGTAACTAAACATTAGCATAACGCCCACATACCATCCATTCAGGGGGAAGCATATGTCGTAACAAAAAATTAGCGTAACCCCCTCATACCATCCATTCAGGGGGAAGAATATGTCGTAACTAAACATTAGCGTAACGCCCACATACCATCCATTCAGGGGAAGAATATGTCGTAACTAAACATTAGCGTAACGCCCACACACCATCCATTCAGGGGGAAGCATATGAGCTAACTAAACATTAGCGTAACGCCCACATACCATCCATTCAGGGGAAACATATGAAGTAACTAAACAATAACGAAACGTTCCTTTGTGCATGAACTATAAATGGCATCCGACAAACCACGCATTAAGGCCCTCAAGGACCAATTTATTTGAAAAATAGTTTCCTCTAAATGATTAAATTCACGTTGCTGTCTTAAAAATGATAATAAACCAATTCTGATATAAATGAATGGCGTTGTTTGTGTTCGAATAAGGGGCGATCAATGATTCTTTTTCTTTGTAGCGTAAACCCGATAGCACGCATTTGACCTGACCATAAAATGATTTCGCTTGACCTCACCCCGAATTGCAATTTACTCGACCATGTATCTTATTTCAACTGATCGTTAATAGCACTTGACCATGGGGAGAATTAAACCGAGCCATGGATAGCGTTTAACATGGCTTTAAGCAGCACCCTCTTAGATGAAATACCTAACCTCGCCAGCACCATCACGAACGCTACACCTCCACACCTGACATCAAGATAGCCGTTTCCCGCCCTATAACTTGTCATTTGCGATGTGTTTGACTCTACGTCCGGCTGATGGAAGCACGCCTGCCTCGCAGGTACCTCTTTTGAACCAAGTGGAGCTTGCGCTTCCTCTTGCAACAAAGGAATACCCGATCGACTGTTGGTCTGTTGGCTACTGGCAGGCTACGCCCCGTGTCTCCTGATGACGGACGCCTATGACGGAATCGCTGTACTGTGCTGGCAGCATTTCGCGGAAATCAATGCAGACACAATGACACAGGGTATCCTCGACCTAAATATAAAAAGCGACGGTGGAAACATGGGTATTCTCGACCTAAATACAAAGAGCGACGGTGGAAACAGTGCCCCCAAATAAACCTTATCACTAGCTATACATATGATAGCCACGCCCCTATCGGACTTCCATATTTTGTAATAGGTTAGACTTACAGTCGACCCCACCACAGCTTGATTGTTAGGTATTTACATTTCGAACATTTGTTTGAAAACCCGTCTTAGCAGTAACTAGTCAAACGTTATGACACACCATCTATCGCCGTGTCCATACATACACGTTTCATTTTAATACATCTGGTGACAGCGCCAGTCCAGGAAGAACCCTGAACTAGTTTGGATGAAGAATATTGTACTAATTGTGCAACATTTCGTTCACCCTCATATCAAGGGGGTTGGCAATAATATGAAAATAGCTGCTGTAACAATGCACAGTTCAAGCCCAGGTATTCGCTAGGTCAGTTGAAGACAGGTTCGGGGAATAAATATTGTCCTGCTTTAACCTTTGGGCTACGAATGATCGTTGCTGAATTCATTCGCGAGCTTCCTAATATAGCATCTATCACAGGTGGTAAAGAACAAAGTGATGATTCAGCCCAACAGCGCATAACAAACGGGAAAATTATGGGCGAGGTAAAAATGTTTTCACTTTTGAATGAGTGAGTGCGCTAGTGAGTGAGTGAATGAGTATATGAGTGAGTGAGTGAATGAGTGAGTAAGTGAGTGAATGAGTGAGTGAGAGAGAGAAAGAAAGTGAGTGAGTGAATGAATAAATTAAATGAGTGACTGAGTTAGTTAGTTAGTGAGTGAGCGAATGAATGACTGAGTGAGTAGATGCATGAGTAAGGGAGTGAGTAGATGAGTGAATAAGTTAGTAACGAGTGAACGAGTGGGCGAAAGAGAGAGTGAGAGTGAGTGAGTGAGTGAGTGAGTGAGTGAGTGAGTGAGTGAGTGAGTGAGTAAGCAGTTGAATGAATGAGTAAGTGAGTTAGTGAGTGAATGTGTGAGTGATTGAGTTATTGAATGCGTGATTGAGTGAGTAAATTAGTTTGTTAGTTAAGTAGATTGATAGTTATTTAATTATTTATTTATTTAGCTAGTCAGTTAGTTAAGTGAGTCAGTGTGAGTGTCAATGAATGAGTCGTTCCACACTTTTGTGCGTCAGTGATTCACCGTGGAGTCAGCCAGTCATTGTGTGAGTCATTTAATCAGTCAGTGTTTAATAAGTCTGTCAATATGTACATGAGTCAGTAATTTATCGTGTGAGTCAGTCAGTCAGGCATTGTGTGAGTCATTTAATCAGTCAGTGTGTGAGTCAGTGTTTAATAAGTCTGTCAATATGTACATGAGTCAGTTATTCATCGTGTAAGTCAGTCAGCCAGTCATTGTGTGAGTCATTTAATCAGTCAGTGTGTGAGTCAGTGTTTAATAAGTCTGTCAATATGTACATGAGTCAGTTATTCATCGTGTGAGTCAGTCGGCCAGTCATTGTGTGAGTCATTTAATCAGTCAGTGTGTGAGTCAGTGTTTAATAAGTCTGTCAATATGTACATGAGTCAGTTATTCATCGTGTGTAGTCAGTCAGCCAGTCATTGTGTGAGTCATTTAATCAGTCAGTGTGTGAGTCAGTGTTTAATAAGTCTGTCAATATGTACATGAGTCAGTTATTCATCGTGTGAGTCAGTCGGCCAGTCATTGTGTGAGTCATTTAATCAGTGTGAGTCAGTTTTAATCAGTCAGTGTATCAGTCAGTGTTTATAATAAGTCTGTCAATATGTACATGAGTCAGTTATTCATCGTGTGAGTCAGTCAGTCAGTGTTTAATAAGTCTGTCAATATCATTCAGTTATTCATCGTGTAAGTCAGTCAGCCAGTCATTGTGTGAGTCATTTAATCAGTCAGTGTGTCAGTCAGTGTTTCAGTTAATAAGTCTGTCAATATGTACATGAGTCAGTTATTCATCGTGTAAGTCAGTCAGCCAGTCATTGTGTGAGTCAGTAATCAGTCAGTGTGTCATTTAATCAGTCAGTGTTTAATCAAGTGTTTAATAAGTCTGTCAATATGTACATGAGTCAGTTATTCATCGTGTGAGTCAGTCGGCCAGTCATTGTGTGAGTCATTTAATCAGTCAGTGTGTCAGTCAGTGTTTAATAAGTCTGTCAATATGTACATGAGTCAGTTATTCATCGTGTGAGTCAGTCAGTCATTGCCAGTCATTGTGTGAGTCATTTAATCAGTCAGTGTGTGTCAGTCAGTGTTTAATAAGTCTGTCAATATGTACAGTCAGTGTTTAATAAGTCTGTCAATATGTACATGAGTCAGTTATTCATCGTGTGAGTCAGTCAGCCAGTCATTGTGTGAGTCATTTAATCAGTCAGTCAGTGTGTGAGTCAGTGTTTAATAAGTCTGTCAATATGTACATGAGTCAGTTATTCATCGTGTGAGTCAGTCAGCCAGTCATTGTGTGAGTCATTTAATCAGTCAGTGTGTGAGTCAGTGTTTAATAAGTCTGTCAATATGTACATGAGTCAGTTATTCATCGTGTGAGTCAGTCGCCCATTGTGTCATTGTGTGTGAGTCATTTAATCAGTCAGTGTGTGAGTCAGTGTTTAATAGTCTGTCAATATGTACATGAGTCAGTTATTCATCGTGTGAGTCAGTCAGCCAGTCATTGTGTGAGTCATTTAATCAGTCAGTGTGTGAGTCAGTGTTTAATAAGTCTGTCAATATGTACATGAGTCAGTTATTCATCGTGTGAGTCAGTCGGCCAGTCATTGTGTGAGTCATTTAATCAGTCAGTGTATCAGTCAGTGTTTAATAAGTCTGTCAATATGTACATGAGTCAGTTATTCATCGTGTGAGTCAGTCAGTTGTGTGAGTCCAGTCATTGTCGTGAGTCATTTAATCAGTCAGTGTGTGAGTCATTTAATCAGTCAGTCATTGTGTCAGTTAGTCATGTACAGTCAAGTCTGTCAATATCAGTACATGAGTCAGTTCATTCATCGTGTGAGTCAGTCAGCCAGTCATTGTGTGGTCATTCAGTTGTGTGAGTCATTTAATCAGTCAGTGTGTCAGTCAGTGTTTAATAAGTCTGTCAATATGTACATGAGTCAGTTATTCATCGTGTGAGTCAGTCGGCCAGTCATTGTGTGAGTCATTTAATCAGTCAGTGTGTCAGTCAGTGTTTAATAAGTCTGTCAATATGTACATGAGTCAGTTATTCATCGTGTGAGTCAGTCAGCCAGTCATTGCGTGAGTCATTTAATCAGTCAGTGTGTCAGTCATGTTTAATAAGTCAATATGTACATGAGTCAGTTATTCATCGTGTGAGTCAGTCAGTCATTGTGTGAGTCATTTAATCAGTCAGTGTGTCAGTCATAAGTCATGTTTACTAAGTCTGTCAATATGTACAGTCAGTTATTCGTGTGAGTCAGTCAGTCATTGTCAGTGTGTGAGTCATTTAATCAGTCAGTGTGTGAGTCAGTCAGTTCAGTAATAAAGTCTGTCAATATGTACATGAGTCAGTTATTCATCATCGTGTGAGTCAGTCAGCCAGTCATTGCGTGAGTCATTTAATCAGTCAGTGTGTGAGTCATTTAATCAGTCAGTGTGTCAGTCAGTGTTTACTAAGTCTGTCAATATGTACATGAGTCAGTTATTCATCGTGTGAGTCAGTCAGCCAGTCATTGTGTGAGTCATTTAATCAGTCAGTCAGTCAGTGAGTCAGTGTTTAATAAGTCTGTCAATGTACATGAGTCAGTTATTCATCGTGTGAGTCAGTCATTGTGTGAGTCATTTAATCAGTCAGTGTGTGAGTCAGTGTTTAATAAGTCTGTCAATATGTACATGAGTCAGTTATTCATCGTGTGTCAGTCAGTCATTGTGTGAGTCATTTAGTCATTCAGTGTTGTAATAAGTCTGTGAGAGTCATTTAATCAGTCAGTGTGTGAGTCATTTAATCAGTCAGTGTTAGTCAGTAATCGTCTGTCAATATGTACATGAGTCAGTTATTCATCGTGTGAGTCAGTCAGCAGTCATTGTGTGAGTCATTTAATCAGTCAGTGTGTGAGTCAGTGTTTAATAAGTCTGTCAATATGTACATGAGTCAGTTATTCATCGTGTGAGTCAGTCAGCCAGTCATTGTCAGTGTGTGTGAGTCATTTAATCAGTCAGTGTGTGTCAGTGTTTAATAAGTCTGTCAATATGTACATGAGTCAGTTATTCATCGTGTGAGTCAGTCAGCCAGTCATTGTCATTGTGTGAGTCATTTAATCAGTCAGTGTGTGAGTCATTTTAATATCAGTCAGTGTGTCAGTCAGTGTTTACTAAGTCTGTCAATATGTACATGAGTTTATTCAGTTATCATCGTGTGAGTCAGTCATCGTGTGAGTCAGTCGGCCAGTCAGTGTGTGAGTCATTTAATCAGTCAGTGTGTGAGTCAGTGTTTAATAAGTCTGTCAATATGTACATGAGTCAGTTATTCATCGTGTGAGTCAGTCAGCCAGTCATTGTGTGAGTCATTTAATCAGTCAGTGTGTCAGTCAGTGTTTTATAAGTCTGTCAATATATACATGAGTCAGTTATTCATCGTGTGAGTCAGTCGGCCAGTCATTGTGTGAGTCATTTAATCAGTCAGTGTGTGAGTCAGTGTTTAATAAGTCTGTCAATATGTACATGAGTCAGTTATTCATCGTGTAAGTCAGTCAGCCAGTCATTGTGTGAGTCATTTAATCAGTCAGTGTGTGAGTCAGTGTTTAATAAGTCTGTCAATATGTACATGAGTCAGTTATTCATCGTGTGAGTCAGTCGGCCAGTCATTGTGTGAGTCATTTAATCAGTCAGTGTGTGAGTCAGTGTTTAATAAGTCTGTCAATATGTACATGAGTCAGTTATTCATCGTGTAAGTCAGTCAGCCAGTCATTGTGTGAGTCATTTAATCAGTCAGTGTGTGAGTCAGTGTTTAATAAGTCTGTCAATATGTACATGAGTCAGTTATTCATCGTGTGAGTCAGTCGGCCAGTCATTGTGTGAGTCATTTAATCAGTCAGTGTATCAGTCAGTGTTTAATAAGTCTGTCAATATGTACATGAGTCAGTTATTCATCGTGTGAGTCAGTCAGCCAGTCATTGCGTGAGTCATTTAATCAGTCAGTGTGTGAGTCATTTAATCAGTCAGTGTGTCAGTCAGTGTTTACTAAGTCTGTCAATATGTACATGAGTCAGTTATTCATCGTGTGAGTCAGTCGGCCAGTCATTGTGTGAGTCATTTAATCAGTCAGTGTGTGAGTCAGTTAGACTGACCGTGAGGAGTATGCCTCATTGGTAAATAAACTTGACAAGGGGACAAGGAGGAAAAGCAGGGTCTGTTTAGTTAACATCCACCTGAATAAGCCCCCATAGGGACAAGCCTCCATGAAGGCAAGCCGCCACAAGGACAAACCCCCATATAGGAGGGCAAGCCTCTAATAGGACAAGTTTCTTTATATGAGGCCTGAGAAGAAGGCGTTTGTGTCACGAGTGTCTGCTAATTGAAGTCACGTGTGATCGCAGTCGAGCGCATGCTAATGTAGGTTATATGACTGGGCATTGTTCTATTGTTTCAGAGTCTTTGTTTGTCCAGTTACATAAAAGAGGACTAAATAAAATAATTCATGGGGCATCTGTTATTAAGCTGGTAGATAAAGGCGGCAGGACATGCGCGCGGGTTGGTTCTGACACGCGTGACGCTAAGCGCGGCTCATCCGTGCTGCGAGATAGCTGATGCGTAAACCTTTTGCTGGTGTGTTTGAAGCCTCGCCTTCGTCCTTCCCGAACTATGCTCAGTCGAACCAGAGCCATACCGCTTCATTCGGAAATCTCCGTGGCAGTCGCAAGTTCTGCGTAGCTAAAACAGGAGATCCGCTGTCTCCGGAGTAACGTGGTAGTGGTATAATTACGAACAGAGCGCGTCTTGAGAGGAAAACAAGAAAAAAGATATTGAACAAACTGTAAGCATCTATTTGACTCTGGTGCAATACAGGATGAATGAGATCACACAACAAGCCCTACCCAGGAGGTGGATATACAGGGACGCAGCAGACATCAACGATAACAACTTCCAAGTTATGAGCTATAATATCCTGGCAGAAGTTTATACCAAGGATGTGGGGTTTGAATATTGCAATGAAGAGATGCTGTCCACCAATTGGCGGCATCCTAGGATCGTCGAAGACATCGCAGGAGCGGATGCTGATGTGGTTTGTCTGCAGGAAGTAGGACTTGCTCATTATGAGAAAGGACTGAAGCCAGATCTACAGCTACTTGGGTATGAAGGTTTGCGAATGGGCTTTAATCACAAAGGGACCGGGGATGGTCTGGCTATCTTCTACCGCACGCGGACGTTAAAGCTTTTGTGGGCCAAAAAGTGTCCATCTCAAGACAACATCAGCAGGCGACTCAAGGTCGGTCAGGTTAGTTTTCTGCCATGTATGGCAAAGGTTAATGCGTTCAAGATGCATACGAAAGAGTTCATTTTATATTGCAAATTAATCGATATGTATATTCATCAATTCAAGAAACTCATGTATGTGTGTACGTATTCGGGTTAATATAAAATGCTTCTTTAACAGTAGCATTATCAAGAAAATCTTAACATATGTGCAATCACATTTATCCATTAAATCGATTCTTCATGAGTTATCTGGCGGTCGACTGGGCTTGACAGCGTCACTGTTATGTTGTCCAGGAAGCGGCTCTTGGGGAGCAGACGCGAGAGAGAATAGAGATGCTTGCTCGCCGCTGCCAGGGAGTTTTCCTCGCCAAGTTCGAGCACATGCCCTCGGGCAAGTTGATCACTGTTGGAAACATACATACGAAATGGTCCGAATTCAGACTGCCTGGGATCTCTTGTCTTGAGGTAAGCTCGATTGTTTGATTATTGGACTTGGTGTCATATGACCAGAGGTGGCATAATGTCTTCTGGTAATTCCGTCCGTGGGTGCGGCTCTGGGATACGCTTAAATTGCATTCGTTGGTAGAGAAACAAATACAGAAGTACCCACAAAGGGAGAATTAGTGTGAGAATATTAAAATTCAATTTGTCGTTGATCCTAAATAATGCTGTACCGATGCACTACATTGTTATTGTCATCGAAGTATATCTATTTGTTTTCGTCGCGCGTCCAGACGCTGTGTGCCTTACAAGAGGTGCGCGACGCTGCACAGGGGGATGCTTTCGTACTCGTAGGCGACTTCAACAGCACACCCGACTTCGCTACGTACAAGATGCTTCAGAATGGTCAAGTTGATCCCGACGTAGACCACTGGTATCACAAGCCAAGCTTCAACATGTACACGTGGAGCGGTAAGCCCGACCAAGACCCAGCCCACGCCCGGGTCTCAAACAGTACACTGACGCTCCATAGAGCGCAGGGGTCGTCGAGAATCGTAAGTCTTTGAATTTCGTTTTTCTATTTTGATAAATGGAAAGAGAATGTACGAAAATGGTTCGTTTTCCATTGTTTTATTTGTAAATATAAAATAGAAAAACAAACTAACGGTAGATACGCCGATTGTTACACGCTATCTTTGTTAATGTATGGTTTCTCAATCCCCTATTAAGATTGGCATTTTTATTTCAGACAGATGACCAGGTGGCCACAGACAAGATGATAGCAGATTTCCTATCAGATTATCTGCGTACGGGAATAGTCTTAAGATCCGCCTACGCTGAGGTCCTTGTAAGTACACGCGCACGTGGCGCCGACATTATCATATACATATCCAGTAACCATTAATTAATCCACCCCCTCTACATTTTAATTTAGAGATCACTCCGTTTACATCAGAGCTTATTAATTCCTCTTGCAAATATGGACAGTTATTGTTTGCGTAAAAGTTTTGCAACCATTTCCATACCTGGACTCGGATAGGCTGTCTCACAATGACTACGTATGACCATACTTAGAAAGCGCCATGTTGGGAATGGTCAGGGTAAAACTTCATCAAGAGTTGACTCGTAGAGTTGACTCGTTGGCCGGTGTCTTTCAATACTTGAATAGGGATCAATCTGATACATCTATACGCAGTAACACAACACCATCACTACCGGTTAACATGGCCCAACGACTCCTTGAGCCAGCAACGAGAACAATAGAAATAGAATAATACTGACTCCTCGGCAACATGATATACTTATATGACTCGAACCTGGGCGGGTACATGATACTTATATAGAGTTATATTTCCATAAGCAGTACTGTGAATTGCTGTGAAAGTATATCTGTACTTTATAATGAAACCTATCTGTGTTCGACTTATGGACAAGCTTTATCACATGATAGATACATAACTTCATGCCTCCAACTCACTGTGTGTCTGCCCCGTGCCAACATGGCGTTAGAAGCTACCAGCAAATTGTGTTTATCGTAATTCCCGCTAAATGCATGCTGGGGGTAAGTAACATCCGGTAAGAAGTCAGGATCTATGCCAGGATTAGTACCGAGAATCTATCCCCGATTTCCATCCGGTGGACCCCTTGTCAACTCGTTTTGCCGCAATCGCCTGCAACCATTTGTGTCTTCTGTACCTTTCAAACATGGAGTTAGAAGGGATTACTTCTGGGGAGGTAAGGTGGGAACCCGGTGGGAGGGGGGGACTTGGCCTTACCCCGGATAGGGGTGTGCCGTGGGACCTCGGAAACCCTTACCCGTCGTACAAGATGAAAATGGCCATAGGCATACCCCATCGTACAAGGTATTATGTGAATGTATAACCCGTCGTACAAGGTGAAAATGGCCAAAAGCATACCCCGTCGTACAAGGTATTATGTTAATGTATAACCCGTTGTACGTCGTAGGCAGGATAAATGTGTCGGAAAATCTCAAAATCTGATCTGATGATTTCTGATTACATGCGTAACAACTTCGCGCGTAACACGGTCGAGCGTTTGATTCTCGGCGCGTCACACAGGGACCATTCCTTGGGAGAAATCCCGGGAGAAAATCTCGACATACAGAAACAAAATATATAATAAACCCGCTGTACAGATGAGAAGAGAAAAACATACCCCATCGAACAAAACGAAGCCCCCAAAAAACCCGTCGTACAGATTGCAGCTGAAAAACATTCCCCGTCGTATACGCGTCCGAATATTCATTAGACACGTTCGTTGATCTTCGTGACCAATCAACACAAAGGTTGTGACCCGGATTGACCTTAATTGCGCCTGGCTCATGAAGCTGGCTTGTGATACGCACCCTTCGGTTCCATGTGACGTCATGGACATTGTAGTGGTCTGCATCCAATGAGAACACATTGAAGGTCTTCTGGAACTATCGGCGTCTCAAAAGTTCAAATTGGAACTACAACCAGCGCTTTTATCGCGTAGCTGCACGATAGTATGTTTACGTGATAGTCAGTTAAAAAGAACCAGCTGTGTGTCTGCTTCCTCGTCGACTGTGTGATAAACGGTGCCACTCAGCGTGAAAAAAAATCGGAGTGTCGTAGAATGTGTGCCCGGCTCATAAAAATCACTCGGCCGCCGTTGGACAAGTTCTTCGGAACTTGTAGAATAGACCAATGAGAGACAACGACTCAAAAGTACCGAGAGAGACCCGAGAGACACGGCTTGTGATTGGAGCATCCCAAATCTGAAAAAAGCAGCAGAAAAAAAAACTGGTGACCGAAACACGCTTCGAACTAGCCCTACAAGACGTCTGAGTAGACGTCTTACTTTCTCTTTAACCGATGCAATGTAAAAATTTTGAGATCGATTCAGACAACTACCAAACACCAAATATACCCAAGTGATGGAGTTTTAGAATGCAATTATGTTCATGGACAATTTTATCCCTTTTTGGTAGGGGATTTCATCCATGGTAATTATTTATAGTTCGATCAATTTGGGGAAGCGGTAAAAAGTCCGAAACACAGCAACATGTTTGTTTTCTAGTTCAAGACCACGTGCATCGCGCATACTCAGAATGACGTGACCCATCGACGACTAATGTTAAGGCAATGCGGATGAGGCGGCGGGATGTCATGGGAAATCACGCGATCCAATATTTTCCAAAATGGCGGTCATCGTAACGCGATTTTTCGGAAATGATATTTAGATATCATTTTTTGAAGATAAGCGTCGATTGGGGTTAAGTTTTTTGGTGCGTTAGGACTTTTTTTTATACAGGCTCTTGATATATGTTATTTTCTAGATGCGTTAAGTAGCACATTAGCCAAACGCGTTTTCTTGGACGCGCGGAAAATGTTCAAGCAGAACGGTATATATTCATATTACCGTTTGGCCGGACCTAGCTTCGAACAAACAACCTTTCCGACGAAAATGACACATAGCAGGATGTTGTTAGTTCTGTACAGAACGTAAAAAAGACAGACAATTCAAGTTTCAAGTACACTCATTTCACCATACGCCAGTCGTTAGAAATAAGTGTGGTTACTCTCCATTCCGGAACGTTGAGGGGTTACGCGGGCAACACATCCCAGGCAACACAGCCCGGTCAAGGCGGTTGATATCGGTTATTTCGCTGAATCCGGTCGCAGCTGTACAGTGTGTTTTCGATGTGTTTGTGTGGTCTGTAGGACCGAGAACCGCCAGTGACTAATTGTGAAGGAGGCGCCTGGCCCGGATACATCCACGAGCTATGTCTGGACTACATATGGTACTCGGAACTCCATTTCTCCGCTAAAGCTGTACTGGAAACCCCGAGCCCGTCCGAGATCAGGTCTACTCACGGCTTGCCCAACCAATCATTGCCATCAGACCACATCTCAATAGCTGCCACGCTGGAGCTCTTATAGGCGGACCCAACCAGCTTCTTCAAAACTTTATTAGTATGAAATTGAGTTAAATAGGAGTATAACGACACGCCACTTGTTACAGCATCCACTCTATCTAAACACAAAGCTCCATTATCCATGGTCACACGAAACATATTGTGCAATGCATAACAGCACTGGGGCTTTCATCCCGTTCCCACACTCGAGTACGTCGTGTCTCTGTGTGACTGGGCAAGCTTAAAGATATCCAGATGTTGACCACCATTAGGTACCTCACTTGGGGGTATGGTTAACGTGGTTGGGCTACAGAGGTTGGCAAGTCTGTGTGGGGGACCACTGTTTCCCAATTTGCACAATCTAGGGATTTTGGTCGCTGCTCCTCTTCCCCTCCAAGATGGCTGGCCAGCAACCAGAGAGCAGCAACAGTAGCGCCTACCACCACAAACTTCTGCCCATTCATGCCCAACAGTAGCGCCTGCCACTGCAAACTCCTGCCCATTCATGCCCAACTTTCTCTTCAACATGCCTTACAATTTAATTTTTTTTACAAATTGCTTATTATCAACAACATTTTTATGTTCAATTCACCCTTCCTGGGGAATTTCTCATTACTAATTGTCATCTCGTAACTATTAATATTATGATGCCATTAAGAATTAGTTAATATTAGTGTTACATGATTATGTAATGCTATATTCTTTATTTTATTATAATCGATTTTGCAAAAGATAATTAGTAACATAATACATCTCCATGGTCATTCCTAGTCAATGATTTGATACATTGTCTGATTTAAAGCTGCACTCAACCTGCTTCTTCGTCACAATAAACATTGACAGAAAAGGTGATGAATGCCAAATAACTAATGTGACACAAAGGCCTTTAGTCATTTTACTATTTTTTATACCAGAGATATATTTATATATATATTTATTAACAAATCTGTCAGTATGTATACATTTGTAAATGCATTATGTTGACTGGATCGGGTGAGGGAGAAGCCCCCGTTTCTTCAGGTCAGGTCATTGCCTGCCTTGGTTATGGAAGGCCCATTATAAGAACAGATCACAGCAACACTAAACTCATTTTTGCAAGTTTTAATTGCAGTGGCTGAAATTGACACATTATTATGTCATGTTTATATATGTACCTGCAAATAGTGAATGAATAAACTGTTGCATATGTTTGATGACGCAACTGAATAAACTGCCATGATACAGTTCACAATTCGGTGCTTTCAATTCACAAACATAAGTACATGGTCAGATAAAATAATGCAATTGCTCACATCACAAGCAGTAATCTGCCCTGTAACAAAATTAAGCTGAACTTATGCCCTTAAGTATGACTACCATGGAATTGAAACATAAAAACTTCCAATGCAGTTCGTAGTGCAGGAGTTTGATCTTGAGTCCAGATACCAAGAATATCATCAAAATCAACCAGCCAGTCGTAGAAACATGCATTCATCACCTAAAGTATCTCTCATCCCATCTCACTGATATCAAGTACAGCATGTTGGGATCAGCACATCTCGCAGGTCAACATCAAGCAACCGAAATAGATAACTTTGCTGAAATACAACAATTGTAATTGTCATGGCTACATTGCTAGAATGAAAAAAAATGTAAGTAAATATCAAGAGATGTCAAGAAAAGTGCAAACGTACTGCACTCAAGGAGGACATCTATATTGATGATGCATTAGGGTAAATGCTGACTGAGGCATGGAAGTGAATTTACATCATCTGTGAACGCACTTTATGTCACAGATCATTGCACCAATTGAAACGCATTGCCCTTTACAATACCATACATGTGAAAAATGTATCATAACGTTAAATATTTGCAGTCTCAAATCATAACGGGATAGCGTCATCTAGATAACCATTGTAAACCAGTCGTTGAAGATATTTAAGTCCGATTGTTTCTTGGTAATACACAACGAAATATAATACTTTGCCTGATTTGATAAATCTATAATTTTCACCCAAAAGGCCACACATGTTATGTGAACAGAGATATATAAATACTGACCCAGATACTACACAGTATCAAGGAGTTACACATAGGTAATGTTAAACTACTGGATGGTATCAAGCCCACATACAACTAACTCATACATGAACAGAGAGAAAACACATCCATCCTGCCTATCAAACAATTACATACCAGATCCTTCAAATATATGAACAGTATGTAAATTAACATTCAACATAATATGCAGGTTAAGTAAGCACAATAAATTCTTTGTTGCATATAATATTTGAACATGCCTTTGTGTAGAGTGTATACAGTGTAACACCTGGCAACACCTGGCTTACTGACTTCTCGCTAACAGTAATAATGTACATCCTATATAATGCATTTTCCTACAACAGCTACTTACAAAGGCTATACATATTAATTGACATATAACAATCAATGCTTACAGACTACTCACGATTTTTTAACATACACCAAAATGCTTTTATCTAAAACTATGAGCATATCATATTCTAATGTTCAAAGAGCTGATTTCCATTTTAAAATAATTCCTGGCCACTATGACCAGGTGTAAAAAACCCAATGCACAACTCACAGGAAAATACCCAGAGGACACTACAAGTCATGCAGATGCTCATTTAGTCAACCAACAAACCAACACACTTCACTACAATGCATTACAATACACTACACTAGAATGCACTACACTACAATGCACTGCACTACACTTGAATGCACTACACTACACTACTATGCAAGTACACTTTGCTACACAACAGGACATGTGTATTCCCTGGGCAGTTACAATTCAGACTAAGCATATAATGAACCTCAATACAGAAGTGAAACAAAGCTCGCCAACAAATATGACTAGATTAGAGGGCTAGGCATGCTACAAAGCCAGGTGGAGTGCTGACTGCATGACAGTGCACCTATAGTACATCTGTAATGCCAACAGAACCAGGTACATCGTGCAGCCTATAAAAGCCTTGTCCAGCAAACTACACCATGGAGCCTATACTGGCCTCGTCTAGCAGAGCAGAGCCAGCCGCCTCTAAGTTCCAGTGCACCTGGTCCAGCAGCTGGCGACAACGATCTCGCGTCACAACGCCCAGTCTGAAGAGTTGTTCTACCTTGAGGTACCTTACTGCGGCCCCCACATCCCACTGGTTGTAAGTGAGGGCCGTGTGAGCTTCCTCCGGTGTGGCCCCCTTCACCTCACGCTGGGTACGGTCAATGCGCTCCTTTAGGTCACCCATACACAGGGCACGGTCCAACAGGGCCTGATTGGCCTGTGCTGCCACAAAGCTGTCCCGACACTTGGCAGGCGAGGTGAGAGGAGAGGGCGTGCCCTGTTTGGAGGGATTGCTACTAGGTGAGCAGGATGAGTGAGGTCGTCTTGACGAGGGACTAGTTTCAAGGTTCATATACTTCATGCCTTCTTGGTCATCAGAAGCTTGGTCTGAGGCTGAGAAGGGTTTAATTTGTGCAGTTTGTCGCTGACTGGGGGAGGGTTTGTCTGGTAGTAACCAGTAATGTGTGCGGCTCAGTTGCTTACCATCCTGCACCACAGGATGGATCTCTGTAAGGTTCTTGTAAAGCGAGGGCTGGCGCAGAGGGTGTGGAGGAATGTGTAAGGACCCGGTGGGGTTGTAGTCCCGGTGGGGGAGTGGGGGGGGAGGAGAATGGCAAGCCCCCACATCTTCAGTGTTGCTGTATTGTGCACGTACACGAGCGCTCGCCTCCCGCTGCTCACGAAACCCATTGATCTCAGCCAGGTAACTGGTGTCCCACTCGTCAGCCTCATCATCAGGTACGCTATCATACCACACCGAGCTGGAGCCCAATGCAGGGCCATTCTTACCACATGACTTCCCTGGTAACAATGTCTTGTCATCACAGGATTTGGTCATGAGTTTATTACCACTGGCCATGTTAAGGTTACTATCCAAGCTCTTGTCAGGGTTCTTATCCAGCGAGAAGTCTGTAACAGCATCTTTGAGCCATTCAAACGCAGACTCCATATTCTGATAGCGGTCTTGATGTAACTCGGCTAGGCCCTCCTGTTTCAGCTGGTTACTTTTGACATTACTTGGATCAGATGGGGGTTTTGTGTAGTAAGCAACAGGGCGAGTGCTGGCAGCTCTGCTATTATTAGAGATAGATGAAGTAGCTTCATCGTCATTTGGCACCGAGTAATAATGACTGCGAGTCATAACAGCCTGGGAACTGCCAGGGAGTTTTATATCGGGTTGGCTAGAGGCAGGTGGTCCCTGGGACATATCATCTCCAGCAGCTTTGCCAGTTTGTCCAGGTGTGTTGTTGTAGTAAGCACTGGCAAATCCATCTGGGGAAGCGGCAGAGGTTTCCCTTGGTGTAGACTTGTAATAGGCGCGGTCGGGAGGCACAATAGGACAGCTATCCCAACTGACCATGTCACCAGAGTCTGGCTTGACTTTATGTCGAGTCGAGGCTGGGGGATTACTTCTTGTCTTATTGACACTAGAATATATAGGAGTACTTTTGACAGCTGTTTGTTCAGAATCTCTTATAGGACTTGCCTGCGATTCAGTCACTGACTGTCTGGTCTCTTTTATTGCAGGTGACATTTGTCGTAAAGTGGGGCTCACCAAGAAAGGGTCCCTTTCACTGCTAGATTTCTCCCCACACATGGGTGGAGGCAAAAACTGGTACTTGTCACATATTGAGCTATCAAGGAGAGAAAGGGCATCGCTGTTGGATTCTGGTCGAGATGAAGGCTTGGCAGAGTGTCGGGGAGACTGGGGCACCTGCTCCGAGAGGTCAATGAGAAGGTTATCCTTATTGAGGTCAGGAGCAGATCCTAATTTAGGACCAGTTCTAGGTCTTGGTGGTCCAACACGCTTGGTAGTCAAGCAGTCGTCTAGTGATCCATCACTGCTCAGTTTCTTGTATTTGTACTGCCCAAGCACACTGCGGTACAGGTAGGGCTCTGAAACAATTACACAATGCGAGCATAGGTAAACCACAATGCATTACTGACAACAAAGGGAAATGACCCAGACAGCAACTGAACCTTTTGAGCGTTGATAACCTCTTCAATATTCATCCACTCTTTATACATATACACTCTATAATTATATGATGACTGACCACAGCTAATACAGCTGGAGTGATTAATGATACAACATCGGTACCTCACCACACCGTAATGACCCTTATGTGCTGTTAATGTCATTATCAATCATCATGTAAAGAAGAACTAATGGTCAGCAGAATAGAATCAAGAAAACCAGAAACATCAGATGGGGGTGGGGTGAGGATTAGCCTACTTTTGCTTCTGTCAGGCAGGTGTGTTGGTTCAATCTGCTCAGCAATGTCAGGTGGATCCATAGGGTTACGCAGGTACACTCTGCAATCACGAGCACAGACATCTGTCAATGTCAGTTCAAACTAACTGAAGCTTGAATACGATCATAAACAAGGTAGACTGTGACCTATAGCAGTGACAAGTCTGGCTGACAAGACCTGTGTCACTAGCATCATGTAAGGTTTAATATGGTTGAACAACACACCAACTCTATAAGTAAGCCAAGCAAGAGGTATGAATGCTTGCCATGGCTAATGAGGCCAATCAAAATGTGGCAATATGAATGTAGTCAGACACAAGTAAGAATTCATGAGGGATAATGACAGACCGCTAACAAGGTTAATACTTTATAATAAGCATGTCTATGTGAAGTACAGTCTAGATAGTGATGGTGGACTACTCACTCATCAATCTGACCAGGATCTCCCCACTTGTTACCACTAGCATCAGCATGGCCTGTGTGAATGAGACTATGTTTCAGCGGCCGACTGATATCCTCCGCTAAACACACCACAACGACCACACATAGCAGCACAGTGAGACGCCACATGAGGTTACACATGCTGTCAACGTAAACACTCATCATGAGTTGGCAATAGTCACCTGTTCTGGGGCGCTGAGGGTCGACCAGCTGACGAGGGAACATACCCACATCACAGGTACGCTTGTTCTGACCTTTCCACCAGTGATGGTCAGATCTGCATATATTCATCACCATGCAGAAGGCAATCACATAACGTGAAAGAACACACGTCCAATAAGATTAAACAACAACAGTATGACCGATACATAACAAGCATAACCAAATAACCCACTACTAACCCTACCCCAAGCATCAAGACCAGTCACATTTAACTCGACTAACTCAAGTTAAGATCCAACCTAACCACCAATATCATAAGGTGCACTTAAATCACACAATGTTAACCTTCATGTTATGAATCATTAGCTTTCAGCGTAGGAAATCTTACCTTCCATCGATAATAATGATCATGTCACCCTCGTCGATCTCTAACTTGCCGTACTCATCTAACTTGTGGAGAGACAGCATCTCCTTGGGGCACACCTGGTTCAAGGCAAACAGAGCAAGGTCATCTCAGGGACAACAGAGCAAGTCTATTTGGAGGACAAAGTCGATTAGAAAAACTAAAAGTTGGCAAGCAATGTGACAAGTCAATCTGGGAGACTTTGAATCAAGACAATTAGGGAGACTATGGATCAGGTCAATAAGGAAGACTATGGATCAAGTCAATAAGGGAGACTATGGATCCAATGAATAAGGGAGACTATGGATCCAATCAATAAGGGAGACTATGGATCCAATCAATAAGGGAGACTATGGATCCAATCAATAAGGCAGACTATGGATCCAATCAATAAGAGAGACTATGGATCAAGTCAATAAGGGAGACTATGGATCAGGTCAATAAGAGAGACTATGGATCCAATCAATAAGGGAGACTATGGATCCAATCAATAAGGCAGACTATGGATCCAATCAATAAGAGAGACTATGGATCAAGTCAATAAGGGAGACTATGGATCCAATCAATAAGAGAGAATATGGATCCAATCAATAAGGGAGACTATGGATCAAGTCAATAAGGGAGACTATGGATCCAATCAATAAGGCAGACTATGGATCCAATCAATAAGAGAGACTATGGATCAAGTCAATAAGGGAGACTATGGATCCAATCAATAAGAGAGAATATGGATCCAATCAATAAGGGAGACTATGGATCAAGTCAATAAGGGAGACTATGGATCCAATCAATAAGAGAGAATATGGATCCAATCAATAAGGGAGACTATGGATCAAGTCAATAAGGGAGACTATGGATCCAATCAATAAGGGAGACTATGGATCAAGTCAATAAGGGAGACTATGGATCAAGTCAATAAGGGAGACTTTGGATCCAATCAATAAGAGAGAATATGGATCCAATCAATAAGGGAGACTATGGATCAAGTCAATAAGGGAGACTATGGATCAAGTCAATAAGGGAGACTATGGATCCAATGAATAAGGGAGGCTATGGATCCAATGAATAAGGGAGACTATGGACCAGGTCAATGAGGGAGAAAAGGGAACAAGACAACTGGGAAGTCAATGGAAAGTTAATGGAATGTATTCTTCATAATGTCCATGCAAAGCACCTGTACTGAGGATTACTCCTAGCAGTTCCAACATGAATCCTGATATAGACACCTACGCATGAAGTGAAACAGATTCAGTCATCACCAATAGGTTACACCACCAACCTCAGACAGAAAATCTTTCAGTGCCTCAAACGTGGGTCTGTTCTGTGGATTATGAGCCCAGCATTGGAGAGTAAGTTGGTAGATATCACGTGGACAGTGGTCAGGCTGGGACAGACGCTCCCCTTCCTTGTCAATCTTCTGTAGGATCTGTCAGTCACAAAAACACGCAACATGAGGCTAAATGAAAGGAAATAACAACGTGTGTGTGAGCTACTTCAGACGCTACAAGCTATGAGAGTCATCTGCTCCATGTGTGTCATGTGGATAAGTGGGACTTCATGGGAGTTTATAAAGTTGGTGCCATTTAGTACCTGGGAACCATTAAGGCCCATCCACGGCTCGCTGCCATAAGTAAACATTTCCCATAATGTAACTCCAAACATCCAACAGTCGCTAGCGTGAGAGAAGTGACGTGATTTGAGACTCTCTGGAGCACACCTGTCAATCACAACACCAGTCATTACTGATATAACTGGGTGCAACATGTCAATGGACATCATGTCATCAGGTGTTGAGCTAACGAAGGATTGATGTCATGGCGCTTACCAAGCAAAAGGGACCTTCTTGTGCTCGGTCATAACATAGTGGTCTTCCTGACTTGGCAGCGCTCGCATCAGTCCAAAGTCACCCAGCTTGATCTGTCACAACAACACAGAGGGAGCAGTTTAGTGTATGGTGAAAGGGCAAGGTGGCATGACTTATGGTGTAAGGGCAAGGTGGAATGATCTATGGTGTTAGGGCAATGTGGCATGATCTATGGTGTAAGGACATGGTGGCATGATCTATGGTGTAAGGGCAATGTGGCATGATCTATGGTGTAAGGGCATGGTGACATAATTTGTGGTGTAAAGGCAAGGTGGGATTATCGGTGGTGTAAGGGCATGGTGGCATGATATATGGTGTAAGGGAAATATGGTATGATCTATGGTGTAAGGGCTAGGTAGTATGATCTATATATATATATATATATACAGGTGTGTGTATGGTGACAAGACGGAGCTGACACAGATGCCCCAAGGACAACGCGGTTCATCCCGAAAAAGTCCCCGGGAGACGCCGGCAACAACAGAGGACCCGACAACACGAGTATCACGGAGGACGGCGGCAGCAATACAGCATTAACGCGGAACGGGCCGGCAGCCACATGGAACAAGTACACTTCTACCCGGTTTAGGGTCAAAAAAGAAATGATAGGCTGTTCCAACCATACCATTGCACACTCCAGAAAGTGAAACATGGATCCCGCACTACCTCTACAAAAAGTCGGCCTGCTATTGGACACGCTAGACCTTACCATGGCCTGTGCTAAAGCTGTTGCTGGGCTGGAGGAAGAAACCGAAGCCAGTGAGAGAAGAAAGAAAAAAAAGGCCGATGCTGATGATGCTGGAAGACGAAAGAAAAGAAGAAGGCGTGTGTGGGTGAAACATTGGCTGTTGAGAAGCAGTATGGGCAGTATGAAAAACTGATAGCAAAAGATGGTAGCAGCTTCTGGAATGTCAGGTACAGCCTGCGCCGATGCTGTGCCCGGAGACCTCGGGAGGCTACACTGATGCTTCAGAGACAGCACTGCGACTACATGGAGATGCCGAGGGCTTCACGGATAATCCAGATCTTAACACGAAAGCAACCCGGAGGCACTCATCTGTGTTGCTGCCGGAACAAATTTCCAAAACAAATTGTGCAGGTCTTATTTGTTGTCATCGGTTCGCGGAGGCCCCCAGTAGCCGCCGGAAGTTCCCGGCCACAACACAGTCACATGCCAGAGTCTACACTTTACAGCACAGAACACCCCGGATTGCTAGTCTGGGGTGTCCCGGGGACTACTCCGGCAATGTGAGACAGCAGTGTAAGCCTCTGACCTTTTCATTTGAGGCCAGCAGGACATTTCGTGCTGCCAGGTCACGGTGGATGAAGCGTTTGGTCTCTAGGTAGGCCATGCCTGTAGCGATCTGTACAGCGTAGTCACAGAGAGTGGTGATGAGGTAGCGATGGCCCTCCTGTCTAAGGGCATCCAGCAGGGCTCCCTTCGGGGCCAGCTCAGTCACCTGGTGGTTACACACATATATACAACACAGCAGCAATTACAGTAACTGGATGGATAAACAACAAGAGCTTGAATCACAAGACCTGCAAAAAGTGAATAATTCATTGATCAACAAACACAACATTTGAATTTAAAGTAATTTGATCGATAGAGAACATTTTCAAGTTCTCAAGTCAGAAATGGCCTTCTTGCAAATCATATATATATATATATATATATATATATATATATATATATATATATATATATATATATATATATATATATATATATATATATATATATATATATATATATATACATATATTGGACGGGTGAGTTGTCCATTTGGACTGGCTGGAATTTCCCCCTAAGCCCGTCCACCCGTACACCCGCCAACGACTCCCGGGCATGATACATGGAATTAGCCCAGCCAGTTTAAACAATTCATTTAAAGACACACAGCGACGCAGCACGCTGGTCGCTCATCTACGATCAAAATAAGTATTGTTCTGTTTGATAACGCTTTTTATGACTCATTGGGTTTAATCAGCGTCATAATACTTTAGCGATGGTGAAGGGAGTTAGGACCAGCTTCACCTCCTCGCAAAACAAGGTCCCAGTCCATGTCATTGTTATACCTTCTCTAAAATGATATATTTGTGGTTTGTAAGAATAATGACAACTAGAAGGGTGGCATACATTGTGCACAGTCGATTGGAGCATCATTCCGAAATGTCTGCCTCGATCTTATAAACTCCTAGTCTGCATGGTCGGCTCGGGAATGAAGCGACACGAAGTCTATGACCAAGTTTTTATTTCGAATGTATGCTTGTGCCAGCACAGGATGTATCATTAATTTGGGATTAAATTTCTTTTGAACTACGGCCTGATATTTCACATTACGTACGCGCGCACACACACACACACACAAACACACACACATCATCTCCCCCCACCCCCTGCTTTCGGGCGAAAGCCAACCAAACTACGTTATGATAATCAGTTGGTCATAACGTGATGGACGAGGGTGGGCTGGGGATGGACGCGTAGTTTTCAAATATATATATATATATATATATATATATATATATATATATATATATATATATATATATATATATATATATATATATATATATATATATATATATGGTTATGTGAATGGTATTGTCACAACAGTGATGATACACAACGATGGATTAAACACTTTGGTCCCACACCAGCCTATCACATCAGGTTATTTTATTACAGATCAGGTTACAGGTGAAGCGTATGAGAGGCAGTGTGATACGGAGGCAGGGCTGATACATACCATCATGAGCGGAGAGAGTACAACGCCGTAAAGACGGATCAGATTAGGGTGGTCCAGTGTGTGCATCGCATTCACTTCCTTCACAAAGTCATCAAAAGCTCCTGGTAAACTCAGCACCTCACTCTTCAGGATCTTCACGGCCACAGACACCTACAAACACGCAAACAACCACATTCACTGCTTCTCATGTTACACATCCTGACAAAGCCATAAATAGATGTTTCTTATGACTGACAGGCAACATGAGACCTATCGCACACACACACCCACCTTACATCCTGAGGGGGTGGTCCAGTCACCTTTACGTACAACACCAAACGATCCATCTCCTAGCTTTCCATAAAGAAAGAGTTCTTTCTCATTGATGAGGCAGGTGAGACTATCGGACTGATTACCCAGGTGAAATGAGGACATGGTGGATGCCTTGGTGCTTGTAGTTGGACTGGATCGGTCAGATTTAGACGACCCAGGCAAAAACTGCAAAGGAGCAAATCAACAGGGGGGAAAAAAAAGAGTCAACAAAATATAATGAATATGTATCTACAATTTCCATACTCAACAGTAGGTAATGATTATCCTGATGCAACTAACCAAAGAAATAGTCGGGTTTATCAGTTTTAAGAATACAGGGTTCAATCAAAATGGAAACGTGTTCACAACCTTTCAGCAGGAGTTCCCTTTTTATTTAAGGGCATGTCAATCAAAGTCACAGAGCATTCAGAAGAGGCAGCCAAATAAAAGACACATGCAACCGAGCAATAAAACAACGTATTCGTAAAGTTGGCATATATATATCCCTATCTGCTTTGGGACGGATGTAGATTGGGAATAGCTACCTTGTCTAGGATGCTCTTCTTGCGACTGCGGCGTTTCTTGACGGCGTCGAGAAGGCGACGTATAGCAGGTTTACCCATGCCAACCTTCTCCAGATCCTCACTCTTGACATAGTCAAAATGGGCCAACCTGGCGGCAAGAGAAGTAAAGGAAAAGATATAGCACCAGTACCAACCACAATAGAGTCAGCCACTTCCGCTCTTACTCCAACTGGGCTAATGTGGAGCCACTGATAAAATGATCAACTGCTGGTAGTCGCTGGCTGTCAGCAATGATTGGTGGATCAAATAATGTCAGCCTATGATTAGTACCAGCACGTGTATGTGTCATGCTGATGCCCAGCCACTGTTACTTAATGGCTGTTGATTCACACAGGCTAACAGTAAGTGGAGCTTGAAGGACAAACCATACATCCTGCTTCTCAATCAGTCTGAACTCAACTCTGATATAGGCTACATCCTGTAGTACCCGAATGGCAAGGCTCATGTCAAAAACAGCCAATGGGAGTAATTGTGTGGGCGTATTTAGGTTGTTTCAAGCGATGCTGAGCTCACGTTACTCCGCCTAGCCACTGACACCCAAGCTGGCTTTGATGTGCTAAGAAAGGGCCGTCACTGACAACTCTTTTGTTCCCTTCCACTTACACATCAGGCCTTTAATTAATGTATCCGTCCAAATTTTTAAAGTCAGCAAGGTTTTGTTAAATGCAAGTCATCACCTATCTCTCTAAACTGAGGTATATGGTATTATAAAAATTGATAGAAATGCAACCATCAATTTTAATGCAACATGTATGGGAGTTCTACATGAAGAAGACACTATACAAAAAAGCTGGCACTCAGCCAAACCGGTCGTCACCAGGCATGAGAAACCAATAAAACACAACTGTGACTGGTACCCTACCAGTAAAAACTTCAAAAAGAACACCAACCTCTGTCCTCAAATACATATATCTCAAGAGTTGGTAAACAACGTAGGACCAACTGAAGCTGCCTGTTACAAGGTTGAACACAAAATCACCAGTAGGACAATCCTTCAAAATATCCATATGTGTTATAAATGGAATAACCATATATAGATACGAAGCAGAGTAATAAAAGCATAGACGAGCTGACAAATGGGTAAGTTCATAAGAGGAGAGTTAGATAGAGAAAAAAACACGAAATTTGGGAGCAAGGAATAAGCTGGAATTTGTTCATATGGAAATAGACTATTCAGACACAAACAGAATAACTTCAACAGATTAATATTAGTTGGTGCAAGAACTTAAGGGTTTAATATCTCTTGTAAAATTATAAATAATATGAGTTTGATTAAAAGTCCACAAGAAAAAGAAAACAATCAGAAAATGTATAAGTTTACTGCAAAGTAAATAATGATAAATTAGCTCAAAGGATTGAAGGCCAGAACAGAATTTAATTCTAATCAGTGTATAAATGGTACATGCTGTTTAATGTGGCGAAGTTCAGTGAGGACAAAACTATCTAGGACATCATCTGACTAACAAAACAAAAATAACAACCCTAAGAGTCTGAAAACACAGATAACAACCTCCACAGTTTGAATACACAGATAACAAGCTCCCGAGTCTGAATACACAGATAACATCCTCCCAAGTCTGAATATACAGAAAACAACCTCCACAGTCTGAATACACAGATAACAACCTCCACAGTCAGATAACAACCTCCAGAGTCTGAATACACAGATAACAACCTCCCGAGTCTGAACACACTGATAACAACCTCCCGAGTGAATACAACACACTGATAACAACCTCCCGAGTCTGAACACACTGATAACAACCTCCCGAGTCTGAACACACTGATAACAACCTCCCAAGTCTGAATAAACAGATAACAACCTCCAGAGTCTGAATACACAGATAACAACCTCCCGAGTCTGAACACACTGATAACAACCTCCCAAGTCTGAATAAACAGATAACAACCTCCAGAGTCTGAATACACAGATAACAACCTCCCGAGTCTGAACACACTGATAACAACCTCCCAAGTCTGAATAAACAGATAACAACCTCCAGAGTCTGAATACACAGATAACAACCTCCCGAGTCTGAACACACTGATAACAACCTCCCGAGTCTGAACACACTGATAACAACCTCCCAAGTCTGAATAAACAGATAACAACCTCCCGAGTCTGAACACACTGATAACAACCTCCCGAGTCTGAATACACAGATAACAACCTCCAGAGTCTGAAAACACTGATAACAACCTCCCAAGTCTGAACACACTGATAACAACCTCCCGAGTCTCAATACACAGATAACAACCTCCAGAGTCAGATAACAACCTCCAGAGTCACTGAACACACCCGAGATAACAACCCTCCAGTGTCAGAATACACAGATAACACCCTCCAGATAACAACCTCCAGAGTCTGAATACACAGATAACAACCTCCAGAGTCAGATAACAACCTCCAGAGTCTGAATACACAGATAACAACCTCCAGAGTCTGAATACACAGATAACAACTCCAGAGTCTGAATACACAGATAACAACCTCCAGAGTAAGATAACAACCTCCAGAGTCTGAATACACAGATAACAACTCCAGAGTAAGATAACAACCTCCAGAGTCTGAATACACAGATAACAACCTCCCGAGTCTGAATACACAGATAACAACCTCCAGAGTCTGAATACACGGATAACAACCTCCAGAGTCTGAATACACTGATAACGACCTCCCGAGTCTGAACACACAGATAACAACCTCCAGAGTCATAACAACCTCCACAGTCAGATAACAACCTCCAGAGTCTGAATACACTGATAACAACCTCCAGAGTCTGAACACACAGATAACAACCTCCAGAGTCAGATAACAACCTCCAGAATCTGAACACACAGATAACAACCTCCAGAGTCAGATAGCAACCTCCAGAGTCTGAATACACAGATAACAACCTCCATAGTCTTAATACACAGATAACAACCTCCAGAGTCTGAATACACAGATAACAACCTCCAGAGTCTGAATACACAGATAACAACCTCCAGAGTAAGATAACAACCTCCAGTGTCTGAATACACAGATAACAACCTCCATAATGGTGATATATTGCAACGGTGATGGATGAGGATGACTGTGATGATCGGGCAGCTCCCCTTATAAGTGCCAGCGCCCACTTCGCACAAACCTGTTGCCCAGACCAGTCTGCGAAACCCACGCTGCTGGGACAAAGGTGTTCAAAGGTGATGCAGTTTACCACTACAACACTGCAACCAGCTCATGAAGACTCATCCAAGAAGTTAAGATGAGCCCCATAGCAAGATCAGAATATGAACATGAAGGAACAGCAGAAAGGATCCCAGCCTCATATCCACTACTGCAGGTACCTACCGTGTAAGCTGCAGGTCATTTTTGAGTTTGGTGTAGAACTGTTCCAACTGGACCTCCTTAAGCAGATCAGGCAGCCACTCGGAGGAGCTAGTGCCGTTTTCATCTCCCTTCCTCATGGCTTCTAGTTCTCTACTCACAAACACACGTCCTGGTAAAAACCTCACCGAGATGGCCACACCAGACACTAAGCAATCTTCTGTAAGTGAATTGAATCAGGAAAAAGAGTAATACACCCAGGAACTCAAGAGGCCCAAGGTCAGTTAATAACCTACCTGATGCTTATTTTATCAACACCTTTCAGAGAAACGGGGAAATTTTCGCCTTCCAGCTTCTCAGATTTCTTCTTTTCACTCATTACAAACTTATCTGGACCTGGAAGTCATCTGAAATTCAACAATGATTACTGCAAAACTGTAATCATGGTGTCACTTGGAAAGCATAACAATGTTCACTTAAATTCATCAGTCACAAAGGTACCATTTGCATAATAACAACCATGTAATGGTTCATCAATTCATGTCATACTTTAATCTAGCCAGTTAACCAAGAGCCCTGTAGCTCTGGTCATCACATTGTCATTATTAATATCCAAGAAACACCAATGCAGAGCCAATACAAAATTGACTGATCAAGTGGTTTACACTTCTGTAAAGCGTTCTGCATTTAAAGAACAATGTATAGCCAGTGAATCCTTGACAGCATCTTCCCCATGGGTGTGGAACTTTGCAAACAGGTCCTCAGTGTGGGTAAATTTTGTGTTTTAATCAGCAGCTTGAACAATATGGCATTTCATGATGTTTTCACTCTCAATCACCAGATGGCGAAATCATAACATAGGCATATGCCCAAATATGAATCTGTATTAGTATTACCCACTACAGTACATGTAATTCACAGATAAAATATGTACAAAGACAAATAGAAATGAACACTTAGTACGCCTTAACTGCAAACACTCATCACTTGTCAATGCATTTGAAATCAAGCAGTCTGTCGGCACCCAAACACACAATATCTAATGATTCAGTCTCATATTCAGGATCTAACTTGTGATTATCAGGAGACTGAAGAAGAACACTTATGAGGTTGACTAATGTGGAGTGGCATAAATTGAACCCCAGTCACTCTTGCTTTAGCCCATCACATTGAAGCCTCTCTCACATTCTGCCATAGATGAACAAATTGTTAGTATCAGGTCAAACAAATACAAAGCACTCTTTCTCTAGCATACGATTCACTCGGGGCCAGCTAAAACTGGCTATCAAACCAGGTAATAAAACTGTTAGGCTACCTATCATATATTGACATGCATGAATTTTATCGTTAACGAACTGCGCTTATCTGGGGCCATATTTATAAAGAATCTTAACTGGAGTTGAGTCCGAAATCTCAGATTGTATTCATAAAAACTAATGACAGAGATTTCAGTCGACACCACGACTAATATTTTTTATGAATACGGCTGAGACAGCCAACCCAACCTTCCCTCTCAAAAACCTGACTTTATGAACACCTGATATAAAGCTTGTTGACACATGCATATTTTATGGTAGCATGCGTGGACAAAAACCAGAGACAAATGTCTCAAGCACGCTTTTGATGTTTGGCAATGTCGCCGGAAAGTAATTAAACCAGAGAGAGTGCAATAACATACTTAATTTACAGTAGGATAACTGTTTCCACCCCTGCATGATGTATATCATACAAAGGATTCTATACGATATATTTAGTAAAATTCCAATCGTATGAGCGGCGCTTTGAGTTAAATCATGCATGCAACAACAAGCTATTCTATAAAATATACATGGCACCATCTTATCAGTAATGATGCCACCATGACTATATTCATATAAGCAGATTTTTTTTCTGTTGAATGCATTGGGCAGGAATCAAACTGTTTATCAATATAAACACATTTTATAGATACAAATACCTAGCCAGACTTCTTAGGAAAAGGTCTGAATGTAATGTTGGATTGCCCCATTACATTGTTGATTGGAATTATTCAGTCAATTGAAGCCCTGTCGGATCAGTATATGAGTCTACTCAGACGTCTTGACTCTTGTACTTGTAGGGCTACAGCAGAACCAATTCAAATATGTGAATTGGACTTCAAATATAAATGTGAATACGCATATTGGGAGGCTATCCTATGTATAAATGCTCTATGTGTGTGCCTAAGGTGAAGACTAATTTGCCTGCATCCGGTGTATAATTATAACGGTTTCATTATAACCAGATAACAGGTGGGAAGGTAGACCTACAGTAGGCCTCTATGTCTGCAATGTTGGCGATGTGTTTTTTTGGTGGATTTTTGCATATAACGAAGATTGATCACGATCTGGATTTTTCAGTGAGCACTGTAAGATGTTTATGAATAACCAGATATGGTTCATCTTTGTATTTGTTTAACTATGAAAGTCAGTGAGATCAATCTTTGGTTGTCAACCACATTTTGAATAGGCCAAACGCCAGACCTAACAGGTAGTAGTTAGGTCTGTTAACCGGGCTAGTGGGAAGGTCGATGTAGACGCAAAGCCAAAGGTAAACAAGTTTACGAGAACGATTGACAATGTGTAAAGATCGTTCACATTTCGGTGGCCTTTGAGCCGACGAAGTTTCAGTGTTGGGAGATTCGATGAATTTGTTGTGGGTTGAAATATAGCCAAGCACAGAATACTGACCTCAATGCATGTGAGGAGTTTATGTTTTGATCGTCAACTGTCATAAGAGGGAAGATAAAACCAGGCTTGGACATCCGGTAGGTGATTAGCTTATGGAAAATAGTAAAATCAAGTAAATGCCATCCGAGACAACCTGATTCTGTATCGGCCGACAGTCAAATAATTTGCGCCGATCTTTTACATGTCAGCTGATAGGCTAGTTCCGGGCATGATGAAGCTGTCAATGTGTATGTAAAAATTGCATGCCAAGAATGATCTAGTTTTTCCGAGCCGGAAACTGTCTGCCTCGCCATCGACAGTTTTTTTCCGCTTCAATTTAAGAAGGCCATAATACGAGAATGTCTGACCGAAAACCGATGCTAGGGTCTACGTGTGGTAAACATTCTGTATATTTATTTCCTAATGTTTTATTGTATTCAGTATTCATCCAAATCGTGGTTGACTCATATGAAATGCATATATCGGTAAATAATTTGCCCGTTATTTTAGTTGCAGCGACCCAATGGCAAACATTAGACAAATTACTGCAAAAAGCTACTTGCATAATTTTCGATTTTGCGAAATCTCGTCTTATTTGGCTATATATAAAGTATATTTATCTGTACATCAACGTACAGTTTGTAAAGAATATGTGCAAGAAATAAATGAAGATTAACATCATAACGTGCATATTGCGGCCAGGAGTTCGCCAATTTCTTGCCCGCCACGTAGTAAAATGATCTCTCTTACAATGAAATAATGTTTAAGATATTGCTGTCAACTTCATTCTTTCTCTGTCTGAGTAGACACTTTCTCAGAATGATTTTTTTTCTGAGAAAATAGCGTTATTACTATTATTGGTCAGTACAATTATCAAATTACGGGCAACAGTGGAATAAACAAAAGCGCATAGTCTCCTTACAAACGACAACACAGTGTTACCACTGCTTACGCAGTTACATAGAAACTTGATATAGAGCTTCGTTAATTGTTTAATTATTGGTTACTGACCTGTCAATAAATCTAAATATACTGAACGCGTTTGTGGATGGAGCTTCCAGGCATGCCTTATACATTTTCGCCATGTTCGGCTACTTCTTTGCTAAAGAGCTGTGCATTCAAGCTTGTGCACATGCAGTGATTATATCATATTCGTCAATCATTTAAATATGCGTTTTACAACTAGATATGGTACATGTCGCAACAGATGTTGACAGTTTCACATTAAACCAAAAGCCGCTCTAGTAGCTTTTATAACTGCTGATGCCTTTTTCATCGGCAATAGACCACTTCATCTAACGGGAAAGGCTACGTTTTGGATTATGTGCCTTTGAGACATTGACATTCAAACTCAGAAAAACAGTGCTTTGGTCTGATAGGCTGTACCAATAATGAGTACATGTATATCTTGAGACTAACGGCAACAAATTTTCAGATATGATGAAATGATCCAAAACAGATCTTGCATTAGATATATCGCTCTCATAGGTGAAATCAATGGCACTTAACCCATTCGACTCACAAGGTCTCAAACCTCGCTGCTCACAGAATGCGTTCATTGAAATTGTATTGCGCGACTTATTACCTTTGAACCAAGAAATCAACCTCAGTGTTGGCGTTGATGATAGAATGGACATCATTATGGATTTTATTATAGATATTGTTAAATGAAGTCACCGATGACGCGTCGCAAGGCACGTACAAATTGGAGCGGATGGACCATCACATTTCATGGTAATCTCGCAAGCATTGCACGTGACACAAAAACATTACAATAAGGGAGTTGACAAAAACAAGCTAATTACATCCCTTACAAAAATGCCAGGCCAAAAACAATCATTCAATATATTCAATAGAATTTTATTTCCACGCGAAAAATGTCAATTTGGTAGTGTCATTTTCTTGCCCATACGACATTCAACTCCTTTATCTTGCAGGTACCATAAAGCCTCGTTTGTAGTGGTACCCTTACAAACTATGTAGACGAACGAGTCTCTGCTGGGCTCTAGTGCTGCCCGCTGAGCACTGAAGGTAAACATACCCTTTCTTGATGTGTGCTCTCCTATATATACGTCTTTCCATTGTTTTGAAGCCGTCGTTGCTTCAGTTTGTAGGCGCATTGACTTTGTTTTCAGAATCATCTTTTTGCGAGGCGACTGCTAATTTGGCGGTGGGTGGGTGGCGCGGATGGGGTGGGGCATTGAAGTCTTGCTAATCTTTTTTAGTGTCAGCGGGTTTTGTTATGGCTGTAGCTGTGACGACAGCGTATGACGGGCTGGTATTTAGCGTTGCTTGAACCAGATCATTGCGTCGTCGTGCGTCGACCCTATACGTCATCGACTCATTATGCTAATGGACCACGTTTCCACAGGGATGGCCCTGGGGATGCGATGCAAGCCCTGCAGATCAATTGCAAACATGGGCATACTCTCGGCAGCTTCATGCTTTTTAATAGCCGCGCCCGACGTTGATATAAATATATACCGTCGTGCCTGAAGATATGTGGGTCGTGTGGCAATTTTTTTATTTCGCGTGCGGGTAGCTTCTCATCAATGTTGTGTACTTACGTAATTATATATGTCGACAAATGAGATAAATATCCGTATGCTAGAGAAAGAGTGCTTTGTATTTGTTTGACCTGATACTAACAATTTGTTCATCTATGGCAGAATGTGAGAGAGGCTTCAATGTGATGGGCTAAAGCAAGAGTGACTGGGGTTCAATTTATGCCACTCCACATTAGTCAACCTCATAAGTGTTCTTCTTCAGTCTCCTGATAATCACAAGTTAGATCCTGAATATGAGACTGAATCATTAGATATTGTGTGTGTTTGGGTGCCGACAGACTGCTTGATTTCAAATGCATTGACAAGTGATGAGTGTTTGCAGTTAAGTCGTACTTAGTGTTCATTTCTATTTGTCTTTGTACATATTTTATCTGTGAATTACATGTACTGTAGTGGGTAATACTAATACAGATTCATATTTGGGCATATCCCTATGTTATGATTTCGGCCTGTTTTGGCATGTGCAAGATAGCGCCATCTGATGATTGAGAGTGAAAACATCATGAAATGCCATATTGTCCAAGCTGCTGATTAAAACACAAAATTTACCCACACTGAGGACCTGTTTGCTATAATCAAAGTTCCACACCCATGGGGAAGATGCTGTGGAAGTCAAGGATTCACTGGCTATACATTGTTCTTTAAATGCAGAACACTTTACAGAAGTGTAAACCACTTGATCAGTCAATTTTGTATTGGCTCTGCATTGGTGTTTCTTGGATATTAATAATGAAAATGTGATGACCAGAGCTACAGGGCTCTTGGTTAACTGGCTAGATTAAAGTTTTAATCCTATGCTGCTATGAGTATGACATGAATTGATGAACCATTTCGTCAAAGGCGATTTAATCCGGCCAGACAAATTTTGAGAAGTTCATGTTTATTTTGAATGACAAGATCGGTTGCTACGCTCACGCGCAGACAAGGTTCTCCGCAAGCGAACTTTTGCTTTCCGATTTTTATTATTCAAGTATATGTGTCATTTTGTCAATGATTATCTTTTGAAAGTACATACATTATGTATTCAACGATATCACATTGACAATTGAAAAAAGATAACACTTATGGATTCCTGCAGCCTGGAGGGGCACTTGGCCTTGTCCTGAGTAGGGGTTTGCCCCGGGACCTCAAAAACCCGTACCCATCATACAAGGTGAAAATGGCAAAAGCATACCCCGTCCTACAAATATGAGGCCCAACATACCCCGGCACATGTATACTACCTCTATATACTTAAGTCCACCCCCCCCCCCTTTTCGGGACCTACTGCCACATGGCGAGTGAAACTGAAACTGCATACTGTGACGTCATATTTCCAAGATTATTTCTAAAGTTGTGATTCTCAAAGTTCTTGTGACAATTTCTAAATCATCACGAGACAGTGGATAACCAAAATAGTGCGGTTAAACGGATATTCATCTCATTTGTCGACATATATAAACGCACTATTCAGCTAGGTGGCGCTGCACCGCGGCGACACGCAGTCTAGTGTGTGCTCGTGTTTTTCTGTCATTTTCCTCGTGTTTTGGCCTTTGTTGTGTTTTTAGTGCAGTGTGTGAATAAGATCGTCTACAACATCTTTGAATCAAAGGATATATCTGAATCTGTTGGGCTTTCTCATCAGCTGCCCAGGAAGGGACATTGTGTTTTTCGCCACGTGCTTTGCCTGGTCCTGTTTCAAGTGTCTTTCGCTCTCTTCGACCTTGGAAACTACAACAATGTCACCAAACGACCAGCCGTCTTTCTGACCACCACATCAATATGTAACGAGAGTTGCCGATCATGTGACGACCGTGTGCAAATAAAGCATATGCTGTCCTACACCAGGAAGGAAATGGACTTAACTGCTACAAGCGATGCGAAATACACAATCATAACGCCAAATTCCCCTTATGTAAAAATTGTCCAATGTTGCCCTGATCTGCTAAACTAATCAAATGAGTGCGATACCAGTTAGTGATGATCCTAAACTTAGTTTTCCATGGATGAAATGAACTGCACGATATCCACAAATATCAACAGAGTTTAAGCTCGATGCATACTGCACGTATCCTCGTTGAACGTCATGATTACCAATGTCTTTCAAATCGCAAATGCCACGTACAATAACATTTGTCATAACGCACCCAGGCACCGGACGGCCACTTGTGGTATACAGCGTGGATGAGGCGTGTTACCTGGTTACAGATGTGCTGTACTCTACCGTGAACTACTGCCACGACATCACTGCTTTATGTGTTGTTTTATATTTTCGAGAAATGAACAACTAGCCTAATTATCAATCGGTAAATCACCATACAGACATTCAAGCATTCAGCCAGAGAATCGTCTGCAATAGTGTTTTCGAATTACTTGGTTTCATCACTGGTCTAGGCGATGTCGGAAAAAATGACACCTGACAGCAAACTATCGCATAACTCACTACATTTCTATGACTCACACATCAATATTTTGATAAATTTCTGCGTCCAAAAAGCATCGCGTCACATATAACAATTAGGGGAATAACGTTTTGGATTTATTTGCCTTGAATAAACCAAATGTACATGATTGAACAATTCATTGACCTTCTCAGTTTTTTCCTTTTACAAGGGTTCAATACACGTTGGCAGTGATTTCTCTGCCTTGTTGTTTACCAAGTGTGATAAGTTGCTCCTATCTTTCTTGGTCAGTTCAGTTATTTAACTTCAGAATTCAGATGATATATCATAAAATATACCTTTAATCACAACTTGAGTTGTTATATTTTGTTTACCATTTGAAACAGTTCTAAATGGATTTTCTAGAAGTACATCTTACACCGTTGTTTATTCAAAAAGCTGTTAAGCTACAAGAACGCCATATTTAACATCCTCAAAGCCAGCGATGCTGTAGCTTCAGCGACGAAATATATTTCGCTTGTCAGTCGCCCACTTGTCACCGGATAAAATAATTGTTTTGAACACTGCATGATAATTCCCGTGTAAGTTTGTCATTTATGGTATATTTCGCATGGGAAGTGAAATTGCGTATTTTCTTTATTTTCACCCGCACATTACAGTAGAAGTGAGTCAAATTCAAGTTAATGCTGGTTTGGCATTCCAGACTATCATAAATAACGGCACTGCCACGGAGAGTGCCTGTCACGCCCTCTGCTGAGCAACTCTGAATACCATCCGTCATGATGCCATGTTCGCTTACGCAGAGCACTGCATATTAACGATAGAACAGTTTGAAACAATTGCGCTCGCAAGTGGACCAGACCTGCGATATTTCCGGGCGCTGCTCACCAAAAAGTTGTAAGGGCACGCCATAAATGCAACTGAGTTGGGTTTCTTCGGTACTTTAGCCGTGACCACGCCAGACCAATAACACTTCCGCTTGGGAATGAAAGACCACGAATCTCTGTCATTATGGCTTGTTACAAGTACGACAAGAAGATTATAAATGGCTGCGATAGAGACAAACAAATATTAAACGTAGGACTTTTAGTGTTTTATCTGTCGGATAGATATAATAGTTGGTAACAAAGACATAATTTTACATGACAGCTTAATGATGAAATGGAGTGATACGTTTGACTATTCTGTCGTTACCTGATTCGACTGAGTAGCTTCCTTGACAAGAAATCGACATCTATTTTCGACCACTTATTGACATAAATGACACTTTTGTAGCACAAAAATTTATGTTTTTATTCAATAAGATGGCAATAACTTAGTTTATGGGATTTTAATCGCGCCTAAATTGATGACATTAGCTCAGTTGGATACCTTGATGCTTCGGATGAATGATTTAAACGAGCTATATCCAATAGCAGACAATGGCGTCATTCGACAGGATGTCCATCGTACCAGAGATAGATAGCCAAGCCCTCGTGTCATAGGGGAAGCGTTGGCGGCACACGCGGCGATAATATACGCTTAAGTACTCGGCGTGTCAACCGGTCACTTACCCCACCTAGCGATAACACCACAAGTGTAGCCATAAATTAACATGCGTTTTGAGAGTTTTATTTGGGGAAATTGAAAAATTTTAATGGGCAGATATTTAGTGATGGAATAAGTGGAACCAAGTGGCGTTTGTGCGAGTGTCAGTGGAGAGTGCCTTACTTGTATTCTTACGCTGGTCACTTGGTGCCTACTCTCAAACTTCATGGCTTTTATGACGTGTTGGCAGCCACTGTATTAGAATAAGTGTTTCTGGGAATATTGTACCCACAAGTCAGAGTATTGGAATGTATACGCGACCTCCTCAAGTACAAGCGGTGTCACATAGGAGAATTAATTTGTGGTGAAGTGCTTTGGAGAATTTTGGTCCATTACAATTTGAAACTACGCTGTTATGTTACGTTCTTGGCCTGCGATATAGCGTTGCTGGGTGGGACGCCAGTGGTTCTGAGTGACACGTGATTATTTGATACAATAAGGACTTAACCTGTTGCCATGGCGAAACGCCAGTCGGACGCCACTGAGCATGCGCACCAAGTGACAAAAACAGTATTTTTTTTCATGAAATGTAACACGCTATGGTCACGATTACTGAAATAAGCCTCTAGTGTGCTGTCAAATATTTACACCGGTGCAGCAGACGATGTAATTTCTGTAAGAATTTATAGCGCTTCTGTGCTCCATTAATACGTCAAAAACACGACCGAGTGCAGGTTTAGAGGTGTGACACTGCGGGTGCAAATGTGTAAATAACTCACTCACAAACGCTAGGCAAAACCATTTATCAGAAACAAACGTGCATTTATATGTTGTAGGCAATTAAACAATTCATTGGCTTAGAGATTTAAGGTCTTTTGCTTCTAAATAACCACAGGCTATAGAGCGATCACAGTGCTTCGTTATAAGGGCCACATTGTGCGCTAATGCTGAGGATGTTATGCCTCCAAGTCAGATGAAAAAAGAAGTTAAGTGTTTTGAAAACAACCTTGTCACGATCATTCTGTCAAGCGAGGTGTTTTTGTTAGGGGGAAGCTTATCGCTCAGTGGTGACTAAGGCAGTTTCCGCAAAAAACAGTAAACAAAACGGCAACTGTTTCGTCTTAATTAATGTACTCGTGTCTAAGTATTTAGTTCGTCTATCACTTAACCGACTTGACATCGGTTGAATGACGTGTTTGAATTACTAGCGATTAGCCGTGTGTACGGGTTTTTCTGTCATGAAGTTGCCATTGACGGGAGCTCATCCTCGGCTTCATTTCCACATGAATAAAGCTGATGTCATCACATTGTAACACTTTCTTAATCGGCACATGGCACTCTGTTAATCATCGGCACCAAATGATCTGGTCGGACTATTGAGTGGGTATTATCAAGCAGCTCTTTCGGTCACCGAGAATAGATCCTAATCCCTGTCTTATTGGGTCACGTGTCACATCGTCCTTACCACATTATCATCCTGTTTCATATGTTAAACTTCATTGAGACAAATTTCCATAAATTAGCCGGTAGATGTCAGGAGCAGCCCGTTGACACCTGTGTGGGCGGATACAGAGGCAGGAGCAGTCACACACCTGAGTCTGGTCCGCCATCAGCCTCGACACATTCCAACACTACGATTATTAATTGCGGTCATTAATTGATGCCTTGTGGCGACTGTTCATCATTAAGGTTCTCGTGGAAATAGTTAAAAACAAATCGCAATTAAACACTGAATGCGCGACTATGATATTAGAGCGGAAGGGGTTTGCCAGGTGGTATTCAGGGAGTAGCCTACAGTAACTGTCATATTCCGGCAATAATACAATGGCTGACGACAAGCTTTTGAGCCAACTACTCATCTGCGACCATCGTCAGCACTGTCAATAAAAGCCTCTGATCACACGTTGGGCTCATTCCAATTCTCTATTTAGACAGTGTGTCGAATTGCACAAACTCTTATTTCTACAAATGATGAGAAGTACACGGACATTGTGTAGAACGGAAGGCGGGCAAGGCGGACAATGCGATATATAGAGAAGAGTTAAATGAACATGGACGGAACGTTGATAACGCTATCAGTGATGTTAGCACTGCAGCTTCCCAAGCAGACACCAGCTAGTATGATATTATCCTTCATTACCTTCCTTATTGACACTGCAGTTCAGCATCATCACTCCTCCACATTAACACGCTCTGTATCTGTCAATACCAGACCGTTAACACACTCGTGTAATACAAACATGACATATCCATGGTATTAATTCAATCTTAAATTCTTCATGTGCAAATACAGCATCATATATGACCATATTGGAATGACCGTTGTTACAACTTATTAAGATGAAGTTTAAGCTGATCTCGGCTATGATGACGAGGGGACGACGACCTCATGCTTTAGTTTCACGCTTTCCGAGGTTTTCTTTTCTGTCTTATCAGCCCAGTTGTCCGGAGAGCGTCACCTCCCCGACATACAGCGCTCGCTAACCACAACTCGCTTTACACCATCACAGCTGCCACGATTAGATCATCGTAAGACTCACAAGTTCTCTTTGACTTTTCATAAGAAGTAGGGTACAAATAAGAGGCAAAGATAAACTTGGTTACAACAAAGAAACTATCTTATCATGGCGCGGTGGTGGTGAGCGAGGCCACAAGTCGGCGCCACGCGCTTCCGCTCAACACGACGCGTGGATCCAGGTTGTATTTCGAGGCGTACCAGCCAACAGGTTCCTGCTTTCCTCAAATGGGTGCTGTTACAAGTGGAGAGAAAAGAGAAAAGTTTGGCGTTATCTTAATGAGGCTGGGTGCTTGAAGGCATCAGGCACACATTGACCATTTTCTCCGGTGATAATCGCAGCAAACAACAGCCTGCGCTGAAGGATGCGATCACTTGGGCTAAAGCGAAATATAATGTCCACTTGGGGCTGCTCGACATCAACTAACCAGGGGCCATTGATCGTCTTGTAGCGCGAGAGAATGTGATCTGGTTAGTCTTCAATACCTTGTACAATCAGTAGCACTTGTCAGTTTGGTGTAAGCAGAAGCCGCAGCCCGGTGAATGGGGGTAAGAAAGGACCAAGTTAGACTTCTCGGGATATCACAAGGCAGCCATAATTACGTCACAGCGGCACTCCTGGAAAGTTATTATTTTCCACGAATTATGTCAGGAGATTGAAATGCATGCTTGTTTGCACATAACCAACATTGATAATGTCATTGACATTTTAATAGGAGGCCGAGAACTTACACAAGTGTTCGGTCGTTATGCCCTGTTTCTTTCAATGTTTCACAAGGGACATCCACCCAGCTCGATGTTCTCTCGTTACACGGCCCTGGCGTCACCATCAAGGTAAAACCAATTCAGCAGACCGCACTCAATCCATCAGGAATGTAGTTCCTACTGCAACTAATCCTTCTAGCTCAGATACCACCAATAACAAAAACAAACACCCTCGCCCTACACGTTCTCACTAAATGGCTAATTTCGAACCGACTTCACCAAACGATAACCGCTCTTGATGCGAATTTCACCCGATTACCGAAATTTGTTTGAGTAGCTCCTCAAAGTCGGGTAATCTTCCTCGGAGGAAGCGTACTTACGCTGACTCCTACAAACTGTAATTGTACGTGCAATACAATGTCACTGATGTAATCTCGCGTCACCCGCTTGTTGTCGAAATTGCTGAGACAACATTTCTGGAATAGCGATGCTAGTCAACTCGGGCTTGTTCCGTCTTTGAGGGTAAGCATATTTGTGAATGTTTGAGGGTTGAAGCAGGATGCGTCAATAACGAGCCATGACGATGTATCAGTCGGCGGCCATGATTATTTATGAATTACAACCGTATGTAACCTATCATTTTGCATCCCTACTCCCATTGGTTGCAATGATGGAAGTGTCTTTTTCAATGTGTGATATCAATGATATTACAGACACACAAGCACGTACACAATCATACACACCCACACACACTACCTTACATATATATTTATATAAATATGTATATATATATATATATATATATATATATATATATATATATATATATATATATATATATATATATATATATATATATATATATATATAAATATATATATATTATATATATATATATATTTATATATATGTATGTACACATATATAAATGTATATATATGCATGTAAATGTATATGTATATATATATATAGAAATATATATATACATATGTATATATATACATACATATATATTCATATATGCATACATATGTATATAAATATATATATATATATATATATATATGATAAATATACAATATATATATTTTTTTATATATATGTACATATATATATATATATATTTATTTATGTGTGTGTGTGTGTGTGTGTGTGTGTGTGTGTGTGTGTGAGAGAGAGAGAGAGAGAGAGAGAGAGAGAGAGAGAGAGAGAGAGAGAGAGAGAGAGAGAGAGAGAGAGAGAGAGAGAGAGAGAGGGACGCCAATTATGTTCACGTCACTTCCTTTATTAATGCCCCCTATATTAAAGCTGGTGAGGCATGGTGCATGCTTGGTGGAGATGCTCTGTGTTGCTCGTGTGAGGTCCGTCGACGTGCTCCCTGCGGTGACTGGCATGTCAGGTTCCGCTTCCGACATCAGATGGTGGAATCCATAGAAGCATCGATGGGGTGGCCGACCATATTCAATTTACCTCAGAATTGGAGAGAGTTGTGCAGCGCGCTGCCACCCCCGCTCCACTGCGTTCTGCTGACGATGCGCCGGGAAGACAGTGTGTTAGTCTTGCTCATAGCGCACCTTAACTGATGCCATATCGCCAGTGGCGGGCATATCCTACGCCCCCTCGGTCTATTCCTTCCTAGTTCACCACTGTTCACTGTACAACCTATATCAGCTGTTTATATATCCCAACCAACAGGTCTTCAAAGCCCTTGCCACACAAAAGATCACGTTTGATTTTTTTCCACCAAGTCATGACATTGGTTGTTATACGCCCGATTGTACACGAGGCGTTGAGGGGATGAACGCTGCGGCTTTGACTTATCTTCTCAATCGCCGGATATGCAGATAAACTGCTCGTAGCAAGAATCTGTGACCGGAGATGTAATCTGTCTACACACGTGACGCAGGTCTGCAATCGCCCTCATACTGTTATCGGGAACAGCTTCTGAGCACTTTCACAGACGTAACTTCTCCTCTCCCATTTATCACATTCTTTAACTTCACGCCATCCTTATCACATTTCTTTTACTTCACACCATCCTCGTCACATTTCTTTAACTTCACACCATCCTTATGACATTTCTTTAACTTCACACCATCCTCGTCACATTTCTTTAACTTCACACCATCATTGTCACATTTCTTTAACTTCACATCATCCTTGTCACATTTCTTTAAATTCACACCATCCTTATCACATTTCTTTAACTTCACATCAACCTTGTAACATTTCTTTAACTTCACACCATCCTTATAACATTTCTTTAACTTCACACCATCCTTGTCATATTTCTTTTACTTCACACCATCCTTGTCACATTTTCTTTTGACATCAACCTCGTCTGTTTTTTTTAAATTTTGCTTCTTCTTTATCATGCCTCTTTACCTTCAAACCAACCTTGTCCCTTTCCTTTACCTTCACAACCACCAATATCACACTTGTTAAATGTGACACCAGACTTATCACACTTATTAAACGTGACACCAGCCTTATCACACAGTTCTATTCCACGTGTAACTGCTACTGAAACTGAAACCATTGTTGAGAAACCAAATTAACATTATGACAACAAACCTACCCCTTCTCTAGAATGACGGCTGAGACCACACTATTCTCATCATTTATTGTCATCTACATATTTCTTTCACTAGGATACCATTTATTAACATGTATTTATACCTGAATATTATTCTTACTGTACTCCCTATCTGGCCGCAATCCTAATCATCCTGTATTTTTAAATAGGCAATATTTCATCACATTTCTTCATCAGTAAAATGCCGGGAAATATGGTTACTTATACATTAAATGAAATTGTGTGTAGATATGATACACATCCGTATGTATGGAAAAATGATAGGACGATTATCTTGTTGTTTTAATAATACAGAGATATTGCTGTGAGACACGACTATTTATAGAATATTTGGGTAACGCTCACTATTATTATCATCACAATTCAATAACATGTACTTGTTCTTTGTATCTTGTCACCAGGGGTCACACGTACAATTTCAAGCTTGCTTAGTCCTAACGACCTTCACTCCAAGTTAGATGCCTTACTATTCCAGACATGGAGGATATGTGTTTATTAATCTCACATTCAGTAAGCAGCCGCTAGTTCGATCCAGGAAAGTTGTTTTTTGAGGTACATTTCCTGGCAAGAGTGATTGGGTGAGAAGGAATCCGTGTGCAGGGCCCCCTCTGGCGGTGAGCGCGGTGTGTGGCGGCAGAGTGAGTGACAGGCCGGGCAGAACAAGTGCACACGCCAGGTAGGGCAGTGTTGCCGGCGCCAGCCAGCCTACCAGCACCCCGACATATCACCACGAGCCTGCGGTAACACGACCTGCTGCTGCTGCTGCTGAAGCTGGCCTGTCTGCTGCGCGGCGCTAACTCCCTCAGACGGCTGCAAATAAATTCCCTCGTCTACGCCACCTTCCTATCGCATTCACTTCTCTCGCGCCTCTTCCGTCAGTCATCTCAGCACGGGCGAGAGCGCCCAAGTCGAACACAATCGCACTCCTGTCGTTAATCTCCTACCTGGCGTCATCAGCACCAGCAGCCGCACCTCCATCGCGCTCCTCCCTCGTTTGTGATTAGCCCTCAGCATCCCAGAGTCCCCCGTAAACGCACCCACGACTGGGGAGCACGGACACAGTTGATGGGACGGCCATCTTGACACTTGTCCCCAGAGAGAAAGCAACGAGATTTATCACCGGAGTGCGCATGTTATTGGTGGACTTAAGGAATCACCAAAGAATTGGAGGTTATCGCGACTCTTATCGGTTAGTCCAATTGTCAATTATCATTTCTCGATTAGTTATATTTTGGGTTTATCGCATCAACTCCAGCTAATCAGCGTGTATCTTTGTGCGGAACATCGATTTGGCGTTGGTATCTGTAATCAGTGGTTATATTTAAAACAATCACATCCAGTACAAATACATGAAGTCTGTTGTTCGTTTTCAAATGGATCCAATGAACATGTTTCACTTGCATCGCGGTGTGACGTAGCATGCTAGTTACAGACGATGTGATATTTGATTAACAATCACCCTGGATTTGATTATCTTCAGAAGTAGATGTTTTCGCTCCCTATGTCCTATTGCTCAGGTAGGGGCTTCATCTAAAACAGGTGTGATCAATTGTTCATCTTCACCGATGTAATCAAGTGTTTCGCACCTGATGGAATCGATCATGACGCCTGATTCTACGCCGGCCGTCCTATTCATGGAACTTTCTTTGATAATGAGGCTTGGTGGGCAGGACGAATAGTTTATCTGATCGGCCGCGGACTCGCTGGTTCATACGCGGACTCGCTGGTTCATACGCGATTACTCGATTCGCTTTATCTTTAATGTGACGAATTACCGGAAGTAGGCGATTCTCTGGCGTAATCTCTAACAATAAAACGACACTAATTATAGTCAATGAATTAGTCAGCTTTGAAAAAAAAGTCGTCTACTTAAACAGCGCATTACACGTCATATACGTATCCTGATGAAATGTACCAGCGGTTGTATCTATGACGTAATATAATCAGAAGCTATTTAGCATATCGGGTCTTCTGTCATATAACCTGTTAACCTCATGGCTGATTTTCGGCGTTCACAGCCTAATTTGTGTAACGGGTTAGTACATTCATTTATTCATTATTTCAAATTGCCGTGTTCGCTTTTTTTGCCATGTACATCACGGGTTAGTACCAAGTGGGCAATGGCCTTTAACTTGGTGGAGTGGGGGTGTACTGCTCAGGGAGTGGTCATACATGCAACACAGTCAACCGCGACCATCACCATGGCGATATGTCCTCGTTACTGAAAGCGACGAAACACTCCCTGGTTTATTTCATTTTCCTATGTGCATCCATTTATGAAAGGGTTGATATACTTATTAAGAAGATCAATACATAGAATATAGTATTATTAAATTAATTCTAGTAGACTGATCCCTGACAATTAAAACCTTGCTGATAATGGATGAGACCGCTGCTATCTGGTGTGACCCCGGTCGATTTGCCTCCCTCCTCAGTTCACCGCGCGCTAACCTCTCGTTTTCCGCATTGACTCCTCAGCTTTTGAAGTTGCGACTTCTGACACCAACTGTCTTTACCGCAGCCGTTCATAGTTTAAAGACAATTTGTCCTGGTACGTTATTGGCTGCACCACGCGTCGCGCGTCACGTCGAGTCAAGTTCGCTGCTTAATTCGTAGAAGCAGGTGGCTTCCACCAATCCTCATCTCAGCCATTTATCTGTCGTCGGAGTACTTCATAATTGTTGTAATCGGAAATCGCTTGCTGTGCCGACACGCATGCGCGACACACATTTTAGCGAGTGCGATGAGGCGGGAAGATGCAGACAGCAGACGCAGACGACAAGGAAATTTGTTCTGAAACGGATCTGTACAAGAATGCGACATACAGGCACCGAAAGTGACAAGACGAATGTTTTATCAAAAAATCGTATCAAACGAATCAAAATGAAAGTCAAGTTTTTTTCCTGGGACAAGATCAAAACTATTCAATTTATCTAGCGGTTTGTGGTTGCACAACCAGGCGTGATATTTCAAACATTGACAATTTGTCAAAACAGTTAAAAAAGTAAATGTTAATACACTGAGATGTTTGTAATCGCCAAGTTTCACCTGTTCGAGTGATTATGTCAGCAGTTACTGTTGTCCTGCAATGTCGGGAAGCACATCTCGTGTTTCACAAAGGAAACTTCGCGGCAGTGTGAAGACCCCGAGAAACACGCGTCAACAGTGGCTCTCTATTTCTTGTTTCCTTTCCATTTTCATAACCCCGCTGTGGAGAACCCTTATAGAACCCAACGCAGTGTTTATTTTGCATCTTGATTCGTAGACATTGGAACAAGGTCGTGTTGTAAGCTGAAACAGGTCCGAATAGGTCTGAACATATCAACAAACTTGAGGGTTTTTTTTACAGTATCCATGATGGTAGTCTCCATTCTTGACATGAGTATTTGACCCCGCGGCAGCGCAGTCTGGTCTGTGTCACGTGCCGCATGTCAGTCGCCGCAGTAACCAGTCGAGGCATGCATGGAGGGGAAAAAAACCGCGCACATGACTCAAATTGTAAATGCTGACACTTGTGGGTTTGTAATGGGGGTTTAATTCTCGTGGCTAATTGACGTCAGTTGTTGCTGGGGGCTAAGACCTCCGAGCAGCATTCACACAGCAGCATTGCGATCGTATACGACTTGATCATTGGCGATTCTCCTGCCATGAAGAGATTCAAGTGCAATCTGCGTCACTGACAGGCTCGAGCGCCCGATTAGATGGTTCATACTCCTCATATTTTGTTCCATGAAGTTTTATCTCGTTTATAAAAGCCAAGAAACGTACTCAATGTTGAATGAATCGACGATGATGACGGTGACGATAAACATAAAAGGAATATCATGATGATGATGATGATGATGATGATGATGATGATAACGATGATGATGCTATTGGTGATGATGATGATGATGATTGATGATGATGATGATGATGATGATGATGATGATGATGATGATGATGATGATGACGACAGTGGTGGTGGTAATGATGATACCGTTGATGATGTTGATGATGGTGATGATGGTGATGATGGTGATGATGGTGATGATGTTGATGATGGTGATGATGTTGATGCTATCAGATGATTCTGATATTAATGAATAGCTATAGATGATAATGACTACAATGATATTGTGATCATTGTAGTGAGATTATTTTATAGCACCTGTTATATTCACAATTATCTCAAGTTGTACATCTGATCTGCATCCACTGCGTGCCAGCATCACCAGGTGAATACGGAATGGCAGAAGGTAGCGCGCGACTCCACACGCTGGGCCACGATCTCAAAACATTCCAATAGGTCAATATTTGTGGTTGTATGTGTCATTAGTAATGTCATCCGCGCGGTCAGCGACCTACAGAGTCCACGAAAGCGGCTAATGGAATCTTTATCTTGTCCACAGCGGGGAATTCCCTCAGATGACCTAGTTTTGATAGGTGTGAGGTTAATGTATGACGCGGATCATGTTGTATTGACTCTGTGGAAGAGGACACTCGTCTGTATGGGTTGGTCATCTGATTATCAGAATCACCTACATTCTTAGAGCTGCTATGTGGCTCGCACATACACGTCATGGCTTACGTCCGCAATGATTCCAGCTACATGGAATTGTCCAGATCACCCCCATAACAGAATCCTCGGGAATGCTGCGACATGGATAAGATTAGCCCACCTACAACATAGGCTTGTCGTCATTACGGGCTCCATCGAGTGCTAACTGGCAACGGTTAACATCTAATGCTTGACGGGAAAATGGACTCGATCATTCCGCGGTATTCGAAGCACGCTAAAAAGAATTCATAACACCTGAACACATTCTCTGTCCCCCCCCCACCCGGCCCCTTCCCCCAACCCGCTCTCACATATCCAGCCTGATCCATCCCTACCTGTACCATGTCTTTAATCCGTTTCCCGGGCTATATCCATCATGCACCCCGCCATGCAACCCGCCATGCAACCCGCGCCGGACCGGAAGACAAATGAGCCGACAAGCTGTTGCTGTGTTGCTATTAATTGCGGTTCGGCGGGGGGGAGCTGCGATTCGAAGCTTCCTCGGTCGGTGGATGGAACATCGCGGCATCTTTCGATCTGATGCTACCTTTCAAAGAAATATAAGACTGGACATTGTCCATACATTTCACTGTATTTTAAAATGGTGTATCGATTGACAATATGAACCGGTCCATTTGGCATTTACGTTTAGGAATCATGGAACCGAAAAATGTATGTCTGATACCCCTATCTAAAATGTGTGTGGCCGTGATAAGCATCTGAGATTAAGGGGCAAAAAATAAAAGATGGCTAAGCGACCGCCCCGAAACGAACATCTCCTCCGCCCACATCAGGGGAGGCGCACGCTCCTGCCATACCAGACTAGGCCGCCCGCTGGGACACCGCTATCGATCTTAATCACGGCATCATCTCAAAGATAGAAAACACGTACGTTTACACCTGTAGGAAGGAGACTGGCGTATATATATATATTTATATATATATATATATTTATGTATATATTTATATATTTATATATTTATATATATATTTATATATATATATATATTTTATATATACATATAAATATATATATATATATATATATGTGTGTGTATATATATATGTATGTATATATACATTTATATATGCTTATACATATACTTATGTAAATATATATATATATATATATATATATATATATATATATATATATATATATATATATATATATATATATATATATATATATATATATATATATATATATATATATATTATGCGTAAGTGTGTGTATTTATATACAGCCCTTTTCATAGCTAGTTCTGGTCCAACAGCAGTAAGAGAGTGCGATGTCATAATCTGACATATATCAGGTGTTTGAAAACAAAGGAAGTTTTATTGATGAACCCAATCGATGAACTTGAATTTACACCCTCGCAGTTTCCAAAAGCCGAGTCACTGCCACGCTGCCGTCTGTTATTTACCGCATTCAAGTGAGCGTAACGCAATCCACTCAACGTTTTATAACGATACGCAGTTGTTTCCTGGCGATTCCGGTCCGTCCTGGTTAGAGCCTTGGGGGTGGGGGGAGATCTTGACAGATGGAATTACGAAATTCCTACCTAAAAGTTAACAATTTGTTGAGACTCTGTTAACACAGCTCACGCCCGCGCGAGTCACACACATTAACAAAACGCGGCCTGTCCGTCCGTTTATCCGTCCCAATTATTAGACACACTGACAAAAAACTTGTTCCTTTGTATCGGAACGCTCGCTCCGCCTCAATTCATTCATCACGGGCAAGTTTGACTGAGGAATATCTCATTCCTGGGTGGGTTATCTCTGGCTCGTAGAATATCCTAGTCCTGTTGCTTGCAGTAGCCGCAGAGTGTTTGGGACAACCTTATCTAAAGCGATAAGAAGGAGATAAGAGTGAGAGAGACCTGTATTTCTCTGGCGCAGGTGAGAGTTGGGATGTAGTGTACGTACCTTGACAGCAGCGTCTTGCTGCATCAATCACTCCCGGTGGCAGTGGCGTGCCGTCTGGAGGTGTATACAGGCGCGCAAGTGTCTGATGCTAAGCTTCCATGTTGCTACTGTTGTTTTGTTGTTGGCAAACAACTAATCATCGAGCGCATACACAAGCGAGCGCAGGCATGAAAGAATACGCGGCCTCATTATGCTACTGATTTAGGTAATTTGGCCCTAATTGCTGGCCAGACTCGTTCTAACTTACTAAGTGATTCCTGATTCCACCGCTGGTGGCGCTTTGCTGCTGGGCAACTTATCGTCCGTCTTTCATCCACTATATTCGGACACCGCATAGTGGCGTACATTTAGAAATTGGTTAAAATATTGATTCTGTCACCAACATGGTTATTACATAACACAGACTGTTGTAAACCTTCACACCAGGAGTTGAGCTATCAATTTTGCTGGATAGGTATGTATTATTTTTCTTATGAATGCGAAATTCGCACCACCGAGCCCAATGTCAGTGAAGATAGTGCTGGCCGGACCTCATCTAATACATCACCTCCGCACAAAGGCAATTTATGCTGCAAGTTGAAGTCAACGTCCAACAAAACTTATCGGCTCAGTGGCCGATGGCCGCTTTCAGAAACAAGAAATCAAGGATTTAACGATAGGATCTTTATTTTCATAGCACACGGAACTACGTGGCACTTCTCGGCTGCTTGTCTTCGTTGGAAGTCATAAGCACCGCGTATGTTTTATGTCAAGCAGATGCGCGTGTATATACCTGACTTGATGGCAATGAGTCTGCCGGCTTATCTGCCTCCTAGATAAGACAGGTGAATTGGCAATTCCGGCCAGCCTCATTACCAGTGCTGTAGCATCCATGCATCACGCAGTCCTGGCCACCAACACGCTCCTAACCACAGTTAGACCTCGACCACTCCCAATTCACGCCCACTCGCCAGATATTCCACCGCGTCCATTCCCACTCGCCAGATCTTCCACCGCGTCCACTCCCACTCGCCAGATCTTCCACCGCGTCCACTCCCACTCGCCAGATCTTCCACCGCGTCCACTCCCACTCGCCAGATCTTCCAACGCGTCCACTCCCACTCGCCAGATCTTCCACCGCGTCCACTCCCACTCGCCAGATCTTCCACCGCGTCCATTCCACTTCATCGATACTTTATTATAATTATCATTCACGCTCATTTTATGATTTCATCTATTTGTCTCAGTATGTAACTTGTTATCATGAGCTATTTCTTTTCCAACATTCCAAGGAAGTCAATAGGCCATGAACTGACCCTGGTTCACACCTACTCAATGATTCACCCACGCAATCCTTCCCGAATTGTTGGCTTCCGATTCTGCTCACTCACGTCACCCTAATTACACCAAACAGTTCTTCTTCTTGAGTGATGTCGTTTTATCGTATTTATTCCTTAACTCATAACGAATACTTCACCTAGACATTTAACTGGAATTATATGCATAGTACAGCCCCATTCATTGAATCGTCAACTGACTCAGGTGTCTGTAGGTGCCGAGGATGACCACCAATCTGTTGACATTCATGTGTCCATGAAGGTTTGTTATTTATTCCACGTAGAAAGATATTGACCCGCTGGCTGCTTGAAACAAGTCGCATATTCTCTGAAATATTGGCACTTCAATTTAGATTTGACATAAAGCACGTAAGAGCTTATAACGCGACTTAAATATGGGTCAATGGAGCAAGAGTGGTTATAACACGCCGCGCGAGGCTGTCGATCACAGGAAGACTGAGCCTGTAGCAGTGAGCGCGCATCTGTTCTTCGTCGCGGCGACTAATATCCGGATCTGGTCAAGGCTGCGAAGGTAGCATGGTGTGTTATACCATCTCTCATAAAGAGTGGGCTGATAAGACGAGTATAAAACTCGAGTTCCTTCATTGGAAATAAACCATCGCTTAGGAATTCACTGCGGCTCCCGATATCGACAGCTTTCATATCTCGATATAATATAATTATCCGTCCAAATGTTTTGTTTCCTTGGTCTATTGCAGTCGGTGTTTGTGAGTATTGGTGTTACTGATGTGTGGGGATGATGAGGAGTCAGTCTGGTCGCCGGCGGGAGGAGTTTACGTCAGGATTATAGCCACTTGACTCAAGTGCTAACACGGCCTCACAGAAGAGCTGTTTGGCGCTGCTGTTTTAAGTTGACTATTTCAGAAGCAGTCATTATAGGCCTATAATGCGCGTGTTTTTTTCTTTCGCACGCGACTACACGCGTTGTTGACTTAGCTTCTAGCAGTTATTGACGCTGCTGGCTGTTTCATCTGCTTGATGTTAGTCACTGCGACTGATTGATGTCAGTCACTGCTACTGATTGATGTTAGTCACTGCTACTGATTGATGTCAGTCACTGCTACTGATTGATGTTAGTCACTGCTAGTGATTGATGTCAGTCACTGCTACTGATTGATGTTAGTCACTGCTACTGATTGATGTAATTCACTGCTACTGATTGATGTTACTAACTGCTACAAATTGATGTCAGTTACTGCTACTGATTGATGTTAGTCACTGCTATCGATTGATGTAAATCACTGCTACTGATTGATGTTAGTCAGTGTTACTGGTTGATGTTAGTCACTGCTACTGATTGATGTCAGTCACTGCTAGTGATTGATGTTAGTCACTGCTAGTGATTGATGTAACTCACTGCTACTGATTGATGTCAGTCACTGCTACTGATTGATGTTAGTCACTGCTAGTGATTGATGTCAGTCACTGCTACTGATTGATGTTAGTCACTGCTACTGATTGATGTAATTCACTGCTACTGATTGATGTTACTAACTGCTACAAATTGATGTCAGTTACTGCTACTGATTGATGTTAGTCACTGCTATCGATTGATGTAAATCACTGCTACTGATTGATGTTAGTCAGTGTTACTGGTTGATGTTAGTCACTGCTACTGATTGATGTCAGTCACTGCTACTGATTGATGTTAGTCACTGCTATCGATTGATGTAAATCACTGCTACTGATTGATGTTAGTCACTGTTACTGGTTGATGTTAGTCACTGCTACTGATTGATGTAAATCACTTTTTCTGATTGACGCTCCTTCAGTGCTACTGATTGATGTCTGCCACTGACACTGAACAGTGTCTTGTCACTGAAATCAATTGATGTTAAACAGTTATATAGACTAAGTTAACAATTGATATTGGTCATTGATATTTATTAAGTTAGTCATTGATATTATCGAGTCAGTCACTGACGACGATGTTATTTCCGTTATTGACGCTAATTGATGCGTTATTCTGATCCTTATAATTGCCGGTTATTTCATTTCATTATAACCTCTACCCAAAATGATCGCTAGTGCTCGTATTAACCCCGTGTTGCTGCCTTATGTGACAGGAGTGTTTAAGACACGGTCGTCATCTTCTTCTTCTTCCGGTGCAAGGACCATGATGCATCTGGTATCCGGGTCGTCAGCTGGTTGCTCACAGGGCGGACCGGGACTGGGGCTACCCTCTCTCCATCACGACTCTCATCTCCCAGTCTCCTTGCCCTACTCTTCTAATAGCATGTCGTTCTCTGCTCCTCTCAACGGACCTTCCACCAACTCAAGTAACCCCCTCTATCTCCCCTCCAATCACGTGGCCAGCGCCTCACTCATGTCCCAGTCGGCAGCATCCTCGGGCCCGCTGGGTCTTCAACACCCCTGTAGTCACCAGAACGCTAGCCCGTCCAGTGTCTCGACAGGACCTCAACAGCGCACCAACCAACAACACACGGACCACTCGAGCAACCCTTGGAACACGCCTCAGTCGTCCATCTCGGAGCCGGCCTACTCGCGCTCCCACAGCTACCCGGGCACCTCGCTGGCGCCCTGGGCGCGCTCCGACCATACGGGCGGCCTGGTAGAGTTCCACCGGTCAGCGGCCTCGGGCCCGGGCCTCGGGTCATTTGGTCCGTTTGTTGGAACTGACTTGTCATCATGGGGAAGCTACGCGTCACCTAACGGCTTCTTGCCCGGCGGAGCTCAGGGGCTGCAATACGCGTGTCGTAATGGTAAGTTATCTAGCTTTCATGAGTTACAGCAAACTTCAGTATGAGATATAACTGCATATTTTGTCTCAATTTATAATGAATGAAGACAAAAAAAATAATTGCCGAGACCTTGATGTTAACCGTAGAGGTGCCCTGGTCAGTTTTACCTGGACAAATATGAACCCAGTCGCACGTCAGGTTTGGGGATGTGGGATGTGAGATGAATTGCTATACAGCGCGCGGGGTTCGCAACCACGGTATGTGCAACGGGGTGTGGGGCGGTGTGAAACTCAACATTATCATAACAAGTCGTCGTATCATCTCGTTGTTGAAGGCGGTCTCAAAGCCCCAAGCGTTTAATTTCTATACAATACCACCTCGACCCTCCCCCAATAACCCTCAATTCCCCTGCTGCCCACCCCCCCCCCCCCCCCCCCCACACACACACACAACACCACCACTAACAATAACTCAGCATCCTGTGAAGACCTACGCCTATGATGACGTGTAAGGGGCGGGGCTGTTTAAGGGGACAAGCGCGTCCAGTCTGCTGCGCGCGCACCCAGCGGTAGGTCTCGGCGACCAGGAGTACAACTACATCCGTCTCCGGATATTCGGGCATGCGCAAAAAGTACAACACAGCCACCCGGCTATTGGTATTATTTTGCGCCGCAAAACATCCGTGTGGAAATAGTGGATTGCCTTTCATAAACAAGCTGCTTTTTTCCTCTTCACAGAAAGCAACGCTTGGGGCAGAAGTTACAAGAAACATACACCAATTAGTGACAAACAACTCAGAACATAACGTTGATTTTTTTTCCCCTCGTGGCTGTAAAGTTGGTACGGGAACCCTGGGCTTACTTGGCGTTGCGATGCTGGCCAGGTTTCCCCAGTCAACCCCGCTGGCCCCTGTCTGCTATGGCGACGCCATGCCGACAGTGGAGGATGCGGGCTGGGTGCGGAGCGATGTGGGGGTCAAACGCTACATTATAGGTTATCACACAAGCAATGAGACCATCCAACTGCTCGGCCTCATCGCCTCGTTTTCATTCGTCATCAGTGGCCAGGCTTTACGAACCAGTCTCGCGTTCTGTAATTCCCAATGCGACGTTCCCCTAAAACAAGAGTGTATCCAGGCCTATCCCCTATTCCTCCGCCAAGTAGCACGTTTGCACCGACATGGTTTCGAACCACTGGCGCGCATGCGACGCTCACCGACTTGACAGTTGCCACTAAGGAGCTGCCCAAGAGCTGGAGAAATTATTTGATTTGGTGTCTTTTTGCCGCCAGAATGATTTACCTCGTGCTGCGCAGTCAGTGTAGTATCGGCGCGAACCTGAGACCAGGGACTCTAACATGGGCCACGCCAATTCAATTTGTTTTACAAACAAGCTATGAAAAGCGATCCGACATCTTGGGTCTAAGGCGGTAATCTATTCCTGGGCCCCCGGCAAGAGAGCGGGACGTAAAGGCGCCCGCTCCGTCCTCCACAAAGACCATTTTCACAACTTCTCCATTGTTTTCTCACTCACTCAGAGCGATAGACTCTTCAAGCGCTCTGGTTTGATTAAACAATACATCAAGTTTTTAACAACAACTTGGAATTTGAGATTCCTTTCTTTCAAATTAAACAAGGATAAGTTTTAAAACTATGCATAGTTTAAGTGAGAATTGATTACTTTTGCATGTGGGGTTCATACCCAGGACAACAAGTGTTTCCTTTTGCATGCGAGCTGTGCTATTTCTGTTTTCTTGCGGAACATTATTCTAGCATGTTCATTGTCAGGCGTGATCATAATAGGATTGTAGTCGCAGACCATGAAGGATGTTAAGGTTCCCTGTCCATAATTCAAATCAGCTACATCGCAAACGTCATGCTACCAGGATTTAGGTTGACTGTAAACACTTGCTCCAATGTCCCAGCGTCCTTTACCCCATCTTGAGCTAATTGATGCGGAATGAGGCTTAGCTAATTTATGCATCCGCCAGTATGGACGTCGTTAGTAGGGAGTGCGTCACTCGATGGTCACACTCGTTTATCATAATTATCACACGTTAACCGCTATCAATTCCTACTTAATGACCCAACCTTCCTGTCATATCAGACGCCAAGATACCGGTCGATTGCTCATTTGCATATGGCACCGACCTAGGATGTTGCGAATTAGGGATTATATGTAATAGATGTATAAAGGACATTAAGTGGTGTAGTTAGTGATGGATGTCACCCTTCCCCCCACCCCCCATCGCCCCGCTGAGGCTGAGGCTGGTTGTTGTGTCGCCCTGAGGCATTCACACGGAGGTCGTGGGTCAGAAGCCGCCTATGCCACGAGTAAGCTGAAGGCGACCTGATGGAATGTCTTGTGTTTTATAGCGCCACCGAGGGACAAATTGGGTGTTAGATTTCACGCTGGACCAAGAAGCGAACTTGTGATTTATGAGCCATGTTGAAGACGAGGCTGGCCCGGCACCGGTGTGTGGGAATGAACTCTGAGTCGGGTAGCATACCCGGACCGCTTATAGACGGCATATTGTAAGGGATCTGCCACATAAAACGAGCTTGTCGTCATGAATAAGTCGCAAGCACTTTAAAATATAGCATGGACACCATGTTAAACAAATGCTGTGACACCTGACTCGTACAAGTGGTTTGTCAAACCTGAGTTCGATGCCGTGATTTGGGTCGTGAGTAATATACACGATGAGGGAGCTTATGATATATGGGCCTCACTGGTCAGTGGTGTAGGTCACACTGGTCAATGGTAGAGGCCTAACTGGTCAATGGAAGAGGCCTCATTGGTCAATGGTAGAGGCCTCACTGGTCAATGGTAGAGTCCTCATTGGTCAATGGTAGAGGCCTCACTGGTCAATGGTATAGGCCTCACTGGTTAATGGTAGAGGCCTAACTGGTCAATGGAAGAGGCCTCATTGGTCAATGGTAGAGGCCTCACTGGTCAATGGTAGAGGCCTAACTGGTCAATGGAAGAGGCCTCATTGGTCAATGGTAGAGGCCTCACTGGTCAATGGTAGAGGCCTCATTGGTCAAAGGTAGAGGCCTTACTGGTCAATGGTAGAGGCCTCACTGGTCAATGGTAGAGGCCACACTGGGCAACGCATATAATAAGATCCGAGACTTCTTATTTGGTGTCATGATAAAATAATAAAAATTTTCCTTTGTTTCAGATAATGCCGACTTTTTGTACGAAGGTCGTGAATGTGTGAACTGTGGCGCCATGTCCACCCCGTTGTGGCGCCGTGATGGCACGGGGCATTACCTGTGTAACGCCTGTGGACTCTACCACAAGATGAATGGTCTAAATAGACCCCTTATGAAACCACAGAAGAGAATGGTCAGTCTTTGTCGTGTCCGTAGCTCGATATGATATCCAAACGCGCACTGTGTGCCTTGATATGATATCCAAACGCGCACTGTGTGCCTTGATATGATATCCAAACGCGCACTGTGTGCCTTGATATGATATCCAAACGCGCAGCCGTGTGCCTTGATACGATACTATTCTGCGCACTTCATTTTTGTATTGATTGTGGGGAGATCTTTACTTGCAGCAGCAATGTGCCACGCGTCGGGTGGGTTTGTCCTGCGCCAACTGCCACACGTCGACGACGACGCTGTGGAGGAGAAACAACGAGGGAGAACCCGTATGTAACGCCTGCGGTCTCTACTACAAGCTACACGGGGTAAGAAGACGAATGACCTTCTTATTTTCGATCTCTCGTATTGATCATTCTACACGCTAATTTACTTATGATATATTTGGTAAACGAGTTGGGATGCAATGTCTACTCTCTGGCTTGTGAATATATAGGTCAACCGACCGTTGTCCATGCGCAAAGATGGGATACAGACCCGGAAACGTAAGCCAAAGAGCCCGCCGAAATCCTCCAGCAGCCATGACGGTAAGCTCTTGATTTGACTACTTCTCGACTCGGGTAATTATGAAACATAGGCACTCGAGTCATATCACGCCACTGTACTCTGGCTTATATGGTCTATAGTATATGATGACTGTAGTCTATAGATCCAGAAAGAAGGGGGGTTTATGACTCGAGTGCCTGTGTTAGGAATTGTGTCTTTTTACGGCTGATCAATGAAATAAAATATTATGAAATTTGATTTTAGGGGATTACCTTCGGAATCAATAAATATTTGGGTCACTTTATTGCTTACAACAATACACCTGACATGTTGATATTTTCTGTAATCACAGACAACAACCGCACCTCCGTGAAGCAAGAGAAACTTGACTCGGCCATCTCATCTTCGTCTTCCTCCTCCTCCTCCGTTCATCACACTTCCCCACTCTCTCACTCTTCCTCCTACATCAATAAGACGGCCGTCGACGAGAAACCTAAGATGAGTTCGACCAACCATTTGTTACCGCCAACCCCGCAGTCGAGTCCCCCAGCTAACCTGGACAATCACTATTCGCTTGGCCCTGGTGGTCTGCCGCGCAGTATAGGAGCATCTAACATCGGGCACTCCCTCTTCATGGGGGGGTTCCAGTCCCTGTACTCTGGCGCGGCGCATCCCAACTCCGGGGATGGGGCGTTTAAGTCGGGGAGCTCTCTGCCTGTTGGAGTGTGTTGAAGACAATGTCATTTCAAACTATGGTGCAGCTCTTATGAAGACTATATGATGGGTTGTTACGCTGTAGAATTGTTTTCTCCGGAGTAACAGCCAAGTATTGGTGTGTATGTTCCTGTAAATGGCTTCCTCCTGCCCAACGCATCAGCTCTTGTTCGATGTTTAAATCATTTACATACGCATAGAGTTTTGTCCGTATTTTGTTTGTATGAAACACTAGTTACATAATTTATACAAGTAATACTCGTTGCTAGGTGAGATGTGGGTTGACAAGGACTCATTTTGTCCAGTTTCTGTATCGCTTCATTGTCGTTATGGCCATCCAGTTAATTTATGTATGATACTGACGCTGGGTTGCTATGGTGTATACCCCGAGTCGGGAGCATCTCTCTGTGTATCTGAAACCTGGCTCTCTCAGCTGACATGATTTATACACTGTACCTTTCTGACGGATACGTCTCACCAGGACGCTTACTGCATCAACAGGTAGTGTGGAGGATGACGTCACATGGTAAGGCAGATCACGTGGATGTTTTTGAATGTGTCAATGTCACCACGAAATGTCTATTTAATTGATTGGCGAGAAATAAAACTCATGATAGCGTTCACCTTAAGATTGTGACTGTTGTCGCCTTAATTGAGACAGTTGCTATGAACGTGCTGTTTCCGCGAATGTGACTCCCCCATTTGCTCGTCATAGCCTGCTGTTGTTTGGTTGTTCCGATGTATGTTAAAACTCAGAGCGATTTCAGTGTATACTCGATGTCAACAACTCAATGTGAATAAACGGTTCTTCTTAATATACAGTGGTTTATCGAGCGATTGGGATATAATCATCTCGGCTTTTGGCTTATCTCTCTTGACAGTTGACGAGAATTGACAGCAACTTGTTGTACAGCTCATGGTTACGTCCTGATCGTTTGTTTACTCAAAGATGATATGTTGTGTTTTGGGAAACGAAACTATATCAAATCGTCTTTTTTTACCAAACTGAGATTTCCGTAGAGAAAACGACAACTTTAACCGGTGAATAAACGACGAGATTGACGGCGAGTAAACAACGAGATTACTGATGAGGTAACGACGGGATTACTGACGAGTAAACAACGAGATTAATGTCGAGTAAACGACAAGATTACTAACGAGTAAACGACAAGATTACCGACAGGTAAACGGCGAGATTACTGTCGAGCAAACGACGAGGTTTCTGTCGAGCAAACGACGAGATTACTGACGAGTAAACGACGAGATTACTGACGAGTAAACAACGAGATTAATGTCGAGTAAACGACGAGATTACTGTCGAGTTAACGACGAGATTACTGTCGAGTTAACGACGAGATTACTGTCGAGTAAACAACGAGATTAATGTCGAGTAAACGACGAGATTACTGTCGAGCAAACGAAGAGATTACTGACGAGTAAACAGCGAAATTAATGTCGAGCAAACGACGGGATTACTGACGAGTAAACGACGAGATTACTGTCGAGTTAACGACGAGATTACTGTCGAGTAAACAACGAGATTACTGTCGAGTAAACGACAAGATTACTGTCGAGTAAACGACATGATTACTGTCGAGTAAACGACAAGATTACTGACGAGTAAACAGCGAAATTAATGTCGAGCAAACGACGGGATTACTGACGAGTAAACGACGAGATAACTGTCGAGTTAACGACGAGATTGATGTCGAGTAAACGACGAGATTACTGACGAGTAAACAACGAGATTGATGTCGAGCAAACGACGGGATTACTGACGAGTAAGCAACGAGATTAATGTCGAGCAAACGACGGGATTACTGACGAGTAAACGACGTGACAACTGTCGAGTAAATGACAAGATAACTGACGAGTAAACAACAAGATTACTGACGAGTAAACAACAAGATTACTGTCGAGTAAACAACAAGATTACTGACGAGTAAACGACGAGATTACTGACGAGTAAACAACAAGATTACTGACGAGTAAACAACAAGATTACTGTCGAGTAAACAACAAGATTACTGTCGAGTAAACAACAAGATTATTGTCGAGTAAACGACAAGATTACTGACGAGTAAACAACAAGATTACTGTCGAGTAAACAACAAGATTACTGTCGAGTAAACGACAAGATTACTGACGAGTAAACGACGAGATTACTGACGAGTAAACGTGGAGATTACTAACGAGAAAACTAGCGCGTCGTTTTGAGTGATGTGTTATGGAAGGATGATATTGCAATTTGTAATTAACGTCGTATCTTAAACACGAAGAAATGTATGGTCATCATTTTCTCCCACAACCTCGACGCTGAAGAGACATGACACTCGAGGATGAAATGCTCTTGACAAGCAATGTCACACTTAAGAGTGCTTCAGATGAAAACATATATTCACTTGTTAATGTTACCTACTTAAGACGTGTCTCCCAAAACTGAAAAATGAGGCTTTAGTGATATGGGTACGGTAAACAGCGTAGAAATATACATCAAAGAGGTTGTAATAAGCATCGGACACATAAGCTTGAGAGGAAGCTGGGTTGTTCAATGTACGACCCATTGATGTGTTAGATAACAGTTATTTGAAGACAGATTTGTGCTCCGTGGACCGGAATAAAGTAAGGAACAATTTAATTCATATTTTTGGTTCATGAAAACACAACCCGTTCTTCTATAGACACCCTTTCAGTACCATCCTTCCGCGGGCATGAAATTTGATTGCATTTGTTGGAAGCCATGAACAGGATCCCAATTGGTTGGTGTTTTCTCAAAGATATAAACTCTGGGTGTCTGAGAAAGAGGCAGGGAAAACAAATAAGCATCAGCCTCACTGACGCATAGTGCTAGGCCAGACAGAAACAGTATATGTTTGCAGACATCAAGACACCATGAAAAACATCAGTATATATTCCGTGTTTATTTAGGGGCATTTTGTTTTTGCCAGGCGGAAAAGTGTCTTTAATGCGGAAAGGAAACGAATAACGCATGGTCAGGTCACTCCACTTAGGATATTAAAGCCGTTGCCCTATATTCCTAGTTAGGAGGCATCTTATAATACGCTATTAGTTTACAACCACCGATGACGTCACTGCTGTCAACGGCTGGGATTTGTATCTCATTACTGCTGATTATTCTGAATTCTCTGTCAAATAAGCAGCTTAATTCTCACCTGGGTGTTCATATTTGGGTATTGATGTATTTTATATTTTCTTTGAAGTAAGGATGTCATTCACTTTGAGTGGTTTTACTGGCACCAGTTAACTTATTCAGTAATCTGAGTGCCTGCCAATTTCGTCTGTCAGTAAACTTCTCTAATGCGTTTACCCTATCAACCCACGATGTCTTCATATTATCTGAATATAGACGGCCACAACAATACATCATGTTCAAACGCTTGACTCATCATGATATGTTTAGATCCATGAAGCGTGCAGTAATATATAATGCCGTATCAATTTGTGACGCTCTAACTACAGAAATAATTATTGTTTGTATAAATATTTCCGCTCCTCCAGATGATTTCAATTGGCAGACATTTACATAAATCGCAGGTGCCTCAAGAGATCTCCCTGATGTAGAATCACTCGACGTGTCTATTGGTCGGCTGGGGAGAGAATCAGCTATGAGTATGTGAGCGTCTCAGGCGCGCGTCGTTGGCAGCATGTGAGGGCTCTTGGTCTCGATACAAGAGGCTTCCTGGCTTGGTGACCTCCTCGGGCGCTCTCTAAATGTGTTTGCCATACAAACAAGTGAAGTGCCTCAAACAAAACATTTGCCATCATCGTCTGTTCCACCGCACCTTCATGTGCCTCCTGAGAGATGGAGGAGTGAAGCGCCTCATCCATCCTAGCGGTATATACCAACATCCCACGTCTCCTTCCTACGTATTACGCGCCATTCGACGTTTTATGTATTTGTCTACCAATGTCAATGTGCAGTGGGATTGACGTACAATACGGAAACATATGCTATAGTCGTCGGAAGTGGGGCTTTGTCTGACTTCTGATCACCATAACACGTGGTCTGATGTAATATTTCAAACCTGTCCCTCGTCTTGCAGGAATGTTGCAAAATGGACGCGGAAGGTGCTTTGTGTTTTTAGTAAATTTGATCCTCAATTGCGCGGCCCACCTGATGGGCCCAGTTATACCTGTACTCTGACAAACACGACCTCATGTGATTGGCCCCGCGTCTGTGGTGGATGGCAGACGATGCGCGAGATGAACCCGTCCGCAGCTATCTCTCCTGCCATGTTAGACAGGTGCCTCGGGCCCAGCAAATCAGTCTCCTGTGCAGCCTCTTCGTCTCTATCTCAGCTTTCCAATAGCCTACTCTCTTCCGGCATCCTCTAAATCTGCATGTCATCCTTATATATGATTGGAACACTCAACATTTTGCTAGGCGGATGTTGGGGTCATCATTAAGCTCTCTGGGGGCATCCGTGCAGGACAAAACTGAACATTTTGGGGAAACCCCGAAGCCTTCGTGAACTAGATAGATAACGCAAACTAGATAAATCGCTTATCTCAAGAGATTATGACAGTCAGGTCATCGACTTATTGTTTTCCATCGAAAGTAATGCTGCTCGCCCGCGGCTTGCAATCCAGTGACAGCATTGGAAATGAGATGGGACGATGAGCTATCATCGCCGCTTGTGTTTTGTAAGCAATGGCGGTATACTTGATGCTCTGTGGCCTAAACATGCCAGGTATTCTGCTGGGAGGCGGTGTGATAGACTCGAATCTGGTCGTTATAGAGACAATCCGTGAGCATGTGCCCTTCATGGGCTGTGCTCTGCTGTATAGACGACCGCTATCGATGTGGAATGATCTTTCCAGCGGAAACGACCACCTCACTCAGGCCACTGCCCTGGCATCACGATAATTTCTACACAGCCCTGTTTTTGGGATACTTCACATGTTAAATGGAACACACAAAGATGACCACCCCGTTAATACGAAATATTTGGCTCAGTCCAAAGTGTAGTCGTTTAAGAGCATAGACTGTCGAGTGATTGTCAAGACGATTCTGTCCATTCAAAAGAGCTTGTTTCTGATCGGCGCTTTTAGCATTAGCTGAAATCCGTTCTGGCTCGACCGAGATACTTGCCTTTGAGAACGAATCAAAGGAGAAGTTGTCATTTATCTTGTCTCTACGGATTGAATCCCGACAACTGATTTAATATGCTTCAATGTCAACACGAGGGTTCACCTCTTATTGCTGATGTGGCAATAAATACTGGTTATCATTCGACAAGGACAGACCCGTTTGACATTTGTCCTAACTGACATTGCGTTTAGCTGACAGTTTTATGACTTACCCACAAACACACAACTCATTTGCCTCTGTTTGTATTTCACGAAGTCCTCAACTGCCCTCCAAGGCGTACTGCTTCATGTTATAACACCTAAACTTCTGCCATGGCTATACAAAGTACCAGTACTTGTTGTCAGCTTCTTCCATTCTCTCACAATACCGTTGTTTTCGTCAAGTTCACGATCAGTACATTGCCAAGCTGTATATGTTAGGATTGTGAGGTGAAGAGGGAAGCACGATTTAAGGAGGGTTTGGGGATGCTTAAAGGTGAGGTTGGTAGTAGAGAGACGCCCTGTCTGTTAACTTTACATCTCTCAAGTAGGGACTTGGTGTGAAGGAGCGAATGATGCACAGTCTTGCAGTGGGCGCCATGTGGGATGTTGATGCAGCTCATTCTCCTCATAAAGCCAGCGTCCACGAACTTCTCGTGGCAAAGGTAAACACGCCGAGTTGCACGAGCATCTATCTAGAAATCGAGCCAAGTGTTTGCTGCTATTGCTTCTTCATACCAATATTCTACACCTGCCGTTTAGTAACTTCTTCTAACAGATTCTTCTGGTCTTTGGGACGACGGACGCGTGTATAAAATAGTAGGTTTTTTTCCTAAGACCGAGCTACTGATATGGCAAAGATTTTTTTTGACATCGCATTGAGCATACTATATTCCACTATTCTACGACCTTACCAAACGGCATAATGTACGCCATTACACTGATCTACGACATTACAATGATCAACGCCAATACAATGACCTACGACATAACAATGATCTACGTCATTATAATGACCTACGCCATTACAATGACCTACGCCATTACAATGACCTACGCCATCAAATGACCTACGACATTACAATGATCTACGCCATTACAATGATCTACGACATTACAATGATCTACGCCATCAAATGAACTACGACATTACAATAATCTACGCCATTACAATGATCTACGACATTACAATGATCTACGCCATTACAATGATTGATATGAAAGTGTCGGTGTAATCACATTGAATTGGACAGGACAACAGCTGCCTCACCCGGTCACTGGATCCTTGTGGGTAGCAAATATACCCCATGACTCCCGGTGTTTGGAATGTAACCAGTTTTAATCCCCGCAGTTTGGGAATCTACACTATTTGTTTTAAATTTACCATTTTCCTTAAACCCATTAAGACGTTAACTAACATTTTAATTTCTTCAATGTGAGTGCCGGGTAGATAATGCGTTTTGGCTAACATTCGATTCCCAGTGCTCAAGGCAACCTGATCGTGGTTGTCAAAATAACAGCAAGCGATGGCGACCAGGGAACTTGATCTCTGCGATTGTCAGGAAAAATGATGTCCCGAATAACTCACAGACGCTGTATTTTATTTAGCAATCATATTGTTCTGCCTGGAAGCCCCGCAAAAAGCAAGGTCAAGGTCACACGTCAATGGCTATATGACGTGGTGTGGGTTGCCTTGGCAAGGTATACGGCGCGAACGAACTCTGCGGGGGGGTTATTATCCCGGCGCTCCGTATGAATCCCACGATTTTACTACTTTCTGATATACTGTATTACCAAATACATCGGTTAATAGCCCCGAAGCTCCTACATATACTCCAGAAGCATGGGCGACATTCCCTTATTAACCATCATTGAACCTGGTTTATAGGCTGTTATTATTTGCTTCCCCATAGCTATGTATACATCAATGGTGTATACGTTTTTAGATTACTTCGAGAGTACGCTTCGGGAGAATTACGCCGTGTTGGGTGATGAAGCATTGTCGCGCTGCTATTCGAGATACCTGGTGCAACTTTTTTGTTAGAGATTCACGCAGCACCGCCATGGAGCTGCTGTATCGACCTTCATTAGCTTCTGTTAGACATTAATTTGGCAAGTGAATACACTGCGCTGTCGGAATATTGACAAAGAATGATGAACGCGCCAAGAGAAAATCTGATATTTATTACTTCAACTGCACACTTTGTGTGCTGTTTTTTTCGATGGGTTCTGTTGTCGGATATAATCATTCTGTTTTTGATTATCGCTTATGAACATCACTTACAGCGGAAATCCGAAGCTTATGTTGTGACGTCTGGCTATGTGTGCCCATATACAGCAGTATGATATGTATTAAGGTAGGTTATAAAGTTTTCTTTATCTCACCTCGTTAACAAAATGTTCGTTTCATGTTAACAAACTTACACGCCAAAGAGCCGTAAACTGGGGTATTGGCATTACTATCCCGCAATGCCTTGGTTTGGCGCGGAGATGTAGACGTCGGTGGCTCCGCGGGGCAGACTAGCGGATGAATGTGATACCCGGTGTGGGGGCTGAGTCGTAATTGACATTAGGTGTAGTTTCATGATATGATGTGATACTTTTTAGGCTGCAGACTTTGCTGGGTCCAAACTGGCGTAGGCCATCCACGCGAATTCCTTGCTGGTTGTATTCGGGTTGCAGGGAGCAAAATTGACGACACTATTGTTACGAACTGATTGCTGAATAGTACGGATATAAATAAATACAGCTTTATAGCTTTTCAAGATATATAATTAGGCCGCTCTTCCACATTAGTAGGTGGCACAGAGAGGATGCATGTTGTTGCATTGGAGGTGGAACCGGTCTGTCACTGTCTGGTGTTGGGCAAGGTTTGCTTGAGGCTTCATCTTTGGTTCTGCTGATGAGAATGACAGGATTGAGTGGCTGCATGCTTCTCATGCGTCCACGCAAGTTAACGAGGGCTTGAATGGAGAACCAAACGGGAGTTGGTGTCGAAAATATGAAAGACAGCATCGCATCGAGAAACAGTATGTTTGTTTATTACAGTGCCTGGAAATAATTGCGAGTTAGATCCGAGAGAGTTTATGGTAGTTATAAGAATGGAAGTGTTGTGAGGTGTTATTTCAGGGATGGTGACGATGATAAAGAGGAGGATGATGTTGCTGTAGCTGCTGCTGATGATGATTCTGCTGTTGCTGATAAGGATAAGGCAGGGGAGGAAAAGGATGACGATGTCTGTGATGATGATAAAGACGCCCAATATTACGAAGATGACAATAATGATAATGGTTAAATGCATTAAAATTGTGAATATAATAATGATGATAAAGGTGATGATATACTGATGATAATGACGATGACAATGATAATGACGAGGAAGGAAATGGTTATGATGATGCAGAAAATGGCGATGAAATTATGATGATGATGATGATGATGATGATGATGATGATGATGATGATGATGATGATGATAGTGGAAGTGGTTGTGGCTCCATTGATTTAATAATGGACAGGATGGACTCGCCTCTAAGAAGTGGGCCAGCTTGAGCGTTGGTGGGAGTTGAGTCCCCGTCTCTAGCTTTATTTGTTTTAACCAGCCGGCAAGTACACCACCAGCTATTACCAAAATAGCATTCACTTGTTGCACAATGGCTGGGCATGTGGGGCGCTACAAACAGTGCTCACGTTTCCTGGCCGGCGCTGGTCAAGAAGGATGCACAGGATGAGAGAAGTGAGGAGCACACAGTGCGGGACGTACAAGTGCTGCACTTGAGCAACATTTGAACTGCAATTAGGGAGAGCTTTCTGGGCTCGGGGCTGTTGTAGGGGAGCAATAAGGCATGGGGAAGTTGCCATCAAGGTGCGGCAAGAGAAGTAAATTGCTACAGTTTGACGAGGTTTGGGGAGATTGCCGCGTGGTTTCTCGAGGATGGGGTTCGGGGGAGACGGGTAGAACAGTGATGAAGAGGTCCAGGTAGGGCGAGGCGGAGGAGGAGAAGCAGGAGGCGGAGGAGGATCGATTGCGGCACCTGCAGATTGTCGGTTACAGAGACGCTCAGCGGGATGAAGCTGACGCTGTGATTGGCTGATACCTGGCCGTTTGGGGAGGGCTAAATGCACGTCCCTCCCTGCCTCCGCGTTGCTGCAGCTTGCAGGGAGGGGCACCAAACAACTATCCGCATCTCGATACTGTCCACAGCGGGGCTATTGCATCGGCGCAGGGAAAGTTTGCCTAGTTTACCAAACCTGCGAGTTAAAGTATCCAAAAGCGCTCCATTAGTGTCCTTGAGTTCAGTCGACCAGCCCTCTATGTACAATGGCGATGTGTGCCTTGTTTCTGTAGAGGTTTCATCCGCATATCTAGCGCTCAGCACTACACAGCGCTGATACCGCGTCACGGGAGCTGTTTTCAAGTTCACGTACCAATCTACAATACGCTTATTGTTCGATTGACGACTAGATTGACGAGAACCTCGTATAGATGGCACTGTGATCAGCGATCACCAATAAACATTGAGGATATCACAGTATAACGACAACATTGCCGCTGATAAGCCACTTGGTGGCCAGTTTTCATAAGGATTTGCCTTCTTTATCGACATCATCTCCTAGATTTGACTATTGCTTTTAGGACTTATGTCAGTTCTCGTGGACAAAGCGTCGGACAGCCTGCTAACACTTCCGTAATCAACCAAAATTAGAATTTCTTACTTGTGAGTATCTGTGTTATTTTTGCCATTATTTGTCTTTTGGTCGGCTATTACTGTTCATGTATTATAGATGTTCCACCCGGATGATTGCCACCAGACATAATACATCTGGTTTTTTTAGTTTTAGAGAAAAACACAATTGCACCTCACACAGTATAGAATGCGTCCTCGCGATGGTTTGCTGTGGCACCGCATAACACACTCGTATTGGTGTGCCGTTATAACTTATATACTCTGTTATCTCGTGACCGCAAGGTGACCTCTTTACTCTGGGTTTTTATCCTGATTGTTCTGAATGTCAATGCAAACATACAGGAATGTATCTACACAGAAACATTATGGAAGGAATGGCGTGGCTTTTTTAATTGCGATAGAAAATTTCTCATTTGTTTGTAACCAGTGTCTCGCGCAATTTGCCGCGGACGATGGGAGTTGAGATTGTATTCTGTGTCACCAAGCGCCATATCCTGTATATGTAAGCCGCACTGATTCCACAGTATACACCCACGACTCAGATATATCAGTATCTGGTGCAATTATGCGCGACAAATATTTAAGCGACATGCGATTAAATCGGCATTAAGGCCCGATGCCTGTCGCTGCACCCCGGTACGGCTTGTCCATCACGGCACCTGTTTAGAGAGGGTCACGTGACTTGTAGTTAGTGCCAGCAGTCATTAGCCTCTGACAAATGACCATAAGGACGTGGTGACGAAGCGGACAGTTGGCCGTCACGCCCGCATGCCTATACCCTACCTTCCTAACACTCTAGCTTCCTCGTGTTCGTTTACTGGGTATAGGACATACAATAACCCGATCGTCTTCACTATTTGATAAGCAGTGTGCTTTATCAACGGCAAGACTTTTCTGTTGCATTATTTGTAAGCAACGATCGACCAACGCGTCTTATTATTTTGTACTATGAACCATCTCCTCGAGGAGAAAGTTTCAACTAACAAATTAGAGTTGGCTTGTTTGATTTAAGATGCCATGCTAAGCACAATTTGTCAGCGGAGTATGATGCATCCCACTCCCCGTCACCCGCATAACTTCTTCCCATTAACTGTTTGCCACTGGTGCTAAACGTAGGCTACATTTTTCGCTAAAAACTAAACTGTTCTGACAAGTGCTCGGGGCCGCTTGTCGCCTGGCTGCTGTAAATTCGCAGGCGGCGCGCCCCGATTTGCTTGCCAGACTTGATTACAGGCTGCGCTGAAGTCGCCTCTGACCTGCGCCAGACCAATGCCACTTTTACGACGCCATTACGCTAATCGGCACCAAATCTCGCTTAAATTTTCAAGATGTTGTCGAGAGTATTTTTGATATCGAGTTTCTTGGAGGAAAGTTAACGCCAAAACATTCTCCTAGAAAACGCGTGACGAGGACAAGGTGCCGAGAAACCGTGTGGCTGCAGATGGCATGATGAGGTCAGTTGTCAGGGAGAACGGACCTCAGTGGCGTGGTGAGGTCTTCAGAGGCATCGGTCGATATCAGGGTTCCCATGTGATATTATCTGTGAAATAAAATTCAGACGTTGACAGTTTGCATAAGCAATTAAAAGTGTTTGATATGGGATGGCGAATGGAATAATGCATTTTCGAAATACAAGCGATTCAGTACAAGATTTGGGGGATTGTTTTATTGTTATTTCGCGTTAGGTTTACAAAGAATAGATCCCCGTCCTATTAGAGAATCATCCCGAGAGGCGAGTTTTCTGTCACTTCATCGCCCTAAATGCTCCTCCTCTTTCTGTAGAAACCAACCAAGTCTTCTTTGAGGTAATAGTTAATTCTCCTGTTGTGTGGATTTTTCTGGATATCCAGATACGTCCAAGGAACGCGTCTACACTGAATCCAGGAGGTGCTGCAAATGGGGTGTGGGTACAATGAAAATGTATTCCTATTTCTAATAAGTTCATTATTTACAATATTGTCATTGAATGTCCGCGCCATCCAGAGACTGACTCCTTCCGTAGTTGCTAGAGGGAGTGAAGGCGGCTTGATGCACCCCACCACCCGTCATCCTTTATCGCATACAGCTCACGCATATCGCACCGTTATTCCTAGTGGTGACATATAAAATCACGGGGAACTTGATCAAGGTGTTCCATCTCTCATCAGGCTGCTGTGACAGGTGACAGCGAGATGACAACTGACGCCAGAGGGCGCCCCGCTACAATACCCCCCACCTCCCCCACCCACCTCCCGTGGATCCGCCTACAGTTCAGGCTATGTATGATATTTATCATACACAGTGCTTATTGTCACAACATGCATTTCTCGTCTTTACTATTAAAAGCGCGTCTGTGGACTAATACTCGGATTGATGACCTATGACCTGGCGTCCATTCCGTCGGCTCGTTTGTTTGTTTGTGGTGGTCAGCTCAGCGCGTGCGCGTGTGTTTGTTGATTGTTTGGCTTGTAGGAAGTTTGACATAAACTGCCAGAAGGCGAGGCTATTCGATGTTACAAGCCCGTGGCGAATATAGGTTATATGTTATTATTTGTGCAAGCATCGCAATGGCTATGTTCGTGAGATGTCACTCAGCACGAATGATGGCGGAATTCCACTTAAGATGGTCCCAAATTGACCCGGTGAATTTGACGTTAGGGGGCGTGGTGAGTTCTTGACTGCGGCTTCAAGTTTTGTAGACTGTAATGATCTCAGCAACTTCATAGTCACAGACTACAGATGATTTTATGGAATTAAGCACACGATGAAGGATTATAGACTTAATAATAAACTACCTAAGTTACTAAGCAACTTATCAGTTATAAAGTCTTTATTTTAGCGATGTGTGATCGGTTTGTAGCTATTTCAACAAATGTCCTCATCTTCAAGATTTACTGTGATTGGCGTATATTCGACATTCAGAACACATACGCTCACCTGCGGTCCATTTCAGCGCAATAACTGCTCCACATCGTGCAACCTAGAGGGACGTGATTTATAACATCAGTGAAATATAACGGGTTGTTAGGCGCTAGCTCGGCGTCAATGAATTACAAGGCCATCAAGTGTGTAGCTGGATCAATGTATGTCAAAGCCGTATATAGACGGCTTACAGCGCGAGCTACGTCTTCCCTGATATATAACGCGAGAGCGGGGGAGGGGAGGGGGGGGGGCAGCCAGTTACATTGTAGGTATTCTGTATCAGTATTTCTCCGCAATGTGATTTCCATTGACCCCAGAGCAACTGCATGACTTCTACTAGGGCAGCACGGTGTTGTGTGGAGGTAGATTTTGTATCCATATATCGTCAGTTCTAGCGTCAGTAATGCGAAGAGTATGTGATAGGAGATCTATAAGAAGTTCGATTCATTCAATGCAACTACTGAATCATAGCTAAAGGTGGGTTGAAGCATCGATCACGGTCCTGAAGGAAGCCATCTAATGTACGACATGGCGCGTGGAATGGAGAATGGATGCGCGTCAATGATTACATTGCATTCAGTGAATGGTGCTGTGTATTGTGCACGAAACGGAAGTATATAAGTTAAGGGTTGGATGCATAGGGAGTGATGAGTGTGTAGGAGGTGACGGGTGTGAGGGTGAGTATATGTGGAGGTGTGTGTAGGGTGTGATGTGTATAGTGTATAGGGAGTGTAGGGTGTGATGTGTATAGTGTATAGGGAGAGTAGGGTGTGAAGGTGTATAGTGTGTGTGTGTGTGTGGTGTGATGTGTCTAGGGAGAGTAGGGTGAAGGTATCGGGTGAGTAGGGTGTGAAGTGTGAAGGTGTTGTGGTGTGTCTGTATAGTGTGGTGTGTGTGTGTGTGTGAGTGTGTAGGGAGAGTAGGTGTGAAGGTGTTGTGGTGTGTGTAGTATGTGTATCGTAGTGGAGGTATGGTGGCGTCGTGTGGGGTGCGTAGTGTATATGTGGTGTGTGTGTGTAGAGTGTGATGTGTATAGTGTATAGGGAGAGTAGGGTGTGAAGGTATATGTGGTGTGTGTAGGGTGTGATGTGTATAGTGTATATGGAGAGTAGGGTGTGATGTGTATAGTGTATAGGGAGAGTAGGGTGTGATGTGTATATGTGGTGTGTGTGGTGTGTGTGATGGTGTGCTGTGTATCGTGTGTGTGGTGTGTGTGTGATGTGTATAGTGTATAGGGAGAGTAGGGTGTGTAGGTATATGTGGTGTGTGTAGGGTGTGAAGGTATATGTGGTGTGTGTAGGGTGTGATGTGTATAATGTGAATGCGGGGTGCGGGGAGTGCTATAGCTGTAACGGTGGAATGCAAATCAGGTGTAATGTGCGGGTGCTGTGCATGGGGTGTGTTGTATGGAGGGTGCTGTGCGTGGGGTGTGTTGTATGGAGGGTGCTGTGCGTGGGGTGTGTTGTATGGAGTGTGCTGTGCGTGGGGTGTGTTGTATGAAGGGTGCTGTGCGTGGGGTGTGTTGTATGGAGTGTGCTGTGTGTGTGGGTGTGTGTTGTATGGAGGGGTGTGTGCGTGGGGTGTGTTGTATGGAGTGTGCTGTGCGTGGGGTGTGTTGTATGGAGGGTGCTGTGCGTGGGGTGTGATGTATGGAGGGTGCTGTGCGTGGGGTGTGGTGTATGGAGGGTGCTGTGCGTGGGGTGTGTTGTATGGAGTGTGGATGCGATGTGTGTGGAAAAGGTCCGGTGAGTATGGGTTTGAGGGTGTGGTATACTGATGTAGGGTACAGTGTATGGTTGTATTGGACTGTGTATGAGTATAGGGGTACGGTAAAGGGTGACATGTAGAGGTGTGTATAGAGGTGTGTGGAGGTGTGTTTAGAGGTGTGTGTAGAGGTGTGTGTAGAGGTGTGTATAGAGGTGTGTGTAGTGTGTGTAGAGGTGTGTATAGAGAGTGTATAGAGGTGTGTGTAGAGGTGTGTGTAGAGGTGTGTATAGAGGTGTGTATAGAGGTGTGTATAGAGGTGTGTATAGAGGTGTGTGTAGAGGTGTGTATAGAGGTGTGTGTAGAGGTGTGTGTAGAGGTGTGTAGAGGTGTGTATAGAGGTGAGTGTAGAGGTGTGTGTAGAGGTGTGTATATAGGTGTGTGTAGAGGTGTGTGTAGAGGTGTGTATAGAGGTGTGTGTAGAGGTGTGTATAGAAGTGTGTATAGAAGTGTGTGTGGAGGTGTGTATAGAGGTGTGTATAGAGGTGTGTGTAGAGGTGTGTGCTAGGGTAAAGTGTTGCGCGTATTGGTGTGAGGGGCGTGTAGTTGTGGGTGTGCGTGTAGTTGTGGTTGTGCGTGTATGAATATGAATATGTGTCTTTAGGTATAGTGTAGGGGCGCTGTGTATAGGATATTGGTTACCATATCTAGACTAAATGCGTGCCAAGACATCTCCTTGTGGTAATATTTCCATATCACCAGCTCCTCACAAGTCTAACTCGCTCTCTGTTCGCCTGTCTTCCCATAGTCTGTCTCCAGATTGGTCCGCTGTAGGCCTTACGTATACCATCCAGCAACCAATAGCAGATGTGCTGACATAGGCTGCTGAGCGGTTACACTGCCTGTTGTAAGACCTCCGCATAATGCACATAGTTTCGACTGGCTTATATGTTGTGTAATGGTCCTTGAACAGAGCTGGCAGATGCATTTTTTGGGGTTGGGTCCCAAGATTTGCCAAGATGAATGGATGATGTTAAGGTTGGTTTTCAAGAGCCCTAGACTCCTTGACGCCTACACTTCTTCCACTCCAGTCCACTGGGGCCTCGCATCATAAAAACCTCTCTTCTCTCACTTTCTCTCTCCTTCTCTTCCCCTCCCTCCTACTCTTTCTCTCTTCATACCATCCTCTCTCTCTCTCTCTCTCTCTCTCTCTCTCTCTCTCTCTCTCTCTCTCTCTCTCTCTCTCTCTCTCGCTCTCTCTCTCTCTCTCTCTCTCTCTCTCTCTCTCTTCTCTCTCTTTCTCTCTCTCTCTCTCTCTCTCTCCTCTCTCTCTTATTTTTTTTTCTCTCTCTCTCTCTCTTACTCTCAATCACACCTACTCTGAACCTCTACTTCTCTCTCTCTCTCTCTCTCTCTCTCTCTCTCTCTCTATCTCTCTCTCTCTCTCTCTCTCTCTCTCTCTCTCTCTCTCTCTCTCTCTATCTCTCTCTCTCTCTCTCTCTCTTACTCTGAATCACCCCTACCCCCCACAACTCTGTACCTATATAGCTCTCAATCTCTCTATCCATTCCCTACTTTCTCCACCCCCACCTTTCTTGCACTTTATCTCTCTCTTTTTTGTCATCTTACTTTTTCTTATTCATAGCCACAGAATAAGCCCTGCTGTTAATTTGTGACTAAAGTCGAATATTAAGATTAGTGGAAGTGAAATAATAAGCTGAACGAATCTGGCGTTTGAAAAGATGGGGTTGAGGTGGGAGGGATGACATTGCTTGCTAAGTAAGTACCAGCGAATCATGATCAACCTTAGCCCCTCTAATCCGGGGTAAGTTAGTACGACTAATGGAGACACAATGATCTACGTATAAGTATAGCTCATTTGCATAAACTGATTCGTCATGGATCATCCCCTGGTCATCGCAGCCAGCAGCTGTCACAGCATGGATCCATACAAGTGTCAGCATACCGATAGAGTCTGATGAGTTGGAGGCAGGGCAGGTCCTCGCGGCGCTGCGGACGGACCGCGCGCCGGTGTCAATGGCTGGATACGACGATCACCATTAAATGGAAGGTGGTATTTTCTAGTCCCTCCTGGGGGCACAAATCCCCGGGTGTCTGCAACCGTGTCGGAGTTTACCCTCCCCATGCGCCGCAACAGTGTATACATTTACGAGAGCTAATCACTTGCTTGGTAATTAAAGCCGCAATCGGCATACCGTAATGGTGTGATAAGAACTGATGATGCGGCAGGCGGATGACAGGGGGGCGTCCGCTCGACAGGTCTGCATCCACATCCATCTTCTGGGGCGCACCTGTGTTCACTGTGTAAAGCCAAGTCGTTAGAGTCCGTGGCACGTTTTAATTACACCAAGGTGTGTTTCTGCTGTTGTTCCAGTAGTAGGATTCCCTCATTCCACTGCAGTTGGGCGCTCACGAGAAGTCTAAAAATAACGAACACTCCCCGCCCCTCCGCCCGCCCACTCACTCACACCACTGAGCACAAGCAAGATAATTGAAGTTGTTGACCAGACTCTTGTAGACCACGATAACTGGTTAAAATAAAACACAAAGCTAACAGCAGCTTAACTCCTGTACGCTCACTCGACATCACAGAACTCCGAACGAGTTCTGCAAATTTCCACCTGAGCCTATTTTGTCAAATTAATGATGTTGAACTTCCATGTCAATCGCTGCATTGTTTACGTTGTTCAATCTAAGCCGGGCGTCTCTCTTGTTCAGAAAACCAATATCCACTTCGGTTGTTGTGAAGGCAGAGGAAAACGACTTCAATTGATGTGTTACACATTTTGGAAGTTTTTTAACATACAGCTCTTGTGATCGTTCTCGGTAAAATGAGTCTATTGTGGGTAGAGCTATCGTTCGGCACGCGACTTGTATCAACTAAATTATAACGGTCCTTCTTATCTAAGGCCTTAATGCTTGCTTCAGATAACTTGCTATACACTTGCGATAACCCATCTCGTATTTCCAACTGGCGACAGACACAAATGAATTGTCATAATGGGTAAAGTACGTTATGATCTATAATTTTGTGGAAGAGGTTTTGCTTCAGTACATCATAATGTATGTATGTGTTTGGGCTATTTGATGAGCCATTTAAATCTAACGTCCCGAGTACGGGAACGAGAGCCACGACGCAATCAACTCTGTATGGTTGGCGCTGATTATCTACCGAGAGAAGCAATGTGCTCGTGGACATTGTCGTTCTAGCGAAAGGAGAACCGTCCCGTATGCCTACTTGCAAACTCTTTTATTTCATCGCATTTGTTTGATCACCGTCCCCTTCTCATTCTCTTCATATACCTATCTCTCGCAACCTTTTCACTGAACCCTCGCTTTTACCCACCCTAAATTTTTCCTTACGAATACACATGACATTTCCCTCCACATTCTCTCTCTCTCTCTCTCTCTCTCTCTCTCTCTCTCTCTCTCTCTCTCTCTCTCTCTCTCTCTCTCTCTCTCTCTCTCGCTCTCTCTCCCACCCTCGTTCACTGTGCACCTGTCTTTCTCTCCTTATCTCTCTTTGATGTCTCACTGTGCGTCAGCAGATAATCTTCGCCTGTAGCGATGTCGGCTTAATCCTCTATATATGACAAGCCGTTTTATCTATTTTAAATTCGAATTTGCTTTTAACATTTCCTGAAACAGCAAATTCATTTCAGTATTTTGGTAGGAAGGAATAGCTACACACAGAATTACTTTCTGCCCCCCACTCTCGTTCCCAGCTCTACTACCACTACCTACACCTGTAGCCACTTTCCCCCGACATTTGAGAGCGTCCGTCTTGAGGTCTTCGTGACTTGTACGGGCGACATACTGGGCAGTGCTTCCTGAGTGACATACCTGCTCTCGAGTACCGCGTGAACCTCGAGTTGTCACTGCCATAAAAAGTTGTATATCTTGCTTTTATGAGAGTCTGGTGCCACAGCGTCCCCTACTGCTTCACTAACTCGCCTTCAAGTACCTCCAAAACTACCAGCTTACAATCTGAGGGCCTTCACGTAACCAGTGGTAACTTATATTATGTCATCAACATCCACCGTACCTGTCTGCGCATGTGCAACATTACTAACCATTCATCTTATATATTGTGATTGGGCCTAGATAAAAGTGCTTGAATCTAAATGACAGACCACTCGATACTCGCCAACATATTTATGTCGTTAAGTATCGATCATGTATGTGTATAGTATATATTGCAAAATACCACTCTAGGAACAGAAGAGGGTCGGCAGTTGTCCAGCTACATAGGCAAATACTTCTACGTCATACACATCACTGCTTGACATACACAATTGTCATCTGTCACGACTCACGACTGTCTCTCTGTTCATGCGAACAAAGGCGTTCTTTTCACCAGATGCCTTTTTTTTCGGTTACTCAGTGTCAATTCTGTAGCCGCAGTTGCAAATGTCATACGATTGTCTTATGTCATACAGCAGACCACTTGTATTAATGAGTGCAATGAAACAAATGGAAGTGATGAAGTGAATGGATGGGTGTGTAGGAGTTCATATTGCATGTTATCTGTCATCATAAAAGCAGCATTAAAAATACACCGATGGATATAGACGCTAAGACAGGGGATGAGTCAGTTTTGCCGCAGACTAGGGCATAGTCAGTCAGGGTGGTGTTTCTTGTGAGATACAGAAATGACAGGGATGATTTGTGATCAAAGTGCGCTTTGCTTCAGGATGGTGGGGACGGGGAGCGATATTTGGGGTCGGGTGTGGATCGTGGCTAGACAGAAGGTGATATTGACATCATCATTCATGGCTGGATGAAGCATGACGACCCCCGGATCTTTGCTCCACCTAGCGGCTGTGTGACTGTTCCTATATGGTACGCTTACCAAGAGAGATTCAGAACTCACCACCTCATGGGCGACCAGCCAATCCAAGTCGACCGATCTCTTCAACCCCGACACCTAACGCAAACCTAGCTTACTTTAGCGCCCGTTACGTCATCAACCCCCAGGCTGGTATATCGTTCAAGCTGACGGGGCCCATACTTATAAAGGAAACAATGAGTTGGCATATGACGAGAGTACAATGACACCCCCTCCCTCTCAGTGAACCTGCTTGTCGTGCAAATATAAATGATGCATTTTGACATGTTAATAAGTGTGATCAGATAAGACAGTTGGCTTATCAGTAGCAAAGTTCACGTGATGCTCACAGGTTGGTTTAAGCGCTGGACTGTGGTCATTGACTAGGGACGCTGTGTAGTCGACTTGCGGCTCGTTCTGTAGCTGCCCTCGTGTCTTGGCTTGTCTTCACCCTGTTAGTCTCCTGATAAGCGATAGCGCACCCAGACGCCGGACAGTAGCTCCTCGCCTCCACGTTGATCATCATCATCATAACTCCTTCTCAGGTAAGAGTCGTTAAGTGTAGTGATATGAACATACTAACAAGTGTGAATTTACCAGAATGTAGCGAGCGCCACGGAGAGTGGGGTCGATTAAGGTTTATTCCGTTTTGTCAATACGCCGCCTAGCAAGAAAAAGTATCCATCGTTATCGTCATAATTAGACATAATTACAGTATTGGTCAGTATTTGGTCAGAGTTTAGCTGGACGTGACATCGATGAAGGCTATTGGCTGACATGTTACGTAAGGGGCAGTTCGGTTGACGGGCTCACGAATAATAATAAACTGTCGCTTAGAGCTGCCAAGAAGGCGCGCTTTGTAGGATCACTCACCACTTCCCCTTCTCTCGCCTTGCTTTTTTTGGTGGCTGTTTCTGGATGTAATCGCACCATAAACCGATCACCTGTCAGACCAATAACACCAGTTTTTCCCCCAGCGTATGTACCCGATACATTTTGCGATGGCTACATATCGCGCGCGACACCTATAGAAACGGTCTGGCAAGGTTGAAAGTCTAGAAGATTAGACTTAGAGGAGTGAGTTTTTCCTACAGGGTCCATATAGTAAGGCGCAATAACTCAACATAGATACGAGGTCTCAAGCTGGACACTTTCTAAGCAGATTGAACGCGGGTTCGAACATCTGGTCATGACCAAGGTAACACATGATGAGGAGTGAGTGTCTCATGCGTGAGCGACTGTGTAGGTATGACGTCACCTGCTGTCATCCACACAGGTGATGTCTTAGATCTCAAACATAACAAGGCAGTTGTTACAGGCAGTCGAGATAGTGGTCAAGTTTGTCTCTGTATCCGTTGTCATGACGCAGCATCTATCGCGCTGTGACTACGCTCTTCTGCGCCTTAAAGAGGTATGCCCAATAACAGCCCTGTCTTATTAACATATCTATCACCGTCCGACCGAATGTAATACAATGTCTGATATTATTTGGATGTATGCGGTGTTGACACTTTATGATAGTCGCATATACTCATCGCTCAGGCATTGGCTCATTTCTTACCAGGTTGAATCCATTAGCTGTTTCCGTTTCTGTCAGGATATTATAATGACTCCACTGTAATATTTTCAATGTATTCGGAATACTAAGCCATCGATAAGTGCAGAGCTTATCATATACCTTTGATTCGGTGTCCGTCCGTCCGTTTGCAAACTTTATGTGGTACGTTTTTTATCAAGCAAGCTAAAATCCTCAATTTCACATGGACCGCTCTAATGATGATGGGTCCTTGTAAACCAAAAATAACCTTTGACCCCACATAACCTTTGACCCCTAGGTTACAAGACAAAAACTTGTCCTATGTGATGGCACATTTCCTTTTAAAGCGAGCTTGCTGTCTCAAATAACACACCGACCCATCAGATGTTGAAGGGAAAAAGCCCTTTCGGATCATGAGTTTTTGGAGAAAAATATATCGTGCTGTGTAAACCCGATAGGGATATTCCCTTAAGCTCACGAAATTACACATGGAACCCTCAGATGTTGATGACTCCTTGCAAACTTAAATCAGCCCTGCCTAACATGTAACGTCAGAGTTATTAGAGAAAACCTCTCGTAGTATGTACTATGTAAACCCCGTTCATGTTTTGATGGCCCGTTTACTTAAAAGGGAGCTAGCTGCTCCAAATCACTCATAGACGATATGCATCTGCGCTGCATGACTTTGATCATCTGGGTCATTGGGGAAAAAGATATCGGCCGATGAAGTTTTTTTTTCACAACTGAATGTTCATGATTTTGCTATGAAATGCATCCGAACGAGCATCAGACACCAGCCGTGTTTCGTGCTCGTTGGTGCTCCCAGTTAGAAGTTAGCAGCGGACATCCTTATACGACTGAACTGTTTGAAGACTGTTTCTACTTATTCCTGCGTCTTCTCGGCTATGTCCAGTCTTCCTACATTACAGACGTGCGACCAGAAAACACTTGATGTAATCACAACAGACTCTCTCACGTTCTAGCGTATCTTGCTTATTGCCCATATAGCGATATGTGAAGTGAGGTCGGTACGTTCCAGCGAAAGCATCCACTAATCGCATCAGAACAGTCAATTGATGCTATAAATGTTCCACTTGGCAAATCTGATGCAGATTCATGACATGATAGTAGCGTGTCCGACGGACGTCCTGCTTGGGTTCATTTGTATTGTGTTTGCAACTAATTAACTCACCGTATTTGTTGGCTTGTTAGGCACGAATACAACACGCTGCTATCTAATGTCACACATCACCAGTCAAATAGAGCCATTTATGCATGCTATAAGTTTATGATTCGTGACATCCATTCAAATCACCATGTGTCGGTTATCATAATTTTGGTCTGAATTTGTGAAATATATACTTTGGTAAATCATATATATTGGTCGGCCATATTGACAATTTGTTATGTCGTTTGGCGAGAGCACGACTGCAGTATATATAGGGATGTTTCGCTGCGGTGAGGAACACTTGATACCCTGATGGTTTTTATAACGCGTCGAGTCGCTTGGTACCTGTCTCTGACAAAATGAGATCCGAACATAAAAACAGCTCCTTGTGAGGTTCCGCTTGACGCTTGCTGTCACATCGCCGTGATAAGTAATGATAAGACGAAACAAATCGCGTATTACACATAATGCCTCGACACCGACAGCTACGTTTAGTGGCTAATTATCCGGCGAGTTTTATAAGGGTTTGAACCTTGCTATCATATGTGCTCTGTAAGAGTATTGTATGGTACAATAACATATTATTGGAGCATGCATGTCTGTGCACGAAATGATCGATAAAGACAGATACCAAGTGTATTTTAACGAGACAATAGTTAGAGGTGATACGCAGATAACGACTACATTATATATTTATATGCGCATGTGTGTCTGTTTGTAAAATATGACAGAGGGTACATATATTTAGTTATATTTTGAGCTGTTGTGTTTAAATGCGTGTTTATAGTCCGGCCTCAAGATCTTTCTCAAGCGGATAGGATCTCTTCCAGTGACAGCCTGACAAAGATAACCACTGGGGGTGATTGATGTCTGGCCGAGTAGGACATTATTAGAAAATATTTGACAGTTCAGTTTAAGCATTGTCGTGACAAATTACATTTGGTTGCGGTGATTTTCAGTTCGTATTTGTTCACGATGGGTGAGTGGCAAACAACATGGGCGATATACGGGATAAAAGTTAGGCGGGGGATGCGTGGTCCGAGTGGCAAGGGTCATCGGCCAGCGCTGATAACGACTTGAGTACCGGTTCTTCTCAGAAGATTTACTGATAGAGATCCTAGGCTTGGATGAGCCTTGGACATCCCCACACCCCCACCCTACCACCACCACCCCCCCCCCCACCCCCACTCTAACCCACCCAACACGATTCAACCCTGCGTGATAGCCGCCAATAGCAGACGGAACTCGCCCTATACCCAAAGATAGCCATTACTCAAGACCCAAGTATACTGACCACTGCTTGACCATCCCCAGGGATACCCCTTGTGCTGAGTCGTGGTCATTGTTTATAATACGTCAATATGTGCGATTTGTACCCGGCGTCCACTGACTGTCACTTGAGCGTTACTACGCAGTGGCAAGTCCCAGGGTAAATAGAAGAATTATTAAATATCCGGCTGTTTGTTCGTTTAGGTGATGAGCGACAAAGAGACGAGTCGGTGAGCTGAATACATCCTCATAACGCGCGTTCAGACTAGCTTATTACGTTGTCGCTGACTGACTACTTATCGAGCTGGATGCGAGCTGAAGTTACAGACGACAACTTGAGCGTTCCCTGAACTTTGTTGGAGCTCCTATGGCCAATATTGGTCAGCATTGGGGCGACACAACTCGAGCAGCTGACACAGAAACCAGACGAGTACCACTCGCCGCTGACCGACCAGGTAGCGCTGGAACTTCTTTTAGCGGCAGTCAACGTAGCGACAGTCCTCATCGATCTACGTCCGTGACGTCATTGTCAACCAACGTCCAATCCGCCCTCAGGCAGCAGCGAGCATCCCTCCCGCCCTTGCTACCAGGCGCTGTTTGGTCTGCCTTGAACGGCCCCGACCCGGGAGCGAACTCGCGCCCATTGCTTCAAGCGGACGACGTCGACCATTTCTTCCGCAGCTTGGACCATCGTTCGCCGGCGACAGCGACAGGTCTTTACGGCGCGACGGCCACGTCCTCTGGCGGACTCCTGTCGTGGTTCGCGGGAGGCTCGAGCTATACAGGAGTGGCGGCAGCAGCGGTGAGCGGCCGAACAGACATGTTTCAGACACCACCTCAATCTATGGGCCCATCGATGGCCGGGATGCACACCACCTCCCCTCCAGCCTACCACCACACGGGGCTTCCCGACGCTAACACGGGCAGCAGCTTCTTACATGCGGCCGGCACCAGTCCAGTGTACGTGCCGACGACGCGAGGCCTTCCTCCGGTCTCACACGGAGCAGTTTCACATTACATGAGTAATGGTAATCATCAGAGTCTAAGTAGCGGCGGAATGCAGGCGTCGTCCGGTGTGTGGCCGGCAGGCATGCAGGGCCTCGATACCTCCCCGGGCGCCGGCTCACACAACTATCCGTCCCCGTCTCACCCAGGCCGTTTCCCGGCATTCGGGAGCCCCAGTCCTCCTGCCCCTCATTTGACGGGCTCGAGTCGGGCTGGTGACAGCTTCAGCGGGTCGATCGGGCGGACAGGGAGCCTTGCCCCGTATAGCCCGTACATGGGCGCCGATCTGAGCGCAGTGGCCGGCTCACCGTGGACCAGCCTAAATCAGAGTATGCTGACCGGGGCCCAGCAACCAGCTGCCTCCCTCCGACGGTCGCCTCTAGGTAAGTACACGATCATTCTTTATTAGCAAAATAATAGATGTATCACGTAATGCCATCAGTTCAATTCTATGTAAATGTTAATATTAATGAATGTTTTTATCAATTACCCGTCGAAACAAATGACCATCGAGATTCAAGTGTCTTATCAACGATTAAAGTGTGGCAGATAAATATATCCTGTAAGTGGTACCTCAAATATAGCTATGATAATTACATGCATTATTCTCGAAATCCTGTAAGTGGAGAGAGAAAGAGAGATCAAATATAGCTATATATATATAGATATATATATATATATATAGAATATATATATATATATATATATAGATAATATACATATATATATATATATATATATATATTCAAAATCATATTAATTCTGTATAAATAAATACGAGCAAGTGGTCATAATCAAAGCATGACCATAAACTCGCGAAGCAGCAATAAATCACAAGAGACAACTCCAAGTCTTCTACTTCCGCTATCTGCGTCAGTTATCTGGATTTTACCCCATTATCGCCCACCGCTGATATCCACAAGGGCGCGGATTATCATGTCGATACAACCCTATACTCAGGGCCGAGGCTAATTTGCCCAACTGGGGGATACGTGGCATCTAATCTCGACCAGTTTTAATAGCGATTACTTTAGTCAAATTGCCACCTGATCGAGGCTGTATTCCGTGATTGGCGGGAAGTATTGCGCGCACGGTTAATTGTGAGATAGCTGTAGATGGCGAGGAGGCCCACTATAGCCGATAGGTGACTGATGTTTTGTACAGTACTACCCCTAGGTATATATATATATATAAATGTATATAGATATAATATATATATATATATATATATATATATATATATATATATATATATATATAGATATATCTATCTATCTCGATCTATATCTCTATATATATATATCTGATGTTAACGAGACAGATCTCTGTATCTCTCCGCTATATCTCCCTCTCTCTCGAGTCTGATTCTCAGATATCACCTCCATTATTGTACAGTATCTATCTCCCATATCTCTCTCTCATACTATAGCACTATCTCTCTTAGAAACAAGTGAAATCAATCATCTTAACAAACTTAACAATAAATACGAGCAAAGTGGTCATAGGAAAGCATGACCATATTACTCGCGCATATTCGTCAATTATATATCACAAGAGACACACTCCATCTTCTAACTTAAGCTATCTGCGTCAGTTATCTGGAACTTACCCAATTATCGCCCACCGCTGATATCCACAAGGGCGCGGATTATCATGTCGATACAACCCTATACTCAGGGCCGAGGCTAATTTGCCCAACGCACGTGGCATCTAATCTCGACCAGTTTTAATAGCGATTACTTTAGTCAAATTGCCACCTGATCGAGGCTGTATTCCGTGATTGGCGGGAAGTATTGCGCGCACGGTTAATTGTGAGATAGCTGTAGATGGCGAGGAGGCCCACTATAGCCGATAGGTGACGTGTTAACGAGACAGATAGGGTATCTCTCCGCCAGATTTCTCCATTCTCCTCGTCGAGTGTGATTTCTCAGATATCACCTCCATTATTGTACAGTATCTACGTCCCATATCTCCTCATCCATACTATAGCACTGTGTGAGCCGATTAGAAACAAGTACTAATCAATTATCTCGTACAACTTAACAATTAAGATCCAGCATATGATAGGAAAAACAAGACCAATATTATGCCCTAAGCATATTCGTCATTTATATATCACTGAACGCACACAAGCCATCTGCTTAACTTAAGCAGAATTTCTGAAACTTGACAATTAGGATCTGAAGCTTGTGACTTTTTTCATATTTTATAACACACACGCACGGACGCACGCACGCACACACATACACATATATACATAAATATATACATATATATATATATATATATATATATATATATATATATATATATATATATATATATATATATATGTAAATATATAGTGTATATATGTATATTTAATATATATATATTTATATGTATATATATAAATATATTTACATATAAATATTTATATCTATATATTTCTCCTTCTCTTATATATATCTCTCTCTCTCTCTATATATATATATCTATATATATATATATATCTCTCTCTCTCTCTATATATCTCTCTATCTATATCTATATCTCCTATATATATATATATACATATGTATATACATGTCATATTTCGTGGTTACACTGAGAGCCAGATGGATATGTCATGAGACGTGAATCCTTTAAATGAGTTGGAGCAAGGCGACTTTTCATCAGTTAAATCCGACTTAGGAAATTGATGTCCAGCGTCGAGTTGGCCGGGATTAACTGAAGAGGACGGTACAATTCTTTTGTGTCTTAGCTCCCAGGTCTGTGGAAGACAGCTTATCACCTGGTCACTATCAGCGGCGTGATAAGGGACGGTGTTGATGCCCTCTCGCGGGGTGCTAGGGGGTTGGGCGGCTGTCATGTCCCTGCCAGATCGCCAAGCCTCTGTTTAGATTATTACTAAAACTAACTGAAAATATGAAGCCGTGTCAATAAGAACTGATAAGAAATAAGGGTTAGCTGTGAACTAATACTGACCGCTGGTCGTCTTAGTGGCGCAGGAATGTGCGCTTAAAAGCTTAAGCGGCGGGGAGGGGTGGTGTCGATGTGGGGGCGCTTATGAAACAACCTCGAAATATTGGTAGATCGGTTGTTGGGGATTAATGGTCAAGCTAGACACTTAGAATGTTTCTTAGTGAATTATGCACCAATGGTAGATAGTTATATGGCTATTTGCTCAGGTGTGATTGCGGTTACCTGCGACCAATAACAGAGATCGTTGGCGTGTGATGATATCTCTAAGTCAAACTGTGATATCTAGCGGCATGCCAACTCACACTGTTATTTTCGGGAATATCTCATGTGATCCACACGAGGGCTTGCACACACTCCTATCCGGAACTAGTGGTGGGGTGTTGTTTGACGAGCGCTCATTTCATGTATAACTTATCAGCTCACGTGTAGGCTCTCTCTAAGTTGAGGTATTAATGTACATTATGGGTATTTAATAATAGATCTCACAATATCATGAGAGATCAATGGATCGGTAATTACTTGGGACATGGCGACGCCGCCTCAGCTTAGGGGGTTGGGTCGTGTGATCGTCGTACAGGCTGGGAATAATAACATTCATTGTTAGTTTAAAGATGCATTTCATCAAAAATCATCGCAATACTAACAACTGGTGATATCGGTAAAGTTGATTCCGATCGATCGCTTAAGCTGTTATTGCTTAATGCTTTATTTCTATTTTGAAGGGATGTGTTAACAGGCCAAATATGGCACATGACAGACATAATTGGGCGGAGTTTTATCGACATTGGACATTGATTGCATTGCGCATGTGCAGTAAATCGACCAAGTTGCGCCGGTATCGAAAAGTTATGAATGATTGTGTGGTGTCACGGTTCGGATAGCTAAATAGAACTCGCAACCAGCTTATGAACACGCCATTTAAACAAAAGCCCTGATCGATATTGAGTAAATATTACCATATTCGTGCTCTTGCTACTGAGAACGCTTATGGACTTGTAATCAGACATTATCAGTGTCGGTCGCCACCTGTCAGCGTCATCCAGGATCACGTCGACAAAAGAATGACTAAAGTTCATGAAGTCTTCTGTCCCTGGTACAGGAGCAACTAGTGGAAATGATGCCGAGCAGAACGAATAATAACGCCACAAGACTGGACACGGCATAAACACACTTACACACATACAAGCATATATATATATATATATATATATATATATATATATATATATATAGAGATATATAATATATATATAGATAGAGATAGATATATAGAGATATATATATATAGATATATATATATATATATATATATATATATAGATATATATATATATATATATATATATATATATATATATATATATATATATATATATATATATATATATATATATATATGTTACAACCCATCTGCCGATCTGACCCATCTGCAGATGGGTCTGACCCGATTATAAATCCACACATTGTATATATATATGTATATATATAATATATATATTATATATATTTATATATTCATTTACATACACGCATATATATATTATATTTATATATATACATATATATATATATATATATATATATATATATATATATATATATATATATATATATATATATATATATATATATATTATATTTATATCCCATCTGCCGATCTGACCCATCTGCAGATAAGTCTGACCCGATTATAAATCCACATCTGTAGATGGGCGACCCATCTGCGGATCACTTGATGGACTGAAAACGGCCCATCTGCAGATGGCTGTGCCCCAATTGCGGATTAGTAATTAATTGCATCGTAATTATACTAATGGATGTTAATTTATTCCTGCTTTGTGCTATAATACGACCAAACAAAAAACTCAGTGGCATAGTCATTATGCCAAATCCCATGCGTAACTTTGTAAACATAAGATTCAAAAGAAATCATCCGCAAATGGTGTTTACTCAACTCCAGATTAGGAACAAAAATTTTTACAGATTTTTATTTATTTCCGTTATGTACAACATAATGTACGAAAGTTTGTGCAGTAGTTCCAAATTGTAAGCAACACAGAGAAAACATAATATAGAAACAAATAATCTGCAGATGGTTCAGACCCATCTGCAAACGGGTCAGACCTATCTGCAAATGCTTCTGAACATTTCTGAGGATGGATAAGACCCAACTTCAAAAAAGTATCACATCATGATTTTTTTTATCGACATTTATTAATATTTTGTGTGCCACAAAACTAAAAGAAATTCTGTGCTTACCATATCCAGAGAAGAAAGTCATTGTGTCAAATATCCTTAAATGGGTCAGAACCATCTGCAGATGGGCGTCCCATATGTGGATTTGTAAACAGGTCAGACCCATCTGCAGATGGGTCAGATCGGCAAAGATCGGCAAATGATTCTCTACATATATATATATATATATATATATATATATATATATATATATATATATATATATATATATATATATATATATATATATATACATATATATATATATATATGTGTATATATATACATATAAATTTCAAGAGTGCACTTTCCCTGACTTTGCACCCACCCCCCGCACCACACCCCTGTCCTCTGGATGAGATTCTCAAGGCACGTTTGGTTTTGTGAATATTCCAGACGAGCCCGATTTCTTTCTAGAGGGCAGGGAGTGCGTGAACTGTGGCGCCATGTCCACCCCGCTGTGGCGCCGTGATGGCACGGGGCATTACCTGTGTAACGCCTGTGGACTCTACCACAAGATGAATGGGGTCAACAGGCCTTTGCTTAAACCACAGCGTAGATTGGTGAGTAGAGATAAGTATTTTATATATCGAGTCTTTTGTTGTGTTTCCAGAGGGCCCGGAATATTACACAGAGGGGCGCGAGTGCTCCCACTGTGGCGCCACATACACCCCTCTATGGCGCTGGAACGGCACTGGTCATTATTTATGCAACACTTGCGGACTGCACGTGATGAACGGCTTTAATAAGCCTCTGCTTAAGTCGAGTCGGCGGGTAAGAGAATGTGTTCATCAGGCATGCTCAACATTGACCCACAATCGACTCTGATTGGTCCATGGACCCAGCAGCAAATTATCAATGCGCCAACCAACCACTATTGAATGACCTTCGGGCTGTTTTATTTTCGAATTAATTTTCGTAAAGTGCCTGCAATTGATTAATGTACCAGTGATATTGATATTCATTTATTTGACGAAGTGGGAACATTGGTTTGTGTTTTAACCTTGATTGAAGGATTGCGAAATTCTCTCAAGTATGAATCTAGTGCATTGCATCGTGGTTTTTTTATGTTTCAGTCTGCCACGCGTCGGGTGGGTTTGTCCTGCGCCAACTGCCACACGTCGACGACGACGCTCTGGAGGAGAAACAACGAGGGAGAACCCGTATGTAACGCCTGCGGTCTGTACTACAAGCTACACGGGGTAGGTAGCACGAAGCCGTTACATCGCAAATAATGGGCATATATATATATATATATATATATATATATATATATATATATATATATATATATATATATATATATATATATATATATATATATATATATATATATATATATATATATATATATATATATATATATATATATATATATATATATATATTTATACATATTTATATATAAATATATTGTTGACGTCACAGGTCAATCGACCACTTTCTATGAAGAAAGATGGTATCCAGACGCGAAAGAGGAAACCAAAAAGTATGAATAAACCGAAAGCCGGGGCGCAAGACCACAAAGGTAAATTAATTGATTGCTGCTGTTTTCCTTTATGACAATCTTAAACCATTGAATAAAAGTTCATCTTGAATAAGACAAGCGACATCTGCAGACTCGTGCTTGTTTTGACGGTAGGTGGCAGCAGTTCCTCGCCCTCCAGTTACTCACAGACCCCCAACTCGTCTGGTTTGGGCTCGGCGGCGTCGACCTCGTCACCCAGCTCCTGTGTGGCATTACCTAATGGTCTGATGATCCCAAGCACGTCGTCTGGACCGACCAGTCTCCAACAATCAGCCTCTCCTGCCAACCACGTCTCCATGCCTCTCTCAGCACCGCACCCCAACCCACTGCACCACCCCGTCCACGGCTACAACGTCGTTGGCAACGTCTTGAATTCACACGCGGTCAAGGTCAAAACAGAAGGTGATGCAAGGTCTAGGTCACCCCAAGGTCATCCTGGATTGTTGGGCAGTACCGCTGCTGCCTTGGCCCACGTATCCGTCAGTGCTAACTGATGTCAGTAGCTTGATTAACTTGGAATATCAATTGTTCTTTCGTATAATATGGACGGGCTCGTGTTCGTCGGTTTGGGTCTATTCGGGAAAATTGGCCAGGCGCTTAGCAATAATGCATCTCAGGGATATGAGAATATATTGTAGCATAGTAGCACTATAGATAAAGGCTGAACATGGGCTCATCCGACGGTGTCTTCCATCTCCGACTCACATTAACCACGCACATAATTTAATATGATGCCTTAAGAGACCCGAAACACCCATCCTGTTACGCCCGTGGAGCAGGCCTGACATGTATTTGCCTGATGCCATTCAGTCATTATCCCGTGCCTTGCATTGGTCAAGATGGGCAAGCACCGGATCATTGCGTATCGCGCAACCCGTTAGAATGTGGCCCGACGTGTGTGAATGCGCTTACTGTAAGGTTTGAATGTATGAGGTAGTAAAAATTGAAGTAATGGGTGATTATGAGAATATTTTGTTGAATGTACATTTGTTAATTATGTCAACAAGCGTCTTACCAATGCTTACCATATTAAGCCGCCAAGAGGCGGTGCTGATCTGGAGACGAGGTGACACAGTGATTCATCACGTGTTTGTTTCGTCATGAAATCACCCTGTATATAGCAAAGTCGAATAAATATATAATTAAGCCGGTCACTGTGGTTTTGATTGGAATGTTATTTTGTAAGGTCCGGTTATCTGATGTCTAAACTGCAGTAAACTCTATAGCTCCATAAACAATGTCCAGGCATATACTTCAAGATCACCGAACCTCAAGTTGGGTTCAACTCAGACTGAGAAACTTAGAAGCTTTATCTAAATTACGTTCTTATTGGTGCTATCATAAACGTATGTATCGTCATGGTGCGACGCAAGCCATAGCCAATGCGGGTGTAAACTTGGGTTATCACAACGACATCCTCATATCAGACATACAAAATTATAAAAATTCTGCCGGGGAAAATATTTCTTGGACCGTTCCCCCACAACTACGGATTGAAATGATATCTTTAGAATATCGTCTTATCTTTGAACCCTGCTATTCATCCGGTCTTTATGGAGTCCGATTCATTAATTTTCACGGGAGGTGAATTACAAACCAATTTTGCACAAAGCGCCGATATTTATATATTGTCGATGATTTTCTGTCAGAAAAGATGACAAACGAGTCATTTTAGCATCTAGACAAAATCTGAAACAAAATTTAAAAAAACAAAACTACTTCGGAACCAACGAATTTGCGTCTTCCATGAAAGAGTGTATTTTCCGTGCCATCACTGGGGTCGAAACAGACCAGGCCACGGGGCCATTGACCCTTAGAAATAGCTCCGGACCACTACGTTTTCTGACTTAGGGGTCCTGGGTAGCTCCCGGGTGCCTTGGGTCAATAATGGCGGCTTCCACATAGAATCTTCCAATCCAACTATATTTACAAATGAAAGATTAGTCTCCCTAGAGCCTCTACACCAAGGAGCTACGTCGCTATCACGTTACGTTTGAATCGTATTTCGATGCCTTGATTTCATGCACGCATATGTTCATAACGTCAGCATCTATGGGTCATGATTATTTAAGACTAACGTCATGACAAACATATCAAAGGAGTTTAAGGACGTCATGATGCCATCTCACTGATTCACCTCATCTCATGGACACAGGTGTCATTGACAAGAAAACCTCAGTGACGAAATTAATTCAAACAGAAGGTAATTTGGTATATAATTCATTTAATGGTGTTATTATTATGATTTGTTAATTTACGTAATCAATATGGAGGCTATTCTTGAATTAATCAAGTGTTCAAGTTAATTCAATCTCTCGAAGCTAGCATTAGTAAGGACAACACTAGTCGGGAAGCTGTTCCTCTTTACGCCTTTGCTTGGACTGACATCAATGAATATCTTCATTGCCACTTGAAAACAAACATAAAAATACTGATCAAAATTATACTTTCATCAGAACAATATGTATTCTTCTGTTAGTTATGAAATGCTACTATGTAAGAGACATGACGTCACAAATTGGCTTCTTCTATTGAGTAACAAAATACGAACTGTTCGTTCACAATTTCTAAAGTAGACGGACTGATCGATTATAAATACTACTTAAGTTACTAACTTCCACTACCCACACTCACTTGTATATAGAGTAAATCCAACGCACATTCAAGAAGCGTATATAATTATCGCAACCCGAATATTCATCATGTATGTACATAACGCCAAATAACGTTATGACCCGATCGAGTCATACTGTGTCAACATTATGATTTGTTACTCACGATTTGAGACATATAGACGTTCGGTTCCAGCCTGACCTGTCCATACGGACAATATGGTGTCTAACTGGGATAGGCCCCATGTTAAGGTGGTTCTGGTTTCGCCGGAATGTATATAGCAACCACCGCCATCTGCTCCTAACCCGAACTTACAACATCAAAAAGCAATAAATTGTTTCAATGATTACTTCAGTAAATGGAATGAATGAAGAATGGTTGGTTATTGATGCCGAAAGAATCGATGAAAAACGATGGTTTGTTCATGGATATGGAATGAACAAAGAATTGTGGTATTCCAAAAAATATATACAGTCAATAATGAATGTTTTGCTAATGAGAACGGAATAATTTATAAGTTATGACATGTCATCAGATATAGAACCTATGATGAATTAAGGTTAGGCAATAGAAGAGTAGATTTGATTAAGAATGGCATTTTGCTAATTAGAATAGAATAGAGAAAGAATGGAGGTTAGCTAATGATTATACAATAAAAAAGAATGGGTTTAGCTAATGATCATAGAATAATGGAAGAATGGATGTTAGCTAATGATTATAGAATAAAAAAGAATGGGTTTAGCTAATGATGATGGGATGAAGGAAGAATGGGTATTAGCTAGTGATTATGGGATGAAAATTAAGACTAGCAGATGGTTAATGAATAAAACAAGGATGGGATTAGTCAGATTTCTTTTGTCAACGGGACGTGAATTCTAACCCAGATATGGTACACGGTAGACGCTACAATACATCCAAAGATGAAAACGGGTTAAAATGATAATACCCGAAATATTGCACCTGCGCATGCCTATTTACTGGTCCTGGTTGCTATTAATTTTCATATTTTTTCATAAGCAGAGATGGGAGGCTGTTTTCAAAGCGCCTACATCGAACAATTATCGATGATTTAGTGTTTCCAATATAATGTAAGGGTTACAATCGAATAATTTTAGCAACTACACAAAAGCGAAAGCTAAATAAGAATCGCACCAAATTCGCTGAATAGTGCATATTCAGTTATGTGAGGTACACAGGGGTCCTTTCCATTTATCTACCTTTCTGCCTTTGCTTTAGCATTGGACTAGCCAACTGTTGATATATAACGATATGATTCATTTTATATTCTATTGTCAGCGTTACCATTTTTTCTTTAGATGCAGTGTTACGACGAGGTTCTCAAATATTGGCACAGCAGTCATAACGAACAGACAAAGATTCCTTTGCTTTTGAAGGAAAGGAATCATCACCATCAAACAAATCTACGATCATCAGTCAAAAACCCGCCTGTGTGGAACCCATAATGTCACTTTTGTCTTGAAACGTTATTGATCCATGATCCGATTTGCAAGGAATTGCGTGATCAACTTGTTTTGATTTCATCAATATTTAATATGTTATCACATCGAAAGGTTCAAAGATACCCAGAGTGACACAGAATATGTGCAATTATCAAAATGTGCTCCACCAACAACATTCGAGCTAAGTGTCCCTAGTTGGAAGCCGACCAGAAAGTTTCCTCGCAGAACATTTGAAAATAATCGACGTAACAATATATGTGAACAAACAGCATTCAATGTTTTTCTGTCACAAACGTACTTTTTAATATCTCAAAAAATGAAACGAGTCGGTCATTACAGTAAGACACCAGATATATCTATTTGAGAATCATTAACGTTAGATTGAATTGTATAAAATTGCTGAATACAGAACATGTTCTATTGTACGTCCTAGTTTCGTACCTTCAATGTATTCTCCTGGATGTCACGAATCGTCGCTGGCGCCATCCTGCTCAACGCTTCCACGGGTTGGACGATGTCAGAAGTCATCAAGTTTTACAAATACATGACCTCTTTGATGTGAAAAGTGAAATATTTAATTTTAGCGTTGAAGATGAGCTTTCTAAAGTTTACACAATATATGCACGCGTCAAGTGCTTCAAGCCATTCTTTTCAGTACGTCAGGTTTCTGTCGTTTAATGTTTACGGTTTCGGCTGTAAAACAACTTTCTATCTGGACGTTAGATCGATAAAGCGAATCATCTTCATGGGTAGCGCGAAACAAGACCGTTCTCTGCCTGGTGAACAGTGACAGGAACTCAAAGGTGATGACAGCTAAGGGTGAAAGTTATATCATAAAGCTGTGGTTTATAGAGGATGGTCCAACAGACGAAAAACGTGACAAGTTCTTATCAACAGGCGGTTGACCTCATCGATAAAAGGGCAGCACCGGGTCTAAACCGGCACCCAATGGCGGACATCTCAGGCAAATGGGCGGCCACTTATGGATCTGACTACACCAACGCCATGCGTATGGCACCAGAGGAGGTAGCCCTACAAGACATCTGAGTAGACGCTTCAGAGGAGGCTGCAAAAGAGTTAGCGGCCGTTTTGGACGATAGGTATTCATTCATTTGGATTGTGCTGCTGGAACAGGGCTTGTATATGAATGTATAAATATATATAGATATATATAAATATAAATAAATATGCATATATATAATTATGTATATATATATATATTTATTTATTTATATATTTATATACATATATATACTTATGTCTATACGAAGATTTTGTCCGTTGCAGTGGGTCGCCATTGGCTTCACTAACATACATGCGCTAGATGCAAGCCCAGAAATGCTTGAAATCGCCTAATCTCGCGGGATCTACAGAAAAGTCAGTTGTGATTTCATGGGGCTAAATTAACTGGATATGACAGTTGGTAAGGCATATTCTAATTCATACAAAATGAATGATTGTTTGGCTACCATTGATATTCTAATCTTATGAGTGTACTTTGATCCGATACTATGATGGTCTACTGGCCGTTTGATGCTTTATGGATGGCGATGTGACGCCGGATTGTTTGGATGAGCTATTCCGAAGTCAGGTAGGAAATATGACCACAAGCACTGGGGTAAATTGAAGGTTATAATGGCTTTGTTCATATACATCATTTGATTAGTTACGCTATGATCCAGAAGGCCGCATCGTCATAATGGTGCGGGATTGAAAATTCATAACACCCTGAAGGGAGATAAGCTTGAACCATTAACAATCACAAGATGGACGGCTCGTGCAAGCTGTGCGAACGTTAAGTCATCCCATGCTGAGCATGTCTCCTGAACTTGTCTGGGTTATATCAGATATAAAATAGATACCAGCCAGAAAAACTGATGGTATCAAATCGGTGTACGCTGTAATAACAAATAGAAATAGTTAATCTTGATTCATGGGTCACATTTGTATGACGTCGCTGTTATGTTCAGCTATTCACGGAGGAATCGTGCTGTCGTGTGGGAACTTACGATAGATAATTCAAACCTAGCGTCCAAATTGATCTGACACTGCTACATACATACTCAAGGTCACTCCACGTCTTGCTTAAACACATGAACACATGAATATGAAACGAAACTCGATGTCGTGTTTATTACCATATACGAAACCGGTATTCCTTAATAGTTATGGCATCTTGGGATATTCATCATCTGGTGACCGGGGAGATCAGGTTAGGTCGTTCGAAGAAATGGCAATGACCAACTATCGTCTCCTAGTAGACATGACTCACACTGTCCGCTTCTTGCAATCTAGAGCTTCTCATGAGGAACGCATATATGACAGTCGTGTGAAAGTCTTGAACTGGTCTAATACCCTATTGATGGGGATGAAGAAGATTGTTTATTTAAGATACACTTCGGGCCTTTTGTGGATAACTTTTTTACATCACCTGTGAAATAATGCAGAGTAATGATATATGTTTTGTAGATAAGGTCAATAATTGTCTGGTTTAGAAATTTATTTACCTTTATAATTTTAGCAAGTTTAATGTCATCAGGAAAGGTCCCGTCCTCTGTAGAATTATTAACATTAAGTTCAGATAGTTTGGAAACAACACGCTAATTTTTTTCCATTGGATAGGCATCAATTTTCTATTGGTTTCATGCTCGTCATGATATTTGATAGTCCCCGCTTTGATGAAGTTCTTCGGCATGCATCTCAGCTCAGGTGCAGGTGTTTCTGAGAGTAATCACGGTCCGGTTGCTAAAGCGGATGTGATTTTGGTTTATTTATAGACTTTCGGTACAGAGTCGAGGATTTCTGCACATCCTTGGTAAACCAAGGGTCATAACGTGGATTTCTGCACATCCTTGGTAAATCAAGGGTCATAACGTGGATTTCTGCACATCCTTGGTAAATCAAGGGTCATAACGTGGATTTTGCAACTGATTTGTTCAGTTACCAATAGCGCATATGTGTCTAGCAATTCTTGTTAAATATTTGAGAATTAAACACAATGTGTCAGTACTTAACAAATAACTCCTACCACAAATTAATCGTTCGTAGTTGATGTCCATAATTTCGGTCCTGGAAATGTCCAGTGAGTGGTTCTCAAGAAAAGAAAAAAAATGGTGGGAAATGATTGTGGATATTGATTGTTATGACGCTAGATAGGTTACATGCTTACAGAACTCACCACTTTTACACGAAACATGCTTGTTCTGGTGAGTTTCAGGCGATCAGAGTCAAGAGTTATTATTTAGTTCGGTTCAAGATAATGTTTCACATTCCTATTGTCTGCGGAAAATATATTTTCGATAAAGTTTTACCGGAGATATTTTCTTCCGAAATACAAAAGTGGAGGACGGTATCACTTCCGATGTAAATATGGCGGTGAGAACATAGGCAAATACTGATCGTTCCTGTCGCCTTTTCCCCAAGTTTTCGTTGTTTTCTTCTTTGATTCGGTGTGATATTTGTGCTACAGTGATTGTTAGTGGCCTTTTCGACATGTTAGACTAAGTCATTTAGCTTTTAGCTTCGTGTCACAAATAGCGCTGCGAACCCGCGTCTTGCGAGTAGCCTCGCCCATGTTCCAATTAGTGCAAGCTTCCGCTGGTCAGTAGCCGCCTCGCCGCCATGTTGGCAAGTCGTGCCCATATATTACCGCTTGGTGTGTTTTAGGCCGATATACTCATTCACAGGAGTCTTAAGTTGTTGAAACTCACCTTAAGTTGAGATAAATGTGCGATGAGTTGATTTTATTAGATAAAACTAGATAAACATAACATATAACATAACATATATGACATTTGTATAGCGCCTGTTTCCAGGAAATAATCCTGCTTAAAGGCGCTTAGGCAGGCTGTTAATTGTCAAAGCAGTGATTAAAAAGAAATGTCTTGAGTTTTGATTTGAATACATCAAGCGTATTCGACCGACGAATGTCGATGGGAAGTGCGTTCCACAAACTTGGTGCGGCATTACTGAACGATCTGGCACCGTATGACGACATATTTGGGGATTTTGGGACTTGAAGAAGATACTTGTCCATCGATCGAAGTTCCCTTGCAGGTTGGTATTGAGCAGTAAGTTCCTGTAGGTAGCTTGGCGCGGTTCTAATAGCAGCCTTAAAGGTGAGCAGAAGAATTTTGTATACAATACGTTTTTCCACAGGAAGCCAATGAAGGGTACGCATGATGTGTTGAATGTTATCCCTGTGCTTTCCTTTTGCAACAAGGCGGGCGGCCGTATTTTGGGCGTGTTGCAGTCTTGCGATAAGGTACGAATGGGCTCCATATAGCAGCGAATTGCAGTAATCAAGCCGAGATGATATGAATGCGTGTACAAGAATTTCGGTTGTGGATTGGTTCAGGTACTTCCTTATGCTGCCTAATCTTCTGATCTGATGAAAGAGAGATTGAGTTGACTTCATAATATGTGGTTTTCCAGTAAACTGTGCATCCATCAGAACACCAAGGTTTCTGGCTGTATCTGATGTAGGCACACTCATATCGCCAATAATAACTGGGCCAAACAACAGTTGGCATTTGTACCGAGATGCTAAAAATAGAATTTCAGTTTTGTCCTCATTAAGTTTTAGAAAACTGTTTGCCAACCATGATTTTATCTGCTGGATGCATTCTTTCAATTTGGTTTGTGCATCATTCGCATATTTTTGCGTCGGAGCAAATGTAAAATAAATTTGGGTGTCATCAGCATGTTGGTGGTATTGCAGACCTTGTTCCTTAAAAGATTTCCAAGTGGTAATATGTAGGCAGTAAATAATAATGCCCCTAGGACTGATTCCTGTGGCACACCACATGGTAGTTGGTGTGTTTCAGAATACCAGCCTTCAACACAGACTCGTTGTAAGCGATTTGATAGGTATGACTTGAGCCATGCGAGGCATTTTCCATTTAGGCCGAAACTGTCGGACAGGCGACGTAACAGGATTTCGTGATCGACAGTGTCAAAAGCGGCGCTGAGGTCAAGAAGCACGAGAGCAACAGCATGGTGCTGGTCAACAGCACAAGCAATGTCATTGTATACTCAGAGAAGTGCAGTCTCGGTACTATGGGCAGGTTTGTAGGCTGACTGATACTTGTCGTCAAGTCGATTGGCTAATTTATAGTCCTGAAATCGATTGGCTACAACCTTCTCTGTTAATTTGGATATGAAGCTCAAATTTGAAATTGGTCTATAGTTTTTAATTAATTCAGGATCCAGATTGCTAGAGAAAGATTAACGATTTGTGTTATAACAGGAAGAAGGATATCCATGCTTTCTTTTAGTATCCATGTTGGTAGTGGGTCTAAATCACACGACGTTGGAGCTGCCTTAGTGATATATTTACGTATTTCACGTTCCGTTGCTTGTTTGAATTCACTTAGCTCAGAGTCACAACATTTCTCAGGGACCGCGTCTGGTGGGCTGCATTGCATATTCGCTAATTCCAATCGGATGGTATGTATTTTCTTTGTAAAAAACACTGCCAATTTATCCGCCAATATTTTGGGAGACAGACTGACCGGTAGCTTGGTCTCTTCCCTTGCACGTGTCAGTTTTTCTACAATCTTAAAAAGTTTATGTGGATCATTGGTGCTCTCCTAAAACACAAGAACACAGATCATTCCGTTGAATTCGCAAAATTAATTGCGGTAAGACTAACAGGTTGTGCAGCACTCCCGTACTTGGTTCGAAAGAGCTATATATAATACAAATAGGCAAAACAGTCATTGAGGAAAGTTTCACAAACCATTACCATGTGGTTTCTTAACTTATTAGTTACGTGTCAACACAAACCCCTCACCATAATGACTATTTACGTGTGTGAACACAAACCCCTCACCCTAATGACTATTTACGTGTGTGACCACAAACCCCTCACCCTAGTGACTATTTACGTGTGTGACCACAAACCCCACACCCTAGTGACTATTTACGTGTGACCATAAACCCCTCACCCTAGTTACTATTTACGTGTGTGACCAAAAACCCCTCACCCTAGTGACTATTTACGTGTGTGACTATAAACCCCTCACCCTAGTGACTATTTACGTGTGTGACCACAAACCCCTCACCCTAGTGACTATTTACGTGTGTGACCACAAACCCCTCATCCTAGTGACTATTTACGTGTGTGACCATAAACCCCTCACCCTAGTGACTATTTACGTGTGTGACCATAAACCCCTCACCCTAGTTACTATTTACGTGTGTGACCACAAACCCCTCACCCAAGTGACTATTTACGTGTGTGACCACAAACCCCTCACCCTAGTGACTATTTACGTGTGTGACCATAAACCCCTCACCTTAGTAACTATTTATGTGTGTTGACACAAAACACTGCAAACTACTGAAAATTCTTTTTAGCGAATCGAGGTAACAAGACAAGCTCTGGATATATAAATGCAAACAATGGAGACTATCAAGTGAGGTTCGCTTATATTCAATGGCAAAATGGTGATGTAACGATGCCATTCCTTTCTTAATCATTCAAATACATGATCAAACTCAGCGCTCTTTTGGAAGTTCAGTTACTTCACGCATATTCTTTGTACATTTTGTATTGTTAGCGATAAATTTTGTTATGCAAATTGGCATTAAATCTGAAGTATGTAATTAAGGTTAATGCCGTACCATCAGTTCTACACCAAAAAGACTTCGCAGTCAAGTTTTGGATTAAGTGCATGTGAATCACTCGATGATAACAAAAGAACAGAAGGTTATAACTGTCTGCAGCTAAATTGTGAACTGCGTCGCAGCTACCACGATGTAAATCACTATTCCTTTATGAGATCGGTTCCTGAAAGTCATATCGTATGGGTCAGGAGGCATTGCATAATGTCTTTTTGTCCTTTCCACGGCGGAATTTGAACGGCGACTGACCGGCAGCTGTTGGTTCAATGAAATGAGGTCATCCTAGATGACCCTTTAATTGTCTTCACCAAAATAAACATTTTAAGCAGCGAAATAAGATCTCCAGGTCGCCGAAAGAGACAAGACCGATGAAAACGCTCTCAGGAAACAGGTCAGTTGCCTGTCTCGTCCGACTTTGACATTGAACGGCGTTTATTTGATTTCAGGATCAAAATTTATTATTTCCAATACAACCTCCCCTTTTAATCATAATGATTGCTTGATGTTTATATAGATTATCTGACTTTCATTCTACTTTGAAGAGAACTGTTAGAAAATTATGCAGGTATACATGTGATAGAACCTTAAGGTTCTTTATAGCACCCCAGGGTTCAACATATAACCCACAATAACCTTTATTTCTAAGAGTGTAGTTACACAACTAGGCTAAAGTAAAGTCATTGTCTTGGTGGGTGACTTGCCAGGGATGTCCCTAAATGTGTGTCAATATTTCAAGTCTAAATGGATAAAAATGAAGACTGACCTCAATTTATCTTATGGCTGCTGTAACATCTAGTATAAAAAATCCTCAGAACAAATGCTTCGGGTATCCAACATAGATAATGGTTGTCCAGCCCCACAGTGGATTGACATCACCACACATGAGTTTGCCCAGTGCAGGAGTTAAGGGCCCTGAACATATCATATCACCACATCATTGCACTATGAGTGTAACAGTATAGAATATATGTTATGCTTATCAGCTTGTAGTCTCGTTAGCTTTCAGGCCTCATGTGTGGTATATTTTGTGGCAGATTTAAACATAGCCATATATGCATATTTATTGGGGTTTGCATTGGCTTGGTTTGTGGTATAAATTAAGTGTTAGTGCGCTGAACAGGCTTATAGCCCGTGAGTATTAAACACATCTGGGTACTGAATGACACCTGTCACCCCAGCCCTGTACACGTATAAAATCACTAGACTCAGTACAGGTCTACCAGGGGCGTAGCCAGGCTAGAAGGAATGTTACGCACAGACGGGGGAGAAATCTACAGTTCCAGACAGTAAAGTGGGATTCAAGTCAGCTGGTAACCACTGCTATGCGGTGGGTTGCGCCCACGAGAGTTCATCAGCGGACTGCAAGTTCTATTCCTTTCCCATCAACCAACACTGGAGAAATACTTGGGAGATAGCTGTCAACAGGCTTGCTGATGATGAGCATGGCAGAGAAATTTATGGAAAGTTGTGGTCACCTAAAAAACATAACAGGTTGCGCTCTTGCCACTTCTCACAAGCTCCTAGCCCTACAACACGTCTAAGTAGACGTCTTACTCTGTCTGAAAACGACGCAATGTTAAACAAATTGAGAGCCATTCATACAACTACTAAACACCAAACATACCCAAGTGACGGAGTTTTGGAATGCAATGATGTTCACGGACAATTTTATAGCTTTGTGGCGGGGGATTTCATTCGTTGTAATTAGTTATAGTTCGATCAATTTGGAAGCGGTAAAAAGTCCGAAGCCCAGCAACATATTTGTTTTCAAGTTCAAGACCTCGTACATCGCGCATGCTCAGAATGGCCTGACCCATCGACGATTATTGCTTCCTGCTTCTGAACTCGATAACATACAGCAGATTGTAATCAAAATGCTTCGCATGCTAAGCAGAGAGGCAATTCGGATGAGGCGGCGGGAAATCGCGGGAAATCACGCGACCCAATAATTTCCAAAATGGCGGTCATCGTTTCGCGATTTTTCGGAAATGATATATAGATGGCATTTCTTAAAGAATAGCGTCGATCGGGGGTAAGCTTTTTGGTGCGCTATGACTTTTTTTTGTACAGGCTCTTGATATATGTTGTTTTCTAGATGCGCGGTGCAGCACTTAAGCCAAACGCATGTTTTAATGTGCGCCCAAAATGTTGAAGCAGAACGGTATATATTCATATTACCGTTGGACCGGAGCTAGTATATTGTATATCATTTGTATGTAATTTGTTGTGACACTGGTTGTTTAAATGTACACGAGTATTGCACATGTTAATGCATTAAGCATGTACTATTATTGCGTCATAAGATTGTCATGTAAACATGTATTAAAGTGTGCTTTGTCAAAATAAAAAAAATATTTTTTATATAGGCTTACAGCCTGTGAATCGTCAGCTATCAGTGTTTTTTGCTCATCTGTTGTTGGTTACAAAGCACTTTAAATAACCTTCAAAGAATAATTAACCAGTGATAACTTAGTATATGTTAAAGATTTTATGGTATAAATCTAATTTATATATTGTGTTAATGCAATACACAAACAATAGATGGGCATGTAAAAAACATTTACTTACATCAATACTGGGAGCAGTATAACGACAAGTGCATGAAATAATGATAACAGCAGCATGAATTTATATATTTTACTTTTAAGAACGAATTGACAAGGATGGAATGTATACAAACAAATCACTTAGTCATCAGGTAGTATCACAATAACAATATCTATATATACAGGTTGGGAGTGCAGTAGTTTACCCTCTGTCCACCATTACTACATCACCAGCATTATGTGACTTGCATCTATACGTCTAATTATGATGTCTGACGCTCCCCCCCCCCCCCCCCCCCCCCATATCGGACACATCCCCGGTGTCTGACTAAACAGGCCTGTATAATCTAGAACATTCGGATTTTGGTAAAGTCATCGAAGCATGGAGCTGCTTACTCTCGCATTGTCTCTCTTGAGGGCATAGAACACAGACGTCTAGTAGGGCTAACACTATAATAGCCCCGCCCCAGTCGGACGGGGGTAGTATACATATATTAGACGTCGTGCACGGCTAACACTATGCATAACTTGTGTTACTTAAGTGTATAGAGGTAGTAAATATGTGCCGCGCGACGGGGTATGTTGGTCTCGGCTTGTACGACGGGTTTTGTTGTGCCTCGTTCTTGAACGACGGGGTATGTTATCCAGCTGCAATCTGTACGACAGGTGTTTGGGGGGCTTCGTGTTGTATGACGGGGTATATTTTCCTCTTCTCATCTGTACAGCAGGTTTAATTTATATTTTATTTCAGTATGTCGATATTTTCTCCCGGGATTTACCACCGATCGTTGACAATGCAAATGCAATGAATGGTCCCTTGTGTAACGCGACTGCGCAATGTAATCAGAAATCAGCTGACCAGATTTTGAGATTTGTCCGACTCTATTATCATGCTTACGACGTAAGGTGAGTTATACATTTGAATAATACCTTGTACGACGGGGTACGTATTTTGCCATTTTCGCCTTGTACGACGGGTTACACTTTCGCGTAATACCTTGTACGACGGGGTTAGCCGTGCACGACGTTTATTAACGTCGTGCAAAGATCGTAATCCGGCCACACAAATTCTGAAAAGTTCATGTTTATTTTGAACGACAAGATCGGTTTCTGCGCGCATGCGCAGACAAGGTTCCTCGCAAGCGAACTTTTTCTTTCTGAATTTTATTATTTGAGTATATGTGTCATTTTGTCAGTGATTATCTTTTTTGAAATATCTACTTTGAAGGGCGATATGTATTCAACGATATCACATTGACATTTAAAAAAAGATAACACTAATTGATTCCCGTAGTCTGGAGGGGGCACTTGGCCTTGTCCTACGTAGGGTTGTGCCCCGGGATCTCAAAAACCTGTACCCGTCATACAGGGTAGAAATGGCAAGAGCATACCCCATCCTACAATTATGAGGTCAACAAAACCCGTCGGGAGGCCGAAAAAACCTACCCCGACACATGTATACTACCTCTATATACTTAAGTGCCCCTTCCTCCGGGACCTGCAGCCACATGGCGAGTGAAAATGAAACTGCGTAATGTGACGTCATATCCCCAAAACTGGGGCTGCCGTAAACGAAAGTTGTGATTCTAAAAGTTCATTTGACAATTGCTAAATAATAACGAGACAGTGGATAATCAAAATAGGCCGGAGAAGCGGATATTCATCTCATTTGTCAACATATATATTTACGTAAGTACACAACTTGGTGGTAAGCCGCGGAGACGCGAAATAAAAAAAATTGCCACACGACCCACATATCCTCACTCACGACGGTATATATTTATATTACCGTCGTTCGCGGCTACGACGGGGTATGCTTTTAGCCATTTTCACCTAGTACGACGGGTACGAGTTTTCGAGGTCTCTTGGCTGACCACTATCCGGCATATGGTCAAGTGCACAATAACACCACGCTCAGGTTTCAAGTCGTCGCTTAACGCACTGTCAGTAAACAACGCGACCGCTTGCTGGTGCTGTTGGCGCCTGTTATGTCACACCACAAAAATGGTGTCGAATATAAAATCAGCCCGGAACAATTGTTAAACAAAAAACTATATTTCTCCCCGTCTTTAAAACAGGAGATATCAGTCAATGGGTGTCCATGATATTATAATCTCGTTCACTTGGTTGGAGTATCACTTTAAAGACACATTCTGGTCGGTGCCAGGTTAAATTTTTATAATATAACGGGTCTTTTACGGTTGCTAAAATAACTCGATTGTTATCTTTTCTTGAGTTGGGAACAACAAATCATTGATAATTCATTGATTGCGTCGTATTCTCCGAATTTTGTTTACAAAATATGCTAATAAGTAGCGTTATGCAGCTCCCGTTCGAAGGGATCGCAATACTCTTCATAACCCCAATCAGTTATATGATATTAACATCAACTTCTAAGGCAACGCGCCTCTGTTCTGCGTTTTATGCTTTTGATAGTTCAAGATCAGATTTCGAATCGACAGCTGGCGGTTAACTCGAATGTACATTCGCATGAGAAAAAGTTCACCAATAAATCCGTGTTGCGTTGTCAAGATGCTCACTCCATCGCGAGTGTCACGCATGCTCGGAGAATGCTCGAGTTCACTACTGGCGAGTCGGGGAACAAAGGTGTACGCTTAAGTCATTGTTTCGCTTCAGCCCTTGTTACTTTGTCTTGTCCATCAGGTTTTGTAAGTGATATGCTTACTCACGTGACTGACACCGCGGACTTAGCAGACCTTCAGACATGGCTACTCTCAATGGCCCCTGATTCGCTATTGGTAAGTCGCCTACTTTCATTTTGGGGGTAATTGGTAATTAATTGTCTGAAAGCGACGACCGATTTAACGGCCTTCGGTAGAGTATCAGCACCAGAATTCTTGTTGCACGTTGTTGTTGACCAAATGCTAGTAATACCAAAGACCTAACTGCTATGCTAGGAGGGCTCACTCGCGCCTCGGACCTACAACATATGTGAACACACCAACTGTGAGCAGGGCGCAGCTTTGTCGTTCTGTCTCTTAAAATCGAACGGAATTGTCTGATAAATTTTGGGGCATGGTCGCATTAACCAATCAGAAGACTCAAAGGGTAGATAACTGAGAAATTGGATCAACTGTGCCATGTGCTTTTGTAAATTATATGGTAGCGCCACCTTACGACGGGCGTGTGTTTCACATTTGCATACTCACCCCATAGTTAGTCAAGGTGAGCCTCTTAGCATAGCAAATAACTCTTTGGTAATACTCTCACGGATTTGGGTATCTCTATGTACTGGAATGAGTTATTTGTACATCAGTATGACTGACCTACTTATAGGTGTCAGGTTTACTGCGCAGCAAGCTGCTGGGGAAACTCGATTGTGACGTTGTCGTGAACTCATTGCTACATCCTAGTGTTGTGCTGATCAAATCGGAGAAAAGACAGGTTGGTTTGATCGTGATCATAATGCACTTATTACCACCAAGATGTGATGATTAAATTGATCATAACGTTTAAAGCCTGTTGACAGCTATCTTCCAAGTATTTCTCCAGTGTGGGTTGATAGAACTTGCAATCCGCTGACAGTATTTTGACGATTCTCAGCAAGTAGGATAATTGTTGTGGTTATGGCTGTTGTGGCGTGGATGGTGTTCAGGGTCTATTCACCACAGACGTAGATAACTTGTCCGAGTTCCTGGCGGCTGATGAAGTTCTCGACTGGACGGCTGCGTCAGTTTTCACTGGTGAGTGTCTTCAATAGAATATTTATCATTCAAGATATTTCTTTTTAATGACGAACTAGCCGTCAACGTAAAACGCTTTCTATATATGATGGCTCTTTCTATTTTGCCACCCTGTACATCTATATTTGATATACCTCTTGTCACCCTGTGGATGTATTCATTCATGATTGCGCCGTGCACTAGTAACCTAATGTCGGTGTCTGTCAATACATGGCGATATCAGTCTCGTCCGCTGTTATCTTGTCACTGAGCAAATGTAACTGGTTCGTTTGGTCATCCGAGCTTTACAAGTTCCATAGCCAGTAGTGTCTGGACTCTCTTCCTTTTGTAGCCATAACTATAGACTCTAGTCCGTAGGTCATATAGTCATGACATAGCTATCTACGTCACAGCAAAAGTATCAAGCGTTAATTAGCATGATGAGTCCATCGTTCAACAGAGAAGCGCGGACACATTTAATGAATGACTATATACGCACATGTATTACCTGTTCTTTAACAGATTAACATAGTTCAATCAAACACTTGCACAACTGACACAAATGTATACTCAGAAAATATACTGGTAAGGGAATCGAATTTATGATGAACTGAGAAGTGGACAATTATTGAGAAAAAGAGCTAAGAGACAGTAGAGAGATTGATAGCGCATTTATTCGCAAATCTAAGTTTACAAACAATTTACAATTTGGTAAGCAGTAGAAATATAAAATGTCAGAGTAACAATTAGCTTATGTCAAGAAATACAATGAGCTCTTTGGCTTCTTCAGGGGTAAGAGAGGTTGACGTATGACCTTCAAGCTACAGACACAGGTCTTGCAATGCGCATATTGTTGCACTTTCGTCAGTAGAATCTTCATTCAATAACAATTCACGTATACATGATTCATGTTTCCTTCAACAATTCCACCAAGGACTACCGTAAAAGCTTGTACAAAAGCCGCATCTGGACATTTGTACGATACAATAATTCTCCTACAACCTTTTTGATATTTGCATCATTTTCATGACCAATCTAAATTTCAAGGTGAACAGCCTTATTAAACTTTCTTAAAATGATGATACGTTACAAGTTCATTCATTTAAGCAAATTCCATATGTTGTTCTTTGTACGTGTAGGTGTAGCCATAGGTTTGACTAGCGTCCTACAGGACATTGCCACAAGATACAATGGCCGCATGGATATGGGCGGCCCATCCTACTTCGCCGTTTCCAATAGACCCTCCAACAACTCATCCCGGTAAAAGCCAGTAAATGTTATTGTACATACTGTGTTACAGTGACACTTATAATTATCAACGTAAAACACGTTAAATGATAATTATTAAATATTTTCGTCTATTATCTTATGTGCTTGACCCAAAGCGAAGGGGTGTAATCTGCGATGATGTTTGGCGTCCCAGGTCGCTGCCCTCTCATTGCCACCTGAGGTCGCTGTGTCAGCAAAACATCGAAACAATAGTGCGGGAATGGAAGTTCAGTAACGCCAGCAGTATAGCTTACATCACATGGCTGGTCAAGATGTTCCCGTGTGTGGGTGTAGTGGATACGCAGAGCGGTCAGCTGATCGCCTGGGGCCTTACTCAGCATTATGGAGCTATTGGAATGCTGCATGTACTGCCGCAGTACAGGAGGCGGGGGCTGGGGGAGATTGTCGTTATGACTCTGGTGGAAGACATAAGACAGCTCGGTTACAGACCATACGCATGCGTCGAGAGGGAGAACTTGGCCTCGGTTCAGTTGTTCGAGAAATGCGGGTTTGAGGTGACTGAGGGGAGCTTCGTATGGATAAGGTACGGGGGTCAGTCGCCGTCCATGTAAGGAATGACGTGGTAATACGACATCATAATAACACGTCCGAATACGGACAACCTGACAAATTGTCTACTTGTCTATAAAAACACTGATCGGAAAATACTTGATTTATTGTATCTATATCTCCGAGTAACCTATAACACGGACAATGACTGACTTCTACAGCTCATAGAACTGTACTAACACGGACATTACACGCAGCTACAGCTCAGAGTAATATGAATACACGAGAAAACGTAGGCTACAAGAGTTCATAGCGACCCCAAAATGCGGACTACAATAGCTCACAATAATCAACCCAAATGGACAATACTCGCCGGGATAGCTCACCATAATCAAACAACATGGACAATACACGCCGCTATAGCTCACAACTATAATAATAAAAAGAACAATACTCGCAGCTATAGCTCACAATAATCAACCAACATTGACAATATTCGACGGGATAGCTCACCATAATCAACCAGGATTGACAATGCTCGCCAAAATAGCTCACCATAATCAACCAACATGAACAATGCTCGCCGGGATAGCTCACCATAATCAACCAACATGAACAATGCTCGCCGGGATAGCTCACCATAATCAAACAACATGGACAATACACGCCGCAATAGCTCACAATGATAATAACAAAAAGAACAATACTCGCAGCTATAGCTCACCACAATCAACCAACATTGACAATACTCGCCGATATAACTCACCATAATCAACCAACATGGACAATACACGCCGCTATAGCTCACAATAATCAACCAACATGGACAATAAAGGCTGCTATAGTTCACAATAATCAAACAACATGGACAATACTTGCCGATATAGCTCACAATAATCAACCGATATGGACAGTACTCGCCGATTTAGCTCACAATAATCAACCAACATGGACAATACACGCCGCTATAGCTCACAATAACCAACCAACATGGACAATACTTGCCGCTATAGCTCACCATAATCAACCAACATGGACAATACTCGCCTATATAGCTCACAATAATCAACCAACATGGACAATACACGCCACTATAACTCACTATGATCAACCAACATGGGCAATACTCGCCGATATAGCTCACAATAATCAACCAACATGGGCAATACTTGCCGAAATAGCTCACCATAATCAACCAACATTGACAATACTCGCAACCTCACCATAATCAACCAACAATGGACAATACCGCCGCTATAGCTCACAATAATCAACCAACATGGACAATACACGCCGATATAGCTCACAATAATCAACCAACATGGACAATACACGCCGATATACTCACGCCAACTAACATGGACAATACATATATAGCTCACAATAATCAACCAACATGGACAATACACGCCGATATAGCTCACAAATCAACCAACATGGAATCAACTCACACATCAACCAACATGGACAATACACGCCGATATAGCTCACAGTAATCAACCAACATGGACAATACACGCCGATATAGCTCACAATAATCAACCAGGACAATACTCGCCGATAGCTCACCATAATCAACCAACATGGACAATACTCGCCGATATAGCTCACAATAATCAACCAACATGGACAATACTCGCCGATATAGCTCACAATAATCAACCAACAATACTTGGAAATATAGTTCAACCAAATCAACCAACATGGACAATACTGCCGCTATAGCTCACAATAATCAACCAACATGGACAATACACGCCGATATAGCTCACAATAATCAACCAACATGGACAATACACGCCTCTATAGCTCACAATAATCAACCAACATGGACAGTACACGCCGATATAACTCACAGTAATCAACCAACATGGACAATACACGCCGCTATAGCTCACAATAATCAACCAACATGGACAATACACGCCGATATAGCTCACAATAATCAAATCAACCAACATGGACAGTAAACGCCGCTATAGTTCACAATAATCAACCAACATGGACAATACACGCCGATATAGCTCACAATAATCAACCAACATGGACAATATAGCTCACAACCAACATTGACAATACTCGCCGATAAAACTCACCATAATCAACCAACATGGATAATACACGGACACATACACGCTCACAACCAACACGCTATACAATACACAATAATCAACCAACATGGACAATACACGCCGCTATAGCTCACAATAATCAACAACATGGACAATACTCGCCGATAAAACTCACCATAATCAACCAACATGGACAATACAGGCCGCTATAGTTCACAATAATCAACCAACATGGACAATACACGCCGATATAGCTCACAATAATCAACCGACATGGACAGTACTCGCCGATTTAGCTCACAATAATCAACCAACATGGACAATACACGCCGCTATAGCTCACAATAATCAACCAACATGGACAATACTTGCCGATATAGCTCACAATAATCAACCGACATGGACAATACTTGCCGCTATAGCTCACAATGATCAACCAACATGGACAATACACGCTGATTTAGCTCACAACAATCAACCAACATGGACAATACACGCCGATATAGTTCACAAAAATCAACCAACATGGACAATACACGCCGATATAGTTCACAAAAATCAACCAACATGGACAATACACGCCGATATCACTCACAATAATCATCCAACATGGACAATACACGCCGATATAGCTCACAAAAATCAACCAACATGGACAATACACGCCGATATCACTCAACCACAATAATCATATAGTTCACATGGACAATACACGCCGATATAGCTCACAAAAATCAACCAACATGGACAATACACGCCGATATCACTCACAATAATCATCCAACATGGACAATACACGCCGATATAGCTCACAAAAATCAACCAACATGGACAATACACGCCGATATCACTCACAATAATCATCCAACATGGACAATACACGCCGATATAGCTCACAATAATCATCCAACATGGACAATACACGCCGATATAGCTCACAATAATCATCCAACATGGACAATACACGCCGATATAGCTCACAATAATCATCCAACATGGACAATACACGCCGATATAACTCACAATAATCATCCAACATGGACAATACACGCCGATATAGCTCACAATAATCAACCAACATGGACAATACACGCCGATATAGCTCACAATAATCAACCAACATGGACAATACACGCCGATATAGCTCACAATAATAAACCGACATGGACAGTACACGCCGATATAGTTCACAATAATCAACCAACATGGACAATACACGCCGATATAGCTCACAATAATAAACTATGATGGAGCCGGTTAGCGCGTCGTTGTGGTTTAAGTTTGTGGCTTTTCGACCTGCTGGTTTAAGATCCCAAGGTGTTAAAATCGCGATTATGGCTCTACTGTCTCAGGCAGTGGACGCATCCAACTAGATGGCTCTATTGTATCGTATCCAACCTTCGTCCGCGCGGCGTGAGTTTCGCACCCAGTTCTAGACCTTGTTGGTCTTGTGACTATACAGACTTTAATATTTCATTAATGTCAAACAATGTTCACATTATTCAACCAACATTGGTAATTAAGGCTTCTATATTTCATATATTTCAGCCAACGTACACGATGCGTGCTTCTTCATCTCATAAGGACCGGTCAATATGGACAATACATGCTATTATGACTCACAATAATCAACCATCATGGACAATGGACACTAAACGTTTCTATAACAAGGACACGATCACGGGGGCCATTGTTCGCGTAACCATCTCCCAGCTACTGGCTTGTTAACACTGAGCGTTGAATTGGTCAGCTCCTCAAGGGCGCAGTGACAATACAGAAAAACGCCTGCTGTGAATAAGGAACTCGGCTAACTCTTAGTCGAAGCCTCTTCCTCAAACGACTAATCTGCCTCTATTTACTGCTGGTACGAGAGTTGGCACCTCGTTCTGTGTGTGGATTTTATTTTTTTTTTGTGGTTATAAGGACGGTGATGATTGGATATAGTGATTTTCAACCGGATGTTTACATCAAGATAAAACAGGCAGTCGGGAAAGTCAGACATAAAATAGCTTAACACGGTTTGATCGTGAGTCTTGGACGGGCCTGGTTGGCCCCTGATCTGCCCACACAGCGCCCCTGGCGGCAAATGGCTGAGTCAATAACTCACTCAACCAATGCACAACAGTAAATCCCATTGCACTGCCATTCCACAGAAAGTCATTATTTTTATTACTTGTCTGACTCCCTTTGTTCCAAACTGATCGCTTTCTTACTGCATTCGTTAAGCGATACCAAGGCGCCGCCAAGTGGCTGACTTGCCTAAAAAAACACACGCCTGCCGTTAATGGTCGCATAACGACATCCTTCGCGCGACACGCTCCACCTCCACAATCGCCAACCTACCGGTCTTGTTGACTTTTTTTTTCGTGAAGAGAGGGTTGAAATTAAGAAATGGGTCAAGGTATGGTGGGGAGGGAGAGGGGCCAGACAAGGCGGGATCAGGAGGGTGGAATGGAATAATTACCAGCCCCTTAGAGAATTGTTATCGAGTGGGCGTTTGATACCAGCGAACTGTTCCTTCACATTGTCCATGGAGGACAGAGAAAGAGCAGCACCCAGCATGTGCTTTTTGTCGAATAACTGTTCCAAATCTGAATACCACACGTGCGTGCCAAAAGAACAGATGGCATAAGGAGGTTCAACAACACTGTATGGGCCATTCTCTGTTAAGTGACAATCAGGGTTCCATATGCTGACCGATGTACTAAAGGGACATATATATATATATATACATATATGTATATATATATATATATATATATATATATATATATATATATATATAGATATATATATATATATATATCTATATCTAGATATATAGATATATATATATATATATATATATCTATATCTCTATATATATCTATATATATATGTGTGTGTGTGTGTATATCTATATATATATATATATATATATATACATAAATATACACATATATATATATGCATATATATATATATATACATACTTTGTATATATATACATATTTGTATATATATATATATTTATATATATATCTCTATCTCTCTCTCTATATCTATATATATATCTATATATCTATATATATATATATATATATATCTCTATCTATATATATATATATATCTATATCTATCCCCCTCCCTTTTTCGCTATAATCGATCGCCTTAGCGATGCATTATCAACATGACGAATAATATATTTGTTCTCGTTGGATGAAAATAAATCCCCAGTTTCAACAAAACTATATTTATTTATGCCTTTGCATGCATATATTCGTGTTAATATGTAAGTATACACAGCTGTCCATGGGTATTATAATTTGAATAAAAATAATATTTATTGATTGATATTTATACATATAAAATTGCACAACAGTATTTATTTCAATTATGAAAATGTCCTCATTATATCTGTCGATTATAATTATCAAAACTAAACAAACACAAGTACAATTCCGGAACCAGAGCCTAATTTTTAAAATGTTTTGTAATTCCTTATGTAATACACACTATAAACGATGCTTAAAAATCACGGTTAAAATCCCTTTATGAATTTCAATAGCAAACATATGGATAATGGGCACAGCATGCTTATTCGTGGATTGTATTGTAAGTTTATCTCAATGATATGTTTGATTAGTGACTGCTAAATATTTAAGTCTTTGTGGCATCCTGCCAAAAAAAATAGCGTGGTGTATATAGTACGGGTTTATGCGTCCCCAAGCGATCGTGTGGCTGCTTCATGTCAAGAGCAAATGGATGTATATATACAATCATTTATTTCCAGATTGTTATTGAGGGCATTTCTATGGATATTAAATTTGAATTCTTATGTTTTCAGCGTATTTGCAACCGAATTTGTGAACGAAGTGCACGAATACTACGGTTAACTTTAGTTACATTCCATAAATAATCCGTTTATGTACCTGAGTATGTGTGTGTATGTGTGTGTGTGTGTGTGAGTGTGCGTACACTTGGCTCAGAATAAGATTTTTCAGGGGGTGGTTCCTCTGCGTACCACTCTACTCGGTTTACCTGCCCAAAGTACACCTTAATATGACTCAATGATGCGAGTATTAATTTATAGCTTGCCCACTGAGTTTGAAGTGGTTTGGGGAGGGGTGTGGGAGATTGGCGTTGGGTAAATGGCTGGCTGGTGTAGTTGTGTACATAGTATGGCGTACGTCTGTGCCCAGAGGTGTACAAAGTACAACCATGGTGAGGTGAGGGTATCCCAAAGCCACGGCATGCCTGCCAATGCCCCCGCCATATGAGCAATACAATTGGTCGGGGGAGATGCCGCCATTTTGTATGCTGAGTCCAGAGCCCCATGATTTGTGAACGGGGCCCCAGAACCAGGATTTACAACAACCTAGGTAAAGTCCATCTTTGTTCATAACCCCCCCTTCTCCTCGCCATACCTTCTTTGGTAAAACTTTCCCACCATTTGACTCAATAAGTTATTACTTACTGCATAATTAAGAACGAAAAGGCAAATTAACTTGACCACTTTTGTGTGAATACTGCTCTTGTTTCCGGTAGAAAGTTGGAACACTCGCTGAAGCAGACGACACCTAGCCCATTGTTTCTTTGCGAACTCGTATTCGTCATGCAAATCGAATGAAAATTGAGACAATATAATCCAAACTTACATCGAGGTGAGTGATAGAATTATTCCCTTCTTTTTGTTTCCAAAATAAATGATAAATATTCCACAGGTTTCGGAAATTCGTTCTCGGGAATTTAGTTGCTGCCTAAATATCCGTTCACGTCAGATGCGCCATGTTGTTGATTTCCTTCGTTTGTTGTGACCTCCGTTGGTTGGTGTCAGTTGAGCGCTCCATGAAGTCTGCATTTGTAGTCTAAGACCTTTCCTACAAATGAGTCTCCGATATCCCTCTCTTCTCAAGCCCATGTAAAATGCCAGTATCTTGGTTGCGAGGTCAAAGAGTGATGATAATCATTGCGGTTCTCTTCTCATTATCTCTGCCAACATCTCATAAAAACGGTATACATTAGGGCCTTTCCTTTATCAGCTGCCTGCTATCGCCATAATCTAGCACCATTCCGTCTGATTTATCGCGAACATTTTGTCTAGAATGTCACAAGCAGGTATCCAGACAAGAGCCATGCATTGCAGCATGGGCAGGTACCACTTCTGAAAGCAAACTACCCAATAGCAGAGGAAAAAGGAGGAAAAAACACTCCCTTCTCTCTCACTCACATTGTCCAAGATAATATCAAGATTAACATGGGCTCTGATAAACCTCTACACACGCGCGAGACATAGATAACACCAGAAACTAGCACTGATAACGCGGGTGCTCACAAATTTCTAGCCTCTAACAAACCATTAAAACACCCTTAGGAGCTACTCCAGTCAGCCCTTTAAAGCAGGAACTCAGGCGGCTATTTCATCGACGGCACATCAACTAGCCGATAAATACACATTTTATGCCGTAATAATATGCAGACGTTTGGATACCAAATATGGCGCTCGAGAGACTTCGAAGAGGACATGTATTAGGGTAAGCGACTCCGCATGTGTACAGTTTTGAAAATAGGAAATCTTAAATGCTAGGGAAGAACATATTTCATGCGACATTTGGTGAAGTGTCATGGCGGCTAGGTGTGGCAATGACGTACACGCAGCAGAGGGGTTGTTATGAGTTGGCGCACCTGAATATTGCACACAGGTCGACCAGGTGTACAAGGACTTTGACCAGCGGGCGTTACCTGTGAAATGACGCTGTAAGCTATCGTGGCTGGGGCGCACAATGTGGCCACCAATAACCAAATAACCCCATCCCAACTCCAACAAACCAAATAAATTACTGATTCAGGGTAATGCACTTCGCATTAGCATGATATATGTCGTATGGCCGACGCCGAGAGAAGCGTGGTGCGGGCATGAGGTTGGCTGGCGTCGCACCGTGCCATTAATTCTGTCGCGTGATAAGCAGTGTCCAGCGCTTGTGGTCGCTGCGAGGCACCTGTAAACTCTTCGTATGTATCCACATAGAATGACCACTCCAACCCATCATAAATATATACGCCTTACTTCCATCACTACTTGTCTCAGCATGCACCGGGTAATTGACCTAGAATGTATGCGCGGACTAGCATAACGATGCTCAAGCGTTGGTCGGCTTCGCGAAACCTTGTCCACAACAAAACCTGCAGGGTGTATATGGGTCATAAAGATGACTTAAGTGCCTGACACACAAAGACAATCCATAAATCTTGACATTTGCAAGAAAACTAAAGGCATGTATCTTGTCCACTACCCAAATATCAGTTATAGATATGTCCTTAATGAAATGAGTATAGACTTATCTGGATATCATGTGTTCAGTTCCTTTTGTATTTTTCAAAGAACATACATGGCTATATAGGTTTGTGTGTGTGTCGGCTCTTAATTTATTTTATAAGAATTAATAATGTCGTATTTTATTCCATATACATGAACCGTAAGTAGTACACTACTTACTGTTGCGCAAAAATAACCTGGGAAGCAGAGGGTGTGACAGGTGTGGTGGTGGTGGGGGGGGGGGGGGGGTGTTGAGGAGGAGAGAAGAATAAATATATATACTCAAAAATGTTCACTATAACTGCTCGTATAGCATTAAGCTCCAGCTGAACTCGCTGAACTACTTGATATTATAAATGAAATCCATTTCCTTATTTCTGGAATATTTAACATCCAAAAATGTAATTTTAAAATCTCAAAGCAGACACAAATCAGATATACAAACACACACACACACACACACACACACACACACACACACACACACACACACACACACACACACACACACACACACACACACACACACACACACACATACACACATACAAGCACACACACAAATTCGGTTTTGAATCAAAATTCCTCGACCGATTCCCCACTACGTTTAGTGTTGATATCGAGAAGTCCCATTTGTGACCCCAGGTATGTTTATGGTCTTTGTAAAGATCATTTCTCTTTATTTTGATGGGGCGTGAATTTTAACCCATGTATGGTACACGGTAGATACTACATACATCCGAAGCTGAAAAGGGGCGGAGTTTGAGCGATAACACCCAGCATGCGTATAGTTACTAGTCCAGATCGCTATTTATTTGGATATTATTGTAAACAAAGTTCGGAGGCTGTTTCAATACGTCTTAATCGATTGATCTTCGGTGTTCACAATAACATGAACGGTTATATATATATATATATATATATATATATATATATATATATATATATATATATATATATATATATATATATATATATATATATATATATATATATATATATATATATATATATATATATATATATATATATATATATATATATATATAATATATATACACCTGTTGTCCTAAATGTTGTACATGAGTTATATGTGAATATATAGCGAAACACTCCAAACGCAACACTCCCAGGCGAGCGCTCAGCCAGCAGGAGGATTCCCAAGCTTTCCTTGCTTTATTAATAATACGCGGTCTTCTCTCGGTCATTGCCGTCGTGGCCAGCCAGATTTTTCACACCTGCACACTTCAATTATAGATACTTACATTATTGTTGAAGTAGTCGTTTGCCCAGACGAGGTTGGCATCAAAAATTATACAAAACTAGAAATTGTTTGCTTTAATGTGATTTAGTAATTAGATACCCTACTCTGCCCCATCAGTCGTCTGTATTTTCATTTTACTGCCCACATGTGAAGTTCTTTGTGTCATGATATCCCGATGACGGAGGGGACGTTTGCAGCAAATGCAGAGCACTGTGTGATGAAGACAAGAATAGCGTGGATCAATGTAGACTTAGAAGGACTTGCTGTGGATAATTTACGATATTATAACCAAAAGTTCAGATGTAAATCGTAAAACGTTGACCATGAAACAACCCACTGCTTGTTTGAACACTTTTCACCCAAAGTGAGTTTGACATGGAAAAAAATCCCAACAGTTGGGTCATTGTGTAATTGCCCTTGACGAGACGAATTCGATTTGTATATCACTTGAACTTTAGCATACCTTTTTAAACCTGACCTGATTGAATCCTTTCATCATTGTATCTAAAATATGCCAAACTTCTCTTTAGGTTGACCCGACCCCTACATCATCGAGCAATGACCCCATGTGACTCGTTACCTAGTGACGTCATACTATTTATAGTCGGGACAGTTTATTTTATGGAAAGAGGACGTTAATTACGAATAGATACCAATCTATGAGGACATTAAGAGTGTGTATTATAGGCATCGTATCGGAGTTACTGAATGGTTTCCTTCTGATACACCATATATTTCGGGAATGTCGGTTTTTCCCTATAAATGGTTGGAAAGCTTCTGAGAAGCCTGGTTTAGTATATGGATACAATCCTAGCATTGAGTGATCGCAATTGAACTCCATGCTAACTATACGCCGTGTGAAGATTACATCCCAGTAATGTACGCGAGAAGAGAAAACTGCGGTTGCTTTCCCTCAGAATTCTATTGTTCTCATAAGCTCTTAATCTGTATCTTCTAGCGACGAATTGTGCAGATTCTGTTCAGTGGAGGGTCTTCTTAAGAGGCTTTGATTTGCTCTTATTTAGAGGAAACTGAAACACACACTATGATGAATCAATTAAGTTGAAACATTTACAGTAGAAAGTCCACAAACATTTATATATATGTATATATATATATATATATATATATATATATATATATATATATATATAGAGATATATATATATATATCTATATATATATATATATATATATATATCTATATATATACGGTTATATAAATATATATAGAGAGGGAAAGATTTACATATATACATAAACTATATATGTATACACGTATATACCTATATATATCTAGATATCTCTATATATATATATCTCTCTATATCTCTATATATCTCTTATATATCTATATATCTCTATCTATCTATCTCTCTATTATATCTCTATCTCTAGATATATATCTCTCTCTATATATATCTATCTATATATCTATATATCTATCTATCTATATATCTATACATATATATATGGAAATATTTCGCTTTGCGGCGAAGAGGCCTTGACCGCTGCGGTGTATATGATGAAAGGCTGCTCGCGGCCGTTCCGTAGACGCCGCAACGCGCGTCGGCACTAGCGTACTGTCTTTTCCACATCCTTTTCGTCCGTTCTACTGTGGCGTATCCCTACGCGCAGCGCGCTGTGTTGTTTTCCCGTCGCGGTTGATCAAAGCGGGGCGTCCTTAACCTGGGCCTCCTAGTACAGCCAAGACCATCCCAAAAAAAAAAATTAACAATCGAACTGAAATGCTGCTACAGTTTTATATATTTTCATTAGCTGGTTTTGATATTTGACACGACATGAAATACCTGGATTTCCATGTGTATGCTATCTCCTGCGATATTCACCCCAGGGCCAGGCAGTTATCGCCTTGAAAGTTTAACCCCGACTTACCTTGCTGAGATTAGCCTGGGCGACGCGCTGATCAGCAAGGTGTATACTTATTCCATGCTCTGTATCCGTAAATACACACGCTCAACCTGACAGCTCCGCGTGCACACGATCAAGTATACCCCTGACCCCTTACGCATATACCTCAAATCCAGTAAGTTGTGCCTTAGTTTGAGAAAGAGGGAAATAAATTAAGCGTAGTATGACTTAGCAAGATAACCGACATGAGTATAGAGCATGGGACACGACATGTCAGCCCCAGCTGGTCTCAGAGTCAGATTATAGAGATTATCTGATGACTGACCTTCCTGCACCTATCAACTCCCCACACACACCCTCACCTACAGAATGGTGAATATATGTTATTCTATGAGAGTCAGTAATTATTTTGTAAACGTTAGGAAATACATATATATTTCATTCCTATATATATATATATATATATATATATATATATATATATATATATATATATATATATATATATATATATATATATATATATATATATATATATATATATATATATATATATATATATATATATATATATATATATGTATATATATATAAGGTAAGGGTTACTTTGGTAGTGCTATGGATGTTGGTCGTGAGTGAGTGAGCTGGTCTGGTGCTCTCATGATGAGTATGGCTGCAACCACGCGTTGCTATTAAATCCTGATCACAAATGTCATACATTCTTATCAGTTGATGGTAAGGGACAATGTGCAATATGTCGGAGTGATAAGGATGAACGAGGGAGCGTACACAGATGTATACTATATAGCAGCGTGGCGGGTATTTGGACCAGTTTGACAGATGTCCCTGAGCAGCGTTCACTGGGATAGTAGGGGCTTTAGACACCTGTTGCATTGCGTGAGTCTACCTGTGACAGCTCCCCATGTGTACACACTGGGTAGGTGTGCGTTCGTTGCGCGGATTAGCGCACCTTCACTACTCCTCGTTTATACGAAGAGAATCAACATGTAGACATGTGACTCGTGTATGTACTGAGGAGTCTATGTTTTTTTTATCCTGTGTGTTTGGGCAGACGATCATTGCTTGACCACGACGCGCACCACGACTTCTGTTCCGCATGGCTAACCTCGCTGAGTCACCAGCCAATGAAAGCGGGCCAGGTCCCGTTGGCCCCGCCCCCTCGGCCTGGCAGCCGGCTGATGACGAACCAGGCACGCCCCACCGCCACGACGCCCAGGTCGGCGAACGTCAAAGAGCCTCCCCTGCGCGACGCGCGAGTTCTGAGGAGCACGACTCTAGCGACTATAATAAAGACGACATCTCCTCGGAGTCAGACAGTGAAGTCGAGTCATTGACATCAGAAACTTCTAGAGCTGCGAATTATCTCACCATGTCTCCAAACACACAGAACCTGAACCAGGGCCCGGTACCAGGAGACCGACCTCCTGGGTTACTACAAGAACATCCTCACGAGTACAAGGTGCTTCAGCAACCCGAGATGCCACAGTCTGACGGTGGATCCCAAGTGGGAAGTCCGCAGAACACTCAGCATCTGGGAAGCAGCACGTCCGGCACTGACATGTCCCCCGCTCAGCACAGCGCCCTCCAACACAGCTACATCGCCAGTCGTGATGACCGCGAGTTGATCAAGGACGAGCGAAGTCCGGCCCATAGTTCGGGATCCCCGCGGAATGACCACGTCTCCATGGGCGAATTGGGCCCGGAACAAGGAACAGCTACTCCCAACTACCACTATACGTACGTGAGCAGAGCACCGCCCGAGCAGTCTCACCCAGCGCACCTGCTCAACACCATGGTGGATGGCTACTTCCCGATACTAGATGACTCACGGGCAGTTACCGTGTCATCTGCCAGCCATGCTGCTGCTGCTGCTGCTGCTGCCAGCTCCTCATCAGCACCCATTTCACAAACCAACTTTACGGCTCTTGCCAATGTGCAGTTCAGTGAGGGCAGTGAGGGAGGGCGAGGTGCATCTCCTAACGGGGCAATGTCCCTCCAAGAGCAGCCGTCATACGACCTCCAGCAGACACACCAGTCCCTCAATCTGGCCGCTATGGAGAACTATCAGGAAGCTAATCCCTACGCCGCATTCCTCCAGAGCTCGCAGCAGACAGCCTCCCCCATGCCAACTCTGGCTGGATCCTCTCCAACTGCTACTAAGGGATCCACCCTCCTCAGCGCCCTCCAGTACGGCTCACCCCATGCTTCCCAATGGAACACCAGCACCGAAGCCCCCTCTCCATCATACACCTCCGTCTCAAATCCCTCATCGATCTACAGACTTCCACCCTTCCCCGCGTCCGGTGGCAGCCCTAGTTCCCTTCAAGACGCCGGCCACAACGCCTTCGCCAGCGGCTACTACCCGGGAGCAGGCATCAACCAAGCCGGCTACCCTGCACCCGCTGGCTACCCGCATGGGCTCAACGGTAGTGAGCAGACTCCACCCGGCTGGTCCCCGTCCAACATCGCCTCGCTACTGTCCGGAGCACAGGGCGTGATAGCTGGATCTGGCCGCGCTGATCCCGTCAATCCCGGTGAGTTGTGTAGTTGTTATGACGCTTCTGTTGACGGTAGTGGCCTGTATTATCACCCCCACCACCCCCAATCAGATCACGTCTGCCTCACTATCGACTTGATCTAACACCTAGTTCTTGTCCACTGTACCCTCAGTAATAATCTACGGTCTCACTATTTCGACCAGTTGTGTTGCTACTTTTGAGCTTATTTTCGTATTTACATCAGATACGGCTCTCATAAAAATCACTTAAAGCCATTTTTTTAAATGGTGACCTTCTTGGTCATTTTATATAGTCGTATTTACACAGCGTGGTTTGCTTCGCCTGGGGATTTATTTGTCATTCAAGGATCCGAAAGTCACATTTTTTTATTAGATTTGGGATCAAAAATAGACTGAGCAGTCGTGTGGAATTGATCGATGGGAACTGGACCCAGCGAAAGTTCCTCATTCCATGAAACATCTAAATATTGGCGCTTCCACATCAAAGTACTCTGCCCTGGCTGCACGCTAACGAATGTTTCCACATAATCCAAAAGACAAGGCGTTGGTATACCTCGTGCCGCTTTGATCACGCCGACTGTTACCTTCCCGCGAGTATATCAAAACAAAAGACCTATTATTGAAGGGCCGTTTCCGTAATCCTCTTGAAGAAATCTTCTGTTGTGGCGTAGTTTGTTGACCAATGCGGTTCTTCGTCGGGATAAAGCTACCATGTATTGCTCGTAAAGACAACAGATTAACCGTGCCGTAAATAGCAATTGTCTTAGCGAGAGATCGATGTTAGCAGAGCAATGTCCCGGTCCAACCGATGACTTCCGGTCTTGTAATTGTTGTTAAAGAGCTGTTGACTAATGTGATTAAAATTTTGGGTAGAAAACCATTTCATGTTGCACATTATTGGATTACGATCCGTGGTATATATGTTACCGAGAAGTACAACAATAAAGTGTAGGTTATTTGACCCGCCCTCCACGCTGACACGCCCTACAGCTTGGCGGCGTGTCTGGTCCTTCGTTAGCTGTTCACCCGTCAAACATGACTTAGCTGTCGTTTCCCCTCGTTCTTGGATCAGAGCACTTTCATGTATAACATTGGCAGATATTTCATATATTGCCCATTTTGTTTTTGATGGGGGTCTTTAACATGACGTTGTGTTTTCAGAGGACTCGGACTTCTACGGTGAAGGCAGGGAATGTGTGAACTGCGGTGCGATTTCAACCCCGCTGTGGCGCCGTGATGGCACGGGGCATTACCTGTGTAACGCCTGTGGACTCTACCACAAGATGAATGGGGTCAACAGACCGCTGGTTAAGCCGCAGCGACGCAATGTACCTCTCCCAGGGGGCTCCCCAACCATGCAATCAGCCGTAAGTCGCATCTTCATGTCACTCCGGTTCGTCATTATCGTTTTAGACCTCAATGAGCAATTCGGTAAAAGTTGGACTTCGTTCGCTTACACGCACTCAGGTAATGTTATATGCACAGAATATGTACTGAGTAATGTGCAGTACTATAATAGAGCAGGTCAAAACCCATGTAACCCTGCCCCAGCAGTCGATATCAGATGGTCTTCCCCTACCTACGTATTCACCCGCACCCCTATGCATTGTTTGTAAATGTAGAGGTGAGTAGAAGATGGGCGCCCCTTAGCTAATAAGCGCGCCGCCACCAACACGACTCAGACTGAACCCCCAATGGCGGGGTCATCATATAGCTGTGTCTCGCCCCATCGATCCCGTGTTGACTGGGCCCTAAAAGCTTAGATCTAAATGTGTATTGAGGGATGGTTGCGTCAGTACACGCTCAGTGTGCATCGTCAGCCAATAAACACCGATATCAGTTCTACATGATAAAGTGGGGGGGGGGGGGGTGGATTCCAGGATATAATGGCCCAGGCATTTGACATTTGTAGGATTTCTCATTGTTTGACCTTCTCGTGCGTTTGCTTGTAGGGCAACAGGAGAATGGGTCTCATGTGCGCCAACTGCCACACGTCGACGACGACGCTTTGGAGGAGAAACAACGAGGGAGAACCCGTATGTAACGCCTGCGGTCTCTACTACAAGCTACACCAGGTAAGCGATGCTCACCTGCCTTAGCTGTTTACTAACACGTTATTTAGCATCAACAGACTCTGATTAATTATTGACTTGATTGAAGAGTATTTTTGTCACGACCCTCAGGTGCCTCGTCCGATCTCTATGAAGAAGGATGGTATTCAGACCCGTAAGCGGAAACCGAAGGGGCAGAGTGGAGGCAAGTCCAAATCCAAAGGGCGCAATCATACCGGACAAGACTCCATGAGTCTAGGTGAGGCCATCAATTTGTGATGACTCATTGACATGTACCTGTATATATAACTCTAGTATAAGAACGAAACGAACGGTTAAGACGGAGAGACGTTAAGCATGGAACCTTTTTGACAATAATTCCAATGGGAGAATCGTGCGTGTTATCTGAACAGAACACGCGAAATTAAGCGAGCTCAGCGTGTCATTAATTACCTTATCAGACCACCTGTATTCCTAATGGTTTGCTTTGGGATTAAAAGTAGCATCCTAGGGCCAATTTAGGTACATGCATGTTCGCCTGCGACATTTCCCTATCTCGACCCGATCTAATAAGGCTGAGGGGTGAGTGAGGTCCGCAACACCGCCCTATCACCCTGCTTGTTGTAGGGATAGAGTCGGAAGGCAAGGCACATAGCGCTATCTGTTGAGGAAGTGCTTGAGCCCTCAGATGTTAGCATTGGATTAGTCAATTGATAAATATACCTGCACACGCATAGCTGTATACCGCCTACACCTGGCCATTCCGTAAATAATATCGTTGATTACCAGACATGGTTGCAAGACCTTCTGTAGCCATCACAACTACTGTAATGGTGTTATCTATCGGGTTCGGTATCTGACATGTACCGTTTAGAGAAGTAATGTGAAATTAAATTAAATAAGTTTCTCAATTTGTGATTTCAGGAGCGATGAAGCCGGGGAGCCTTGAGGATGTGTCTGCCAACATGGGCAGTCTGGCTGGTCCGCACCCCCCGGGCTCACTTATTCCCACACCCTCTCCCATCACTGCCGCCATTAAGTCGGAACCGCGCATGCCTGACCACACCGGAAATCTGGCCAACACGTCAGCGCACGCGCCGGCGTCCACTGCGCGGGAAGCAAGCCTCCAAGCTCTTCTGACGGGACACTCCAGCCACGCTGCCTGGTTCACTAACACCTCAAGCGGCGTGGTGCCTACGACCAGTCACGTGGGCATGCCTCTCAGTCAGGGTTACCACTACTCGCCATCAGGGAGACTTCAGGGACTCCCCACCGCTCCCGACTACATGTACAAGAGTCCCGAGGGCTATGACTTTTCTATGCTGCCGGGCATCGCCACCAGTCAGTCATCCATGCCGGTTGCTCCCCTCCCGTACGGCAGCGAGCCGTCCCCTCCCCGGGCCACTCCGGTCGTTGTCGAGCCCATGTTCCGTAGCGTGAATGGAGCAACTCACAAGAGCAACAGCGACCTTACGCGCGACGCGCACGCCGCCATGGACCAGATGCCAGGACTCACTCCTATTGGTCACTCTTAATTACGTCATCAGATGTGCTGGTCAAATAGTCCAAACACATTCCAAAAACTTTGAACATTCCACAACTATTGGGTAAAGAATAAGACTGATACCGTGTCGCAGACCCCGCAAGCCGTGTTTTTTTCCGTGTTTAGTTTGAGAATTAGATAAGATATTGTACCCGGCTAAAGAACAGGGTCATTTGTCCTCTTAAATTGACGACTACTGTGTAAATACTTAAGCACTCTATGTAAGTTATGTAATGTGACAATTGACTCCTGGGCGTCTTCGTTGAATTTGACCCTGGTGTTGCAAGCTCAGCCAACTGCCATGATCTTACCGATGTAAACTCGAACAGGGTAATATAGATGAATAGATATGTCTGTAAATATTTCATATCTGCATTTTAGTTCATATAGCGTTGTAGTTGAAGGAGTAACTAAATTGTATTGTATTTTGAATGTATCAAAGCGTTTGGGAAAGTGCTGTGAGGCAACTGTAATGCATGCATAGTGATGCCAATAAATGGGCTGGATACATAGACAACATCTTCTTCCTTAGTTAACACGTGAATCAAATCACATCGTATGCTACAGCAGATCAGTCAGGAAGCACTGCCTTGAGAGAAATAACCATGTTCAAACACCTCACAGATACTCACCCTTCAGTCCCGTCTATTACACACACACACACACACACACACACACACACACACACACACACACACACACACACACACACACACACACACACACACACACACACACACACACACACACACACGGTATTTAAGTCAGTTACATATTTGAGCTCGCGCGCAACATACAATGAACCCAGAGAGAGGAAACTAGGGACAGACTTCGATGGAAGGCAGTGGTTCGATAGAATACAGGACAATCAGTGCTGGCAATGACAACAACACGAAAATCAAGATGACCTATTTCCCTAAAATTAATCTCTGTCGAGTGTTTTTTTGGTAACTGTTAGCAACAGTTATGTAAAATGAGCTTAACAAAATGACCATACCTACCGAACCTGTTGCAAAACACACCTCCCACCTCCAATGAGAATTGGGAATAAAACGTCCTGAGCCCCGACCCCACCACCATACCCAAATCTCCTTATTGCATGGCCCACCCCAGCAAATAAATCATGAAACTTCCTAGGTGGAATACGAAGTAAGTAGAGGAACTCCGGGCACTATTGAGTCTTGACTCGCCTCATACACACCTCCGCTTATCATAAAACGTCAAACGCGAGCCTTCATGTTTGCGGTCAGGCCGCTTTAAGGGGCGTATCAAGATTGAAGTGTTTCGTGAATGTGGAGGTACAACGTCTGACTGATTCGTGGTGAGCGATAGCGTCATCAAGGCAACTCGCTTGACCCGCATGGCAAGGTCGAGAGTTAATGACGACCTTCTATGTGACAATACGAGGAGGATTGCAACTGTTTTGACAGTTATACATTATCTTACTCACACTGTCATTTCTATATTGACAAAGGACTTATAGAATGAAAAGAAGCAACCCTTAAATTGTTAAATATTATAATGGATCCCTTATGTTCATTTGGGCGCCATACAGTTACATTCTCCGAGGAAGATCAGGTGCGCGCTGTTGTTGTTGTTATCGAAATGTTACGCCGCGCAGGACTGAAAGACGGTTAAGCGGTACTCAACGTGGATATATCAAGCCTCGTTCTACAGCCTCCGATGCTAATAACTATAAAACGCTATGATACCACGAAAGTGGCGGGCTTCGTTCTAATCATAACGTAATCTTGTCGCTTGCGGGTTTTTCGCGCTTAAAGAGACTGTTCAGCCCCATATATGTACCGAGGTTGCCTAGCAAACTTCTTAGCAACCGCACTTTGGAAACCAAAAGTTTATAATTTTCAGACTTTCAGTCGCTACGCGGGGCTGCATTTTTCTGAAAATATATCCTTACTTCGGCTGTCGCTATTTTTGTTGTCGGAAATTACACTTGCTGCTCGGTGGTCTAATTTTTGCGCAATGATGCCCACAACTTTAATAAGTGGAGATTTGATGAAACTACATTTTGTAAGTTATAGTGTGTATAATGATTTACAGCTAACATTCGTGTGGTTCATGGTTTTAGGGATGCACCGTTATCGTTGGAACGACACAACTAAATGCAACAGATTTCTACTGTACATCATGAGTATTTCCAGTCAAATAATAATGTTGAAAATTTCTCAGCATGATAATGCTTCAAGTTAACTTTGCGGTACAAATTAAAAGATGTTTTTTTTTATTTTTGTCTGCGTTGAACGTAATAATGTATTAAAAAATGATCCCTGAGTGCCCGATATGGGATTGAACAGCCTCTTTAAAATATCACTCTTGTGTAAGGAATGATAAAATACTCCAATGTATCATATAACCCCACACATGCGATTTTTTAGTTTATATCATAATGACTAAAAAACCAGTTTGGAATAAATTCACGATGCTTATCAACAAAAGCCTGTATTGTATTTAAAGTGAAAGTTGATGTTGAAGTTCTGTCTTGTCGGTAAATTTCGCTATGAGATCATCATTAACATATCCAACTGAAAAATCATAAATGTCTGCCAGGCAATAAATTATATGGCATCTTTTGTAAGGTGTTATGCACATTTTATGAGTGAATAGCTCATCTTTTCCTGACGGAAATCATCGGATCAACACAGTTGTCATTTATTCTGATTGTTTGTATGCACATATGTTGATTTGGCCGCCTCCTCGCCCATCTTTGTGTGTTGATTCTCTCAGTGTGTGTTTTCGCCCTGCCCATATCTCATTAGTTACTCGGTCTGTCAGTCCCTAGTCAGTCAACCGTTAAATATGCACGCCGACCAGCTGTTACCAGTTGGAACCGACACGGCTGAACAACTAAGCTAAATATCCAAACATCCAGATGGCGACAACATGGCGAGACACAAGAGAAATTGTACATCTGATTGCGAAATTCGTCATTTCCTCGGCATCAATGAGCGCCCTGTTGACGACATTTCCGTTGATTTCCTATACCAGCCGCGGACGATAACCTTGCTCGTTGCGTCTATTTCTGGTCTTTTGTACGCAGTGTTTACCAGGTAAACAGTCATATTGCATATAGCGATCTAGTAATACTCAGGTACACAGGGGCACGTTCGTTAATGTATCATATATTTTCGCCCCGGATGTTCGATCTCTCCCCGTTTTTCTGTGAATACGATATAACTGTAGATGGTGCTATTGTTGCTAATGGTGATGCTATTGAGGTTGCTTATACCATAGTCATTCATTTCTCAAATGCTTACCCATTGCTAATACAGCATGAGGGTGCTAACCGCATACCTCCTGCGAAGGGAAGCACTCCTCGATTATGCTAAATAATATACCTTCAAAGTTCTTATCCATAAAATGTATAATTCATTCTAACATTTGCGCCCGGAAGGGGGGGGGGGGGGGTGCAAATAAGTGTATGGAGGTGGTATGCATGTGCCGCGCGACGTATGTTTTTTCGGCCTCTCGGCTTGTACGACGGGTTTTGTTTGGCCTCGTACGACGAAGGGTATGTTTTTCAGCTGCAATCTGTACGAGGGGTTTTTTGGGGCTTCGTTTTGTACGACGGGGTATGCTTTTTCTCTTCTCATCTGTACAGAGGGTTTAATATATATTTTGCAGTTTGTCGAGATTTTCTCCCGCGATTTCCCACCGATCGTTGACAATGCAAATGTAATGAATAGTCCCTCTGTAACGCTTCGAGAATCAACACGCTCGACCGTGCAAGCAAAGATCTTGTTATAATAAGATACCCGACTCGGCAACTCGCCCGACAAACTCCAATGTGAATCATGCAGGTGTCATGTTTCTGTAATATGTATTATGGTGAACATCAGGTTGCATCATTCCCTGAGAGAGGCTAACAGTAAGTTAAGGGACCATAAGGAGAGAGAAAATCGTAAGACATTGACATTTTCCCACACATGAAAATTTGTGCTCTTATTTGTCTTAAGTGCTGTTGTATGCGTAGATTTCCGAAAAATCAAATATTGATATTTGTTTACTTAGTTCCTTGAAAGCCCTCTATGGCAGATGTACAGGGACTATTCTATCATAGATCCACACCTGTATATAGGACTACTGCACCTTAGATTGTAGTGGCTGGGGGAGCTTGTCGAACAAAGGTGTCCCTGGATATACTGTTAGAATGGTTGGTTGCATGGTACTCCAATCAGATGTGTGTGTAAGATTGGGCAGAACTATGTCTGGCTGATTTGGTGTGTTTAATGGCATAAGACAGGGAGGCATATTGTCAACCTATCTGTTCAGTGTTTATATGGATGGATTGAGCTCTAGTTTTAAATAATTGTTGTGTTCAGTGTAGTTTTAGTGTGCTTGTTGTTAATCTTCTAATGTATGCTGATGATCTCATATATATATATATATATTAAGGTCATTTCAACTACAATTCTCTCTGTCTCTCTGTCTCTCTCTCTCTCTCTCTCTCTCTCTCTATATATATATATATATATATATATATATATATATATTTATACATATATATATATAATTATATATATACATATATATATATATATCTACATATAGGAGGGAGACAGAGATAGACAGAGAAAGAAAGGGAGAGAGAGAAAGACAGAGAGAGAGGGAGAGAGAGCGAGAGAGTTAATGATGTTTAAAATAATAATGCTGCATCAAAATTTTTAGTATCCTGAAATAAGCGGTGCACCAATTTATCCCAGGCCACCGGGCAATGTTTTTATGTCCCTATGGCCAGACCGCCCCAGTCTCTGAACGCTACTGTTCGCAAGACACTAGAACCTCAACACGTTTTGAGCGGATTTCGATGAAACTTTCAAGAAGCTTGAACTGGGTAGCGCCAGACCACCCAGTTCAAGCGATGTGACGTCACATTTTGTAGCAGCTCATCATTACAAGCAAGTTTTCAAATTTAAAAATTACAACATGGGAACTTTCGTTCTAAATATGTTTTAGAATCAGATATTGTTAAATTTCATTATTCCCTTTTAAAATGAAGGAAACGAATAAGATACTTAACTTAATTGCTTACACATCTTCACGAATCCAAAATAAAATGGATATTAATGAATAATAGATCTGGTGAACAAAACCTAAGGCCAGGGATATTGTTCGACAATATTATTAGTAAGGAAATTCGTAACTGACACAAAGATCAAAACTACTTATTTAACCAATTTATTATTTACAGATCTATATCCAATCATACAAATAATTACTCAAATACCCTTAACTGCACATTGTAATATATGCGGAATAATTTGATAGTGTGCCCTAATAACAATGTGATATCATTGCCAATGGATTGTATAATCCTCTCTTTATCATTTGTGGGCATAGCAGACAAGTAAAAACAAATAATGATCTTTCTTATGGATTAGAATAAATGGATTGATGTGATTTAACTGTGTTTTCAATTACTATGTGGTCTCATGATGAATTTTAGATTAAACTGTCCAGGAGTTAATGTTACAAAACAGCATTACATGATTGGGAATTTGGGATAGTGTGGGGGGGGGGGGGTGGACACAAGCGCTTTGATTAGACCATTATGAACCTACCATAAAGCCCTCATGCAGAAGAATCATGTAGAAGACAACTGCTGCATGCGGGTTGATGGTATGTTCATAATCTTGGTCACCGGATTTTCGCCTCTTCCTTCTGAAAAATTCCTTACGGGTTTGGAATTTATGTTGACCGAGAAACATGGCGAGTCGTAGCAGAACACTATCCACATGCAGCATGGGCTCGGATAATGATCATTTCTATACAATAAATGAACGCCCAGTCGACGATATCTCTCTAGACTTCTTCTATAAACCACACACAATTACATTGTTGACAGTATGCGTTGGAGGACTTCTCTATGCGGCATTTACAAGGTAATGTTATTTGATGGTTAGAATGACATTGGCTTTGATGCTGACCATCATCTGATCATCAGGGACAGGGACCTTTTCGTTGTAATTTCATGTACGTATGAATGCTAAGTTATTTCATCTCTCTGTGTACACATATGTTATCGACACATGATCGTCACATTACGAGGGAAATGTATTTACCAGTCACAAAATATGTTCGTGATTTAGCAAATTCATCAGTCGTCGAACCTGCATAGTCTACATAGCTCTAATGAACTAAGTGGAGCTTGCGCTCCCCTTTCGACTGTTGGTCTGTTGGGCTAGTTATACACTAGACTACTAGTCCTACAAGACGTCTGAGAAGACATCCTACGATGTTCGATCCCTATGCAGTGCACAAACTCACAATTCAAATCAGATACCTTGAACATATAAAACCTTGCGAGTTATCTGTCTTGCATCGTCATTTTCCTCGGCCATTAACAAATGTTTTTGACTGTCTCGCTGAAATATCTCGCTGGATTTCGTATGTAGAAAACAACATATATCAAGAGGCAGTGAAAAAATATGTCATCTCGCACCAAAACCTTACCACCGATCAATGCGATTCTTTACAAAATTCTATCTATTTATCGATTTCCGAAAAAATCGTGATGCAATGACCACCAATTTGGTAAGTTCACATGGAATTTGTTTGCTCTCCATTCGCTAGGTGCTCGTGCAGTGGGTTCTACTCTGTGTCTTTGGGTGCCATCAAGCAAGACCTGCGTTGCAGTGCATATATTTCAGTTTATGGTGTTGGATTGCAGCAGACATGTTTATGTCTTGATGGTAACAAAGGCATATGTGCAGAAAGGCTGTGCCCCCTGAGTTGAATGCGCACCATTCTTTTTGAACTGGCATCTGTTTTTTTTAAATAGTCCGGTCTGCACCCAGCTACTGCCTCATTGTAAAGATACACATGTCGACATGTGCCCACCGATGATGCCATCACCAATGCAATTGTAATGGTGGTCCATGTCAGCTGAATACACCCACTCGTGATTATAGGTGCAAATTGTTCATTACCATCAATACATGAGATGAAACCAAATAACTTGCCAGGTCTTTTACGTTTAAGGTATCTGATTTGAATTGTGGATTTGTGCATTGTGTTGGGATCCAACATGAAAGTCTAGTTAGATGTCCTGTAGTGCTATTATTAATAAAGACCGAACAACTGTTACTGGTATAGCCCAGGGCAGACGTATCATTTCATTATAAAGTCCTGGAGCATACCTCGATTGTTGGTATATTTGCAGATCAGTTGGATATTACACCCCTAGGTTTAGCATCTAGAAAAGAGCCTGTGAAAAAAAATTGTGTGTCGCTCAAAAGCTTACTCCCGATCGATGCTGTTGTTAAAAAATGCCATCTATATATCAATTTCCTAAAAATCATGAAAATTGGTAAATATGAGGTCACATGGTATTTGTTTACTCTCCGTTTGCCAGGTGCACACGAGTGGCTTCAACTTGGCCTATCCCGGTGCCATCAAGCAGCGCACATATTTCAGTTTCTGTCATTGAAAGTTCGGATTCAAACTAGATTAGCCATGCGGGTGTGCAAAATTCTAGAAGGTTTCACTGTTGGGCACCCAACACTTACAAGCTCAACCTTACTGGAGCAGCTAACCATGAAATAACCCATCATTATATTGCCTTGTATATACTTGATCTGTGTATGGGTCCAGGGATGACAGTAGCTCAGAAGCCAACTTTGGCAGTGGCTTCCTTTGCCTGGCCTTCTTCTTCCTCATCATCAGTGTGCTGGCATTCCCTAATGGTGAGTCACTCCCACTGTTGGTAAGATCGAGTTGATTCTTTCCAGGCAACATGCATCAATGAAAAAATGAATCACAATTGACAAATATAGGGTTTGCTACTGGCTGCTACTATTTCTTCACTGTTCATAACATATTTCACACTCAAAGCATATTGCAAGCAATCATGTTTTTATCAAGTTATGTGTGTGTGTGTGTGTGTGTGTGTATATATATTTATATATATATAATAAATATATATGTACATTTATATATATATATATATATATATATATATATATATATATATATATATATATATATATATATATATATATATATATATATATATATATATATATATATATATCATCTACATGTGTGGCAAAGTATCAATAACATATCTATGAGAAGCCATGACCAATTTCAAATCAGGTTCTGAGAACACATCAGTCATAAATTATTCACCCATAACTGGACCACTGAACATGCTCTATCTAGGCATATGTTGTCAATGCATACAGCCTTCTCCGTACATTTGTCCTCGGCTATGTAAATAGTGACAATTTCTGTCATATTGTATTGCTTAGAATAATGATGTTTTTTCCAGGTCCGTTCACTAGGCCTCATCCAGCAATATGGCGTATGGTGTGGTAAGTACCACCCAGTTTGTACAATCATATATGATTTATTCTGCTAGCGTTTTGCACCATTATGAGAATACCTCGACTAGAACCTCTAAAACCATGGGAAACCACTGATGGTAAGACAACTATTTCCAGGTCAAAGGACTTAATACTGAATATTTATGGATTATGAGGTCTACCATGGGTTAATCGTTCTGATGCAGTTGGTTAATTTTACTGATATGTCAAACCAGGTGACCAAGGTCAGAGTGTGACTTAGTGACAACAGTGTATATCACATTCATTGCGATGTCTATCATTTAAAACTGAATACAGACAGATGATCTGTGGAAACAGATTAAGTAATCCATGACTTGACTTGATGGAGAAAGAGCTGGAATAGCCATGTGTAGTAGTCCGCCTACAGTCATGGACATCAATATGGGCTTACTGTATGCATACCAATTTGCATAGCATAGCAGATGACCAGCTAATAGCTATAGCTCACTGTTATGCCAGATGAGCCCATGATTATCCCCCTTGATGCACAAGCCCCCTATAATTACAGCATTCAAGTAGCATCTGCTATCATAATGACTTTACAGGAGAGCCCCGTGGCCTATGCCCATCACTCTGCACCTCACCCCCACCCCACCCCACCCCACCCCCCCCTTGGCTAGACTAGAATATGAGGAGGAGTATTCTATTATTCTGCTGGCTCTCACCATGCAGCAATTTCCAGTCTTTAGTGTCTAGTGACAGGTTATAAATATTCTTGGATGTGTAACTGGCCTGTAGTTGCTGATTAGGCCAACAATAATGAGGGAGACTTACTATGTACAGAATCAATATATTGATGGCACTTCCCGCTTAGGTATCCACTTGAGTGCCATGGTAGGGATACAATTGTATATTTGTAGCTGCTATAGTATTGAATAAAGAAATATATGGTACTTAAGTTACAGTGATGGAAACACTCATACAAACCAACTCAATTTCAGTTCAGCCGAGTTAACACAACTGAGGTATAAGTCTGGAGAATGACATCAGATATTAAAACTAAAGGTTACTGAGTGTGTAGAGATCAGCTTAATCTGCTCCTGTATGTGGTGTGTGTAGGGGTCTACTTCCTGTATGGTGTGTGTGTGTGTGTGTGTGTGTGTGTGTGTGTGTGTGTGTGTGTGTGTGTGTGTGTGTGTGTGTGTGTGTGTGTGTGTGTGTGTGTGTGTGTGTGTGTGTGTGTGTGTAGGGATCTACTTCCTGTATCATGTATAGTGTTTGTGTGTGTGTGTGTGTGTGTAGGGATCAGTTTACTCACTTCCTGTATGGTGTGCATAGGGATCAGTTTACTCTACTTCCTGTATGGTGTGTGTAGGGATCAGTTTACTCACTTCCTGTATGGTGTGTGTAGGGATCAGTTTACTCTACTTCCTGTATGGTGTGTGTAGGGATCAGTTTACTCTACTTCCTGTATGGTGTGTGTAGGGATCAGTTTACTCTACTTCCTGTTTGGTGTGTGTAGGGATCAGTTTACTCACTTCCTGTATGGTGTGTGTGTGTGTGTAGGGATCAGTTTACTCTTCTTCCTGTATGGTGTGTGTAGGGATCAGTGTACTCACTTCCTGTATGGTGTGTGTAGGGATCAGTTTACTCTACTTCCTGTATGGTGTGTGTAGGGATCAGTTTACTCACTTCCTGTATGGTGTGTAGGGATCAGTTTACTCACTTCCTGTATGGTGTGTGTAGGGATCAGTTTACTCACTTCCTGTATGGTGTGTGTAGGGATCAGTTTACTCTCTTCTTCCTGTATGGTGTGTGTACTCAGTGTACTCACTTCCTGTATGGTGTGTGTAGGGATCAGTTTACTCACTTCCTGTATGATGTGTGTAGGGATCAGTTTACTCACTTCCTGTATGGTGTGTGTAGGGATCAGTTTACTCACTTCCTGTATGGTGTGTGTAGGGATCAGTGTACTCACTTCCTGTATGATGTGTGTAGGGATCAGTTTACTCTACTTCCTGTATGGTGTGTGTAGGGATCAGTTTACTCACTTCCTGTATGGTGTGTGTAGGGATCAGTTTACTCTACTTCCTGTATGGTGTGTGTAGGGATCAGTTTACTCTTCTTCCTGTATGGTGTGTGTAGGGATCAGTTTACTCACTTCCTGTATGGTGTGTGTAGGGATCAGTTTACTCTACTTCCTGTATGATGTGTGTAGGGATCAGTTTACTCACTTCCTGTATGGTGTGTGTAGGGATCAGTTTACTCTACTTCCTGTATGATGTGTGTAGGGATCAGTTTACTCACTTCCTGTATGGTGTGTGTAGGGATCAGTTTACTCACTTCCTGTATGATGTGTGTAGGGATCAGTTTACTCTACTTCCTGTATGGTGTGTGTAGGGATCAGTTTACTCTACTTCCTGTATGGTGTGTGTAGGGATCAGCGTACTCTACTTCCTCACCCTGCTATTCCTGCTCTTCCAGAACTACAAGGATGTCAAGGAGATCATGTACTGGATGTATCCGGACCTCCGCCATGAACAACCTGATGATAAGGTCTCACATCAGCAACTCTTGCTTGTCTCCTATTTGGTCTGTTGGACAGGTGCAACTATAACTCTGAGCTGCTGTGTTATATTGCCAACCGTAAAGCTCATCTGATGAATGGGCAACCCATTGTCAACGGCCACAGTAATGAGGCGACAAGAAATAATAGTTGTCATTAGTGTCATACAACATGGTGCATTATGAAACAAGATGTTTAGGTGGAATGCCCTGTTACTGAAGTACAGAATTATTATATTCTCTGTGATAAACTGTAGGTATGCAGCTATACAAACGTTATGCTATGTATGGCATTTGTTAATTGGAAAATTAAATTGTTCTGTCCAGATGTATGCTGTGAACTGCTCTGATATTAGCCCAGCCCGACTTTGGGCCCATATGGACATCTTTGCTGTGGGTCACTTCTGGGGATGGGTAATGAAGGCACTGCTGGTGCGGCATTATGGGATATGCTGGACCATCTCAGTTACATGGGAATTCTCAGAGGTAATGATGCACTCTACCAGTTGAATGCTTTGAATTTACTCCATAGACTTCATCAACCAGAAACTGGTTTCCATTTCCTCCAGTTCTTTTGTACAAAGAATCTAATAATCCAGTGTGAATTCTGCGCTGTTGATCAGATGGTATTTGCCCACCTGCTGCCTAACTTTGCTGAGTGTTGGTGGGATGCGTGGGGGCTCGATGTGCTGCTGTGTAATGGGCTGGGCATCTGGCTGGGGATGGTCATTTGTCAGAAGATGGAGATGAGGAACTACCACTGGGAGAGTATTAAGGACATTGACTCTACAACAGGCAAGATCCGCAGGGCCCTTCTTCAGTTCACTCCTGCCAGGTACGGCTTGGTCACACAACCACCTGCTTACTCTCTGACAGCCTCAGATCATGCTGCCATCCTACCCCCTAATTGTGCCTCATATTTATTGGGTGTGTTTGTGTGTTCAGCTGGACTCATGTGCGATGGTTGGATCCCAACTCCACCTACATGAGGGTAGTGGCTGTCAGCATCCTTGTCGTCATGTGGAATGTTAGTCTTAACTCCAGATTTTTTTCCATCTGATAATGATGCTACTGGTAACACAATTATTATTCTAATGAAATTTTAGTTGGTGCCGCTCTGTAGTGTTGCTGGGAGTCGAGGATGTCATGTACAAAAGCATTGTGCCGCAGCACCTTACTAATGATCATATTATCCTAAATGAATTTCCTCTTGCCTTTGATCATGATACCTCCATGAAATCATCACCGTTGTATTGGTGTTGACATAACCACGTGACATGTTTTCCTGTGGTTGTGTTTGGCAGCTGGTGGAGCTGAACTCTTTCTTCCTGAAGCACATCTTCCTCATGGCACCAAGCCACCCACTGTGTATTGGCCGCGTCTTGCTCATCGCCGTCATCTCCGCCCCCTCAATCAGGTCAACTGCCGCCTAGCTACACCCGCATCCATCCATTATACCTGTTATAGGGGACGGTGAACACTCATCATGACTGAGTGCACCAGAACCCTTGACATATTCTCCACAATAGATCTAAAGATCTATATTGTCAGAAATTACCGGTGGTGGTTCAGAATTATCCATTGATGAATATGTAAAGCGACCCCTCAATTAAATTCTATATTTAGATATAAAGTTGGCATTTTGATGTTCATTTATTGGTTTGTTTGTATTACAGGCAGTTCTACACTTACGTAACGGACACACAGTGTAAACGTGTGGGGACACAGTGCTGGGTTTTCTGGTGAGTCCAATTCCTAAACCACCCCAGCTAATCAACCTTTATATACCTGCTATACCTGCCTCTTCACCTTGAACAAGGTGCTTTCTGGCAGATATCATAGCCGGTGTAGTATACCTGTTACATCAAGTGACATGAATGAAGCAATTGTTGATGTCCGCAATAACAGCTGTTTGTTTGTCGTCCAGTGCCATAACTCTGACTGAAACCATCATTTGTGTCAAGTTTGGCAATCAGCTGTTTCAGCAGACACAATACATGTATGTGATTGTCTGGCTCACTTGTCAGGTAGGTGGTGCTTTAACCTGGTGAACCTATGCACAGAACTCGTTTTACAGCATTTTGGGATTCGATTTGAGAAACAGGATCTTGTTATCTTGGTTATGTTGAGGAGATAAGATGGAGTGCTGGTTGGTTTCAGATGGCCTCGTGCATCGTGTGTGTGTACATCTGTGCTGTTGTGGCCAGACGCTCCAAGGTAGGCTTCTTGTTTCACATGGTTTTATAGAGCATGTAAGGAGTTAACATGTCATCTCTGCTAGGGTCCCCTGGTTCAGCGACTTAAAACCATATTACTATTTTACAATATATTGTCCTGTTAAAACAATAAGCTCATTAGTACTGTGGCTGAGGTTTAATATGTGAGCTTTGTTGATGTGGCTGGTGACCTGTTGAACCCCATACCTACCTTACCTTCTTGACATCTGATTGTTAGGAGCGAAGCAGAGCAGGTTCAGCTGCTGTGAAAGCCAAATCAAACAAGGAATCGATGAACTCAGCAGATATCCCCCGCTACACAGAGGCTCCGAGCTCCATGAATGGTAACGCTCAAGCGATGAACGGGCAAACCATTCTCAATGGCCGCATCACCGAGGCCAAAGGTCGAGTCAGACAGAGAGGTGGCAACAAATAATTGTCATCAGTGTCATAGCGCACGGTGCGTTATGACGTGGCACAGGGGCAGCATCATAATGTAGTCTTCTGTCTCCTCGCCATACTCCTCTTATTGTTGTGTGCTCTTGTCTGAGGTATGGCATTCAGTATGGTTGATGCGTTTGTGAAGTACTTCAGTGTTCTGGCATCTAATAAGGTTAACGGCGTTGCCAGCTTAAGCATTTCTATGTTGATATCTTCTTATACTTGCACTTATTCAGAAGTCTCTTGTCCTTTACGCAATTTCTGTTTTCACGCATTTGTGAAATCCCGTATTTATATTCGTGGGACATTGACCTGAGGTGTACCTTCATTGAATGTTGTAGATAACTAGGTTGATTGGGAGTGTAGTCTATATCTGTCCCAAGTATATATAATGTATTGGCAACAATTCAATCAATTTCTGATAAATGTTAAAACATCTTACATTTGTGGCTGCTATATTTTTTCTGTTGTTGTTGTTGTTATTGCTGTGTGTTCTGGTCACCAGGTGGCTTCACGAGGAGAAGTCTCGCCTGCCATTAATGTGTGCGATAAATCAACAACGGGTCTATGGTCAGATGGGATGAGGTGTACTGTTGTATAGACTAATTCTGCATCTTGGTAGACCTTAGCTTCTTGCTGACTGCCTTTCCTAGATAAAGACTAACAGACCAGGTTACAATTGCTCATTGGGAACATTATCATGATGCGTATACATAGACTACCTAAATCAATGATTTTTAACAATGGCGGCTATATGAAACAATATCAGGTCTAGCAATAATGCTACATAGTCTGGGCACATAGCTATTGGTCGAGGGACCTTCTGATGTCATGGTTGGTCAGACCATGGAAAATGTCACAATATTTGTTCAGTATTCTAGAGCGGGTTGTGCAGTTGATGTGATGTGTTATTCTGGCCATGATTAGGGCAGATTAATAACTTGCTTACATTTTATTGATATAGTAACTGACATGTAGATAGTATGTGTGACTTTTTACTCATCATGGCATGGTATGTTAAACAGGCAACTACAAAGGATGTAATTGCCCAGTATGGTTGACTTTGTAGTGTGCTGTGTGTTGCTTGTTGGTGTAATTAGGCCTTCTCAACTTGGGGCAGTCTACCCCCTCAAAGTTTATCTTGGCTGACAAATCATAACTCTTCCTCAGAAGATTGCAATTTTTGTTGCATTCACTGTCCAATCACAAATGAAAGTGAATGTCTTTATTGATTTGAAATATGCACCTGTCAATCAACCCGAAACACGTCTGACAAAACCACCTGAATGCACGCAGCATGGTTCGTTGTCGAGAGTAACACGACAGTGATTCTCTTACCTTATGAAACATATTATTCACAAAGACTTTGTAGACTTTTCTTCAAGCATATCATTTCAATTAAATAATGCATGTTTATTGTGTTATCCAAGCTGTTAGGCACAATGTACGGTGTGAACTTTAGGGTACCAAGCTGTAAGGCACAATGTACGGTGTGTACTTTAGGGTACCAATTTTCTATGTAAATGTTAGTTATATAAATTGTTGTTGTTGTTGTTGTTTTTAATGGTGTTGCAGGTCATGCTCACTTTAGTCATAAACAGTGATTGTATTGTTCTTGTGTATTTGCCCCTTTTAAGAAGCATCTTGTATGACTAGTCATGACTCTCAAGTGCACAAGTCTCATCTCTCTTTGAGTTGGCCATTTACTATGTGCTTGGTAAGAAGGTGCTTTATGTTTAAAAAATTGATCCTTTTCTTAGAATTCTCGCTGTTTCACTCTGTATAGTATTTAGACTGTAATGAAGTTTTAACTATATACCTCTTTACTGTAGTGCGTGTTGGTTTGAATATGTTGTTGACTTCTTCATAATCGTTCTGACAATCTCTGAGGAGCACCGATTATTCATAAAGTGCAGGGGACATATTTTAATGAGATATTGGGACCCATATGCTGATGATGTAATGTTGTCTTCATCTTCCACAACACTGCATTGGTCAGTCTGTAGGTTACACAGTATGAAACCAGTATGGTGGTCTTCATGTGAAATTAATCAAACTTCTTGCTGTCAATATACTTCCTTGCTAATATTTGACTTCCTGGTTGTGTTATTGTTACACTCGTTGAGCTGGTTATTAAGTACAGTATTCTAATCTGTCTGATAATTCCTCGCGACATAGTTTGTTTCTCCCCAAATGATGTGCCATTTATTCCATGCAGTTTCCAGGCGGCTTACAGTAAATGACTTTGTCAGTTGTATGTTCTTGTTGCATGCATCTGCATTAATTTGATGTATGAGATGTGAAGACAGCAGGTTGTTTCAACCATAAAAGTAGAATTTTCTTATTGCATTTTCTTCTGTGTACAAGAGGTTTGATCGATCATCCAATTCTGTTAGGGATGCAATGAAAATGAAGATTTTATTTGTTTTTATTACGCGTAATAAAATGACAGTGAATTTTAGTGTAGTTTTTCCTTTGTGTCTTGCCCATTTATTGTTAAAGCGTTTAATTGACATATACACTAACGTTTAATGACATTTTCAAGTTTCTAATAAGAAGAAGAAAATGGAGTTGATTTCAAGAGCTACAAGATTAGCTAGGGCTTTGTGGCATAGCAAGGGCTTGAGAACAAGCAGCGAGTTCTGAACTTTGTGCAAAGATGTCATGTTTGATGAACAGACAGCCAACCCACCAGCAATACAAGATCCCATGTGCTCACTATATGATAAGTCGATAAGGATGCACATTCTGACTCGTCTAGGGAAGCTGGAGTATCACAAGCCATACTAGCTTGATCAATATGAGCTACCATAATTACTAATGAACAGGTCGCAAAACTTCGGACGAAGTCTGAATCCTCTTTTATTACAGTGACAGTGAAACGTTTAATCTCTCCTATTGTCATCAACATATATTCATATCAGCCTGGGCTTGGCACTGGACTCTTAATGCAGTTTATGAATCAGTGTTACCATCACTAACTTTCTAATATATCTGTTATTTCTCATAGCCTAATTCCCCTTATCTAAGCAACATGGATGAGTCAGCGGGGCTAGCTGTGTTCTGATTTAACAACAAGCTGTTCATCTATGAGGATGCGGTGGATGAATGTGTTGGTACTGCCGGCTTCACCACCCCTGATGCAGTCCACGAGTGTGACGGAGACGAATCCATGTTCATTTGTTTTGTGAATCCAGGCTACCATCTCCTTCTCCAGGACTAGCTCAGAGAAGCGGGCAATGGCCTGCTCGGACCACTCTTCAACTTGAGGGCCAGGAGCCAGACCTGAGACACAAGAGATAACCTCTCAGCATTGTCCTACCTTGTCAAGCATGGAAATATCATCCAAAATCAAAAGCTAGCTATTATGTATTAAACAAATGACGAGGTTCATATTGATCATCAAACATTCAATGTCCATCAAGATGCGATAGATAATGAAAAGGATGGAACCGCAGATGGAACCAACTAGCTTGTGATGAACGCACCTGCTAATGATGCTTTGATAGCTTGGTACGGCAACTGTCTGAACTGCGCAGGTAAGGGAAGCAGACTGCTTACTGGTACAATGTTATAATCTCCGTAGTCCACAAAATGTAATGATACCTGTAAATACACAAAGCTATCTCCAATCAAATACCACACCACATCAATACTCTCAACCAATGGTGTAGGTATTTCTGGACTATTGGTTGTGACTGAGAGGGGAATATTGCTGACCATACTGGCTCCGGGAATGACAAACCCCAACAGCACGCGGTACCAGCAGTCATCCAGACATCCTGCGTACAGCTGGCCCACCTGTAACTCAGCAGGGGGCACCCTACTCTCCTATAACACACCATAACCGGTGTCTGATGAGTACTTGGTCAACAGACAACCACCAGCTTCCCAAATAACAGATCATAAATTGTTATGCTTCATGATGGCAACCAACCTCTGGCTGTTGGCAACAGTATGCATCTAGTTCGTTCATCATATCTTGCATTGAAGCCACAGGAATAATCTTAAAACACAAACACCCACAACATCAATACAAACTCACAACTCAGTATACAATGGTTTCTGCAGTAACTGTTGTCAACTTACTCTGAAGTTAGATGGGTCAGCAACCCAGGTGACATAGATCTCATCACCGCTAGCAACAACCACCTGTTCAGGTTTCTGATCCTGTCTCACAAACAACATCCTTCAATTGACATCATATTAGCAGCCAGACAGACAGCATATCTCATTCCATACAGAATACACTACACCAAGTATTAGTGAACACTTACTGAGGAGGCCAGGGTTTGTGTTGAGATGCTGTCAGCTGCTGTAGCCTGAGCAGGAGGAGAAGGAGGATGAGGAGGCTGGCTGGGTGAGGATACATGTGAACTATTGTACCTGTCACCAGCACTGTCAATGACTACACTCTTTACACCTGTCTCTATGCTCCTCATCACAGGTGAGATGATGCTGTGAGAGTCCACGTCACTCAGTCCCTCACTGACGTGGTGTGCTGGTAGGTGAGATGTGACAGCTTGATTAGAGGAAGTGTCTGGTGGAGCACTGGGTTCTGTTATCTCTGTGTCTGTCATCAGGCTGCTGAGACTGGAGGAAGCTCTCGAACTAGAGGCATCAGCATCAGTGCCAGATGGGGTGCTAGATCTCTCCCTGTGAGAGTGTTGTAAACACAGCACATTACAATATGGAGGGTCTCTGTATTTGATAAGCTTAAATCAAGGATCTATAGAGAAATACCCTTGTGACATTGTAAACGTCAACTCAATCGGTTACTCAAACACGATTAACCAGGCCACCTTCTGTTGACATGACAATAATGTTGGTGTTTACTTACGGGAAGAAAAGTTCACAGTTTTCCAGCATGGTTTCTGTGACAGCTAAACTGTCGCCTGATTCACCAGTACAGACAAAGATCTCGACCTCTGGAAGGCCATCCTCCTCCACCTTTGGCTTGTGTACCACCTCAATGGTCACCTGGCTAGACGGCAGTAGACTGCGGATATACCCGACAGCACGCTGTGTCCATGTGCCACCACGAGGGGGCAGGTCCAGGAAACCACACTTGAGAGCCTACCCAGAAGACAAGGAGATGGGTGTGAGAATCAGAGATTTATTTCTATTCAATATACACACCAAAGTCATATATTGGCACAGTGACACACACTTGTACCAACTCTGTGGCTGGGTGGTATATTTTAGTTTGTTAATGCGGAGAAACATTTTAAAAGAAGTGGTTTATATCACGACAATTATTAAGTATTTTTTCCATGAAATAGAACATCATAATGAGATCATGTCGAATCAAAACATCAACTTTTGACCGGAAATAGCACAGACAGACCTGGTGTGGAAGGGATGTAATCTCATGGAAGGATTTGGAGGAAGGGGGAGGAAGCTCCCTCAGACTGCTGACATGGATGATGGCTGTGATACCGTAGTCCACAAACAACACCTCCACCTAAACAAGATTCAAGACATCGTTTGAGTGACAGAGATCTGATGACAAGGCACGTCTACACAATAATGATCACCCACGTTATGATGACGAGAGATGAAGAAGCGTAGTCTGCGCTGACCTTTCTGCCAACATGAGGGCCAATAACATGGGCACGGTACCACATGTCATCCTCAGCGTGTTTCACCACATACAGCTTCCCAGGGAGAAGACTTGACACAAAGTACTCAGCAGACTTGTCCTGGAAGTGTATAACACAGCTCTATTAGGCAGCTTTAAGATGTCATCACTGGGATCTTTTTTACATAACAATGTCTAGTAGTTATAACAACTGTTTGGAGGCATCCCATCAAACTAAGTTCACTTTTCTTAAAACCACTTTTCAATACCTTGTCAATTCCTTATTATTTCCTTTCCCTGTACTATGACCATGACAAATTACATTTGAAAACGGTAAGTGAGATATAAAGTTGCACCTCTGTGTAAAATTTGAGTAGATCTGCCATGATATCATCCAATTTGGCCATGCCTGGTCCCTGTATGTGTAGGTAAGCATGGCCTGCATCGGACACATAGCTGACATAACCCTCTACGGTGTCCCGCACCTGGTGTCAACCACACAGGATAACCAGTTCATAGATGGCACATTAATTCTGGAAATGAATGGCATACAGATAAAGCAAGCCATAGCAAGGTAGCCAAGACAGGCAAGTGCCTGCTGTACCTGGGGTAGATTAGGTCTGAGTTCCTCCACCAACAACACCTGTGCTACCTTCTCGTTAATGTTAACGTCAAGATCAGTCGAGGTGTCCCATAGCGTGACGGACAAAGTGTCCAGCCTACACATCACATGCAATCATATCAGTGTGCTGGCTAACTGAACCTGATTGGGGCTCAGCCAATTCAATATTCTTCGGCGATGTCAACAAACAAAGTGTGTAGGTCAATTGACCAGTAATAGAATGCACACATTCTATCACTGACCTCTCATTGACATCAGCAACAAGTGTTTTGCCCTGAGCCAGCTCGGTCAGCTGTTCCAACACCTTCTCATCCTCCTCAAATGCCTCCAGACCAGTCAATTTACACAAGAGGGCCTACAACAGCAACAACATCTAGGCTCTTATGCAGTCACCTGCTCCACCTGCTTCAGTAATTTACTCAGATGAGCATCTAGTGTGCCAAGTAAAGCAGCTCATTTAGAATACTTGCTATTCTACCTCACCTGGTAAGGTAGCTCGTTAAGGTGGGGAGGTAAGGGCTTCAAGCAAATGATTTGTAAATCTTCTGCACCCCCATGATCCAGAAAATTCACTTTGGCCTAGAAACAACAAGCCATGTCAGGTCACTCAGTCAATAGTTTTCATGCAACCTCATCAACCAGACTCTCTAATTCAATCCGTCAAGGAATACTGTTTTCACCTTGTCTACATCCAGACTGACAATGCGAGCTCGGCTGTATGTTGATTCTCCCCCATCCTCGATACACGCAATGCATATTTGTTCTTCATGCAGCTTGGCAATGGGGCACAGCTCCTCTGACATCCAAGCCTCCTCCATCTTCCTCTCCAGTTCCTCCAAACTCTCCTACAACACAACATGTCAGCTTCAATATACCCACTGCTTTGATGTACTACTATAAGATGAAGATGCAATTCATTTCTTATAGAGTGAGGCACTCACGGCGTATTCCACTAGCCTCACGATGATGTCAGTCGTGGTGTTCACCAGACAAACATAAACATCCCACTCATTCTTCACCGGCAACACGACTGATGCTAAGCACCACACAAACATGTGACAAGCTTCAACACACTATACAGAATATGCTTTCAATTAGCCATTGATACAAGCGAGTGTATGTACATGGTTTAGGGGGGAGTGGCCAATCAGAGTGTACGTACATGGTTCAGGGGGAGTGGCCAATCAGAGTGTAAGTACATGGTTCAGTAGGAAGTGGCCATGGTGTACGTACATGGTTCAGGGGGGAGTGGCCAATCAGAGTGTACGTACATGGTTCAGTGGGGAGTGGCCAATCAGAGTGCAAGTATGGTTCAGGGGGGAGTGGCCAATCAGATAGAGCGAGTGTACATACATGGTTCAGGGGGGAGTGGCCAATCAGATGCCAGTTTCTTGTCCACCATATCAGAGTTGACATGCAAGTTGCCCAAGTAGAGTTCAACCTCACACAGCTCAGATGCTGTACACAAAACACAGTTGACACAGAGCATCCTATGGAGACAGACACAGTTTCTCCCATAAAGAGAATACAACAGCAACTTACTGGTGTTGACGACTTTCATTTTGAGTTCATTTTCCAAACACATCTCCTGAAACTTCTCACTGCATTCATCTGACCATGGGCTGCCATCAGGCTGGCAAGCACAAAAGCAATGTTCAGCTAAGACAGTCTATTATAGAAAGGGATTATAAGGGGCAGCATCATTACAGGGCTAAAATGGTATAGGAGGCAAAAGAAACAGACGGAGCATAGATAATAAAGCTCGGTGAGTGGAACAGTATAAGTGGAACTCATTGAATGGAGCATTGTAAATGGAGCTCAGTGAGTGTAGCTCAGTGAGTGGGGCACTATGAGTGGAGCATTGTAAGTGGAGCTCTGTGAGTGTAGCTCAGTGAGTGGGGCACTATGAGTGGAGCATTGTAAGTGGAGCATTGTGAATGGAGCTCTGTTAGTGGAGCATTGTGAATGGAGCATTGTGAATGGAGCTCTGTGAGTGGAGCATTGCAAGTCTCTGTGATGTGGAGCATTGTGAATGGAGCTCTATGAGTGGAGCATTGCCAGTGTAGCTCTTTGAGTGAGGACTGTATTGCGAATGGAACTCTGTGAGTGGAGCATTGTGAGTGGAGCATTGTGAGTTGAGCTCTGTGAGTGGAGCATTGTGAGTTGAGCTCTGTGAGAGGAGCATTGTCAATGGAGCTCTGTTCGAGGAGCATTGTGAATGGACCTCTGTGAGTGGAGCATTGCAAGTCTCTGTGAGTGGAGCATTGTGAATGGAGCTCTGTGAGTGGAGCATTGCCAGTGTAGTTCTTTGAGTGAGGACTGTATAGTGTGCCAGTTGTACGTTACCATACAGGAGCTTACAGCGAGGGGGTAGACATGATGGAGGGAGCACTTAATGGCCTGGGCTGGAGCCTCACACATGTTGTCCAGTATACGATGCACCATGTGTCCTGATACAGTGCCCTTGTTGCCGTAGTCCACATAATACACAAACACTGACCCCACACCCTGATACACAACACATCATACATCACAATGAACACCATCCAGACCAATACATGAATAATAACAAAATACATCAATTTAACAATTGAGGAACTTGGCGTTGAGTTAAAACTGCATTACGATACGATCATCACATTCAAAATAAGTTTTACAACCGCTAGTATGACAAATCATCTATGAGAACTGGCATTATCATAGCCCGGCTCTGGGTGAATGGCTTTGATAACATTCATTACTGATATATCATTTGCTGGACCATTAATGCGTTCCGTACCGGAAATGATGTCATCAACAACCGTAACATTTGGCGTTGGATTTATAGGCAATTGAATTTTCTTGGGTTAATTATATTAAAATGTGGACTGATACCAAGATTTTTCGACCACAGGCGACGAATATTTTGATAGCATATGTCAATTATCAAAGTTTGGTAATTGTATCAGCTTTTTGGAAAATGTTAATTTGCTAAAGATCGGACGATAATAAGTGAATTAAACGTGAAATTGAAAAATTTAGAGATTTTGGCTACCAGATATTTTCAACCTGCTACTATGTTTTTAACAATACATTATTTACAACAAAGTATATTTAGAAAAAGTTAACGATTACCTTACACTTACAGAATTTGTAAACTGTTTAAAAATCAAACCCTAAAGCATGGAAGTATTGAGCATTGAACAGTTTGATGCTTTCGTCACCGGAAATGACGTCATTAACTACCATTATATTTTACGACGCAACTAACCGTGTTAATGACTGAGAGGCGCCGCGACTTGAAATTGAAAGATTTCGAGATTTTGGCTACCAGATATTTTCAACTTGCTACTATATTTTTAACAATACATTATTCTCTATGAGAACTGGCATTATCATAGCCCGGCTCTGGGTGAATGGCTTTGATAACATTCATTACCGATATATCATTTGCTGGACCATTAATGCGTTCCATACCGGAAATGATGTCATCAACAACCATGACATTTGGCGTTGGATTTATAGGCAATTGAGTGTAGACAAATTCACGATTTATAGGCAATTCACGACGGACAAACGACGCTATAACTTCCGATTTCAGTCACTTTTTAACTTTGATTCGTTCGAAACCGGAAGTGACGCATCTGATATCAATAACATTTGCAGATTAGATTTGCGCTGTGCATTTCAACATCTGAGCTAATTTTTATGACTAATAAACCGATATTTACGATTTTATTAGCGATCAAAAATTTGGCGAAAATTGACTAAGTGAAATTTGCTTTTTCAACTCAACGTGCTTTGAAAACGACAAATACATTGATAGCATATATCAATTATAAAAGTTTGGTGATTCCATCAGCTTTCAGAGAATGGAATTTTTTTTACGATCGTACCATAATTTTCAACCTGCTACTATGTTTTTAACAATACATAATTTACAACTAAGTATACTTAGAAAAAGTTTACCATTACATTACATATTCAGAATATGTTAACTGTATTGAAATTTAATTGTAAAGCATGTACATATTGAGCATTGAACTAGTGTCATTTTTTTAAAACTTTGATGCTTTCGTGACCAGAAGTGACGCCATCGACATCTATGAAATCTATGGATCCGACAATAGCTGTCATGGAGCACATGTGACCCAATTTTTGTCATTATCGGACATGTATTAATGGTTTTATAGGAGCTCAAAATATTCATGGAACTTATGTTGTCATTCGGACCGATACCACAATTTTTCGAACTTTGGCGCTTGGAAAAACTGTTGGTTTGATGTCCACATATGTCATTAGAAAAAGTTTGCTATTAGAATGAGCTACACAATGATGTCAATTTGGTAACAATCCGACCATTATTAACGGAGTTATTTGAGATACTAGTTTTTCACTTATTCGATGACCTTGACCTTAGTTTGTGGTCAAGGTCAAAATAAAACCACTCGGTTCTGCGCATTATTCATGCCTAGCGATTGAAGAAAAAAAAAATATAAAAAATTGCAACCTGTATCGCGGATCAAAAAATAATTTACATACATACAAACATAATGACAAACGCGACTGACCAACATATTAAACTTCGCCAAGTTGACTAGGTAACTGATGGTAAGATGGGGGAACGCACCTTATCACCCGGGTTGCTGTCGACAGAAAGCACCTCTGCCCGATACCATGTTTCCTCCTCCCCATCATACTGCGTCACACAGTAGTCACCCACCTGGGGATGTAGGATCGGTTTAGGGGCGCCTCGTGACTGGTCGGACACAGAACACACATCATCACCACCACATTCCAACACACACCTACACATCCAACGTCACATGGTCTGTTTACATTCACTATATCAATGATACAACAACTTTCCTGTGAAGCATGCAACTCTCACCTGATAGGTTGAGTTGAGTAGGTCTGAGAGACTAGAGATACAGGAGGTGGTTAATTGGACATAGAAGTCATTGGGGTTCTCAATAAAGCTGATGGTACAGGTCAATTGGGAGCTGGAACATACCACACCTGATGCAAATGGATGTATACATTCCATAATCTATACAACAATTACCATTGGTGAATTAATCAAGCATGATACTGGGCTGGATTAGCTCAACGATCAGTAGACAGCAACAACAATTAATAAACTACCCTGATGGTGGTAACACTGCTTCTCCAATCTTGTAAGCGCGAGGAGTTGGCTACAACAGAACACCGTAGCAATATTATATTGCCTGGATCATTTAGGCAGCCACACATTACTTCATATTGTGGTGACCAGGAAATATAAAATTCTTTCTTAAACTGACATGAGAGGGACATTGCTTCAATGGTACACAGTGTTAACCAGCTGAATTGCTTATTGTATCAGCATCTTATGCCTTTGGAAAGGGGCACATTTCGCTCCTGATACAAAGCACTCAGTGACCACAATATTGGGCTAGCTAATATGAATCTTAAATTAAGATGCACAGTTTAATGCAATGCACGTTGTAATGACACATGGTATAAGAGAGGTATTGAGTGCCCTACTGTAAGACTACTGGTGAGTTTGATGGCTGGTTTAACTACAGGGTAGAGAATGTGTCTGTCTGTGCCATGTACACTGAAACAGAAACAACAGTCGACTGTCAACAACTAGACCCAGCACGTACTGGAATAGCATCTGCAAGGCATTATTTCATCTGAAAATCCACAATGTTACAGTCACCCCACCACTAAGTATGGGCAGATCAGAGTGTTATCTTCCTGTGATAAAATGAAAACAGAGGGAGTTTGTCTACCTCTCTATCTTGACAACATCTGGCCAGTCCGGCAGCATGTCCAGAAGATCAGGGGGCGGCTCAAATTTAAATGTGTCACGGTATTCCACTTTGAGGCGAGGTTTCCAGAGACCATTAGGTCGTCGCTCTACAAGCTGCAGACACAAACTGTCCATGGTAAACACAGGAGAGGGGAGGACTGTGTGGCTGGAGCTGGTGTGGCTCACTCATATACCAGGCCAAATTAAGACCACAAGGGATGATGCTTAAAGAGAGACAGACATACTTGTCTTTTGGCTGACTCTCCCCCAAATGACTGCAGTAAAGAATACCTCCCATAAGTACCTCCCAACTTCAAACATACCCTACATAACCCTAAAAGCTAACATATGCTCACGCTGATAACAACACACAGTATCATAGTTTTATCCCAGAAACCCATTGGAGGGCCATCTTGCACTCATTGACCTTATTACCTGTCTCACTTGATCTTTAATGGTAGCAGTATCATCACCCGGGAAGACAGGTAACTCCGATGTAGCTTTTGTAGGTGATATTGTACCATCTGAATCGAACAACGACAACGTATGCACTGGCTTAGGCATGTGCTGCTTATTATGCACAGATCATATTAATAATATGGATTTTAATTATAAAACTGTAAAAGCCATGAGTTGAACACTATATTAATAACCACTCCTCATGAACGTTACTTATAGCAGTATTTCTCTATACTGACCTAGTCTGACACCCAAGTCAGCACAAGCATTCCTGGCAGAAGCATGCTCTGCATCCTTCTTACTGCGATATATACCTAAGCACGACAAACCATCATCATCCCTTATCGTGACAAACATCCAGTCATTCAATCAAGACAACTGCTATTCGACATTGTTGGCCCAGACACCACCTTCACTGTTGTACTGTTTCTTTCGGATGACCACTGTGCCGGCATATCCTTGATGCTTGCCCTTGGATCCGACTAGAATCGTCTCGTACACAGGTCGTGGCAGCTGTCTGCTCTGGGCGTACGCCTGCAGTGGTGATTTGTAATCCTTGTCTGCAGATCAGCACCGTAAAATGACAAGTTTCAGAATGGCTTATAACTCCTATAGTTCTATTTATCCCCCCCGCCCCATACAATCACATTCTCTTACACCAGGAGGTTATATATTCAGAAATATCAGTACATCAAAGATGAAAATGTCATTAGTTAAATTCAATTGATGCTTGTGGAGAGTCACTTGTAGAGAAAGAAAGTCAAAGGAGAGTTATAAATTAGTATTGTGTGCAGTATGAATAATAAACTATCATCATTCTAAAGAAGAGTAAAGAATTAGATCATGATATCAGAAACTTGTCAACAAGATGATGCGTATAAACACACCATCAACAACAAAAGTCTGTTGACAAGCTGTTGGCATGCAGTCTAACATAGAGTCTCTAGGTTAGTCAACCATCACAGATTCATTAGGAAATCCTCCATATGTCCACCAATCAGTGTTCCATGAACAACAGCCTGTCTAACCACGCATGCTAGCCACCATAATTGATAGTTTGTAACTATGATTGAAACCACAACTGAACCAAACCAAACCAACAGGAACATGCAACCATCTGCTTCTCACCGATCACACAGCCACCAAATGTCTCCTCGTCAGAACCCTCGACTGACACCAAAACATAATCCACCAATCACAACTCAGCTCATTATCATAATGAACCAACAGAATAGACTGAGCACTTCTTCTATACACTACAACATTGATAACATTGATATGAAGCACAAAGCTACTGAGAAAGAAAGCCAGTTATTAATGCCATGACACCTGTCCTGAGCAGACTTACCTGGAGATATGACACCTTGCCCATTGGTGTCAGCTATAAAGTAAATAGATGAACAGGAGAATGTAAGCTTGATAAAATGACAATCATTTTATTTGATGTAAACTTTTACAATGTAAGCAATCACAGACATTCTGGAAACATAGATTTTGAGCCATCATTCATTCTTTATCAAGGAGATGGCTCAAAAACATGAATAATGAGGTATTATGTTGCCATAAGGAGGTAATTAGACAATACAGTGCCTTCAAAGCCTTATAAAGGCCATATTTTGCCACGAGAGCCCTACCAGCCTAACACGGTGCATTAAGGGCCAATATTACACAACAATAAGCAGAAGCCCTTATGAGGCAACATGGTACTACCAGAGTAAATGTAAGGCAACACGGCCCAATTACGGAATCAAGTGTAACAGGTGAACTGATAAGGTTACATGGAGCTATACCGGTTAGTATAAGGCTACATGATGGCTTGTACAAGGCTACGTTGTATCGTACAAGGAGAAAAGACAGCAATTTATCTATGTCATTCATTTCTTTCAACAAGAGATGATGTTTCATTGATTTGTGAAAAGAAATACAATTGATCACCTCTCTTTTTGTGAGGCTCATCATTCTGCGCCAGAGGTACATCAGAGGGACGCTGCTTACGGAACCTTGGCGGCACTTCAAAGTCTGTGCCATATTTGACAACATTGGGATTGGTGATCTCCACTTGAATGCTGTTGGCACTTTGTCTGGCAACACGCGATGTAGCATGCTGAGGCACTACTTGTACAGGGGTGTACTGTACCACTGGTTGGGTGAAGAAATGTGTAGGTTGAAACTGATGGAGTAGGGGTCTTGGTTGTGGGTGGTGGAGAAGAGGTGCTGCATGTGGCTGCATGTAATGAGGCTTGTGTCTCTAAACACACAATCACACCAGAGATGAATTAAGTCATCAACAACATGAAACAATATGATACAACATGAAACAATATGATACAACATGAAACAATATGATACAATATGAAACAATATGAAACAATATGAAACAACATGAAACAACTTGATACAATATGAAACAATATGAAACAACATGAAACAATATGAAACAATATGATACAACATGAAACAATATGAAACAATATGATACAACATGAAACAACATGAAACAATATGAAACAACATGAAACAATATGATACAACATGAAACAATATGAAACAACTTGATACAACATGAAACAATATGAAACAATATGAAACAACATGAAACAATATAATACAATATGAAACAACATGACACAACATGGCACTGTCTCAGTCATTCACGACCAGACCACAACAACGCGCACATCATTATATCACCACAGTAAGGAATGAGAAATACAAGAATTTAATTTACCAACCAGCTAAAACAAAATTATATTAAGATCATCACATTCAAAGTAATTTTTACAACTGCTATTATGACATGATCCCGTCAAGGTCGAAAAAAGGAGTGTGTTCTTGGGAACAATGTTGCTGACCTTTTTAAAAAAAATTACGAAATTTCAACAGCAATTGAGACCGGAATTGCCTGCCAAAAAAAAGTTAACAAACAAACCCACAAACGGGACTAACAAAGGTAACTTAGCGAAAGCATTCGCCAAGTTAATAACACCAGGACGATGCATTTGCATGTAAGCTATTCTAAGTGAAAAAGATCTTTGAATGACAGGCACCCACCACTGGCATGGTCGGCATGTGGACAGGTTTGTGGGGACGTGGAGACATCCCCCACGGTGCCCTCTGCGAGGCTGGACGGCGGATAGCAAACTGCACAGGTGGGTTTCATCAGGAATTAATGCATGCTACAATGACAATGTGGTAGGATACATATAAACACTTAAGTTATATGACTAGAATTCAAAAGTGGTTATATATTGGTGCATAAGACAAAATGTTGTGATGGAGGGTTTCCAGCTTGGTGTCCGCATTACTGTCACTTAACAGGACGGTGAATGTGGGTGATCACCTTGCTTGGTTTTCCCTTGCTGGCCTTCTTCTTAACAGTCTTCTGTCGAGACACCAGACTGGCAAGCTTGGCTGTCTTTTCATGGAAGACGGCAGTGAACATTGATTCCCCGTCGCTCTGTCTGTACATGTAAATGAAAACCCCAGTAAATATGTTGATCAGCATATGGACCATGATGATACATGAGAGATCCAGCAGTCATACAGCCCAATAACAGTCCTCAATGATTGCTATCAGTGGCTGGGCACTGAGGTGAGGCAGTCAGTTGTGTCAGAGGAGGAGGGCACTGAGGTGAGGCAGTCAGTTGTGTCAGGGGAGGAGGGCACTGAGGTGAGGCAGTCAGTTGTGTCAGGGGAGGAGGGGAGAGTAAGGAAGGTAGTATAGGGTCTTACTGCACATCATTGCTTATGTGTTATATGGTGCCTGTAAAGGGGTATAGATAAGTTTGACCTGATTAAGCAGCCACCTTCTAGGATAAATGGGGGAGAAGATGGAAATCAATGTTGATGAAGATGCACTAAACAATATGGGGAAAAAGATGAAAATGCAAAAATTACTCTAAGACACCATCTGTTTGACTGGAATAGGCCATTCCAGCCTCTCATCTAGGTGAGATCCGTGCCAAAGTGGTATGTAGTAGATATGGCCCATTGCAAGGACCACTCTACTTAACAACCAGGATCCCTTCCCCACCGGCACGAGTCGCAACCCACAGCCAACAGGTTCCCCCTTTTATTTGCCTCTTATGGCATGCAGGAGGATACAGTGGGCCTATTCTAACCTTGGACCAACTGGGGATAGAGGAGGGAAGAAGTTGTTGAGCAGAACACCACATTACTCCACCATCAGGCCATACAGTTCATCTGCTGGGCTGTAATGTTAAGTGATGAGTGAATCGTACAACCAGAAACTGAAGACAGACATTGAGGAGCTCAAACATTATTCAACCAGTCCACAAGATTAGGGGTGTTCATTTATTCTTAGTCAGGGAGTTGGTTTAAAAATTGACATGGTGAAAGAGCTTTGCAGAACAATGAGAATAAGCAAGTGTTCTACATTTGTTGAGGTTAATGGGTAATCCAGACACTTTCTCTGAAGACTTCAAATGATCCTCTTACCTTACAATTTTTACTGTATCTGTTAAATGTTTTACAAAGAATTCCTCCAGGCTGTTACATCCAAATTCTTTGAAAGGCACACCTCTTTGAAATGTGATTTCCTGATATTCCTCTGTTCAAATACAACATAATTAACCAACATGAGACACAAGGCAATATTTAACGTTATCAAATTAACTTTATCAAATTAACGCACTTACTGTTGAATCTATGGGCTTCTACTCCACCCTTCTTACTCTCTATGACAGCCCGAACTTCCATCTTGATGACTGCCAGTTTCTTGGCCTTCTCATCCTCGTCCCCCATTGTTGTCTGGAGTCAATAAAAGTAAGGAAGAAAATTGTAAAATGCATCACTACCACTAAGTTATTTCATATATATATATATATATATATATATATATATATATATATATATATATATATATATACATATATATATGATATATATATATATATATATATATATATATATATATATATATATATATGAATGCATATATATATAAATATATATATATATATATATATATATGTGTGTGTGTGTGTGTGTGTGTATGTGTATGTGTGTGTTTATGCAATTGTTAACATGCTTGCAAGTATGTATTGTACATGTTTGAGTATAGTAGCCTGTGATGGGTATTGTTTTATGGTTTGGGTTTGTTTGATCATCACTCTACATTAAGCATACATCCACGTTTAATTTAAACCTCTTTCATTGCCGGGCAACCTTTTTAAGAGAACACACAGAGCATAGCTATTTGTTAATTTCCTAATTATTGATGGTTCAACACAACATTTGCAGTGACAAATGAAACATGAAAAATAACACAAAATCCTAAGAAAGTCAATGTGCAAAAATGTTTTAGATATGACAATTGAAGCCTGGCTTCAATAATTCTAAACTGGTAAAATAATGATTAATACACCATTGCATGACAAATTGTACATAGAAAATATTTATATCAACACATACAAGTTTTCCAAACACCACAACCTTGAGGTATTCACCGGCACCAATACTGCACTCAACACCAACCAGGCACATCTAGCCAACTCACACAGTGGGTATGCATATTTGCTTGAGCCACATAAACTTTCTTTCTTCCTGCTCTATACTTGGGTGAAAAGCTAGCTATTAATACAGACCCTTGAAAAATTCAGGAAGTCATTCTCATTTCCAGCTGTATTTGATAGGCATATTGTTAATGATTCTCCACGACTTCTTTCATAGCAAGATATTCGGTTTCGGTTTCATGTTTTTATGGTACTGAACCATTTGCACCTATGATCACGAGTGACGTATTCAGCTGACATGGACTACCATTATGATAGCGGTCATGGTGGCATCATTGGTGAGCACATGTTGCAATGTTTATGAGGCAGAGGCTGCGCCCATGCGCAGTCCGGGCTGATTCAAACACATGACAGTTCAACAAAGCATGGTGCGTGTTCAACTCGGCATCTGGGGACATAGCCTTGTTGCACATATGCTTTTCTTACCATCGTGAAGGGGTAAAAACTATATGTCTGCAGCAATCCAACTGTATCAAAAGCGTTAATGCATAGAAATGTTCGCTTCAAAAGCCTTGTCACCGCTTTTTTTTAATGATTAAACTGTAAGCAGGACATGCTCATAGCTTTCTTGATAGAATTTTTCGTAAGTTTTATGCTTTTATGCAGAAGTAAAATTCAGAAAGCAATGGTTTGCTTGGGAAGAACCTTGACTGTGCGTGCACGCAACGACCGTACTTGTCATTCAAAACAAGCACGGACTTTTAAAAATTGGTCTGGCTGGATTCAATCGCCTTTAATGATATTTCACACGTAAACAAACTCAACTTGTTCGTTAACATTCATAAATGTGGAAATTAATTTCCTACATGTTCACTTGTATAAGTACCATGGGTGATTGCAACTTGAGTATCGTGTATCATTCCTTACCATGCGTTGGCAGCAATCACTATAGGATGTTAATACGGTTAAGAGTAGCCCAACAGACGATCGGGTACTCCCTTGTTGCAAGAGGGAGCGCAAGCTCCACTTGGTTCAAAAGAGCTAGTTAATTGTAGTAGGCTAATTGGGGATAGGTGATATGTAGCTCCGGTCGAATGGTAATATGAATATATACCATTCTGCTTCAACATTTTCTGCGCGTCCACGAAAACGCGTTTGGCTAATAGGCTGCATAACGCATCTAGAAAATAACATATATCAAGAGCCTGTACAAAAAAAGTCCTAACGCATCCAAAAACTTACCCCCACTCGACGCTATTCTTTAAGAAATGCCATCTAAATATCATTTCAAAAAAAATCGCGATACGATGACCACCAATTTGGAAAATATTGGGTCGCGTGATTTCCCACGATATCCCACCGCCTCATCGGCATTGCCTGGGCATTAGTCGTCGATGGGTCACATCATTCTGAGCATGCGCGATGCGCGTGGTCTTGAACTTGAAAACAAACATGTTACTGTGTTTCGGACTTTTTATCGCTTCCCAAAATGATAGAACTATAACTAATTACCATGGATGAAATCCCCTGCCAAAAAGGGATAAAATTGTCCGTGAACATCATTGCATTCTAAAACTCCATGACTTGGGTATGTTTGGTGTTTGGTAGTTGTCTGAATCGACGTCTACTCGGGACGTGTTGTAGGGCTAGGTGATATGATGTAATTTTCTTATTAATGCTCTAGGAATATTATTGGCTACAAAGAATGACATCTTTAAAATATAATTGAACACTTATCTGTAAGTATGGATAATGAATAATTTTGGGTCGAATCACATATAATTGTGTGATTCAAGTATCATGAGAAGACGGTCAATATCCCGCGCGACGCCTATTAACCTGTTAACTACGTCCATTGTCGCTCACTTTCGGAAGATCCGATGATGTCAATCACTGTACTAAATGCGACGATAATATTCTCTGTCCTATGCAAACATAGTAGAACCAAATACCAGTTACATAAAAGTTGGATACCTTCGATGAAAGAATTAATATAAGTCGTAGTATGACAGTAACAGATAACCATAGACCAGATAACCATAGAGTGGTACCGAAAGGGACCATGCCGCGGTTAAGTACCAACCAAAATCATCGTACGCATCATAGCGCTCATATGAAGTCATTTGAGATGAGGACCGTCACTGATAAATATCCGTTATGACACTCAGCTGTTCATCGGTTGATTGTGCCGTAAACAAAGTTCTGGGAAAAGCTGACGGATGTCTGGCACCGAGCGACTTAGTATACTTGAATCAACGCCGATTGTAGGATCGATCTTTACATTATACCTTAAATATAGATCTTGCCGCTCAGCGCTAGGAAGTCTGACTTGGGAAATGGAGATTCTGTATTCTGAGACCCGTACATCTCTCGAGACACGGATCACCATGTTAGAGACGGAACCATATCCGAGAAGGGATGTAAAATATTTTCTGAGGATGTGCATATTTGCAGTGATCACCCTCAGAGTTTAATCGATGTACAATCGTAACTAGTCCAGGTCGCTGCAGATGACGTCTGTTCGATTCACACACACACCTTCACATACACACGCACGTAAGCATGACATACATACATACATACATACATACATACACATACATACATACATACATACATACATACATACATACATACATACATACATACATACATACATACATACTACATACCATACATACACCGACACCCCCACCCCCTCTCCATATACACAATCACTTTCCCACACAAGCCCCCTTCTAATTTTTTTCCCTCTCATTCTCGATCTCACCAGCTATGTATCTTTCACAATTCCTATTTTCATCCTCTATTATTTTTTCATAACTCTCATGATCTCTCCATTTCTCCCTCCCATCTAAATAAATAAATCTCAATAGCTCTCTGTCGCTCTCCATTGCCCTCTCCAACACGAGCCGCGGAACGATGTGAAGTCTCGACGCCGATCGCCCCTCAGATTGGACTCGCCCTGTCAACTGACACAAGAGCGCGCGTGTCCGCCGCACTTGTCGCCCACGGAATGTTGTCGCGCAGCCAAGACTTGGTCTCCAGGTCCGCAGCAGCGTCAAGTATCGGTGAGGGTAGGGAGTCGCTGAGGTGGAGACTTATTGCACTACGAGAGGAACATAGGCGAACGAAATACATCGCAAGCTCCGCATATATACAACTCATTGAATCTTCGAGCTGTTAACCACTTGAATCTTTTGAAGCCATTGGACCTCTTGAGCTCAAACTTTTTAGTTTGTAATAATTCTGGATGAAAGTTTATGATTTGGAGGTTATTTGGTCGTACAAACAAGATGTGACTTCTTGTATGGGATCTTACCTGTTGCTGCCCATGCTACGGTTTGCCGCTAATTGCTGTTTGGAGTCATGCAGTTTTCAAGAGACTGTCTTGTAAAGTTTTGTGATTTTCTCACAAAACTGAACAAAAACTTGTTTATGTGAACCAGCGTCAAGCAGTCGAAGGAATATATGATTATCAGCATGAAGGTCCCATGCTTGTGGGTGTTTGTTGGACTCGTTCAATTGATTGCAACTAAACTCGCCTGGGCTGCAACACAGACAAATGGATGCGACTCAACTGTCTGGTAAGCAGTGTAACATAATGATACGTTGGACTTTATCAGTTTATTGTAGCAAGATTCTTCTTGTGTTGTGTTATTGTACCCGCAGAAAACTTAACCAATAATAGAGAAAAGCATTTGCTTTTTCTTCTCACTTAGATTGAACAATATTTAGGATGTTATGTTATTGTTGTAATGCGCGGTGTTACGTTGATGTGCTTGTCGACACGCCAGTACGCCCCCCCCCCCCCCCCCCACCCGTTTGTGTGGGGATTGGGTTTGTATTAGTACTTATATACTTATGATCAAGTGGCAGTTGCAGTTACGCGCCGGACGTGGATAAGGCAGTGGCGCCATCGATCTATTTAAATGTCAATATATTTAACGCTTGTCGCAATGAATTAAGAAACTCTGACTTCGTAAGTAGGGCATTCTTGCTCCGACTAGGAGCGTCTGCATGTTTACCTGTTGGGCGATCGGCTGTGGTGTTTTTGAATCAGGAATACCCGAATGCGACGCACTTCAGCCCATAGGGAGCCCTACCAAATTGCATTTGCCGGTATCACTGTCAAATATAGATTAAAGTTGCATTGGCAATATCAGAATATATATAGCTTTTTCTTTGCTACCGTGCAAAGATATGTGTGAAGTTTATGTATCGAATCAAGCCTTGTCCTATATTGTTGATGATAACAATATAAAGTGAAATATTGGTATCTTTGTTTACAAACTGCGCCAAAATTTAGCGCCTCCTGAACTCTTCCGTGATTAGGACAGAAAATACATGACATGCTATACTGGCGGTACATGCTGTACTGGCGGTACATGCTGTACTGGCGGTACATGCTATACTGGCGGTGTGCCGATGGTGGGAGGTCGTGGTGTGGCGTGGCTGGGGACGTGTATACAATCGCTGTCCTTGCCGCGCTATCAGTTCCACTGACCACGGTACACATCCGTCTACCAGATCTTAGTGTTGATGCTATTCAGCTGACATAGACTAGAAGTGGATAGTGCGACTTGAGCGGTCGTGTGCCCAGTTGCGGCTACCCTGGACCTGGTAACGAGCCAGGACACGATTCCTGGCCATGTATTCTGAAAGGGTTAGATATACCCCACTTAAGTACCGCGAAGATACATAGATAACCGCTATGAATCGGATCCAAGTTGCTCGTGTGGCCATATTCGTCGTCATCGTGGTTTGGCATAGATCCAGAAGCTGTTGGATTGGATGATTGGTTTCTCTATGGGTGGAGAGAGAGCTAGGGTGTATGAGAGCTCTGTAGCTGTCCTAGAAATACTGTCCTCAATTCACCCCTTGCACTCTGGGCTGCCTGTAGTCAAATCCACACCTGTCCAATCAAACACTTGCATGGCGGCAGGTGTTTTCCTGGCCGACTTAAATCTACTTTCTCGATACAAGGATGAAAATTTCACTTTTATAGATGACTAGTTTAACAGCACGCCTGGCATCAAGTTTCACATAAGATTATTCGAATGTGTCATGATCAGGTTTTCTAGTTATTTTGATATTATGATATGTATCCTTATGTGATTATTCGTAAAATTAATGCACAGGTGGGACTTTGCAGGAACCGAAAAGTACCTTAATTCCTTACAGTTGTGGTGTTTTGCTGCACCTAACACACCTTGGAGAAAACTCATTTTGTCTGCATGACTGACATAGAATAGATAACATGTCACGCACTGACATCTTCTTGTTGATGAATCGTTGGAGAATATATCAAAAGACTCGAACCGAGTTTCTCACACCAGTAAAAAGGCTTTTCTTACAATCTTCAAGGAGATATATTGTATACTATAAAGCTAAATTTCTCTTTAATTTTATTGCTCTTTGATATCTTATACGACTGCAAACTATATGTTTTATCTACCTGTCGAGAATTGATGGTGCTGCTTTTTTTTAAATGAAAAATAAAGCCTGTTATATTATATACTTCTATCACCTCTTTGAAGAGGCGACACAGCTACGTCAGTGCGCATGTCTTCCCAGCCGTGTCCGTTTCACCTCGCCTTCTTTTCACGAGTTTTCTCTTGATATTTACGACGCTACTGCGTCAGAAACGTTGTCTAAAGCGGTAAATTTCAACTGGTAGACATTTGTCTGCCAACCAAGCGTATCTGCCCAAATGGTGTAATATCATTAGGTCCAGTGGTGTGTGTCCGAACTGGATCACTCGTCTGACCCGTATGTATGGTTAGTAGTGTTCCACTTGCAAGGTACCTTTTTTGCACATACAAGAAAGTTTGTTTCCGGAAAAACACCCAAGTAACCGACGCTAAGTTGTCTCTCCCCCCCCCCCATAACAACAACACCAACAATGCTCACTGGACCACGACACGACAGTTGCTGTTGCTTGGTACGCCATGTCAATGCCTGATTGGATGCAGGTCTATAAAGAACCAGTCACGACTGTTGAGATCAAAGGAAACAACTGCTGAATCAATTTAAAACCAACAGTGGCCATTTGTCTTGTGAGGCAGCTGTTCTAACGTTAGCAGCTCGATTAGATATCTACTCAGGTTTGACACGCAGTATATTTAAACCTAAAAAAACACGCTTTAATTTTTCAAAGATCTACAAAGATGGCCACCCAAGACCTATTAGCGAAGGGTGGATGTATTCATCGTTAATAATTCATGAATATGCATACGTTGGCCCATGGCGATGATTCTATTCCCTTCAATACTTTCGCTATAACAAATGGTAAGCCAAACTTCCCCAAGTATTGCTCAATCTGGCAAGCACATTTGAACACACGCACTCGAAGATTCACATTTGACGCGCGTCGCCTCTGTTACTGGTGATGCGACCACGGACCAAGCGTCGCACGGTGTCGCGCTGTCACATCGCCAGGGCAGAGTGTTTCCACTGGCGCCTTGATGATAAACACATCGCAGATTCAATCTCCACTGCGACAAGCAGGCCCACCGGCCACTGCTTGGCCTGGAGGACGAAGTTCGCATCATTGCACCGCGCCCACCATGGTGTTCTGTGACAACGTGAATTCCAGAGATAAAGACTCTCGTTCTTACAGCCTGTCGTACCAAGACTTCCTCTTGTAAAACCACAACGAACCAATCTCTTCCGAACTCCCGTGGTGAAAATACATATATAAAAATCCACTCGGTTCATAGCTTTCCCAGGCCTGGCAAATGAGCGTGTTTGGGGTACTCGGGCTGTACGCCGCTCTTGCGGCTTCTCCATTTCTAACCTATCCCCGTTCCACTGAGATTGTCCCTCCTTGGCATCTCTGTGAGGTTCTTGTCGCCTTGACATCCCTCACCCCAAAAGTGGAGGCACTTGTTCGCTGTGGTAAATAGGCTGTCAAAAGGGTAAACAAATTAGACTTGGGCTTCATTTTAAAATGCCTAGAGGGTGGGGATTAGTAGCAAATAATACTCAAGAACTTTTTCCTGCCCTCGGGATTACTCACCACGGGCGATGTTTTTCTTTTAAAGTGTTTCCGAAGCTTCAATGGCGGCGTAGCGCTGTGTGGTTGATATCATGGTCTTAGAATTTCAACTTAACGCTAATGATAACAAGGTATTATCGTGATTCATTTGGAACCGTGAACCGGAAGGCTGTATTCTATCCGGAATGACAACATAGAAATGACAACCAGTCCAATCAGATTGATTTCACCTTCTTTATCTGTCACCTTGCCATGGTCTCGACGGTCGCATCGAAATTGTACACCCCAAGTATCTATTGTCCTCTGTATGCCTAGTTAATAGCATAACGAATGGCATTTTATGGTTGTGGCGATTCAAAAAGAACTAAAATATGCTCTGCACTATGATTAATTGGCCGATTTTATTCAGAAAAAAACTATTTTAGAATGTACTCGATCAGTGCTCGGCTAAACACTTGGTGCGCAATCATTCTGAATATATTCGGTTTGCGACGTTGGTGAAGTGATCGACCGCGTACCATGCGTTCTATGAGTTGTTATGGTGACTATCATTGTCATGGATCCCCACACTTGAATATCATACAATGAGTGACCATGGTAACAAATGGCTTTATTGTGTTTGGTATGGAGCAGAATGTGGGGCACTATTTTGTGATGTTGTACCTCTATGTACACTTGGGTTTTCTTCCAGGGATGACAACGTTCCAGAGCGTGGTGTATACATGGTCACTGGCGTATGCGCAGAGGGTCACGTCGACTGGAGGCACCCGCACGGTTCAGTGAGGATCAACCTCCAGCTGCCCTCTTCTGTATCGACATCGCGCTCCTCTGATCTGGTAGAAACCTGCTTCATCGCCAAATCTCATTTAACACTCTCCAAAATCTCGTTGGAGCGAAATCGTAATGTGAAAATGAAGAACGCCAGAACTTGGAAGTCAAGACACCCGAAGGATATCGGGCCTTATGCCACGATTCATTCGAATGATAACCTCGAGACGCTTGTTATTCTCAACAATTCTGTGCCATTTATGGAAAGAGAAATATGCTTTCTCTCAAAAGACAACGCCCCAGTGGTACTTTACTTAGAGGCGCAAAGTGACGTGCGCACTACCACTTCCGGTCACGTCGAACTAGACTATGACATGAGGAGACCATCCGAGAGACATGCGCAGTCAGCGTCAGACGATGACGTCGCTGGTAAGTGAAATCTACTTACTAGCGAGACCCAGAGGGCACCTTGCTATAGCTTACTGACGTAAATATACTGCACATTCCAATAGTAAACTGAGTTTTTCCCTGTTAAAACTGATCATCCTGTATTTTATATTATTTGCCGTCTGTATTGTGGGTTTGTTCTCCGTACTAATGTGACTCATCACTGTGGTACAGTGTCAGTGAATAGAACGTTTTCTGCTCAAGCACATGTTCAGTTCGTTGGTGCCCAACAAATGAATGTTGCTCCTTGACAAAAACAAGTCAGTCGCATTAATTGGATACTGGCCTTGTTGGTGTACTTGCTTAGATATGATATAGTACTCTAGGGCAGTTAAAGCATTTTTTCTTGTGAACTGATGAGAATCGGTTACTGAGTGAAAAAGTCGTCGACTGCTCGGGGAGACAGCAGCAATAATGGCAGGCATCCGTCACCTCTCACATGCACCTCTACACCCAGCTATGACGAATGATGAATAATATGTCATGACTCAAGACCATATCATTTGGTCTCGTACTCTCGATTTCTCAGCTGACAATGTGGAGTGAATATGAAACACTTGGTCGTTATACTTGTCTCTGATGATCCATGGTGATCGCAATCATTGGCAGGCGACAAAGCGTCTCTAGGCCCTTGTCAACGTACCGAACTAGTCTGCCGCTGACAGGGCCTACGCTACTCACGTTTCTTAGTTCGCTCCCATGCTTATTATTTGTCTTACATCAAAGGGAATATTTATTGCAGCAGCATTTATCTATTTCAATAACAGACTAAGCGGAAATAAGAAGAGAGGAAGATCAACTGTCTGTACTCACGACACGTCCTCGCAACAACCCGCATATTAGTATCAGTTGACACATTCGATATTAGCATGTGAATTAATTTATACTATTTGACTTGGTTTCAGAATGCAGACCCTGTTCTGACACAGAAATACTTGAGGCTGTGTGTTCTGCCGATTTCGGTAGGTACACTAAACTGATCTTTCATTTATATTCTTCAAACGCAAGCTACTGATCTTAGCAAATTTTCGTGACCGTCCATTTCAAATTCAATCGCTGCAGCGTTGGTTGGATTCCTGTTGTTGGTAAGTGATTCAACAATAAACCCACCTATTTCTCCTGAATGGTGCCGCATACCCCTCTGTGTCCATCACACCTGTGATTGAAACGCTGCCATATGTAGAGGCCAAAACCATTCGAGAGGGACGGGGATGCATAGTTAGGTTTATTTATTATTTCCGCCCGACTAGAATTGTAGTTTGATATCGGGTTCATTTCGTTTGATTGTGCCACCCACGCTGCCGAGTGGCCAGCGGACTGGTGTTTCGCCGGACCGTTTGCGCATGCGTAAGGATCGCGCGCGCAGCACCGATTCTTCCGACGAGATCGCGCCTCGTCGTCAGTGGTAAGCGACGACGCCAAACTTTATGACCAACTGGAGGTTCCTAACCAGGCTTGGGGTGTTTTATTTGGGGATAAATCCAGGTAAAATACAGGACACAAAGCTAATATTTGAATTAATTGAAAGCCAAGGAAACATGAGCAAGTCAGCGTAGGTTGGTTGCGCAAGAAGTGGAGTGCAGTGTTGCGAGTTTAACAAAACTCAGTGTATGCTAATATTGGGATATATTTTTCAAGCGTTTAGAGACTTGAACAACCGGAGATTAGTGAGTTACCGCACAAACCTTTTACTGTGATTCAAGAGTAATACTCTCATTAGATATAGAAATTGAGGGCGATTTGGATGGGAATCCATAGAGAAATAGTGTCTCAGGCAATGGCCATTCAGGGGTCATGTCGACGCGAAACCGTACTATATGGCGTCCAATTCTGTGGCATTCCTAATTCCCCCGTTAAATTGAACGCGACGTTTCTTGATGGTTGTTACTCTTCTTGTCGGACCATTCGCTTATCGTCTGGTGACGCGCGTTTAGGAATGGAAACGGTGCGGGAGTCCACCTAATATGATACCAGCACTGACTACTCTAATAGTCTTATCTCACTTAAATTCGCGATAACATGTTGATGAAATCGCGCACATGTCCCGGGAACACTAGTCTAGTGATCATCATCATCGTCTATAGACGATATATCTTGCATGTGTAATGAGGTGCCTAATCTAATCAGACCCGGGGGCCTCTTGGTCTTTGTGACTACTGGCCGTACAGTGTATATGTTCACTTGGTCAAGCTGTATACCAATAAGTACCCTTGTCTACACGTTATGGCTATACGATGGGAAAGCACCTAATCCCCACCTCTTAATGGAACTGATAAGACTGAGGATTTGTTTCCATTGCTTTTCGTAATATTCAAATCAAGTCCAGCATTTCGTGCCTTATCATTTATTGGACAACTCGGCGTTGTTCAGTCGGTCGAGTGCGCATTAATTGAAGGCTTCTGCGCTGCCCAACACATTACATAACGGGCCATATAACAATATTATTGTTACCAGCTGTTCCCAAACTGTCTCACCCTCAGTGTTATATTATATGTGAAATATTGCTCCAACATCACATACAATGCTTTGTATCATGTATTCACTGTTATTGTCGTTCATTCAAAGACAAACATTCACTTGTGTTCTCTTTTGTTCCAGTTGTGCAAGCTTCAGTGGATGCAGTGCTTCACAATGAAAAAACCCAGGAGTCCCATTTACGCGTGCGCGTTCACAACATACACAAACAACGCCAACCAGTGTTCAAACGCAACAGTATCAGTGATTCTACCACAAGGTCCACTCCTGTGACACTTTCACCTCACCACAATGGAGGCTCTATTGTAGCTCCACTCAAATGTGGAGTTCAAAAAGGAAGAGGCAAGTTTTTGTTCATTGGTCAAATTAAACTGAGGAAGCCATTCCTTGAATGTGCACCACGAGTTCAATATTTCGAGGAATTATGGAAGGCAGCTGTCCAGATCGGAGTCAACCCCTGCACACTGGACTAGAGAGGATCAGAGTTTGCCCACAATGAACTGGCTGCAGCATTAGTTTCATGTTGGATGTGGAACAGATTGTAATACATTTGAAACTTTAACCTCATAACTGTGATATGATGGGGAAAAAAATGTTATTTTTGTTCAGTTCCTACTGATTTTGTTGCTATATAAATTACTGTTTTATTGGATTTTTAATTGTTCTTTTTTATGCTTAATAAGTCTAAAGTAAGTGGTTTAGGGTCTATTGGCATGAGGAAGCATTTAGATCAGGGTCTATTGGCATGAGGAAGCATTTAGATTAGGGTCTATTGGCATGAGGAAGCATTTAGATCAGGGTCTATTGGCATGAGGAAGCGTTTAGATCAGGGTCTATTGACATGAAGTGTTTAGATCAAGGTCTATTGACATGAGGAAGCATTTAGATCAGGGTCTATTGGCATGAGGAAGCATTTAGATCAGGGTCTATTGGCATGAGGAAGCGTTTAGATCAGGGTCTATTGATGAGGAAGCATTTAGATCAGGGTCTATTGGCATGAGGAAGCATTTAGATCAGGGTCTATTGGCATGAGGAAGCATTTAGATCAGGGTCTATTGGCATGAGGAAGCATTTAGATCAGGGTCTATTGGCATGAGGAAGCGTTTAGATCAAGGTCTATTGGCATGAGGAAGCGTTTAGATCAGGGTCTATTGACATGAAGCGTTTAGATCAGGGTCTATTGGCATGAGGAAGCATTTAGATCAGGGTCTATTGGCATGAGGAAGCATTTAGATTAGGGTCTATTGGCATGAGGAAGCGTTTAGATCAGGGTCTATTGGCATGAGGAAGCGTTTAGATTAGGGTCTATTGGCATGACAAAGCGTTTAGATCAGTGTCTATTGACATGAAGCGTTTAGATCAGGGTCTATTGGCATGAGGAAGTGTTTAGATCAAGGTCTATTGACATGAAGCGTTTAGATCAGGGTCTATTGATGAGGAAGCATTTAGATCAGGGTCTATTGGCATGAGGAAGTGTTTAGATCAGGGTCTATTGACATGAAGCATTTAGATCAGGGTCTATTGACATGAAGCATTTAGATCAGGGTCTATTGGCATGAGGAAGCGTTTAGATCAGGGTCTATTGGCATGAAGCATTTAGATCAGGGTCTATTGGCATGAGGAAGTGTTTAGATCAAGGTCTATTGGCATGAGGAAGCATTTAGATCAGGGTCTATTGGCGAGGAAGCATTTAGATCAGAGTCTATTGGCATGAGGAAGCGTTTAGATCAGGGTCTATTGACATGAAGCGTTTAGATCAGGGCCTATTGGCATGAGGAAGCGTTTAGATCAGGGTCTATTGGCATGAGGAAGCATTTAGATTAGGGTCTATTGGCATGAGGAAGCGTTTAGATCAGGGTCTTTTGACATGAAGCGTTTAGATCAGGGTTTATTGGCATGAGGAAGTGTTTAGATCAAGGTCTATTGGCATGAGGAAGCGTTTAGATCAAGGTCTATTGACATGAAGCGTTTAGATCAGGGTCTATTGATGAGGATGTATTGATTGGTCCATTGGTGTTGGTATGATTGGATGTGAGTACTGGATTGGTTCTGGATCAGAAGCCTGTTGGATGTGAGAACTGGATTGGTTCTGGATCACAATCCTGTTGGATGCGAGTACTGGATTGGTTCTGGATCAGAAGCCTGTTGGATGTGAGAACTGGATTGGTTCTGGATCAGAAGCCTGTTGGATGTGAGTACTGGATTGGTTCTGGATCAGAAGCCTGTTGGATGCGAGTACTGGATTGCTTCTGGATCAGAAGCCTGTTGGATGCGAGTACTGGATTGGTTCTGGATCAGAAGCCTGTTGGATGTGAGTACTGGATTGCTTCTGGATCAGAAGCCTGTTGGATGCGAGTACTGGATTGGTTCTGGATCAGAAGCCTGTTGGATGCGAGTACTGGATTGCTTCTGGATCAGAAGCCTGTTGGATGCGAGTACTTGTGCCTTACGCCAGGAGATCGTTATGTGTACCGTACCGTTTCAGTTGCAATTAGGACTGCAATTTCGGTCAACGTCTGGAAGTTAAATCTATTCGATACTTCGTTTGAGCACATATGGCCAGGTGCTCAGGGCGCATTCATATGGGAGGTTCTGTCAAAGTGGGACATTACACGGTTCGTTTAACACCGCGACTTTATAAGTAATAGATGAGTACCTTGTTTCTTTTAAAAGCACTAGTTAACCTATAGCAATTGATCACTCCACTGACGTCCAAAAAGCTTCCCTCTCATTCAATAACAGATCCAAAAGACTCCCTAGATGACCGACGCAGGCTACCACATTTCACTAACCATTAAGATGTCAAAGATTTGCGAAATTGCTTTAACCTAGCTAACATAAATGGGAAGGTTTATAAAGCAAGTTTTCGTCGACCGGCAAGCTGAGTATACACTTAACCTTAGCGCTTCAGACATAAATCCGTTTCCAATCTAAACACAAGTTCACCGCTCGTTGTGTAGCGTTGATTGAAACCGCCTTGTCCACTGCCAGTGTCGCTGACACGACCCGCGTCTCCCGCCGCCAAGACAACCCTAACAGTTATATATTGCCCCTGACAAGAATTAATAATAAACCAAGCAACCTCTGGATGTATCGGGATGGCGGAATGCGAGGGTGCACTTTAAAGACTCATTGGAAGTGCCAGACAGGGCTGTCACTTCAAAATAAGACGGGAGTTTAATAACCATCAAGTATGTTTCATAAACACGTGTTTGAGTTGCGGAAGTAGGATCGTTTGTGTCGAGAAGGGGTTTTGACGATGCTCCTCGGTAGTGGGGCTAAACGCCTGTTTTTCCTTACGGCGCTAATCTAAACGCTTGTTTAGAATGAAATACAAGTCTGGTATTATCTCGTGTAAGAGGTGGAAAAAGTGACACATCCCCATGATGAGGTGTTACAAAGAAACGATTGAGTGTGTAACAATGTATCTGAATTAATAAGTGGGTATATGACATCGTAATAACTGATTTGTTGGTGTCAGCCATTAACAGCAATCATAAATTGCGAATATAATGACAGCGTTTACTTATTCACTAAGCTAGATGACTGTAAGCACGCATGCGTTACAGGCTGTAGATATACTGTAGAGCGGAGAACTGTTTCTTTCCCCATAGCCTTCCTTGTTACTTGTTTTTCGCCGGTGTAATTTCTAACAATTGAAATGTACCGCCGTGCCTATAACACCTGGCCATGAAAGAGGTGATTAGCTGTTGCCGTGAAGTGAGAGATATGGGAAGAGATCTAGCGACTGTCACACCTCCGCTCTGATCAATAGTCCTCAGTTGACCATGATTATATGTTTTGTTGATTGTCGCAGGTAACTGGATGTGACAGATAGACTAGTGCAACTGACTGAACATTGTCTACAATGAATTTCGCATAGGCTTATCATTTTAAGATATTCATTGGTGAGCTTTCTATATATGGATGGTAACAGTAGCTTCGTTTGAGCATATTTGCGAATCGTAGGAGTGGAGATATTGAGTATTTAATCATCCTTACTTATTTTTGCTCAAATACACAAATATTTGCGAACAAACAGTTGACCTAAAAATTTCGTTTCACATCGCCGTTTAATCATCGATTCTACAGAAACCCCTCATAAGTCAATAGCTCAAGTGTCTCAAAGTCTCAATACATATATATCACAGTGTTTAATTAACATTGGTCGGCATTTCCTGTGTCAGCTGTTCTTGATAGAAGCTTTGGATTATAATGATCATTCAGGGCTTGTTATAATTTCCGGCCCGCGGCCACTGAACAAAGCCACGTGCTGGGCGCCGTCTAGCGGCCATATCAAGCATCAAAGCCCTCGAATCTGTTTTAATCGGTATGTTGGAATGCCTCGCTGCATTTGAAACAACATATGCTCCGGGCAGATGCGGATCGGGTCTGTGTATGCGATCTAATCGGAGAGTATGCCCCTTGCTTGGATGTCCCAACGTACCCTAACCTCGCGAGAATCGACCACTTCCGCCCTGAACCATATTTCACTTGTAGCCAGTACAGTTTTTGTACTATTTGCTCGCCAGCTTTTACTTAACGAAGCTTCGCCTTGTTTAATATTTCGTTTGTGATAAGTGATTGTCATATTGATGAAACCAGTAAGCGTTTCAAGGGTTCTTCTAACAACATACATAAGTGAAGCTTCTTAGTATAAGGACAAGTTTCTAGCAATTCTCATCTCTATGGTATGAATACCATTGACCTTCCTCCCGCGCCGCTGCTTTGTAAATTCATCACACTCTCATATAAAGCACTGGTATAGTGAAGCGCAAGCAGCCTTGTAGACCGTATATAATTCGTGTCACGAACTATTCTCTGTGGTCCAGACAGGTGTTGTTGTACCCGAGATACTCGAGATGTCCCGCTCCCATCCTGTAATCCTGCGCGGTATTTACAATACCAACTAACCCAGTCGCCGATGCAGACATTAAAAACAGTTTATAACATTCACCCAAGCAAGAGTAAATCTGTCAGACCAGTTGTTTCGGTGACCTTGATGGTCAAATCAGGCGCTGATGGTGTGGTTTGGGGAGGGTTTGAGGAATGTATCGTTCGCCAGCTGCTCGCTCTGTACAGGGGGCACACAAGGCGCTCGGTTCCTCATGCCAAGCTTCCGAGCGCCTAGTCGCTTCCGAGCGCCGTTCCACTATCGATAACCCTACTTAATAGTGAAATCGGCTCGGCGTTTGGAAGCTTGGCATCGGGAACCAAGCGTACTTAGGCGGCGTACAACTTAAGCTGCATAAGACAACTCCATCGTTCAATCGTAGCCATAGAAAGCAGGATCGCAGCTGCCATGGTGGATCCAAGTTGTCCAGGGTAGAATTGTAAGATTCAGGACATGATTTCGAAGGTAGGGGATGTGGTGTTCACTTTTGAAACAGCAGTATCCTGCATTGTCGTCTCTCTGGAAAAGTGCATTTGCAAGAATTACAGAAATTCAGGTTAACCTCGATCAGAGAATAATAAAGAATTTACTTTATGCTCATAAATAATTAAGACATGCTACTAAGAAATCTAATTTATCAACTATTAAAGATTTGGTGTAAATTTTGTTTCATTTTTGTGTCGTAGATAAAATGACTCGTTTGCAATCCTTTCATGCTACTGAGAACACCGAATCATCGATAATATATCGACATAGGCGCATTGAAAACAGCCTCCGAACTTAGTTTACCAAAATATTCAAATAAGTAGCGACCTAGACCAGTTAGTGCGCATGCACAACTCCGCTATTTTCTGGTATCATCGCTCAAACTCCGCCCGTTTTCAGCTGTGTATGTTGTGTAGCGTCTACCTTGTACCATATTTGGTTCAACATTTACGTCCCGTAAATAAGACTCGAGTTTTCTTGATGTCACGCAAAACGTAGAAGGAAATCGGTTAATGAAGTTTTTTCAGGAAACAATTATGATGATTTCGGTATGAAATGCACCTTTAAGGCCCACGTAGTTCCATGCAAACTGTCTAATGAGGGGGAATAAATTCAATTAAAGCTTCAGCCTCCTGACGGATTTTGATAAATACCAATTGTCATCGGCACATCCTTCATTGGTGACTATGCCAGTACTACAATACATGTGTAGGAGATAAATCGAACAACCGAGAGTTTGAAATTTGATTAATCGTTGCGTGCTCTTGCACTTAAGTGCGCTTCCAAGCACCAAGTATTGAAAAGTGCAGCGCGATCACAAATCAGACCTTATTAACATATCCCAAGCTCTGCACTGTATCAGTAATTTGCTCAAAGATATAATATAGTCATCTTCTTCATGGCCTCAAATATTTTTTTGAAATACCGATAGTGTAAATATGCTACAGGTCATTAAACCTTATGCCATTACTAATCAGTCACCAATGACTACAGAATAGGTAAGAATGCAGGCGCGTATAGTTAATCATTCGATGTGAGCTCCCGCTGTGATGCCCGATCAGCTCAATTATTGCCAATCAGAGCCTCACTCGTGTAGTCGCGCAATCTGTTAGCTATTAATCAGGAGAAGGTCGGAATTGTTTATGTACCAAAGAGACATGATCGCTTGTAAGAGGCAGGGTTTCTGTAGAAAACGTGTCAGATCGTTTACATGGTCAATTGTCGCCCTCTGCTCATCGTCAGCTCTCCCCTACCCGCGTCAATATTGGTGCGTATTGATTTCAACTAGACACTACCTGTTTAAATACCTGCATTCACGGAGGATTATCGTTAGTAGGGCTGGGTTTGTCTCAATAGCGAGATCGTGTTCTTTGCGCATGCTTGTGGTCACGTGGCGTCGTAGAGACCTTGCTCAGCTGGATGCCCTTCAAGTGTCGTTGACTGAATATGGTGAAAGCAGAATACTTTCTCGTTGCCACCTTGCTGGTGACAGACCACAACCCCAAATGTTGCGTTCACTTAGTAATGGATAATGATTGGGGTCGGGTGGGGGCTGATTAGTGTCAGCCCGGAGGAGTGGCGTCCCCGTTATATATGGGCAGACACACGCACGGCCTGCCAGCACGAGGCGGTCGTGTGTGTGCCGCCCAAGTCAGGTTCGTGACCTGTGATCCAGCACTCCTTGCAGAACAATACGGACACCACGGATGAGATCCATCGAGATAAGACGTCGAGCGAATGACGCAGACTAGTACGAGATGGGAAGTCGAGTAGGACAGCTTCCTGCTTCGCCCTTATCACCAAGAGGTTTTCATATCCCCCTCATCCACCAGAGACGTCTTTAACACCCACGGCAAATAGAATTTATGGATAACATTTTATGTAAGGAGCTGCTGTTATGTCACGTGTTATTGTAAGGTTATGATTGCGTGAATAAGACTGATTGGCGGACTCAGTGTGCACCTCGCCTCAGTGAGACACCGGAGTAATGTGGGTAAAACTGACCGACTATGTGGGTGTCGGTCAGTTGGTGTCGGTCCCTCGGAGGGGGATGGGTTGGTATTCGGAAGGTTTTATCGGGTTTTAACTAGTTCTTTGTGCAATAGTGTCTTAAATGTGTATGAATGTTTTGATGTATGGCAGTATATGAACCGACCCTAATGTCTCACGTTAAGGTCTCCTAGCATTACCGCCCTCTTGTGGCACGCGCGGTCACTGAAGGCCATATGATGTTTAATGCTAACCATTTTTACAATACCGACATCATATTTTCCAACAAACAAGGTCGCAATAAGCTGGATCCTCAGTCATTATCATCAGGTTATGTCAGTAGCTTGTACCTGACATACAGCCAGGCGGTCAGACGGGTGTCGATCGTGAGACGAGGTGGTCCTAACGCGCACCTGGCGACACTAGGCCTGACTTATCCGATACTAGGCATGGGTACTGCCCTCGAAAACAAAATGAATTATAATAGCCTTCCTCTTGACTTGCACCATGCAATTTCAAGGGGGAAATACGAGTTTTAAGTTGCTTACGACGAACCCCTTGTTGCCTGCATCGCGTAAACAAAACCTGACTTATTGCCCTCTTTTTGGCCAAGTGAACTCGAGGTCGCACGTGACTCGTTCCAGGAGAGAGGTAAATCTAAGGCAATTGACCAAAGTAAATCGAAGTTGGATTTCCCCTGCACTACAGAATTTTGAAGCAATTTATGGCAAGTCAAGGATTTAAAAGCAGCTTCACATGAAAGAGTCAACCGGTGACGAAGGATCGTGTAAAATACGCCAGGCGAAAAAGCCATGGTTGTTCAAAGAATCTGACTTAATCGTGACAAATATAGCGAGGAAGATATGGTCCAAAAATATAGCTTTATCGGTAATAATATGACTGACGAAGAAGCTCTGTTAGTTTAAAGAATAAAACTTAATCCTGATTACTCCTTAAAAAGTATCATAACTGCCAGTGTATTAAAGGTGTCTTCAAGTCCCCAGCGTAAATATGTAACTGGTTCGTGCAGGTGACCGGTGTGGGTAGCTTGTAAGGGAGATCCAGGCGCCATGATGGGAAAGTCGACCCAAAGCGGGGTGGGGGGTTAGGTGGTGTGGTGTGGTGTGGTGTGGTGTGGTGTGGTGGTGTGGTGTGGTGTGGTGTGGTGTGGTGTGGTGTGGTGTGGTGTGGTGCAGGGGATCAGGGAGCATCATGTGGACTTGATGATGGGTAGCCTTGGCTAGTAGGAGGTACTGCATGGTTTGAAACTGGATGACGGTACGGGTAGGGAAGCGAACACGGTACTTAGCGCGCAAGTTTCTAGTTAGTATCTACAATTGTATAACATATTTTAAAAAATCCTTTTCTAGCTGCATTTGTTGACGATGATTGCTTTCTGATGACATGTTGTAAGGACTTATCAAATGTTCTTTACTGGTCCCTGATCACCAATATTCACACTTCCTACTTTTGCCACCTTCTTGGTACTTAAGTCGACCCTTATTCACGCTTCAGCTCACCCACTTACGTACTTCAGCTCACGTACGCACTTTAGTTCACCCAACATCCAAATTCTAACATGTAAAAGGTGAATTTTTCAAATGGACCGAGCTAGCCCTGTGACCTATATTGCCCTCGGTACAACTGAGCTATTGTGTGACACTTATGGGTGTCGACCATGTTTGACCTTGTGTAATTGTTAGGCGAGGGACGAGCTCATGAACAGGGCCGCCAAATCCACCAAGGCCTTCTACCACCGGGAAAAGCACTCGTTTATGCGCCTCCATTGAGAAAATGAACGCTGTTTTACCTAATAAAGAGTGAACAACACACCATATTATATATATATACTGCATGTCTTTGATGAATCCGTAAAATGTGGCAGTGCGTAAGACTTTGAGAGAGGTGTGAAAAGTGAAATTTGTAAATGAATGTCTTATGGTTGTAAATGTCATCGCTTTTTGAATTATTGAATCGAGGAAAGATTAAAGCATGCGTTCGTGTTCACCGACTGACTGTTTGACTGACTGATTGACTCACTCACTCACTCACTCACTCACTCACTCACTCACTCACTCACTCACTCACTCACTCACTCACTCACTCACTCTCACTCACTCACTCACTCACTCACTCACTCACTCGTTCACTCACTCACTCACTCACTCTTCACTCACTCACTCACTCACTCACTCACTCACTCACTCACTCACTCACTCACTCACTCACTCACTCACTCACTCACTCACTCGTTCACTCACTCACTCACTCACTCGTTCACTCACTCACTCACTCACTCACTCGTTCACTCTCACTCACTCACTCACTCACTCGTCACTCACTCACTCGTCACTCACTCACTCACTCACTCACTCGTTCACTAACTCACTCACTCACTCACTCGTTCACTCACTCACTCACTCTCGTTCACTAACTCACTCACTCACTCACTCGTTCACTACTCACTCACTCACTCACTCACTCGTTCACTCACTCACTCACTCACTCGTTCACTCGCTCACTCACTCACTCGTTCACTCACTCACTCGTTCACTAACTCACTCACTCACTCGTTCACTAACTCACTCACTCACTCGTTCACTAACTCACTCACTCACTCACTCGTTCACTCACTCACTCTCTCGTTCACTCAACTCACTCACTCACTCGTTCACTCACTCACTCACTCGTTCACTAACTCACTCACTCACTCACTCGTTCACTCACTCACTCACTCACTACTCACTCACTCACTCACTCGTTCACTCGCTCACTCACTCACTCGTTCACTCACTCACTCACTCACTCACTCACTCACTCACTCACTCACTCGTTCACTCGTTCACTCACTCACTCACTCACTCGTTCACTAACTCACTCACTCACTCGTTCACTCACTCACTCACTCACTCGTTCACTCACTCACTCACACTCACTCTTCACTCGTTCACTCGCTCACTCACTCACTCGTTCACTCACTCACTCACTCGTTCACTAACTCACTCACTCGTTCACTAACTCACTCACTCATTAATTCACTAACTCACTCACTCACTCGTTCACTAACTCACTCACTCGTTCACTAACTCACTCACTCACTTCACTAACTCACTCACTCGTTCACTCACTCACTCGTTCACTAACTCACTCACTCACTCGTTCACTACTCACTCACTCACTCTAACTCACTCACTCACTCGTTCACTAACTCACTCACTCACTCGTTCACTAACTCACTCACTCACTCGTTCACTAACTCACTCACTCGTTCACTAACTCACTCGTTCACTAACTCACTCACTCACTCGTTCACTAACTCACTCACTCACTCGTTCACTAACTCACTCACTCATTAGTTCACTCACTAACTCACTCACTCACTCACTCACTCACTCACTCACTCACTCACTCACTCACTCACTCATTTGTCTTCACCCATGATCAGAACGGCTCTCATGTCGGAATAGCTAGCCTATCTCCCCACACCCACGCCTTCCCTACCATCCGTGACTCTCCCACGAGAGGCGCTATTACATTGACAACAACTTTAGCCTTCAGTGACATCAATGCCGTGCACAATTTACTACGTCCAATTGTACTCACTGATATTGCAATAGTAATACCTACATCATGCACGTGGACGCTTGTGTTATGGTACTTTGAGGCTGTGATTGAGGGCGGTGTTAGTACTATTTAGTGTAGCCACTAGGACCAGTAACGAGTCCAGCCGTGTGAACCACTGACATGAATGATGTGACCACTAAGCTGACTACTTACGAGTGAGAAATCACACGCTCTCAGCTTTTTCACGGGAAATTGTGGCCAAGTTGAAGTCCAGGCACCTGGATAAACTATGACGTCAACCATTTGCTTATGTTTCGAATTGGGACGGTCGTATATTTTTTTTACCAAAAATACATGCATATAGAAGGTGATTTCCTTTCTAGTTTCACGTAGTTTTCACAGGTGCCAATTACACTACCTAACGAATTCCGTAAAATCAGCCCAGGGGCACATGTAGAGTCTACTTATGCCTAATATATAAATCTTTCTCCATCTACTATGCAGATTAATTTGTGTTCCAAACAGGAAATCCTTAGGGGACAGAAAACCTCGACAATACCGACACGGTCATGAAGACAATGCTTGTTTCCTTTACAACTTCCAGATATTCCGCCCCTAAGCCAACACACACCCGAGTCGTGACAAAATCCATTATGAATTGAGATTTCTTAAATGCCACCGCGTATTAAAACACAGAGTGGTTGTGGCATTCTGCCCTCGTTGTCTCTAGTCTCTTGTCACTTGATGTATGATGACTCTACAGTGTCGGCCTGCATGCTGGCCATTAGCAAGCCTAGCCTCAGGCCCTCATGGTAAGGAATGGTGACTCTAATTGTGTGATTATTGGCGATATAACATTTAGTGGTTTCTTGATGCAATCCGGTTGTTTCGGACATTTACCAGCAGAAAGTTATTATCACCGACATTTTAGTATAAATTTTTGTTGACTTCATTTCTACCGGCGGTTTGAAGATTTGATGCTCAAACCAAATACAGTGACCTCACTGTGTTGATGTGAATAGCGATGTTTGTCAAGATACTTGCGGTTGCTTGTGAAGTATTTTTTTTTCTGACGCAGCTGCTGGAACTATAGAAGAAGCCATAATCATACAAGTCACTGGCTTAACAAATATCACTTGGAGTTTATTAGTTTTAAGTGAATGAAGACTACACGCTTACATATGGCTTCCTCTTGTGAAAGAACATGATAATAGCAAACCGACAATCTGAAGTGTTCACTGCAGTCACACCTGTACAAACACAATCGTGTATTTCGATATAAGGACTGTTCAGGTAGCATACTTTCAATAAGCATGTATGTCAGAAGTACTTCCCTGAGGTGGCCCAGGGGTCTATTTAGATCCAGACTGAACCCAGCAGATGGGAGAGGGGGTGCGGCGAAGTAGGGTAAGGCGTTCGGAAGCGGTTGGGTGCGGAAACAGGCATGAGAGGGGGGGGGGGGGCGAGGGGGCTGATAAGGTGGTTAGACGTGTCAGGACATACCTTCGAGGTTTTATAAATCATTTATACCGCGGTGAATACTTAGGTGCTAATGAATGTTTCCCTTCACCATTTGGTCCAACATCTAATATCATCACATACATACATTCAGACACGCACTGCCCCTATCGGCCATAGGTTTGTATTTTGACAAAACGAACAGCTGTTAATTGCATTTACTTGTTGAGTTCGATTTAAGTAAACCTCGTTTAACGTTTGGAATCGTTTTCATGGCAGCCATTGGTCTGATAACCTCCGTGACTCACGCGTGTCATTTGAGGTAGAAACCTCCAATCTTTGGCCCGTCTTGCTGTCAATTGCTGGGTAGATGACCTCGCGAAATGAGGCCAATTTGTTTCCATGATTACGACGTGGTAGGGTGCGACCCATTCTCCAGAGCAGAGGATGCCGCCCGTACCCACACAATCTACTTGAGTGTCCCCTGAATAGGTGCGACCCTGTGATATAGAAATCACGCAGCGGAGGAGGGTCACTTGGTGGGTTGACAGAAATCGTCTTGTGGACATATATGGTGAAGATAACCAGGCAACAAGCCTAGCCCTCTGATCAGTCTTTAATGAAATGTGGACCCGTGGTGCATTAAGAAAGGAAAACGAGAGAGATGGTGCGACGAGCAAGGCCTGCCTAATGAGCTTACGTCACAGTCGCTATAACAACGGCATCAAGACATGCAGTATCAGGTATCTAGGGTTCGCGTCACAACTTGGTGTGGGAAACGCGGCCAAAGCAGCCCAACCATCCTCATTAATCACCGTGCTGTTGAAAAGCGACTTCGATCCATATGGTTTCATTTCATTTTAGAGTCCTGATATTTTTTCCTTACGTGTTAAACAAACCATTCGGATTTTGAACGCAGGAATTCAGACGTTCGGAAGTCGACGTCTATGCACACGGACGCAGTACTAGCTAGATAACGCGCTGTGATCCGGCACTTGGTCCGTGTATAACGTCTTCTGTTCGCCGAGCTTGGGCCGAATCCAGCCCTTTAGGAGTAATTTATCAGTTTCATTGACAAGGTTTTATACTAGTTTTGTAGTGGCATCCTCGCGGACCACCGACGACCTCAAGACGAGTCAGTGCAACCCTCACAGAGCCAACTGGGACAAACAGGCCAGAGTACTACTTCGAGTAGACAATACACAAGTTGAAACTTCTATTGAAAAAACTTATTGTAAGTCAAAAGCAGCACAATTTGACATCTCTGGAGTGGTGGACTACAACAGTGATAAGACCAAACTTCAGAGCAGCTGTGTGGAGTAAATGATGCACAAGTCACAACCGCTGGGTCAATCAGCTGTCTCCTCCTCAGACCTCGGCTGCTTCCGTCTATCACCAACCCCAAGAATTAGTCCACATGTGATGAATGACAGGGATCGTTAACCCAGGAAATTAGGAAACGGAGTCTTTCAATAACTCTACCACACATCTAGATATATCTGATGACAATATTGCATGAAATAGTAGATTTATTGTTGAAATACATCTATAATAGCAACAGCAAACTCAAAATACAATATTGGTCCTTATCTCCTCACATATCCATATATGATAAACATACACCCGATACAAGTAGATAATATAGCTTCATTTATCGAGGTTAGATTCGAAACATTCAGTTAATTCACATAAATATCTGTAGCATATTTATCAACGACAATTTAACAGTAGATTACATACGACAACATTCACTCCATCATCAATCAAATTACACAGAGGACATCTTGCGAATTCCTTCAGTCTTCATCATCAATTCACGTTTGCAATGTATACAATCACTCAAATCTATCATCGGATCAAGCGTCACCAAACTAATTGGTGCAGTAAGATCAACAATTTGTTTGCTACATTATGTATGTAAAGAAGCAGAAGAGACCATAAAATCACCAGACCACACAGCATGCAAACATTGTTTGATAGATATATACGACTCATTTGGAATGCTTCATGAATGAATACAGCACAGCCTTACTATATCTATTGAACTCCTGGTTATTGGCATTTACTGAGTGCATTCACTGAAAGCTGAAAAATGATGATGTGAACAGGTCGGCATAACTTCAATCTGTCATATCTGGGGATATCTATTGACAAAGCATCTCCATAACACAGAATCTACAGAGCATATGATCACAATATAGTCAGTTGTGTCCAAACAAATACTCAAACATAAGAAAAAAACTTCCATCATCCACAAGAGTGGGATTAACTACCGTAGTATTCAGCAATATGACAGAAAAATATATATGAGATAACGCATTAGACTCATAGAAGTAGTATTCCTATAAGATTTCCCTAAGAAAAACATTGGTCAGATCTAACCTGCTAGCAAATATAAAGTGCCAAAACAACACAAAAATAAGTCAAGCAATGAAGCACTCCCAAACCATCACAATGGTTATAGCTGTGAAGAAACATACAAACAAGGGGAAAATGACACTACTATAAAAGGAAGGAAATAGGAAAAGAAATCACTCAGAAATAAAGATTGGAACTGCAATAATCTGGGTCAGGGTCAGGTTACTAATATATAGTATTTCAGCTTTATGTTACAGAGGATTTCCCAGATATTTATTTTACAGAATAATAGAGGAAATAATGATTCTGTTAAAACACTGCTGACTTGATAGAATACTATTAAAAAAGCCTAGGCACAAAAAATGTACAAAATGGAATAGTCTTACCTGTATTGATACAAGCCAAGTGGAAAGTGAGCAACTGGTGACTAGATAGACGAAGACAGTTAGACACATTAACATGATGGTGTATACCATCACAGCGGGACATCATTCACAATACCGGTGGAGAGACTGATACATTCGGCTAACCAGACACCATGCATCGGCACAGCTGTAATACAACAGGAGGTTCCAAAGACATGGGTATACAGCAGATAATTGATGATGATGAGTGGAAGCTGGTGAGAGATGCCTCTCTTTATCAACAGCTGATAGATACAGATCAGAAACCATAACGCCTCCATTCATTTGATTCATGATTTAGATGAACTTATTAATAGCTACTGGTAGCTGATAGTTTAGGTAAATCAATAACACACACAAAAAAAAAAAATCAATCGGATCCTGTTCTCATTGAGGGGAGGCAGATTACTAGGTACAACCGCCTTCTGCTAACGGGACACTGTAGTAGTTATATTTACTCCGTTCACCATTTCCATTTGTTAGCTACTTACATTGGTTCTAATACAAAACAATACTAAGTAAACAATACAAAATGCATCCAGCATGTATGGGGTCTATTACCATCAGATACACAACATATAAAATTATTCCAATTATCGGCTTCATAGCTATTGAAAGACATTCAATAAAAACAGATCTACTAGAATACTATTGAATGACCGTCTTGATACACCAGCCAACAATCCAACAAGAGACAAGACTGACATCGGTGGGGAGTGAATATCAAAGAGCTGTTACAAGCCCACTGACAACCATGAGACACAGCATATATATATATATATATATATATATATATATATATATATATATATATATATATATATATATATATATATATATATATATATATATATATATATATATATATATATATATATATATATATATATATATATATATATATATATATATATATATATATATATATATATATATATATATATATATATATATATATATATATATATATATAGGTGATTAACACAGGGAGTTAGAGAGCATTGTAGCCTGGTTGTGGTGAGTGATGGTGATCAAGCCTGGGTGCTGCTCCCATGGTTCCCCATCCACCTGCATGGGGGCATTACTGCCATGTAGCAACAGCTGTACACACAACATAAACGTACAATAGTATGACAGTCCTAGGAGAGAGGACGTAGTGGGGGGGGGGGGGGGCAGATAATGCCAGGAAGCAGGAGGAGGATGATCTGGACGGGTAGGGACCAGGGCCAGGGCGCCAGAGAAATGAAACCACGGATTTTATGAAATATCATTCAGAATGTAATTATCACTTGCAATTCAACATATCGTGCAGGGCAACAACATGACACCTCAACCAGCCAACGCCCACAGCTGCCTAATATCAACAATATCAAACCCCACTACGCATATTTGTCAAATACACAACCTATATCAAGGCCTTGTGACAAACAGTGGGAGTTCAGAGGCTACCCAGAAAAAGAATAAATGCAACGAAATGGAAAATCTGACAAAATTCATGTTGACAGCTGATATCTACATCTGTGGCTGGGAAGGAGTGACAAGGCGAGTGACAGTGAGGCTGTGTGGGGAGACAGACCTTGACAGGTTCTTCACAAGCAACGGGCAGCACCATTAGTCACACAGGGATACATCACTCCACTCAAGCAATTGATCATGACAGCTTGGTAGCTAAAATGTATTGACCAACTACAAAACACAGCTTGCATCCAGTGGGAGAAAGTGGAGCTATCTCCTAACAAAGCTCCTCATAGCAAGCCTGATTGTATTGATCGCCAGAACGCGCTGGTTTTTGCTCCAGGTTATCATCCTACCATGGGGTGTGGAGTTTTATTTATGATGCAATTATTGTGTGACTTATAGACTACCCGGTAAGGCAGAAAATAAACCATGACTCAAGCAGAGAGTTGAAAAGGCATAAAGATTTCATGAGGGTTTAACAATAGCATATCATAGCACTAACTGAAGAAGAAGTTATCTCAGACATGACATAAACCCAACATAACGGCTCTTTTAAGTTATAGCACCAGGTAAACTCCCTCGAACACAAAGAGTCAACAAGTTCATATGCAAAAAAACCCCTTAAAACCGTGGGAATCAAATACTCTTATTTAAATATCTAAAGATGCACATGTATCGATTGGCAACCCAATAAGAGGGCAGTGAGAGTGTATACCTTGACGACCTTGGCCTGACCTAGACGTAGAGGCTCAGCAAGGCCCACCTGGAGCTGAGCTATGTGAAAGGAAGAGTAAAGAGCAAACACCTCCAGTAGCCCATCATTGTACCTGGTGACACAACAACCACCGTTCATAAACACACCCTCAACAAGCATAACATGATGATTACCCAACAGTGTAGTGACAATATGTGATTGTGATGCCACAGCATAATTACAATGTCATCTGAGACGGAATCCCCTACCTGGCAGTAGGTACACTCTTATTGCTGGCAGCTCCGATCTGCCAGGGTTGGCAGCCACCACCCCAACTGTTGATGTTCAGTACAACAATACCCTCGATCTCTGGAAGCTCAATTGGTTTACCGTCTAGCTCCACCTACAACACACCATGACTGTCATGTTATTAAATCATATCACATTCATGGATTATTTCAGAACTTCAAACTGACCACCATCAACATCACACTGACCATCATCAACATCACACTGATCATCATCAACATCACACTGATCATCATCAACATCACACTGATCATCATCAACATCACACTGATCATGATTAACATCACACTGATCATCATCAACATCACACTGACCACCATCAAACATCACACTGATCATCATCAATGACGCAGTGATTACAATGATGACTTGTCATCATTACAATGATGACTTGTCATACAATCCTTCGGCGATTCCATAATGCATTTCAATTAATCGAGCGAGAGGGTGGCAGGTAGCAATAATAATACAGAACACGAGGTACAAGTTAACATGAGACCTCCCACCGTGAACTTGCCAACGACCAACAATGGCGCTATTGATATACTTGACCACAATGATCGGAGCTTCGTTGAGAGAGCTCCGCCAACACAAGTGGCGCTGTCTTGTTTATATACAGGTACCACGCACTTCATAGTTGGACGTTTATTGATATAACCACATAATATGCTAGTTGAAATCACTTGATATTCGTTATTTCCGACAGGAATGGGGATCTCTCAGGAGCTGTGGTATTAGTCATCAAGGACCCGACTGACATTTCCACAAACATTGACGTCCAGCAGAAAGGCAGGGCGCCCTAGTCGTGCCAGCTAGCGTCAGTCTGCTAGTTACGTGGTACGGTAACCCACTGCTTGCGACAGCGCTCCTCAAGGGCCGCGGGCATCTCCTTTACGCATTGTTAATGTAGTCTGTTAATAAGTCACACGACCAACCAACGAAGGCCACTCGCGAGCATCTGGACTCGTGAACACCGCTTGGCGAGTAAGGTAAGATGCAGGACTTGGTGATGATAGTGAGTGGAGCAATACTGTGTCATAAGCTGGGTCACAACCCGACCTCCCACCGTAGCAAATGAACCCCACACCGGTACCAGTAGGCACACAGTACGGTGCCAACAGATCAAAGCTGGAAAAGAAAGTACTCGGGGATGTCGTGTTTGTGATTTCAAAAAGCATAAGTACGCATCCACACACCTTGCCTAAACTGGCAACGCAGGTTTCAAATTTAAAGGTTTCCTCATTCATTCAAGTCACCACATATTAATATCTTATGTTGTCCAATAAAGTTATCCCAATATTAAAGACGACGAGGAGGTAAAAGATGTGTTCTCTTTGATCTCATGCACCCTGATCTCTGCAGAGCAAGTTTCTCGAGCCTCGTCGTCGGCCGGGACATACGCCTAATCTCGCTCTACACAGTTTACGATAAACCGAGCCGCTACATCTAAGTGGCAGTTCAAACGAAGCATCATCTAGCGCCTCGTCAAGGGATAGACGACCAGTAAACTTGACGAGGGCTGAGAAACACGCTTTTTAAGAGCAGAAGTCAGAGCCGGAGTTTATCGTAAAGATCAGTGGAGCGCCCGGGGCAGCGCCCGGGGCAGTGCCTTCTGGGTGACGGGAAGCGGTGTTGCATTGAAGGCGAGGGGTCAGCGAGAACCGATCGGGGTTTCATCGCTTCATGACCACCAGGCGGAGAATGACACACATGAGTCAGAGATGACAAACACGACCCTTGCTCCATGTTGATGGCTAGGTGCTAGATTGCTTTTGGCACAGTATCATATTTTCACCAAAATCTTTTCGACAAAAGTCACGCAAACATTCGTTCATCGCCAACGCACCACACACAGGACAGTGATGTGGCGTGTGACTTGGCTGTGTATCGACAACCTCATCAGTAGCAGCTGCGGGAGTTCCGTATCAGCACGCGTTCGGATCTCCAAGTCAGGAATCCGACATTATACAACTAGTTGCATGGGTAGTGTGACTGCCCTTATCGATTAATAAAGAGTGTCGACGTTCACGGTGAAAGTAGCTTCAATATGTCGCCGCTCGGACACCAGATACAGAAATCCGAGCGGGGATGCCCCTTGACAGTTCATGCAATGACCCAGACGGGGTCACCCTCCCTGAGCACATAGAACAAAACGATGCATGACATCATAAAACAAGTCAAACCTCAACTTACACCAAGATGTTTGTTCGACAGGTCGTTATGAACATTATATCTTTTCAGTAAATAATTCTCCAGTGAATGTGTTTGTGGTTTTAGAAAAATATGGCGCTGTTATCTGGTTAATCCCCTGTTTTGGCAGTTGGTTGATCCAATATAGATTCAAACTCTGCCCCACACGGAGCTTCTCTTCACGATACCGCATGGCAGAGCACAAGGAAACTCGTCTAAGTGGGCAATATAGGACGATTAGAAAAATGGATGAATTTTTTGCCTGAGCAAAATGGTGAGCTTTTGGGGCTGATTGTTTGTCGCGTGTGATCTGGACATGGAAGAAGACTCGCTTGGGCTACTGTTAGAATAGTAGGTCACGAGCAAACATTATCTTGCTTCTAATAATATCCCCAAGCAAAGCTACCATGAACACACAATCCATATCAAATTCGAAGGATATCTAACTTTACGTGGGTATAAATGCTGCTATCACTTTTCAGCCGGAGTGGGCCTTAATGGTTAAAACTTCAACATTAAAACTGGTAATTCAATAAGTTTATAGGGGAGGTTACAATAAAGCAAAAAGCGGACCAACCAAGTCAGATGACCCGATAACCTTAAGTGACAATTAGGCTTAGGTTAACCTGTAGTTACCAGCACGTAATGCAACACCAGGATGTGGGCTAGCCTCAGGCCCCAGGCGCCATTCATATGGGCGATCATGCAAGAGGCCAAGATGACCTTACTAGGATGTGCAACATCACTTCAAGGTCACATTTCAGACATCAGCCACTATAAACCAACCAACGTAGGCTACATATAGGGTTTCAGTTTTCGTTGCCAGTCAGGGAATATGATAAATGACACAATCTGACAACTTTAGAATAAGTTACGACTGAACTTACATGCTGTGAGTAGCTCATAAGTGATTGAAAATATCCCATTCAGTGTTCAAAAACCAGAGAAGCAGGAACGTACACTTTCCAATCCATCCCCACCCCCTAGTGACACCCCTCAGTACATCTCACAATAGCAAGTCACACTATTAAATATCCCGAACGTCCATCCAAGAACATGCCATGCCATTAAAGACCACACATATACTTCGCACAACAAGCACCCACAACAGAAAGCAAAGGCACCACACTTACAGTGAGTTTCTTGTGAAGGTCCTTGCATTCTCTTTCAAGGACATCTTTGGTGCCATAAGTGAAATACCAGAACTGCAACACATAGCAAGTATGTAAAGATTTCGTTCATTAAACCACAGAACACCATTTACATATGACTGCATGGCAATATCAGGTCAACAAAATGACTTGAAACTGTTGTGCATAATCATAGTATAGCAAGAACCACATTACCACATAAAACAACATCAACAAGGGCTGCTGTCAAATGTAACGGTCAGGAACCGATTTCTGGCAGCAATTATTACAGTGTATGACATGAGACAAGGGTAGCTTTATTTCAGTTATGTCCCTAGAGAAGGCGAAGACCCTCCGCCCCGAGTCTAGTCAAGAACCTCCTCTGTCAGACAATTAAAGCTAATTAGCTCTCACCCTGGGTTGAAGGGGGTGGGTAGCACAGAAACCCCGGGATGACAACAAGGGTCAATTAGCGCGCGAAGGACGAGTGACATGTCCTGGTGTGGAGTACGATAGGGGCTCGCTGATGAGAAATGACGCCACTGACAAGGGTTAAGTCTACACTGAAGTGTGGCTATCACCACGACCAGCTTCCAACAGCGCCACATGACACGCGCTCCAATCACACATGGTAGCGCTTAATGTCGGCGAGGAGGCTGTTATCATAATTGATGATATAGGCCGGAGAGGGTAATTAGCGAATCCAACCACCCATAGACACATCGACGACACCAAGATATAGTCGTGATGAGATGAGTGAGTTGAAATCTTTCAGTTATTAATATCAAGCAGCCATTGAGACTCGTCGAAGATAACCTAAGAGTTTTATCTTATATATAACTCGCCCCTACACCCCGAGACGATGAATCGTTCACTGCGTCAATCTCGCGACAAAGCGTCGCATACAGACTTAAAGTTTGCGTGTGAAGGTATATTTTTGAAGTAGTATTACAACTCCATTCCCCGTACCCATGTCAGAAAGTAAACATCGTCAGAACGAGGTTATTAATGGCGTCCAATTCAGAGTTGGTAAGATAGTACTAATTGCTCTTAACAGTCATTAATGAATATATTGAGGAGGTATCACACACAAGAAGCGAGCGCCGAGTGGGGTAACTTTATGCCATTGCGATATTTCATTAACAATTCATATATCGTCTGCAGGGCCACCCTGTATATATATATATATATATATATATATATATATATATATATATATATATATATATATATATATATATATATATATATATATATATATATATATATATATATATATATATACGAACACAGCAGCGAGGATAAAGAGGATGTCATGTCACACCTGCAATAATACAATTGACAAATACAAGTGACCGCCTCTAAAGATGCAGGAGCGTCGTCAGCCTGTACGTGAACCGACAGCCTGTTTGACACGCGATGTCGCTTGCACCACTTAGGGCCTCGTGCATACTGTGCTCGGGCTATGACGAACCAATAATGCGTTCATGCCCACAACGAATTACCACAGAGAAGTAACCAACGTCAGCGATGTGACGTTTTGCTATCAATCTTTTGAGTCGATGCCAAATGCGGTGTAGGACAAATCATTTTGACATGACTGCGTAGTAGGCAACGGAAGATGGGGCCCACATGACATGCAACATTTATTATACTCGCATTGATAGATAAAAAAAATACCCATAAAAGTTCTACATACGGATCAACGAGCACAGTTACGAGGCAATTTTCTTCGCATTAACAGTACATCTTCTATTCGTGCGTTTTGACAATAGGTGGATGCACGAATGGCTAATTACTGTATGAAGTAGTTATGTTTTGGGGACATTAGTCAGGCTGTTACACGATGAGGTTATTGCGATAAAGGGGCTCTTACACGACCCTCTATAAAACATATGACCGCGGACGATCCCCGTGTAACAGGAAACAGAAGCTCTAGATTAGGTATCGCTTAACAACACGGGGCGTTTTTATAACTGGGCTGAATAAGTCAGCGTGGCACACACCTGTAGCGTCTACCTGACATCGGCGCAGCGAGATATTCAAATATATAAAGCAGATACGGTATCCCATACAACCAATTGGTCTTGAGACGTACCCTTGCGATTGAAAAATATGACCGTAGTCACGTCGTAAATGGACAACCCGGTCGCATTCTTTATGGTGAACATAAAGAGAGTTCCTCGAGAGCTCCAATCATCATAACCCCTGACACTTACATTCAGGCAACTCAATAAAAAAATATAGACGCGGGATACTTTGTTGAAAGCGCTATCTATTTGGCTAGAAATTTAATGTTTACTTCGCTCTTGAGACTGTCAATGACAATCCAGGTACTAAGGAGAGGGGGTAGGATATGTGTTTGTGTGTGTGGGGGGGGGGGGGGGGTCGCTTGGGGGTTTTCAAGGTTCTCGTGGACAGGATAGACCAACTTACTAATAAAACGCACTGAACCACCAGTCTGTGCTAATGGATCATGAAAGACACGTGTGGGTCCATACACACCAAAACAGTTTGGTGACACCATCTAACTGAGACTAACATACACATCCAACTGTGAAAGTAGTCATCGCCAGCGACGCGAAACTGGCTCTGGATGAGAACGCATCAATCTGTCTTGAGCGGCATAACGTACCTACCAAAACAGACGACATCAGCGAGGATCATCAGAACTCAATTTATCATCGCCCTCTGTAATGAGATAGGCGAACCGAGAGACAACGGCCAATGCACGGCAAATAATAAAGATGACTTACTAGGAAGAATTTTTGTTCATAAGATGGACGTGTTTAAAACAACAGGGAAGTAATTGTGGTCGATTAAGAAATCGAAATAGGAGTTCTAAACACCGGAGATTACGAATGCTGAGATTTAGGCAATAAAATAAATAATATTTATATTCCTAGTATGTTTCAACAGGTGGCATTAATATATCACCTATCTTGCCGCGCATAGTGAAACCATTCTCTCATCATACGGGCATATATGTCGAACCTATACTACTAACCGAGTCATCCATCCATGGATATGATCAAAACATGTTCGGACTCCCAGGATGGAAAAAATCTCTCACGACCCTTAAACACTTCCCATTTCGATAGCAGACCTGTTGACAAATGTGCCAGTACGCGTGCGCGGCGAGGGCGTGTCACACTAAAGTTTCAGCAGAGCCACGTGTGGGGGAAATGTGTTGCCTAGACAACTCATAACAGATCAGCACAGCGTGTAAACAACTGAGTATGTCACAGGAATGTGAAACAGCAAACCAAACATCATGGCACTTAATTTACGGATCACTTGCATGCAATCATGCCCGTACCGAGGTTCAGCAAAGGGCCAATTTCTCCAGAATTGCACCGACGCGACCTTCATTGGAAAAACCTCTTTTTAACATTTTAGCAAACCCGCAAAGGAGTTAAACACAATTGAAAAACAAAACCACAGACAAAACGTTATCGAAATACACATATGACCCTTGTCAAACGATGTGCCTGGATGGATTCTGGTTTCATGTTGCTGCAGCTTCTGCCAAAACACGTTTTATACGACACGTAGCAGACGACATGTGCAGTCTGGGTTTGAAACATCGATCATTACGACAAAAATAAAACTGTGCCTGTATTTTTATAGAAACTGGAGCAGACACAAATTATGAAATTAACATGCGATTTGAAGTGCTTATTTTTCTTCCGATTTCCACCCACACCAACAATATCGCAAGAAAAAGCACGTCTGGAAAACGCTTCCCAGAATCCAAGTCACTGTGACATTGGGCAAGATATTTTTCAGCATAGGTGTCTTTTATTCGTTGTCTGCAGACCAACGACAAAATTAAGCGAAACTTCAAAATATCTACATAGTCATGAATAAAATGAGTTGCCTGTTACTGAAGAGATACTTGCTCGTTTGGCAGAGCATTACTGCGTGGGGCCAGCTCTTATCAGAATTCATCGAGCGGTTTAAATCGGAGGTAGTAAGACTTCCCCACAGGTACCCGCTTCCAATAAAGACTCGATCCTTTTTGGAATTTTGTGACAAGTTTAACCGACAAAGCACTTCACAAAGAACTGTATTGTTAATACGCGGACCAGCAGACAACGGAGCTAGCACGTGGATGCGGATTACACCTACAGGCTTTTGAGGCAGATCTGGGAGCGAGAGTGCAGAGACACTCTTAACTCTAGCCTCACGACGAAATATGACAGCCCCTGTCCTGCCATCCCGGGTCGGCCTGACATTCTCCTCCAACACCCATAACTTTATCATTTAACCAGCAGTCGTCAAGATGCCCTGGAAATGCCTGGTACTAATAACAAGAAAGAAATGACACACTGGCAGGCGTTGACAGCCTGATCCCCGGTGGCCAGGGCCCGCGGGGTGGATGTCAGCTGTAGGTAATATGTACGGACTTATTACACCGAACCCCAAAACCTCGCTAGTTTGTAAAATGAGGAAGCTCCTATGATGAAAATAGGAACCATCCAAGTCTCTCGATATGCATCTCCTTAATGCATTTATCACCCACAGGGGACGCTTGGCTAGAAACGAGAAAGCACATGCGGAAGACAGTGCTACCGTCAGCTTTGACAAGTTACACATAAGCGTACACAGGTCGACGCGAGGAGAGCGGATATATGAAGAGTCTGGTCTGGGCTGATATGATCCATGTGGCAGACAATTAACAAACAGGAAGGGGAGATACTATCACTGACTTCACGTCACAGACAACTCAATCAGCGAGCATTTGTGAACGGTAGGACAGTTTTACAGAGTAGATTCCACTCAGAAAATAATCCCGACGACGCTCTAGCCACGCAAGAACATAAACTAAGCCATTTAAACTAATATTCATTTCACAACACCCACACAACGCACCATTTCCATAGCATTTTCGCATCATCAATGACGCAATTATTTTGAAGAAAGAGAAAACAGTGTGATGACTTTTATTACTTGGCTTGGGAGGAGGAGAATACTAGAAGGCAGACAAATACCCTGCCATCATGGAAAAATAATCAGAGAAGCACAGGTCGGAAGCCGGCGAAATCAGTTACTACTCCAGTGGGTTAGGTGGGCCGGGCATTACACGTCTAAATGTTGGGATGATGTTCGGGTTTAAAACAGACAGGATTACGGCACCAATAAACAGCCAATATAAACAGTTGCGGGGATGACTTAGCAAGTAGAACATTTGAGAACAGCTGAACACCATCAGCATCATCAGTTAACGTGTATGCTCTGTAGCACCAATTTTGTTTAAATACCGCACGGAGGAATGTAAATGATGACACATTGCTTGGAAATGGGTAGGGGGGGGGGGGGGGGGGGAGGAAAGTAAAGTTGATAGCCAGGATCATGTCCAACTCTTAACTGCCAAACCAAACAAAAAAAGAAACATAAACACACCAGTTCTTATGGAGTTGAGGGTGGAGTGGTTGTAAATTTTAAAGATTTATGACAGTAAGAAATCTAATCTGACACTACTATGACTACTTCAATATAATTAACCAACACCTTGTATATGTTGAAAGGTAACCTGGAAATGGAAAACGCATGCATACAGTATAGCTGCACGTCCATCTTGAATACATTACCGCACCGTGGCTTACAAAGGATGTTTGACATCATACCCTTTGGAGTTATTTCAAAACCCTTATAGTTTTATTTAAGTATTAAGTCAAGCCCACACATGTGCATATAAATAAGATGTTCTCAAGTTTAGCTGTGAAAAACACAGAAACAGGACAAAATGATGCTAAAATGGAACCTCTGACTAAACGATGCAGCGAACAAGAACTGTTGGGCTCTTCAATGTGGTCCAGCCTGACAATTACCAAGAACGGCATTCTTACTATTTAGTGGTGGCAGTTAAAATGACATGCTCCCGACCTTCTATACACATACAACGAGTGATCGCGACAACAAGGATAATCGCCGCGTAATTCCAGGAAAATTTGGCATCAGATTTCTTGGCAATAGAGGGGACTTCTCAACAAGTGCAACCTTGAAACAAGTAAGTATAACTCAAGGAATTCCAGGTTCTTCAACAGAAACATTATGATAAGGTGTAACTTGCAAGCGATGTTATCATAACGTTTTATTAATAAATTGCCATCATAGCGTGAATATTTTTAACAGCCATGACAACGAAGGTCTGATGAATTTTCTGATCGCCTTAAACAAAAACAACTACACAGTTAATTGTGATTTACAAACTGTGATAATTCGTCTCAGATACCTGTTTTTCATTATTCATTATTCACAATTTGGTACAGTTCTGTCAAAATATTTCAAGTGGCAGCTATCGGCACAATAAGACCAATACCTAAAATGTGACTTAATTTCTAACAAAACAAGTCAGTTTTGGCACTCATTAACTAATATATCAGGCGGATAAAGCACTTCCATTGAAGAAAATGACTCACCTTGTTCATGATTCTACTCCCAAACAAGACAGGTCTACTCTCTCTGTGGCGATGGAAGTTGAGGGTGACAAGAGCATCAACTCCTATAGAGGCGTAGTTGTTCATGATGAGTTGCTGAAGCAGGGATTAGAACCACAAGGGTAAACTATACAGGCACTGTACTAATTCTACCAGTCATTGCAAACTTATCTAGAAAAATATCTATTAGTAGGAATAAATGATGTCCAGCCAAGAAACCCCGAGACATATACCCTTTAAACACACATCGAAACCTAGAGAAAACCTGTCAAGCTGCTTATCAAGAAACTGCCGTCACCACCCAGCATCATATTAGTCAAGACATGGGTGAGTTGTTGCTGATATCACAGAACTGAGATATTTGACTTGGTGACCTGTGAGATGTGAGAAGAATACTTGGTGGCTGTTTGTAAGATATATGTGAGATATATGATTAATAGATGTGTGACAATTGGATGTGACAAACTGATATACAACAGTTATATGTGACACATAGATATGTAAAATATAGACAAGATATATAATGCATAGATGCAATACATATAGATGAGGACCTAAGTGATGAGTTACACATGTGAGATGTACAAACATATATGTGAGAAGTATAAATGTGATACTAATAGAAATCAGATTCAAGTGTATTGCATCTTCTGAACCATGTCAAATCACAAGCTGCTCTGAATTCAGTAAGTGCATTGACTTACAAAATTATCTTTATCTATTGGTACCATCAGTTTTGAGAGCACTAATCAACGATGAAGCAATCGAGCCCTTGGGTTATTGAGTCTAGCAGCAGAGTCAAGCTTGCTAGGTGCAGAAACAGCAAATATTTAACCAACTAAAGTTGAAACATATATTACCTTGGCTGGCATTACCTTTTGTGGCATACGGATGCCAAAATGCTTTTCTGGGGTAACTTGTACCCTCCATCTAATACAAGTAGGCATAGAAATTGTGCTCTTCAAATTGAGTAAAGTATATTCAAAACAGTGAACTATTTCAAATGCAATATAACTGTCATTGATGATATATTAGTGCAGTACAATGTTAGTACACTTTTTTTCAATTCAACAAAACAGTTAAGCAGGCCTACCTGTCCAATTTGACAGCATGGCTTGCCAACATACTATTGAGGATTTCTTTGACGTGAATATCTCCGGTATAGCCTTCACCCCATTGCAAGACTCGGGCCAGATCATTGCCAGTACCCAGAGGCAAGATGCAAACCTCTGGAGAGGGCTGGGTTGTACACAAAACATCAATCACAGACAATGCGACCTTCAGCATATGGATCATCAAAACTTGTGCTAAATGCAAAGCTAATTGAATAGCATTTCTTATCCAAGAAATTATCATAAAAGTATCAATATCAACATTTTAATTTGGAGCATTAATTAAATACCGACGAACCTTGGAGGCTCAGCAGGAGATTCTCATTATATGTCAACAGGCAAGTCATAAAGGGGGGAAATTTTTTACATAAAGCACCAGGCGAGGAGGTAAAGTGCACAACATACAGGGAACATCAACTTTAGAATAGAAAATAATATCAAGAAATCAACTTGCATCATTATATTGCAAGAAAGGAATAGAAAAAAAAGCTTAATATTTTAAGAAAAATTACCTGTGTATGTACATGAGAATTAATCAAGATTTTTTAAATCATGGCTTCCAATTGTTTTGGTTGGGATGCCTCTTGAAGATAGTCAATTGATAAAGGCAGACAGAAGATACAGAGGGAAAAAAAGAACAAACTATACTTTCAGCAGATAAAACAATCATATATAAATAATAAAAGGAAAATGTACCTACATCAGAGAGATCAACTTACAAATTGTACCTTCAGATGAAGATTATCTATAGCTTGTAGAACCCAACCCACAGTGCCATCACCCCCGGCGACCAAGATCCGGCAGGTAACTAATGGCAACAAATGACACCACTCAAGTCCACATTCTGGAGGAATTTCGCTGAGATCTATAACCTTCCAAAACACACATAACAATTGATATCTGAAAGAAGAATTCACACTAAATGGTAACTAGGTGGTATAATCAACACTTTGGACACATAATGCCAGTGATGTATCAGGTATATAGAATGAGATGATTGATTCTCACTTGGGCTGGATTAAGAAGAGATCGAAACTCTCGGAGGATGTGTTCCCCGTCACCATTTCCACTTTTTCTATTGGCTATCACAATCAAAGGCTTCCAGTCGTTTAAAGCAGGTGCCTTGACAGAATCCACCACAAAATGTCTTCTACCTTTAATGCCGACCAGTTTGAGTCTGACACAATGCGGGGGCACTATACAGTTACTATACTGACCAAGATCACATCCATCACTTATGCTATTGCGGCATTTTTTGTGGACAGTCCTGTGGCACCAACAGCACTGGTAATCACACAGATAAGCCTGATCCCCACAATCCTGATCGCAAACGTCACATCGAGAGCACAAGGGCAGATTCCCCAGCACCCAATGATGCTTGTGGATGTCTTTTCTATTTGCCAACTCTTTGCAACAGATTGTACGATTGGCTTCTTTGATATACTTGTCTTCTATGCATATGCCGCAGGAATCACAGAAAGCGCCATGAAGAATGTGGTTCTCACTGACATTGCAGTACGTTGGCTGTGGAAACATGTCTGTCATGCACCATCGATGACCTTTACGTATGTCTCTGGCGGGAACTTCATAGTGGCGCTGTCTCAAGCAGCGACAGAGTTTTGTCAGGGCTATCGTCGCTGTGAAGGCGAGAACAAGAGCCGCTAGGTAGAATAGAGCCATGGTGAATAACTGCTTGGACTATAAACCTGCCATACGAACGTCGTCTGACATGTCAATGACGACAAAATGATGATGGTTCATCGGATCAATAATGGAATGCCCCGCCCCTGAGTTTTTACTTCAGATAACATGCCATTATCGCCCTTACCACGCTATATTGTTAGACTTCCCAACTAATGATAGGAATATCCGAGTGGAAGTATATACAATAGCAAGACACCTTGCTTCAATATCTTTGGAGATCATTTGCGTAATACCGCAGATGTGTATGTCGAAAATTTGTCAGTTTTACCGACGGTGACTTAGCGTCTAAATATGGAGTGTGTGATGTCAGTTCTACACTATGGGTTGCAGAGTGACCATTATTACTTTATGACAGGTACGCTATAATGCTGGGGTCCGTCGCGAGGGAACTGAAACGTTAACAGGTTTGGTCAAACTGCTTCCTAGTGGTTTTACTACTAGCAACATTAATCCATACGAATTATTTTTCGCCAAATCATCGTTTTCGCCAAATCATACCTTTTAATTATGAATTGTCTCTATAAATGGTTCAACCAAGTTGGCCACCATAACAGTTTTCGTACCGTCATTGATTGGCGCAGTTGGCTTTATCGGCTGATCGGTTGGTAGATTATCAATATCGAAACCACCGATCCGTAGTTGAGCATAGAAAATAAAAGATGTTAGGAAAACTGTCACATAGTATAAATCCGAGGCCGTGACTAATGATTTAGACATATAAAATTCATTTATATCAGCCCATGGAAACTAATATAATTATATCTACTAGCCACTGATAATTTGTCATGGTACATGCTTGATCTCGGCTTAGGCGTTTTAAAACACAAAATAAATTTGGCTGTACAATCCCATAGAAGGCGGCTTTCGTAGGTTAACTGATAAAAAAATTTCCCATGGCTAAATATTACCGTCGACTATAAAATGGTGAGCATCTTTCGAATGACCACAGCTGTTGATGGTTTTGGCTATTCGTGTGTTCTATTTGCTCATACTCTTTGATGAATTTTCATTTGCTGGGTGTATAAATTCATCAGCGTTTTTATTTTACTGTTTTACCCGACACGGGGTCGTGAATTCATCTGTAGATCATAACGTTTTAGCATGATCCCATACCACTCTTCCTTGTCCCAATTTCGAGTTTAGTCAGAGCGCTAGGAGCAATTCCTTTCTTGCACTTATCATTCTTTTAGATAAAATTAGACGCTATTGTATGATTCAATGAACCCCCAGCTGGTTTGTTTGTTGGGTGTAATCGCCTGTTGGATGATGGAGGAGGGTTTCCTCCAAATAGGTCATACCTAACATACAGCTCAAGGTGCTTTCTTATCTACCCCAATGCTCACCAGATCCTCTACCTTGGTACGCACCTTTGGATCAATTGGCAGTAGGTTGCCATAGTCTGTGCCATAGCATACAAGCCAATCATGTTTCACGAACAAAATAACATTTCAAGATCATAGATAAAATCCATCTAAAATCAACTAATAGACAAACTTATAAAGTTCATTAAGATGTATATAAATTCAAAATTATGAATAAAATGCATGATAATCAGTGTAACAAAATAAAATGGATAATAGTCTAAGCTGCTCTTACTTTACCAACAAGATGGCCACTGTGATCCTTCAAATCAGCAAATGTGTCTTTCAAGGAGTGACATACTAAAGTTGGGGCATGCAGCATTTCTTTGATCAATACTTTGGACCTGCTTCTCTGAATGGGACTTCCGATCTGTATATAGAATTGACCATATATTTTTATGAATGAATAAATTAGTGAAATTTATTTCATAACAATACAACAGGGATATTATATGATAGGTCAAGTATAGGGTACTGATCTGTGGAGGATGGCAAGACATAGTCGTGCTGTCCACTGATGGACCGCAAGAAAGGCACTCACTCGCAGTGGTCACAGGGAATTAAGTTCAAATGGCTGACTGTAAATTTGTTAATTACTTCAATATTACCCAAATATGAATCAAAACAGAAGTATACAAGAACCCATATATAAGTGGATATACCAAAAAGGAACAACAGAAGACTTGTTTGGTGTGAACTGTCAAAAGAACTAGTGACAAATGGATCAGCGTATGCTCAGCGATAATACTAGCTCCGGTCGAACGGTAATATGAATATATACCGTTCTGCTTCAACATTTTCCGCTCGTCCACGAAAACTTGTTTGGTTAAGTGCTGCTTAACGCATCTAGAAAATAACATATATCAAGAGCCTGTACAAAAAAAAGTCCTGACGCACCAAAAAACTTCCCCCCACTCGACGCTATTCTTTAAGAAATGCCATTTATATATCATTTCCGAAAAAAATCGCGATACGATGACTGCCATTTTGGAAAATATTGGGTCGCGTGATTTCCCGCGATATCTCGCCGCTTCATCCGCATTGCCTTAGCATTAGTCGTCGATGGGTCACGTCATTCTGAGCATGCGCGATGCACGTGGTCTTGAACTTGAAAACAAGCATGTTTCTGTGTTTCGGACTTTTTACCGCTTCCCAAATTGATCGAACTATAACTTATTACCATAGATGAAATCCCCGCCGAAAAGGGATAAATTTGTCTGTGAACATCATTGCATTCTAAAACTCCATCACTTGGGTATGTTTGGTGTTCGGTAGTTGTCTTATTCGATCTCAAATTTTTTTCATTGCGTCGGTGTCAGAGAAAGTAAGACGGCTACGATAATACAAGACGTTAATAAAATGGATGAGTGCGTGCTCAGTTGGCGATAATACAAGTCATAAACAAAGACGTTGTGTAAGACAGTGAATTGCTGTGAACAACTGTGTGATAAACTGACCAAATGGAAATACCACCACCGCCTGTTATGTGTTTTACTGGTAATCTTGCCGAAAACTGGAAACGTTTCAAACAAAGGTTTAGCCTGTATGTGGAGGCAAGTAGAAAATGATGGATGAGGCACTGCACATTTATAACACATTCCAATTGGACAATCATGAAGAAGACAAATTGGTCATGGAAACAGTGCTGTTGCAGTTATATGACAATATGTGGAAGCCTATGGCGCATCCATCACGAGCACTATTGGATGCAGAGATGAGATACGCTCAGACAGAAAAAGAGCGGTTGAGCATTACATTTGCCTGTGAGCGATTTCACCAGTTCATATGCGGATCCACAATACAGGTGGAGACTGATCACAAATCACTGATAACACTGCTTATAAAGCCAGTCAATCACTGTCCTCTGAGAGTTCAGCGTATTTTGCTTCGTGTACAAAAATATGACTTGAATGTAACATACACTCCAGGAAAGTTCCTATTGGCTGCAGATGCCTGATCCAGAGCAGATGTTGACCTGCATGTCTACATGATCTTATCTAGCATGCCAATAGTTGATAGGCACCTGAATCAAGTCAAAGAATAAATTGATTAAGATGAGTCAATGCAGCCATTAAATGTGGTATAATACTATTCTGGCTCATACGTTCTTAAAAAGCCTCCCCCCCCCCCCTAAATTATCAGCACGAGAGCCCGGGTTGCATCACACCACTCTTTGGGAGGGGTGTAACCCTGATTGTAGCAATCCTCACAGCAAGCGAGTTCACCCTCCAAGAGGACTCATCGTGTCACGTGGGGATTGTTTTAGCCTGGCCTATTGTGTGGACCCTTTATAAGGACCACAGATGGGTCAGTCAGGGAGAGATCATCTAGTCAGAGAAACGATTCGGACCGCGAGATTCCAGGGAGCTTCATTGTTGAAATTAAATAAACCAAATAAGCAGCTCTACTCCAGGACTCGCGTTAATTTCCTCTGGCTAGTCCCCACACCAGCAACTACAGGCAGTGAGTAACAGTACTATAACGAGGAGCGTGCATAAGCAGGAAAAACTAAGAAATACTAGCTTTACAAAAGCACACAATCCTTAATGGCTGGCCAACGAGCAAAGAAGAGTGCCCAGCTGAATCAGAACAATACTGGAACATCAGAGAATAACTCTCTGTTGCAGAGGGACTTATCCTTAAGGGTTCAAAAGTAGTAATTGCAGCCATCATGAGAAAGGAAACCCTGCGAAAAATATAGAAGGCGAGCCAGATCTGTCCTATATTGGCCTGGAATGAACAATTATATTTCTCAGATGGTAGAAAGCTACAGCACATGTAGAAAATTTCAACCCCAGTAGAGATCAGAGCCACTGCAGCCACATGAGATACCAAATTAACCATGACAGAAAATATAGGAACTGATTTGTTTAGTCACAACAAAAAATACACACTGTACCAAGAAGCCATCCAGTTTCTAACCACCAGTAGTCAAGCAGTGATTCATGCTTTCAAATCAATACTTTCTAGGCATGTTGTTCTCGAGGTCATAGCCAGGGAATTTGACCAGTGCAGTAAAAAACGGGGTTTCCAGCATGTGATCTCAAGTCCATATCACCATCAGTCCAACGGGCAGAGTGAAAGTATGGTCATGACAGTCAAAGGACTACTAAAGAAGGCTCTGGACAGAGGGCAGGATTTTTATAAATCCCTTCTGGCATACAGAAGATTGAAGCCACGTCAAATTGACGTAATGAAGGAGATCCAGAAGTCTCGCGTCTGTTGTCTTCCCCAACAACTATATGTAGGCCGGGGTGATGTGCTCCGATGGTAAGAATGGAAGCGCCAGTATTCGTCGAACAGTCCTATTCACACCTCCTCCAGCCCTTTACGGCCTGATCCTAGTGGAATGCGCAGCCGTGCGTCACTATACGCGGGAACACAACCCGAAGCCCTTGCCAGTAGCGCTTTCGAACGAGTCGAGTGATGCACTCCCTCTTAGTTCTGGCGAATAAACGCAATTAAGATTGCGAATTCAACGGAATGATCTGTGTTTCCGTGTTTTATCTAGTTTAATCTAATAAAATCAACTCACCGAACATTTATGTGAACATAAGGCGAGTTTCAACAACTTAAGACTCCTGTGAACGAGTATCTCTTTGAAATAAGTCAGTCAAGTCTAGACACCCGCGGAGCTGAAAACGGTCAAAGTAATAGACCTCTATTAAAGACGATGACATTGGGTCCGTGAACATATCTTCTGCATTCCAGACATAACAAATTGCCCCAGGTTAATTGAACATGACGCCGCTTGCATTGATTATAGTCTATAGGATTTAGAAAATAATATGTTTTTTATGATCGCTTTTGAGTGTCCTCATCTACGACTGCTGATCGGTTTTCAAACTAAGTAACACTTGGACGTTTCAAAAGTGTTGGTGACGCGCGTGGCGCAACGTGTTGACTTCGAGGCAGGCAGCGCGAAATGTTTGCGCTGCCGGATATTATTGAGACTTGATGAAAAACACAATCAACCAAAGCTGATAGCGGTCACGCCAATGATGTTATTCATCTTAAGCGTCTTGTGGTGATGTTTTCAACAAGAAGACATACGGATATCATGTAGACCGGAGAATATAACAGGGGTAACCGAAAAACTTCGAAGGTTACAATTTCACCATCAACTTACAGTGCCGCTTACAGACGATAACAAATTGAGGAATCCCGGGATTTCCCCGGGAAATCCCCTGGCAACGTACCTTGTTGGCTAAGCATAGTCGACTTTGTTAAGTTGACTACCGAAATTGTTTGTGAACTTAGCCGTCTTAACTAAGTTGTCTAGGGTAGGATAGTCGGCTACGGACTTAGCCGGGTACGTGAAAAAGACCACCGAGCAGCCACCCCATTGGCACCTGAAACCAGGGTTTCACACACCTATAAAATACATGCCAGAATCTGTCAAAGATCTACCGGTGTACATAAGATAATTGGATTAAACTAGGCTAGGCAGTGATTATAATTCCAACGGAACTCACCATCAATGTTTTGAAGACGGTCTATGTTCCGATTAGCGCTCATCGGAACACGAGAATCAGTCGTGTTACTGTCAGATTCGCTTGCGCTGTTTCGGACAGATATGGTTCATCGAGTGACGTCACGAGATGCCGAAAATTTGGAAAATGGCGGCGGGTGCCGAAGAATTTACTTTATATTTCAATTTACGTTATGTTCGGGTGATTGTTCGAAAATTGAACCACAAAAACCGAGTAAACGCAACATTATCTTTCATTCGGTTTCATAAAAACAAACCATGGAAAATTGAATTCATAGGCACTTTATGAAAGTTTTATAGCAGAGGAAAGGCACAAGGAACATAAAAACAAACTGACCCATTGAGTGTCTGAGAGGACGTATATAAAAGATTATTTAGAATGAAAAAAGATTGCTTTGAAATTGGTTGCTATTTGATAATAAACTCGGTAAGAGAAATAAAAGTAATTTACTCTATAAAATTATAGCTACCGACATAGATATTAGCGAGAAATAGTTAACCAGTTTAACTCACATTTTACGAACAAAGATCTCTCATTAGCTGCACAAATCAATAGCACCACTGATCCCATGAACCCATTGGGAGATGGCATGGAAAATTATATCCCTCGGGTCAATGCAAATGAATTATATAATATTATCTGTGGCCTCAAAAACGGCAATGCTGATGTTGATGGGATCAACGTATCCCTTTTACTAGGGATTAAAAACGAAAACATCCGCCCAATATTTGTGAAAAAGCTCATCACAAAATATTATTTTCCCAGATATATTAAATGTTGCTGTTGTTGCACCGATTCATAAAGCAGGCAACAAAATCATAGTCTCTAAGTACGGACCCATTTCTGTCATCCCTCTGTTCTTATAACATTATGTGCGTATTATGTGTGAAAGGTTTTTGAATACCTTGAAAAATATATGGCTTTAGAAAAAAAACATGCTACTGACCTTCCCTCCTACATGTTACGTTGAAAGTGTACTTGGTGTGTGTCACAGCCTGTTTTTTTTTAAAATTGTCTTTTGATTGTTGGATGTGGTTGAATTGTGTTGAATGGATTTGAGTGAGCCGTGGATAATTGAATGAAAGGTTGTATTTTGTATATTTCGTCCTTTCATGCGAACGAACATAATATGTGAGTCGTGAATGATTGAGTGAAAGGCTGTTTGAAAACCAGTATGTCATGTATTGAGTGAATGACCATGGAATGTGCGCGCTGTATAAAAGGGGAGTGATAGTTGGAGAGTGTCATTATGCCGATGGGCATGCGGAAGGACAGAAAATAAATAACTGACAAGTCGCTTCGTCTATTGCTTCCACCTGTGACAATGATATACACGTGTTTGCAAATGATAAAGATTATCATTGTAGCTATGACAAAAAGTGAAGATGATATTTCCTTTTCGACTAAAAATGAATCATAACCAGATGAAGAGCGGATGGTGAAAACTGTTACGATCCTACCATCAAAAGCGCTTCCTGTGGTATTAAATATAACTACAGTAGGATGCGATCTTAATGGTAGGATCGTAAAGATCAACCAAGCGCATGTGATGGGGATCATCTGCGCATTTGCTGAAATATGCCCCAACGGCAAACTGGCTGCCCCCAATTAGTCGCCTCTTAAGACATGCATGATACAGTGGGCCCATTCTCCCCCCGGACACGCAGGCTGTAAAACTTGCTGCACCCACGGATTATAACCAGACAACTGAAGTAAGACGTGTGGTTCTTCTAGTGCGATCAGTTTAGGCTGATTATTTGGATATGAAGATGGAAACAACGTATTACGTATCAAGGTTTACTCTGTGGTGTATAGCATTCAATTATCGATCGAAAGGCTTCTCCTGGTCGGAGCAGTGCCTATTACATTAATAGGTGCAAAATAACAGTAGGGCAAAGGATCATTTTAGTATTCTTAAGGCATGTTTTGGATCGGATAGAACATATTTGATTGGACAATCACTTCAAGTCATGGGCATTCAAGCTTGAAGCCAACCGGGGCAAGGGAAGTTGCGCACCTTGGCAAGGGTGGGGGTGGTTCTCGAATGAAATCTGCAAGCTACTGTAAACAGCAATTCATTACAAACTGACACGACCCTTGACCCCGACTTGCCACCACAACCCACCACCAATAACTGTTCTGAAGGAGAAAAAGTAGTCCTTAATCACTTTTCAGTGCTGACCAACACATGAGAGTCAGAATTGTAATAATTAGCTTCGGGCTACGTTTTAGAATGTGGTTCAAACTTGTTTCCTTTCACTAGCATATGCAAATTACTCTTTAGAGCATTAATATATTCTAGGATCTACATTAATTTTCACTGCCAGTTGTTCAGAGCGCCATTTTGGTATTGTGCATTGCGAAAGTCGCAAAATATATCCCAACTTTCCGAGGTAAATCATTGTTCCAAGCTACAAAACAGAGTCCGAAGTTATGGATTAATTACAATATTTTGCCCGTGTTATTGCACATACGATTATATGATTTATTTCGACGTATTTTTAAAATTGTAAACGGGTTTTAATGAACTTCATTATCTTTTAAGAGCACCCGTTTTTATCATCAACGCGCAGCAAGTTGTAACTTACGCATATCAGTGACGCAAGTGTTTGATGTGATATTTGTCGGGGCATTTTAGAATTTGTCTGGTTTGGTCTTCTCGTCAATGCTTTGGTAAAGATATTTTTATTTTGAAATATTTTTTAATAAAGATGTCAGTTTTCTATTAAATAATTATTCATCCGCATTACAAATAAGCTATATGAAATCTGATTTTCATTCGCATAGTTCCAGCACTTAACGAACTGGCTTTCGTCATATGACGGGATTGGCTTGTATAGTATTTGATGTTCTTTGGATTTTTCTCGAAGCTATGACATTTTATAACGCCTTGAAATATTTGACAACGGAGAAAAATGTAACATAATAGAGATATCCAAAACGGCCCTCGGATGGTTTACAAACACAATAATCTCGCCATGGTGCAATATCTGGTCAATTTAGATAGAAATTACCATGGAGGCAAAATGGTCAATTTAACGTTATTATTGTGGGAACTACTGAATAGAAAATTTTCTCAACGCAAACAACATTATTCATTTCTCAGGTTGTCATTTACCCATGGTCAGCCTAGCGTATTGTGTCAATTGAGAACGAAGTGGTCACTGATATGAAATCAACGTCCTCTGAAAGGCGCAGTTGGCGTGTAGGACACCGGAAGTTTTGGTCAACAGTGGTGTGTGTATTATCTATGTCGAGGACTGCTATAGAAAGGACCACCGTACCAGCGGTGCATAACGAGGTATTAAGTCGTGTTACTCGTTTAATTCGCGGCAAGAACTCTTATGCTTCTCGCTTTCAATTGCCTCTATGTGTGTTAATCGTCTAGTGTAAAAACATTAATTGTACTATCAGATGTACACTTATCGCCATACGGTTCCATGCTGTTGTTCGATTGTACCTTTATGTGCAACATGAACGATCTCTGCCTAACGATATGTATGTACACACGCGATGACTCGTATGCATAGGGTATTGTATTTGTTTAATTTGGACCGCTCGTTTGATATTGACACATCGGGATGATTTTTAACGAGCTGCGTCTGGTGAATTTTACAGTTTTATTCTGCGTGATTTAAGACTTTATATCCAGATCAGGGGCTGATTGTTTTACATTCTGCAACGCACCACTATGGCCCGGATTTCACCTAGAGGAGAGGCTGGTGATTACTTGCTTGGATAATCGTTTCCATTTTTATCTTTTCCATCGCCATTTTCTTTTATCCTTTAAGGCGGCTGCTTAATCAGGTAAATCTTATCTATTAATCTTTTATGGCACTATATATAAAACATGAATGTTGGTGTGCCTTAAACTCTATACTTTCCTTACCTTACCTATCCTTACCGAGCGTTGTACACATCCTGTCACTCGTCTCCCTGTTGGTGTGCCGTTAAACCCTTTTCTTACCGTCACTCGGCTCCGGTATGGCGCACTAAACGAGATGGTTTGATACCGCTTTTGTAGTACAGGATTCAAATTCTTTTTCATTTCCTTGACAGGACTTAATATGCTGTCACACATCAGCATCTGGTATTTTGTGATTTTTACAGTTTTCCCTGGTCTGCTGAGTGTGTTTTACTAAGAGGTTTACACGCCACACACTCGCTTTTCATAATTTACCAATAGAAGGATCAAACTGCATGAAATATTCACCGAAACGATCCGTTTGATGACGTCTTACCAATGTCTGGTGATTTATTTCAATGAAAATTGTTGGCTCCATATTTTATATCGACATTTTTGACACAATTTTTAGGCTGTTTTTATTCGCGTTTTGTGGTTTCGTTTCGTTTTTTACATGACCTTTGCCATCACCCCCTCCTCGCTTTTAACTGCTGAATTATCTTGAAATCTCTTCATTTTTGCGCTGTTGGTGTTGCGATCAGATCCCATGAAATAATCTACCCCTGTGGTTCGGGGGTTAGAATAGGCCCCAAGGTAACCGCCTTCATATCGTAAGAGAAGACAAATTGCGGATTTCAACTAGACGCGAGGCTGGCATTGTCTGGTGAAGTCAATCGGCTGGTGGCGACTTTCCCCCTTCGATAGTATTTGCATTTTTATCTTTTCGTCATCCACGTGTTTTTCCGTCTTTTTCCCCATTCATCGTAGAAGGCTGCACCCCCTGTGGGTCCGGGGGTAGGATAGACCCACTTTATCCTCCTGCATGTCGCAAGAGGCGACTAATAGGGGGCAACCTGTTGGCCGTGGGTTGCGACTCGTGTCGGTGAACAATGGGATCCAAGTAGTTGAGTGGAGCGGTCCTTTTGAGGGTCGTAACTGCAACACACTACTATGGTCCGGATTTCGCCTAGACGAGATGCTGGAATGGCCTTGTCCAGTCAATCGGCTGGTGGTGACTTGCCCTAGGATATTATTTGCCTTTTTATCTTTTTCAACATCATCCCTCTTTTTTCCATTTATCTTAGAAGGTGGCTGCTTAATCAGGTCAAACTTATCTATTAACCTTTCTAGGCGCCATATAACACATACGTGTTGGTGTGCCGTTAAACCCTATTCTCACTCATTCATAGAAGGCGGCTGCTCAATCAGGTCAAACTATTCTCTTCATATTTATCCCACCTTTTGGAGTATTTGACATTGATGGAATATTTTCTCGTATCGGCGGTTACAAGTTTTGGGTGTTTTGCTCTCGAAAGTTTTCAAATGTACGTTTTTCCCATGAAATATATTTAGCAAAGCTCTTTTTGACCGTGTTTTATGCAGATATCGACCTGCGAGATTGTTGGTCAATCAAGTATATATGTTTGTTGATTTTGATTCCATTAGTTGACGATGATAATGGTGACGTCTTACTCTCAAAACATTTGTCATTGACATCAGATATCTTTTTGTATCGGTGATTAGAAGTGTTGTGGATTAATTTTTGCCTCTCGAATGTTTTTGAACGTACGTATTCCTTCCGAAATATTTGAGGGAAGCAGCGTTTGACCTCGTTTTGTGCCGATATCGATAGAGGTTGCTGTACAATCAAGTATGTGTTTTTTTTATTTTTATTCCATTGGTTGACACTGGTAATTGTGTCGTCATACTTGATGAGTATTTCTCATTGACGTCAGATGGAATTTTTCTCGTATCGGAGATCGCAATTTTTGAAGTACTTTGCTCTTGAAAGTTTTCAAATGTACGTTTTCCCATGAAATATATTTACCGTGTTTTATGCATATATAGACCTGCGAAATTGTTGGTCAATCGAGTATATACGTTTGTTGATTTTGATTCCATTGGTTGACGATGATAATGGTAAAGTTATGCTCGTAGAATATTTGGATCAGATCAAAGTCGATATCACATGAATTAAGTAAAACTATATATAATCGCCAGGTGACTAGACTGATAGCAAGTTTCCCCATTGACAGCGACTCAGGAGTAATGCAGTATCGCATGGCGACGAGGCTGGTAGCGATTTTCCAAAACTACTGCGATCCCAGAGGGATGCACTGTTACCCAAGAGGGATGCACAATCGCTAAGAGATGAGGCTGACAGAAATCGGGCCCAAATGACCGCGACCCAAGAAATTGTCCCATATGACCACAACCAAAGCGAGATGCAGGATCGCCGGTAGATTGAGATTCTTTCATGAGGCCTTGTATATGGTGTTGATGATATGTTTTTGTTTCATATGCCATATGTTTATCTCCATATTTGGATCAGTTGTCAATGACGCATGAATTATGTATAATCGCCAGGTGAAGAGGCTGACAGTAAATGTCCTGAGCGAGCGTGAGCCATGAGGGATACCTTATCGGGTGTAACCCGTTTGCCGTGTGCTGCTACTCGTGTCGGAGGACAATGAAATCCTGGTGTTTGCGAGGGTCATATCTGCAAAACACCACTATGACCCGGATTTCACCTAGACGAGAGGCTGGAATGGTCTGGTCTAGTCAATCGGCTGGTGGCGATTCCCCCCCTTGGAATATATTTGCATTTTCGTCATCCACGTGTTTTCCCCCATTTATCTGAGAAGTCGGCTGCTCAATCAGGTCAAACTAATCTCTTAATATTTATCCCACCTTTTGGCGCCACAGAACACATCTGTTGGTGTGCCGTTGTGTGTTGTCTTTTATTCCATTGAGTGCCGTTTTAATTGTGTCGTCAATACTTTTTGATTATTTGACCAAAGAGAGATGCTCTATCGTTAGAACACGAGGCTTACAGCAATTGTACCGAACGACCGTGACCAAAGGGGGATGCAGGATAGCCGGAAGACGAGCCTGACAGCAATTGTCCCAAGGGACTACGACCCAAGAGGGATACAGGATCACTGCGATACGAGGCAGACAGCAATTGTCCTAAACTACTGCGATCCAAGAGATATGCCGCATCGACAGAATGCAAGGCTGACGTCAATTTTCCAAAACGACCGTGTATTAAGAGGGATGCTGGATCGCCAGAAGACTTATTGATAGCCACTGTCAAAAAAACAGGAACGCCACCCAAGAAGGAAGCAGGATCGCTGGGATACGAAGGGGACAGCTATTGGGGCCAACGACCGCGACCCAAGAGGGATGTAAGACCACAGATAGACGAGGCTGCAGTCAATTGTCTCAAACAAAGAGGATGCATGACTGCCGGTAGATAGCGCTTATTCCAGGATATGTGATGCCCATATGCCCATATGTCAATGACGCATGAATTAAGTATACAAGGTGATGAGGCTGAAATCAATTGTCCCAAACGATCATGACCAAAGAGGGATGCTGTATCGTCCCAAACGACCGTGTCCCACCAGCGAAAGAGTAATGCTTCCACCAAGACCCAAGAGGGATGCAGCACCACCGGAAGACGAGGCTGTCAGCAATTATCCCCAGCGACCGCCACACAAGAAGGATGCAGGATCGCCGGGAGACTTCCTGGATATGTGGTGCCCATATGCCATATGTTTATCTCAATATTTGGATCAGATGTCAATGACGCAAGAATTAAGTATAATCGCCAGGTGACGAGGCTGACAGCAATTGTCCCAAGCGACTGCGACTCAAGAGGGATGCAGGGGGGCTGGTAGACGAGGGAGACAGCAAGAAGGATACAGGATCGCCGGGAGACGCGGCTGGCAGCAATTGTCCCAAACTACTGCGATCCACGAGAGATGCTGGATAGACGGAATACGAGGCTGACGTCAATTTTCCCCAGCGATTGTTCGATTGTACTTTTTCTGCTCAACAATGTATATGTGATGACTCTTATGAATAGGGTATTGTATTTGCTTAATTTGGACCCCTTGTTTGATTTTGAAACATTTTGATTTTTAACGAGCTGCGTCTGGTGAAGTTTACAGTTTTATCCTGCGTGATTTAAGACTTTATATCCGCATCAGGGGCTGATTGTTTTACATTCTGTGCATGGGAACGTGCGAGCCTAACGCGAGATTATGAGCCCCGAGCGTTGTACATCCCCTGTGGGTCCGGGGGTAGAATAGGCCCACTGTATCCTTCTGCATGTCGTAAGAGGCGACTAAAAGGGGGCAACCTATTGGCCGTGGGATCCAGATGGTTGAGTGGGGAGGTCTTTGCGAGGGCCATATCTGCACCACGCCACTAGGGCCGGATTTCACCTAGACGAGAGGCTGGAATGGCCTGGTACGATAATCGTTTGCACTTTTCCATATCATTTTGTTGTGCCGTTAAAAACCCTATACTTTCCTTACCTTACCTATCCTTACCGAGCGTTGTACACATCCTGTCACTCGTCTCCCTGTTGGTGTGCCGTTAAACCCTTTTCTTACCGCCACTCGGCTCCGGTGTGGCGCACTAAACGAGATGGTTTGATACCGCTTTTGTAGTACATGATTCGAATTCTTTTTCATTTCCTTGACAGGACTTAATATGCTGTCACACATCAGCATCTGTTTTTTTTTTTTTTTTGTGATTTTTTTCATCCTTGTACTACCAGTCCACTTCTGCATTTTGCAGCTTCTCAGTTTTCCGCCCCCCTGTGGGTCCGGGGGTAGAATAGGCCCACTGTATCCTCCTGCATGTCGTAAGAGGCGACTAATAGGGGGCAACCTGTTGGCCGTGGGTTGCGACTCGTGTCGGAGGAAGATGGGATCCTGGTGGTTGAGCGGAGCGGTCCTTGCGAGGGCTATATCTGCAACACACCACTTTGGCCCGGATTTCGCCTAGACGAGAGGGTGGGTTGGCCTGGCCCATTCCTATCGGCTGGTGGCGTCGTGCCCTGGGACTACCCATCACATGCATTTGGCATCTTCCTTCATGACATTCATTTACTTCATGGACCATTTCTCATTTCATTGGCTTCACTAGTCCCAGAAGGCGGCTGCTTAATCAGGTCAATCGGATTCCATTAGGGGTGTTATGGTGCGCCTCTACGAGCTCAGCACCTTGCCAGTGTCTGGGCTCTATGGGTTACGTATTGTATCACTTTTTATGGGGGACGAGTATATCACCTGTGTAGCCCTGGCATCTTTAAGATGTCCCTTTATTGGGCTCCGGGGCGGGTGGGGAGCACAGGTGATGAATTGTTGTATTACTATGTCTTCCTCTCATACTGGCCAAAAACGAAGGCATTTAGATGAAAATGAAACTGAAACTGAAAACTGGCCAAGATTTCTTGTGCTTGAAAGAACCGACGGGAGTTTAGAGAAAGTTTCATTCATTGTTCTATTTAAAGGAATTTGTGGTGTTGCCGGCACTCCCAAAACCCTAAAACTTTTGCGATCTGGGCTTTATCTTGTCGAAACTTCAAAACCAATTCATTCCAAACTTCTTCTTCAGACCACCAAATTAGCGAATATCAATGTAAAATTCAGCCCTCATCGAACCCTTAATACCATCAAGGGTGTTATAAAATCTTTCGAACTCAAATACTGCAGCGAAGAAGAGATTTTGGAGGAATTGAAAAATCAAAATGTCAGTGAAGTAGCCAAAGTGCTCATTAATAAAAATGGAGAAAGGGTTCCCACAGGCACCCACATCCTTACTTTCAACACCCCTTACCTTCCAAACAACATTAAAATAGCTGGCCTGAACATCAAAACTGAACCATTCATTCCAAATCCTTTAAGATGCCACAACTGTCAAAGATATGGCCATTTTAAAACCAAATGTAATAGAACACCAATATGCCCCAAATGCGGTGATGAGCACGGGGAGCAGGATTGCAAAGCACCATTCAAGTGCGCAAACTGCTCCGGTGCTCATCCCGCATACTCTAAACGCTGTTCCATTTGGCAAATCGAAAAACAAATTCAAACACTACATATCACCCAAAAACTTTCTTTCCCTGAAGCGAGAAAAATAGTAGAGTGCCAAAATTCAACTTCTTCCAGACCTTCATATGCTAGTACTGCAGCAGCACCTACTAAAATAACCAAATCTATTAGTACACAAACAGAAAACCACCCTCCGAAACAACCCCCTTCAAAGCCAGCAATCCCCCAACGGAACAAACAAAACCAAACACCCCCACTACCCCAAAAGTCAATGAACATATAACAGCAAACAAATACAATGAAAAATCTAAACTCCCACGGTCTGTAAAATCAAAACTCACCAGGGTTCAGAACCCAGATTCTTTTGTTGGGCCCAACATCTATGGCCCATTGTCTACCATGGAGACTGATGAGGTCCCCCATGGCAGACACACATCATCAGGGGCCAATCGGGACCCTGGGTCTGTAGTGGCCCAGGGAACCTGCGGCCCCAGGAATGCCATGGGGACTGAGGTCCACCATGGCAGCAAACGTCCCGCCAAACCCCCTGATAGGTAATGGCGGGCATTATACAATGGAATTGCCGAGGACTTCGGAATAATCATGAAGAACTTCTTACTTTACTCAACAAAAATAATGGTATTGCAGCCTGCCTTCAGGAAACATTTCTGAAGGCAGAAAATAAATATAGCTTGAAAGGCTATAAATCTTACCATAAATTTGGAGGCACTGGGGAACGAGCTTCTGGCGGCTCGTCCATTTTAATCAAGGATTGTATTCCCCAGAAGGAAATAGAACTCAATACAAACCTTCAAGCAGTAGCAGTAAATATTACCTTAAATAAGTCCATCACACTTTGCTCCCTTTACTTACCGCCAAGCCGAAATTTTACACGGGGAGAACTGGACAACATCGTGGCCCAGTTGCCAGAGCCAGTTCTCCTCATGGGTGATTTTAATGCCCACAACTCTTTATGGGGCAATACACATGATGATGGAAAAGGTCAAATTGTAGAAGATTTCTTCATTTCTCACAATCTCTGCCTTTTAAATGACGGCTCAAATACATACATCCATCCAGGCTATGGCACACCCACCGCAATAGATCTTTCTTTCTCTTCTCCTTCTTTGTTTCTCGACCTTGCATGGGAAGTTGGTGTCGATGATACCTGTGGAAGTGACCACTTCCCCATTCTTATCCACCTAAACCCTCCGTTACCACCAGAGTCACCTCCAAAGTGGCAGCTGCATAAAGCAGACTGGCCCTCCTTTGGATCTCTGTGTGGGGAGGCTATCCACAGGGATAAGATGCAAGGGCGAGATACACACATCGATACATTTTGTGCTAAACTGCTTGAAATTGCCTCCAAAACTATTCCGAAGTCCTCGGCAAAGCCCAGGCGCATCCCAAAACCATGGTTTAACCAAGACTGCCAGGACGCCATCAACCATAGAAAAAGGGCCCTTAAGTTTTTTCAAACTCACCCAACCCATGCAAACCTGGCATCATTCAGGGCAGCGAGAGCGAGAGCTCGGCGGGTCGTTAAAGAAAGTAAAAAGAATTCATGGAAAACTTATATATCAAAATTAAACTCGAAAACATCAATCAAAAAGACATGGGAAATGGTCCGCAAAATAAGTGGAAAAAACACCTCTTCCACTTCTTCTTACCTTCTAACACCAGATGGTAATGAAGTAAAAAACAAACAGGAAATATCTAACATCATAGCGGACACAATAACCATGAATTCTTCCACTGCTAATTATACTGAAAAGTTTCAAAGACATAAACAGATAACTGAAAGAACAAAAATTAATTTTAGGTCAAACAACGACGAAAATTATAATGTTCCTTTTACTTTAGAAGAATTGAAAGAATCTTTGAAACTCTGCAAGGACACTGCAGTAGGACCAGACGATGTTCATTACCAACTTCTTAAACATCTTCCAGAAGAGTCCTTGTATGTCTTATTAGACATATACAATCACATATGGAGCAGTGGAGAATATCCGGACTCATGGAGAGAGGCTACCATCATCCCTCTCCCAAAGTCCGGAAAAGACCCAACCAACCCGTCGAGCTACAGGCCCATCGCTCTCACGAGCTGTCTCTGTAAAACCATGGAGCGAATCGTTAACAAGCGTCTTATGTGGTACTTGGAAACTAATAATATAATAAATGAACATCAATCTGGCTTTAGAAAAGGCCGATGTACCCACAGACAACCTTGTTAAGTTAGAGTCTTATATTAGGGATGCATTTTTAAAGGGGGACCATGTCGTGTCTGTGTTTTTCGATCTTGAGAAAGCATATGACACGACATGGAAATATGGGATTTTAAAAGATCTACAAGAAGCTGGTCTTCGAGGTAATATGCCACTATTTATACAAAATTTTTTAAATGATAGATTTTTTAAGGTAAGAATTGGGACATCACTTTCGGACCAACATGGTCAGGAAATGGGGGTCCCACAGGGCAGCATTCTTTCTGTCACACTTTTCAATCTAAAGATCAATAGCATCACAAAAGTTCTTAAACCTGAAATAGAAAAATCACTTTATGTAGACGATTTCCTTATATCTTACCGATCCAGCAGTATGACCACCATAGAACGCCAGCTACAAATCAACCTTAACAAAATTCAGAAATGGGCAGATGAAAATGGTTTCAAATTTTCTACTACAAAAACAGTTTGTGTACATTTTTGTCAAAGAAGGGGCCTTCACCCTGACCCAGAATTAACCATCAATAAAAATCCCGTCCCTGTTGTGGAAGAAACCAAATTCTTAGGTATCATATTTGATTCAAAACTGAATTTTAAATCCCATATTAATTACATCAGGAATAAATGTCTCAAGGCAATGAATCTTCTTAAAGTAGTGTCCAAGCTGGACTGGGGAGCTGACAGGCAGGTCCTGCTCAGACTCTACCGGTCCTTGATAAGATCAAAGCTTGACTATGGCTGCATCGTTTACGGTGCAGCTCGAAAATCTTATCTAAAACGACTGGACATAGTCCAGAATCAGGCTCTGAGGATTTGCCTTGGGGCATTTCGAACATCACCCATTGAAAGCCTCCACACTGAAGCCAATGAAATGCCTATCCATCTAAGAAGAAACAAACTGGCCCTCCAATATGCAATTAAAATAAAAAGCAATCCAGATCACCCTGCCTATGACATTATCTTCCATCCCAAATACCAAGTAATATATGAAACTAAACCTAATGCCATACCACCTCTTGGCATCCGTATTCAAGAATCGCTAAACAACATATCCAATAATTTAGACATTATTGCTCCAAACAAAATTCCCGAAACACCACCCTGGCAATTGAACACACCAACAATAGACACATCCCTTACCAAATATGATAAATTAAATGCAAATGACCTCTTGATGAAATTTCATGAAATAAAAGAACATCACAAAGACAAGATACTTATTTATACTGATGGATCCAAAGATGCAAACCGTGTGGGTGCTGGAGTCGTGTTCGGACCTCAGACCCACAAGAAAAGACTGCCTGGTGCAGCATCTGTTTTTACAGCTGAAGTTACCGCAATAAGGATGGCATTGGGCCTTATTGCTCACCATCCCAATGCGGATTTTACAATTTTTAGTGATTCTTTATCTGCCCTGGAGGCAATTGGGAATAAGTTGTTATCGTGCCATATTGTTGTAGATATTTTAGAAAATCTTACTCGTTTATCCATGCTGGGTAAAAATGTTGAGTTTGTCTGGGTACCCAGTCACATAGGTATCCCAGGCAACGAAAAAGCCGATAGGACTGCAAAGGAAGCCCTACATGAGCCAGTGTCTGAAACCAAGATTCCCTTTACAGATTTTTTAAACCTCATGTCGTCCAATTTTTTAAACAAAATGGCAGGACCAGTGGGATGAATCCATTCCAAACAAACTTTACGAAATCCAGCCTCAACTTGGGGAGTGGCCACACAACTGCAGAGAGAGCCGAAGAGAAGAGGTCGTTCTTGCTCGCGCTCGTATAGGACACACCTATACAACTCATGCCTTTCTACTAAGGGATGAGCCCATCCCTGAATGTATTCCTTGTCAATGTGCCTATACTGTCAAGCACATTCTCATTGAATGTGCTGATTTGATTTTGATCCGAAATCGCTTCTTCCGGGTTCAAACCCTTTCAGAATTGTTTGAAAGGGTGAATCCATCCAAGATACTTGGATTCATAAGAGAAATTGGACTTTTCTATAAATTTTAGACCATACAATTCTCAAATTATTATATATAATTCAATTAATATAATTCAATTAATACTAATTTTTAGTTAGTTTTAACCCTTGACTCCTTCTTATCCTTTCGTACTCGTATTTATCCCTTCTTAAGTAGGCACCATATAACACACTAGTGTTGGTGTGCCGTTAAACCCTATACTTACCTTACCTTATCTCAGTTTTCCGTGGTCTGCTGTGTGTGTTTTACTAAGATGTTCACACGCCACATAATTTCATAATTTACCAATAGAAGGATCAAACTGCATGAAATATTCACCGAAACGTACGTTTGGTGGCGTTTTATGCAAATGTGGCCCTATTAGCCACTGACCAATGTCTGGTGATTTATTTCAATGGTTGATAAAAATGAAAATTGTTGGCTCCATATTTTATATCGACATTTTTGACACAATTTTCAGGCTTTGTTTTTATTCGCGTGTTGTGGTTTCGTTTCGTTTTTACATGACCTTTGCCATCACCCCCTCCTCGCTTTTAACTGCTGAATTATCTTGAAATCTCTTCATTTTTGCGCTGTCGGTGTTGCGATCAGATCACATGAAATAATCTACCCCTGTGGGTCGGGGGTTAGAATAGGCCCACTATATCCTCCTTCATGTCGTAAGAGGCGACACATAGGGTGTAACCCGTTTGCCGTGTGCTGCTACTCGTGTCGGAGGACAATGAAATCCTGGTGTTTGCGAGGGTCATATCTGCAAAACACCACTATGACCCGGATTTCACCTAGACGAGAGGCTGGAATGGTCTGGTCTAGTCAATCGGCTGGTGGCGATTCCCCCCCTTGGAATATATTTGCATTTTCGTCATCCACGTGTTTTTCCCCATTTATCTGAGAAGTCGGCTGCTAAATCAGGTCAAACTAATCTCTTAATATTTATCCCACCTTTTGGCGCCACAGAACACATCTGTTGGTGTGCCGTTGTGTGTTGTCTTTTATTCCATTGAGTGCCGTTTTAATTGTGTCGTCATACTTTTTGATTATTTGACCAAAGAGAGATGCTCTATCGTTAGAACACGAGGCTTACAGCAATTGTACCGAACGACCGTGACCAAAGGGGGATGCAGGATAGCCGGAAGACGAGCCTGACAGCAATTGTCCCAAGGGACTACGACCCAAGAGGGATACAGGATCACTGCGATACGAGGCAGACAGCAATTGTCCTAAACTACTGCGATCCAAGAGATATGCCGCATCGACAGAATGCAAGGCTGACGTCAATTTTCCAAAACGACCGTGTATTAAGAGGGATGCTGGATCGCCAGAAGACTTATTGATAGCCACTGTCAAAAAAACAGGAACGCCACCCAAGAAGGAAGCAGGATCGCTGGGATACGAAGGGGACAGCTATTGGGGCCAAGGACCGCGACCCAAGAGGGATGTAAGACCACAGATAGACGAGGCTGCAGTCAATTGTCTCAAACAAAGAGGGATACAGGACTGCCGGTAGATAGCGCTTATTCCAGAATATGTGAGGCCCATATGCCCATATGTCAATGACGCATGAATTAAGTATACAAGGTGATGAGGCTGAAATCAATTGTCCCAAACGATCATGACCAAAGAGGGATGCTGTATCGTCCCAAACGACCGTGTCCCACCAGCGAAAGAGTAATGCTTCCACCAAGACCCAAGAGGGATGCAGCACCACCGGAAGACGAGGCTGTCAGCAATTATCCCCAGCGACCGCCACACAAGAAGGATGCAGGATCGCCGGGAGACTTCCTGGATATGTGGTGCCCATATGCCATATGTTTATCTCAATATTTGGATCAGATGTCAATGACGCAAGAATTAAGTATAATCGCCAGGTGACGAGGCTGACAGCAATTGTCCCAAGCGACTGCGACTCAAGAGGGATGCAGGGGGGCTGGTAGACGAGGGAGACAGCAAGAAGGATACAGGATCGCCGGGAGACGCAGCTGGCAGCAATTGTCCCAAACTACTGCGCGATCCACGAGAGAAGCTGGATCGACGAAATACGAGGCTGACGTCAATTTTTCGCAACGATTGTTCGATTGTACCTTTATGTGCAACTTTTTCTGCTCAACAATGTATATGTGATGACTCTTATGAATAGGGTATTGTATTTGCTTAATTTGGACCCCTTGTTTGATTTTGAAACATTTTGATTTTTAACGAGCTGCGTCTGGTGAAGTTTACAGTTTTATCCTGCGTGATTTAAGACTTTATATCCGCATCAGGGGCTGATTGTTTTACATTCTGTGCATGGGAACGTGCGAGCCTAACGCGAGATTATGAGCCGCGAGCGTTGTACATCCCCCTGTGGGTCCGGGGATAGAATAGGCCCACTGTATCCTTCTGCATGTCGTAAGAGGCGACTCAAAGTGGCCAACCTGTTGGCCGTGGGATCCAGATGGTTGAGTGGGGAGGTCTTTGCGAGGGCCATATCTGCACCACGCCACTAGGGCCGGATTTCACCTAGACGAGAGGCTGGAATGGCCTGGTACGATAATCGTTTGCACTTTTCCATATCATTTTGTTGTGCCGTTAAAAACCCTATACTTTCCTTACCTTACCTATCCTTACCGAGCGTTGTACACATCCTGTCACTCGTCTCCCTGTTGGTGTGCCGTTAAACCCTTTTCTTACCGCCACTCGGCTCCGGTGTGGCGCACTAAACGAGATGGTTTGATACCGCTTTTGTAGTACATGATTCGAATTCTTTTTCATTTCCTTGACAGGACTTAATATGCTGTCACACATCAGCATCTGTTTTTTTTTTTTGATTGATTTTTTTCATCCTTGTACTACCAGTCCACTTCTGCATTTTGCAGCTTCTCAGTTTTCCGTGGTCTGCTGTGTGTTTTACTAAGATGTTCACACGCCACATAATTTCATAATTTACCAATAGAAGGATCAAACTGCATGAAATATTCACCGATGTCTGGTGATTTATTTCAATGGTTGATAAAAATGAAAATTGTTGGCTCCATATTTTATATCGACATTTTTGACACAATTTTCAGGCTTTGTTTTTATTCGCGTGTTGTGGTTTCGTTTCGTTTTTACATGACATTTGCCATCACCCCCTCCTCGCTTTTAACTGCTGAATTATCTTGAAATCTCTTCATTTTTGCGCTGTCGGTGTTGCGATCAGATCACATGAAATAATCTACCCCTGTGGGTCGGGGGTTAGAATAGGCCCACTATATCCTCCTTCATGTCGTAAGAGGCGACACATAGGGTGTAACCCGTTTGCCGTGTGCTGCTACTCGTATCGGAGGACAATGAAATCCTGGTGTTTGCGAGGGTCATATCTGCAAAACACCACTATGACCCGGATTTCACCTAGACGAGAGGCTGGAATGGTCTGGTCTAGTCAATCGGCTGGTGGCGATTCCCCCCCTTGGAATATATTTGCATTTTCGTCATCCACGTGTTTTTTTTTCCCCATTTATCTGAGAAGTCGGCTGCTCAATCAGGTCAAACTAATCTCTTAATATTTATCCCACCTTTTGGCGCCACAGAACACATCTGTTGGTGTGCCGTTGTGTGTTGTCTTTTATTCCATTGAGTGCCGTTTTAATTGTGTCGTCATACTTTTTGATTATTTGACCAAAGAGAGATGCTCTATCGTTAGAGAACACGAGGCTTACAGCAATTGTACCGAACGACCGTGACCAAAGGGGGATGCAGGATAGCCGGAAGACGAGCCTGACAGCAATTGTCCCAAGGGACTACGACCCAAGAGGGATACAGGATCACTGCGATACGAGGCAGACAGCAATTGTCCTAAACTACTGCGATCCAAGAGATATGCCGCATCGACAGAATGCAAGGCTGACGTCAATTTTCCAAAACGACCGTGTATTAAGAGGGATGCTGGATCGCCAGAAGACTTATTGATAGCCACTGTCAAAAAAACAGGAACGCCACCCAAGAAGGAAGCAGGATCGCTGGGATACGAAGGGGACAGCTATTGGGGCCAAGGACCGCGACCCAAGAGGGATGTAAGACCACAGATAGACGAGGCTGCAGTCAATTGTCTCAAACAAAGAGGGATACAGGACTGCCGGTAGATAGCGCTTATTCCAGAATATGTGAGGCCCATATGCCCATATGTCAATGACGCATGAATTAAGTATACAAGGTGATGAGGCTGAAATCAATTGTCCCAAACGATCATGACCAAAGAGGGATGCTGTATCGTCCCAAACGACCGTGTCCCACCAGCGAAAGAGTAATGCTTCCACCAAGACCCAAGAGGGATGCAGCACCACCGGAAGACGAGGCTGTCAGCAATTATCCCCAGCGACCGCCACACAAGAAGGATGCAGGATCGCCGGGAGACTTCCTGGATATGTGGTGCCCATATGCCATATGTTTATCTCAATATTTGGATCAGATGTCAATGACGCAAGAATTAAGTATAATCGCCAGGTGACGAGGCTGACAGCAATTGTCCCAAGCGACTGCGACTCAAGAGGGATGCAGGGGGGCTGGTAGACGAGGGAGACAGCAAGAAGGATACAGGATCGCCGGGAGACGCCGCTGGCAGCAATTGTCCCAAACTACTGCGATCCACGAGAGATGCTGGATAGACGAAATACGAGGCTGACGTCAATTTTTCGCAACGATTGTTCGATTGTACCTTTATGTGCAACTTTTTCTGCTCAACAATGTATATGTGATGACTCTTATGAATAGGGTATTGTATTTGCTTAATTTGGACCCCTTGTTTGATTTTGAAACATTTTGATTTTTAACGAGCTGCGTCTGGTGAAGTTTACAGTTTTATCCTGCGTGATTTAAGACTTTATATCCGCATCAGGGGCTGATTGTTTTACATTCTGTGCATGGGAACGTGCGAGCCTAACGCGAGATTATGAGCCGCGAGCGTTGTACATCCCCCTGTGGGTCCGGGGATAGAATAGGCCCACTGTATCCTTCTGCATGTCGTAAGAGGCGACTCAAAGTGGCCAACCTGTTGGCCGTGGGATCCAGATGGTTGAGTGGGGAGGTCTTTGCGAGGGCCATATCTGCACCACGCCACTAGGGCCGGATTTCACCTAGACGAGAGGCTGGAATGGCCTGGTACGATAATCGTTTGCACTTTTCCATATCATTTTGTTGTGCCGTTAAAAACCCTATACTTTCCTTACCTTACCTATCCTTACCGAGCGTTGTACACATCCTGTCACTCGTCTCCCTGTTGGTGTGCCGTTAAACCCTTTTCTTACCGCCACTCGGCTCCGGTGTGGCGCACTAAACGAGATGGTTTGATACCGCTTTTGTAGTACATGATTCGAATTCTTTTTCATTTCCTTGACAGGACTTAATATGCTGTCACACATCAGCATCTGTTTTTTTTGTGATTTTTTTCATCCTTGTACTACCAGTCCACTTCTGCATTTTGCAGCTTCTCAGTTTTCCGTGGTCTGCTGTGTGTTTTACTAAGATGTTCACACGCCACATAATTTCATAATTTACCAATAGAAGGATCAAACTGCATGAAATATTCACCGAAACGTACGTTTGGTGGCGTTTTATGCAAATGTGGCCCTATTAGCCACTGACCAATGTCTGGTGATTTATTTCAATGGTTGATAAAAATGAAAATTGTTGGCTCCATATTTTATATCGACATTTTTGACACAATTTTCAGGCTTTGTTTTTATTCGCGTGTTGTGGTTTCGTTTCGTTTTTACATGACATTTGCCATCACCCCCTCCTCGCTTTTAACTGCTGAATTATCTTGAAATCTCTTCATTTTTGCGCTGTCGGTGTTGCGATCAGATCACATGAAATAATCTACCCCTGTGGGTCGGGGGTTAGAATAGGCCCACTATATCCTCCTTCATGTCGTAAGAGGCGACACATAGGGTGTAACCCGTTTGCCGTGTGCTGCTACTCGTATCGGAGGACAATGAAATCCTGGTGTTTGCGAGGGTCATATCTGCAAAACACCACTATGACCCGGATTTCACCTAGACGAGAGGCTGGAATGGTCTGGTCTAGTCAATCGGCTGGTGGCGATTCCCCCCCTTGGAATATATTTGCATTTTCGTCATCCACGTGTTTTTCCCCATTTATCTGAGAAGTCGGCTGCTCAATCAGGTCAAACTAATCTCTTAATATTTATCCCACCTTTTGGCGCCACAGAACACATCTGTTGGTGTGCCGTTGTGTGTTGTCTTTTATTCCATTGAGTGCCGTTTTTAATTGTGTCGTCATACTTTTTGATTATTTGACCAAAGAGAGATGCTCTATCGTTAGAACACGAGGCTTACAGCAATTGTACCGAACGACCGTGACCAAAGGGGGATGCAGGATAGCCGGAAGACGAGCCTGACAGCAATTGTCCCAAGGGACTACGACCCAAGAGGGATACAGGATCACTGCGATACGAGGCAGACAGCAATTGTCCCAAACTACTGCGATCCAAGAGATATGCCGCATCGACAGAATGCAAGGCTGACGTCAATTTTCCAAAACGACCGTGTATTAAGAGGGATGCTGGATCGCCAGAAGACTTATTGATAGCCACTGTCAAAAAACAGGAACGCCACCCAAGAAGGAAGCAGGATCGCTGGGATACGAAGGGGACAGCTATTGGGGCCAACGACCGCGACCCAAGAGGGATGTAAGACCACAGATAGACGGGGCTGCAGTCAATTGTCTCAATCAAAGAGGGATACAGGACTGCCGGTAGATAGCGCTTATTCCAGAATATGTGAGGCCCATATGCCCATATGTCAATGACGCATGAATTAAGTATACAAGGTGATGAGGCTGAAATCAATTGTCCCAAACGATCATGACCAAAGAGGGATGCTGTATCGTCCCAAACGACCGTGTCCCACCAGCGAAAGAGTAATGCTTCCACCAAGACCCAAGAGGGATGCAGCACCACCGGAAGACGAGGCTGTCAGCAATTATCCCCAGCGACCGCCACACAAGAAGGATGCAGGATCGCCGGGAGACTTCCTGGATATGTGGTGCCCATATGCCATATGTTTATCTCAATATTTGGATCAGATGTCAATGACGCAAGAATTAAGTATAATCGCCAGGTGACGAGGCTGACAGCAATTGTCCCAAGCGACTGCGACTCAAGAGGGATGCAGGGGGGCTGGTAGACGAGGGAGACAGCAAGAAGGATGCAGGATCGCCGGGAGACGCGGCTGGCAGCAATTGTCCCAAACTACTGCGATCCACGAGAGATGCTGGATAGACGAAATACGAGGCTGACGTCAATTTTTCGCAACGATTGTTCGATTGTACCTTTATGTGCAACTTTTTCTGCTCAACAATGTATATGTGATGACTCTTATGAATAGGGTATTGTATTTGCTTAATTTGGACCCCTTGTTTGATTTTGAAACATTTTGATTTTTAACGAGCTGCGTCTGGTGAAGTTTACAGTTTTATCCTGCGTGATTTAAGACTTTATATCCGCATCAGGGGCTGATTGTTTTACATTCTGTGCATGGGAACGTGCGAGCCTAACGCGAGATTATGAGCCGCGAGCGTTGTACATCCCCCTGTGGGTCCGGGGATAGAATAGGCCCACTGTATCCTTCTGCATGTCGTAAGAGGCGACTCAAAGTGGCCAACCTGTTGGCCGTGGGATCCAGATGGTTGAGTGGGGAGGTCTTTGCGAGGGCCATATCTGCACCACGCCACTAGGGCCGGATTTCACCTAGACGAGAGGCTGGAATGGCCTGGTACGATAATCGTTTGCACTTTTCCATATCATTTTGTTGTGCCGTTAAAAACCCTATACTTTCCTTACCTTACCTATCCTTACCGAGCGTTGTACACATCCTGTCACTCGTCTCCCTGTTGGTGTGCCGTTAAAAACCCCTTTTCTTACCGCCACTCGGCTCCGGTGTGGCGCACTAAACGAGATGGTTTGATACCGCTTTTGTAGTACATGATTCGAATTCTTTTTCATTTCCTTGACAGGACTTAATATGCTGTCACACATCAGCATCTGTTTTTTTTGTGATTTTTTTCATCCTTGTACTACCAGTCCACTTCTGCATTTTGCAGCTTCTCAGTTTTCCGTGGTCTGCTGTGTGTTTTACTAAGATGTTCACACGCCACATAATTTCATAATTTACCAATAGAAGGATCAAACTGCATGAAATATTCACCGAAACGTACGTTTGGTGGCGTTTTATGCAAATGTGGCCCTATTAGCCACTGACCAATGTCTGGTGATTTATTTCAATGGTTGATAAAAATGAAAATTGTTGGCTCCATATTTTATATCGACATTTTTGACACAATTTTCAGGCTTTGTTTTTATTCGCGTGTTGTGGTTTCGTTTCGTTTTTACATGACATTTGCCATCACCCCCTCCTCGCTTTTAACTGCTGAATTATCTTGAAATCTCTTCATTTTTGCGCTGTCGGTGTTGCGATCAGATCACATGAAATAATCTACCCCTGTGGGTCGGGGGTTAGAATAGGCCCACTATATCCTCCTTCATGTCGTAAGAGGCGACACATAGGGTGTAACCCGTTTGCCGTGTGCTGCTACTCGTATCGGAGGACAATGAAATCCTGGTGTTTGCGAGGGTCATATCTGCAAAACACCACTATGACCCGGATTTCACCTAGACGAGAGGCTGGAATGGTCTGGTCTAGTCAATCGGCTGGTGGCGATTCCCCCCCTTGGAATATATTTGCATTTTCGTCATCCACGTGTTTTTCCCCATTTATCTGAGAAGTCGGCTGCTCAATCAGGTCAAACTAATCTCTTAATATTTATCCCACCTTTTGGCGCCACAGAACACATCTGTTGGTGTGCCGTTGTGTGTTGTCTTTTATTCCATTGAGTGCCGTTTTAATTGTGTCGTCATACTTTTTGATTATTTGACCAAAGAGAGATGCTCTATCGTTAGAACACGAGGCTTACAGCAATTGTACCGAACGACCGTGACCAAAGGGGGATGCAGGATAGCCGGAAGACGAGCCTGACAGCAATTGTCCCAAGGGACTACGACCCAAGAGGGATACAGGATCACTGCGATACGAGGCAGACAGCAATTGTCCTAAACTACTGCGATCCAAGAGATATGCCGCATCGACAGAATGCAAGGCTGACGTCAATTTTCCAAAACGACCGTGTATTAAGAGGGATGCTGGATCGCCAGAAGACTTATTGATAGCCACTGTCGAAAAAACAGGAACGCCACCCAAGAAGGAAGCAGGATCGCTGGGATACGAAGGGGACAGCTATTGGGGCCAAGGACCGCGACCCAAGAGGGATGTAAGACCACAGATAGACGAGGCTGCAGTCAATTGTCTCAAACAAAGAGGGATGCAGGACTGCCGGTAGATAGCGCTTATTCCAGAATATGTGAGGCCCATATGCCCATATGTCAATGACGCATGAATTAAGTATACAAGGTGATGAGGCTGAAATCAATTGTCCCAAACGATCATGACCAAAGAGGGATGCTGTATCGTCCCAAACGACCGTGTCCCACCAGCGAAAGAGTAATGCTTCCACCAAGACCCAAGAGGGATGCAGCACCACCGGAAGACGAGGCTGTCAGCAATTATCCCCAGCGACCGCCACACAAGAAGGATGCAGGATCGCCGGGAGACTTCCTGGATATGTGGTGCCCATATGCCATATGTTTATCTCAATATTTGGATCAGATGTCAATGACGCAAGAATTAAGTATAATCGCCAGGTGACGAGGCTGACAGCAATTGTCCCAAGCGACTGCGACTCAAGAGGGATGCAGGGGGGCTGGTAGACGAGGGAGACAGCAAGAAGGATACAGGATCGCCGGGAGACGCAGCTGGCAGCAATTGTCCCAAACTACTGCGATCCACGAGAGAAGCTGGATCGACGAAATACGAGGCTGACGTCAATTTTTCGCAACGATTGTTCGATTGTACCTTTATGTGCAACTTTTTCTGCTCAACAATGTATATGTGATGACTCTTATGAATAGGGTATTGTATTTGCTTAATTTGGACCCCTTGTTTGATTTTGACACATTTTGATTTTTAACGAGCTGCGTCTGGTGAAGTTTACAGTTTTATCCTGCGTGATTTAAGACTTTATATCCGCATCAGGGGCTGATTGTTTTACATTCTGTGCATGGGAACGTGCGAGCCTAACGCGAGATTATGAGCCGCGAGCGTTGTACATCCCCCTGTGGGTCCGGGGATAGAATAGGCCCACTGTATCCTTCTGCATGTCGTAAGAGGCGACTCAAAGGGGCAACCTGTTGGCCGTGGGATCCAGATGGTTGAGTGGGGAGGTCTTTGCGAGGGCCATATCTGCACCACGCCACTAGGGCCGGATTTCACCTAGACGAGAGGCTGGAATGGCCTGGTACGATAATCGTTTGCACTTTTCCATATCATTTTGTTGTGCCGTTAAAAAACCCTATACTTTCCTTACCTTACCTATCCTTACCGAGCGTTGTACACATCCTGTCACTCGTCTCCCTGTTGGTGTGCCGTTAAACCCTTTTCTTACCGCCACTCGGCTCCGGTGTGGCGCACTAAACGAGATGGTTTGATACCGCTTTTGTAGTACATGATTCGAATTCTTTTTCATTTCCTTGACAGGACTTAATATGCTGTCACACATCAGCATCTGTTTTTTTTGTGATTTTTTTCATCCTTGTACTACCAGTCCACTTCTGCATTTTGCAGCTTCTCAGTTTTCCGTGGTCTGCTGTGTGTTTTACTAAGATGTTCACACGCCACATAATTTCATAATTTACCAATAGAAGGATCAAACTGCATGAAATATTCACCGAAACGTACGTTTGGTGGCGTTTTATGCAAATGTGGCCCTATTAGCCACTGACCAATGTCTGGTGATTTATTTCAATGGTTGATAAAAATGAAAATTGTTGGCTCCATATTTTATATCGACATTTTTGACACAATTTTCAGGCTTTGTTTTTATTCGCGTGTTGTGGTTTCGTTTCGTTTTTACACATGACATTTGCCATCACCCCCTCCTCGCTTTTAACTGCTGAATTATCTTGAAATCTCTTCATTTTTGCGCTGTCGGTGTTTGCGATCAGATCACATGAAATAATCTACCCCTGTGGGTCGGGGGTTAGAATAGGCCCACTATATCCTCCTTCATGTCGTAAGAGGCGACACATAGGGTGTAACCCGTTTGCCGTGTGCTGCTACTCGTATCGGAGGACAATGAAATCCTGGTGTTTGCGAGGGTCATATCTGCAAAACACCACTATGACCCGGATTTCACCTAGACGAGAGGCTGGAATGGTCTGGTCTAGTCAATCGGCTGGTGGCGATTCCCCCCCTTGGAATATATTTGCATTTTCGTCATCCACGTGTTTTTCCCCATTTATCTGAGAAGTCGGCTGCTCAATCAGGTCAAACTAATCTCTTAATATTTATCCCACCTTTTGGCGCCACAGAACACATCTGTTGGTGTGCCGTTGTGTGTTGTCTTTTATTCCATTGAGTGCCGTTTTAATTGTGTCGTCATACTTTTTGATTATTTGACCAAAGAGAGATGCTCTATCGTTAGAACACGAGGCTTACAGCAATTGTACCGAACGACCGTGACCAAAGGGGGATGCAGGATAGCCGGAAGACGAGCCTGACAGCAATTGTCCCAAGGGACTACGACCCAAGAGGGATACAGGATCACTGCGATACGAGGCAGACAGCAATTGTCCTAAACTACTGCGATCCAAGAGATATGCCGCATCGACAGAATGCAAGGCTGACGTCAATTTTCCAAAACGACCGTGTATTAAGAGGGATGCTGGATCGCCAGAAGACTTATTGATAGCCACTGTCGAAAAAACAGGAACGCCACCCAAGAAGGAAGCAGGATCGCTGGGATACGAAGGGGACAGCTATTGGGGCCAAGGACCGCGACCCAAGAGGGATGTAAGACCACAGATAGACGAGGCTGCAGTCAATTGTCTCAAACAAAGAGGGATGCAGGACTGCCGGTAGATAGCGCTTATTCCAGAATATGTGAGGCCCATATGCCCATATGTCAATGACGCATGAATTAAGTATACAAGGTGATGAGGCTGAAATCAATTGTCCCAAACGATCATGACCAAAGAGGGATGCTGTATCGTCCCAAACGACCGTGTCCCCACCAGCGAAAGAGTAATGCTTCCACCAAGACCCAAGAGGGATGCAGCACCACCGGAAGACGAGGCTGTCAGCAATTATCCCCAGCGACCGCCACACAAGAAGGATGCAGGATCGCCGGGAGACTTCCTGGATATGTGGTGCCCATATGCCATATGTTTATCTCAATATTTGGATCAGATGTCAATGACGCAAGAATTAAGTATAATCGCCAGGTGACGAGGCTGACAGCAATTGTCCCAAGCGACTGCGACTCAAGAGGGATGCAGGGGGGGGTGGTAGACGAGGGAGACAGCAAGAAGGATACAGGATCGCCGGGAGACGCGGCTGGCAGCAATTGTCCCAAACTACTGCGATCCACGAGAGAAGCTGGATCGACGAAATACGAGGCTGACGTCAATTTTTCGCAACGATTGTTCGATTGTACCTTTATGTGCAACTTTTTCTGCTCAACAATGTATATGTGATGACTCTTATGAATAGGGTATTGTATTTGCTTAATTTGGACCCCTTGTTTGATTTTGACACATTTTGATTTTTAACGAGCTGCGTCTGGTGAAGTTTACAGTTTTATCCTGCGTGATTTAAGACTTTATATCCGCATCAGGGGCTGATTGTTTTACATTCTGTGCATGGGAACGTGCGAGCCTAACGCGAGATTATGAGCCGCGAGCGTTGTACATCCCCCTGTGGGTCCGGGGATAGAATAGGCCCACTGTATCCTTCTGCATGTCGTAAGAGGCGACTCAAAGGGGCCAACCTGTTGGCCGTGGGATCCAGATGGTTGAGTGGGGAGGTCTTTGCGAGGGCCATATCTGCACCACGCCACTAGGGCCGGATTTCACCTAGACGAGAGGCTGGAATGGCCTGGTACGATAATCGTTTGCACTTTTCCATATCATTTTGTTGTGCCGTTAAAAACCCTATACTTTCCTTACCTTACCTATCCTTACCGAGCGTTGTACACATCCTGTCACTCGTCTCCCTGTTGGTGTGCCGTTAAACCCTTTTCTTACCGCCACTCGGCTCCGGTGTGGCGCACTAAACGAGATGGTTTGATACCGCTTTTGTAGTACATGATTCGAATTCTTTTTCATTTCCTTGACAGGACTTAATATGCTGTCACACATCAGCATCTGTTTTTTTTTTTGATTTTTTTCATCCTTGTACTACCAGTCCACTTCTGCATTTTGCAGCTTCTCAGTTTTCCGTGGTCTGCTGTGTGTGTTTTACTAAGATGTTCACACGCCACATAATTTCATAATTTACCAATAGAAGGATCAAACTGCATGAAATATTCACCGAAACGTACGTTTGGTGGCGTTTTATGCAAATGTGGCCCTATTAGCCACTGACCAATGTCTGGTGATTTATTTCAATGGTTGATAAAAATGAAAATTGTTGGCTCCATATTTTATATCGACATTTTTGACACAATTTTCAGGCTTTGTTTTTATTCGCGTGTTGTGGTTTCGTTTCGTTTTTACATGACCTTTGCCATCACCCCCTCCTCGCTTTTAACTGCTGAATTATCTTGAAATCTCTTCATTTTTGCGCTGTCGGTGTTTGCGATCAGATCACATGAAATAATCTACCCCTGTGGGTCGGGGGTTAGAATAGGCCCACTATATCCTCCTTCATGTCGTAAGAGGCGACACATAGGGTGTAACCCGTTTGCCGTGTGCTGCTACTCGTGTCGGAGGACAATGAAATCCTGGTGTTTGCGAGGGTCATATCTGCAAAACACCACTATGACCCGGATTTCACCTAGACGAGAGGCTGGAATGGTCTGGTCTAGTCAATCGGCTGGTGGCGATTCCCCCCCTTGGAATATATTTGCATTTTCGTCATCCACGTGTTTTTTCCCCATTTATCTGAGAAGTCGGCTGCTCAATCAGGTCAAACTAATCTCTTAATATTTATCCCACCTTTTGGCGCCACAGAACACATCTGTTGGTGTGCCGTTGTGTGTTGTCTTTTATTCCATTGAGTGCCGTTTTAATTGTGTCGTCATACTTTTTGATTATTTGACCAAAGAGAGATGCTCTATCGTTAGAACACGAGGCTTACAGCAATTGTACCGAACGACCGTGACCAAAGGGGGATGCAGGATAGCCGGAAGACGAGCCTGACAGCAATTGTCCCAAGGGACTACGACCCAAGAGGGATACAGGATCACTGCGATACGAGGCAGACAGCAATTGTCCTAAACTACTGCGATCCAAGAGATATGCCGCATCGACAGAATGCAAGGCTGACGTCAATTTTCCAAAACGACCGTGTATTAAGAGGGATGCTGGATCGCCAGAAGACTTATTGATAGCCACTGTCGAAAAAACAGGAACGCCACCCAAGAAGGAAGCAGGATCGCTGGGATACGAAGGGGACAGCTATTGGGGCCAAGGACCGCGACCCAAGAGGGATGTAAGACCACAGATAGACGAGGCTGCAGTCAATTGTCTCAAACAAAGAGGGATGCAGGACTGCCGGTAGATAGCGCTTATTCCAGAATATGTGAGGCCCATATGCCCATATGTCAATGACGCATGAATTAAGTATACAAGGTGATGAGGCTGAAATCAATTGTCCCAAACGATCATGACCAAAGAGGGATGCTGTATCGTCCCAAACGACCGTGTCCCACCAGCGAAAGAGTAATGCTTCCACCAAGACCCAAGAGGGATGCAGCACCACCGGAAGACGAGGCTGTCAGCAATTATCCCCAGCGACCGCCACACAAGAAGGATGCAGGATCGCCGGGAGACTTCCTGGATATGTGGTGCCCATATGCCATATGTTTATCTCAATATTTGGATCAGATGTCAATGACGCAAGAATTAAGTATAATCGCCAGGTGACGAGGCTGACAGCAATTGTCCCAAGCGACTGCGACTCAAGAGGGATGCAGGGGGGCTGGTAGACGAGGGAGACAGCAAGAAGGATACAGGATCGCCGGGAGACGCAGCTGGCAGCAATTGTCCCAAACTACTGCGATCCACGAGAGAAGCTGGATCGACGAAATACGAGGCTGACGTCAATTTTTTCGCAACGATTGTTCGATTGTACCTTTATGTGCAACTTTTTTTCTGCTCAACAATGTATATGTGATGACTCTTATGAATAGGGTATTGTATTTGCTTAATTTGGACCCCTTGTTTGATTTTGACACATTTTGATTTTTAACGAGCTGCGTCTGGTGAAGTTTACAGTTTTATCCTGCGTGATTTAAGACTTTATATCCGCATCAGGGGCTGATTGTTTTACATTCTGTGCATGGGAACGTGCGAGCCTAACGCGAGATTATGAGCCGCGAGCGTTGTACATCCCCCTGTGGGTCCGGGGATAGAATAGGCCCACTGTATCCTTCTGCATGTCGTAAGAGGCGACTCAAAGGGGCCAACCTGTTGTTGGCCGTGGGATCCAGATGGTTGAGTGGGGAGGTCTTTGCGAGGGCCATATCTGCACCACGCCACTAGGGCCGGATTTTCACCTAGACGAGAGGCTGGAATGGCCTGGTACGATAATCGTTTGCACTTTTCCATATCATTTTGTTGTGCCGTTAAAAACCCTATACCCTTACCTTACCTTACCTATCCTTACCGAGCGTTGTACACATCCTGTCACTCGTCTCCCTGTTGGTGTGCCGTTAAACCCTTTTCTTACCGCCACTCGGCTCCGGTGTGGCGCACTAAACGAGATGGTTTGATACCGCTTTTGTAGTACATGATTCGAATTCTTTTTCATTTCCTTGACAGGACTTAATATGCTGTCACACATCAGCATCTGTTTTTTTTTTTTTTTTTTGTGATTTTTTTCATCCTTGTACTACCAGTCCACTTCTGCATTTTGCAGCTTCTCAGTTTTCCGTGGTCTGCTGTGTGTGTTTTACTAAGATGTTCACACGCCACATAATTTCATAATTTACCAATAGAAGGATCAAACTGCATGAAATATTCACCGAAACGTACGTTTGGTGGCGTTTTATGCAAATGTGGCCCTATTAGCCACTGACCAATGTCTGGTGATTTATTTCAATGGTTGATAAAAATGAAAATTGTTGGCTCCATATTTTATATCGACATTTTTGACACAATTTTCAGGCTTTGTTTTTATTCGCGTGTTGTGGTTTCGTTTCGTTTTAACATGACCTTTGCCATCACCCCCTCCTCGCTTTTAACTGCTGAATTATCTTGAAATCTCTTCATTTTTGCGCTGTCGGTGTTGCGATCAGATCACATGAAATAATCTACCCCTGTGGGTCGGGGGTTAGAATAGGCCCACTATATCCTCCTTCATGTCGTAAGAGGCGACACATAGGGTGTAACCCGTTTGCCGTGTGCTGCTACTCGTGTCGGAGGAGGACAATGAAATCCTGGTGTTTGCGAGGGTCATATCTTCAAAACACCACTATGACCCGGATTTCACCTAGACGAGAGGCTGGAATGGTCTGGTCTAGTCAATCGGCTGGTGGCGATTCCCCCCCTTGGAATATATTTTTATTTTTCGTCATCCACGTGTTTTTCCCCATTTATCTGAGAAGTCGGCTGCTCAATCAGGTCAAACTAATCTCTTAATATTTATCCCACCTTTTGGCGCCACAGAACATATCTGTTGGTGTGCCGTTGTGTGTTGTCTTTTATTCCATTGAGTGCCGTTTTAATTGTGTCGTCATATTTTTTTGATTATTTGACATTGATGACGTTTTGAGTGTTTAGCTCTCGAATGCTTTCAAATGGAGGCTTTTCCCATGAAATTATTAAATGAAGCTCTTTTTGACGGTGTTTTACGCCACACCGACCTGCGAGATTGCTAGTCAATCGAGTATATATGTTTGTTGATTTTTATTACACGGGTTGAGAATGACAATGGAGACGTCATACTCGTAAAATATTTGTCATTGACATCTGATATCTTTTTGTATCGGTGATTAGAAGTTTTGTGGATTTATTTTTGACTCTCGAATGTTTTCGAACGGACGCATTCCTCCCGAAATATTTCATCGTCAACCAATGGAATAAAAATCAACAAACATATATACTCGATTGACCGACAATCTCGCAGGTCGATATCTGCATAAAACAATTCAAAACTTGTAATCGCTGATACGAGACAAAATTCCATCTGACGTCAATGTGAAATGCTCATCAGCTATTACGACACAATAACCATTGTCAACCAATGGAATAAAAATCAAAAACATTTACTTGATTGTGCAGCAACCTCTGTCGATATCTGCACAAAACGGGTCAAATGCGGCTACCCTAAAATATTTCGGGAGGAATGCGTCCGTTCGAAAACATTCGAGAGTCAAAAATAAATCCACAAAACTTCTAATCACCGATACAAAAAGATATCAGATGTCAATGACAAATATGTATTGTACATGAATGAAAAATTACAGATGTGGTAGGGTATAAAAAAAAGTATCTAGACGATGACATGTTTACATACCTATATACATGCTAAACTAAGTTACATTAAACAGCATTTTTTTTTTTTACTAACATCTTAGTTGATATAATTACAATATTATACATTCAAAATATATGAAATCAAAGTTAAGTTGCATTAAAGTAAACAGTAATTTTATAATAAACATACAATTACTTTGTTAATGTAAAAAGATTCAGCCTATACTTGGGCAAACCAGAGCATCGTTCGAGACAGTATGCCGCTACAAGGTGCTATTAGTGTCGGCGCGCTTTTTCGAGCAGGGGGTAGAGGATGGGGCTATGGGGGATTCTGGATTATAATAAATTGGTTATTGATTATTGGTAAATTGGTTATCGATAACAATTCCCTTGAACATAATGGATAATACTCTCGATTCCCTTAGCCAGTTTGGTTAGCTCATCATGATTCGCTGTATTTGAGTGAGGGCATTGTCTAGCCTACTGTTTAACAAGCGACATGTAGGAACTCATGCGTTTCAAACGCAAGTGTCAGTCTGTTTGACACTTTAACGCAGCTGGCAGCAATTGTCCCAAACTACTGCGATCCACGAGAGAAGCTGGATCGACGAAATACGAGGATGACGTCAATTTTTCGCAACGATTGTTCGATTGTACCTTTATGTGCAACTTTTTCTGCTCAACAATGTATATGTACACAGTGATGACTCTTATGAATAGGGTATTGTATTTGCTTAATTTGGACCCCTTGTTTGATTTTGACACATTTTGATTTTTAACGAGCTGCGTCTGGTGAAGTTTACAGTTTTATCCTGCGTGATTTAAGACTTTATATCCGCATCAGGGGCTGATTGTTTTACATTCTGTGCATGGGAACGTGCGAGCCTAACGCGAGATTATGAGCCTCGAGCGTTGTACATCCCCCTGTGGGTCCGGGGATAGAATAGGTCCACTGTATCCTCCTGCATGTCGTAAGAGGCGACTAATAGGGGGCAACCTGTTGGCCGTGTGTTGCGACTCGTGTCTGTGGACAATGGGATTCGTGTGTTGAGTGGAGCTGTTCTTTTGTGGGTCATATCTGCTACACACTACTTTGGCCTTGATTTCGCCTAGACGAGAGACTGGAATGGTCTGGTCCTGTCAATCGGCTGGTGGCGACTTGCCCAAGGATAATCGTTTCCATTTTAATCCTTTCCATCTCCATTTTCATATATCCTAGAAGGCAGCTGCTTAATCACGTCAATCTTATCTAAACCTTTCTTGGCACCATATAACACATGAGTGTTTGTGTGCCGTTAAACCTATACTTACTTTACCTTACACCTGTGTGTCGAGGTGTGAAGCCTCGTACAGTATCACTGACATTATAAATACTAACAACTGACCACCATCACCGAAAAAAAATTCTCGTTGAAATGAAGTGTATGTAAGAAAATTTGATTGTGACCTATGTAGTTACTTTATGTTGGTCGAGGGGAAATTGTTGAAGCTAATGTACAAATTTGGTAGCATATTAGTTATCAGGTATTTTCAATTTAGCATGATTGAATCCAATATACTTGATATCCAAGTCGGCTTGTAGATGTTCAAGAACAAGTTGGATATTATATAAATTAATGACAATATTTGATTAAGGACCAATAGTGTCAATATAGAAGGATAATATTGCATTTTTCAAAACTGGCTTTCATTGGTGTGATGTATGTTTGGAGAGTAATTGGCAGCTGTGAGGGGAGATGGGAGGCCGTATATAATTAATTAAATTTCTGAATTAATTAATCAGACAGGATAAGAAACTAAAGTCTTGCCTCTGTCAAAGCAAATCCTCTCTTATCAGATTATGGATTCTGTAACTATGTTAGTGTATGATTTATGATGTAATTTATATACAATCATTGATTAGGAATCCAATTCACTATATGTGAGTTCTGACAATTCAGTAAAAATTATATTTGTGTTTATAGATTAAGTTGCAAACTGAGAATTTCCTGTATTTATGATTTCATTTAGTTCAAGAACGAGTTGATGTTAATTTATAGGATGAAATTGCATTCTGACCATTCTGTTATTATTTTTTTATGTGTTTAGTTTAATTTGCAAACTGAAAATTTCCCTTATTTCAGACAATTATTGTTTAAGAAAGCATTCAATTCATTGAATTGGAATTCTTTCTTTGTTGTTGTATGTAATATTTTGAAGTCTTATCTTATCTGAAAAGGAACTATTATTGATTGAAATGAATTCTTTTTTTGATGGTTGTGAATCAAAATGAATCTCTATGTATCCCCTTTATGTTGTATGATGTATGCTTGGAGAAGAATGAGAGGATGTGAGGGGAGATGGGAGGCTGCATGTATTTTATTATTAATTCAAATTTTGTATGTCTTGTTCATCGTCCAATTAAAGAAGCAGTTTTATTGTTGCTAAAAATTTCCTTAATTCTATTCATGAAAAACAATTTGAGTTTTTATTAGAAATGTTTGCAAATAAGTTAAAGATTAATATGATTTATTAATTTAATTGTTGTAGCAAACCAATCAATTATTTCAAAATGATTTATATTTGTTTGTAAGTGTAGCTATTTATATTGAATAGAGTTGTCATCCGTTCTGTTAAAAAAACAGGTTTTGGGCTAAAGTGAATCTATCGCCGTGTCCACTATATAATTTATATTAGGTGGTCAAATAGTAAATACTTTTGCGGAATAAGAAACTGTGAGAATGTTTATTTTTGCTCTACAAGCACAGCGGCATTTCTGGTCAATATCGTCGAATTGATCAAAAATAAGCGCGAAGGCACTTCAGTAAGATGACTAGAGAAATTTCAATAAGACTAAACACCTTATTTTGTTGTAGACTCTTGGACGAGCAGCTTAGTGGAGCCCTTAGAGTCTGGAACGTAGACTTACAACCACTAGCATCTCTTCTATTGATGAAATGCACAGTTTCGTTAAATTATATACAATCCGGTGAATTGTATATAACTTCTAGTGAGTCAGTAGTACAGCTTTTATCCGTGGTGAGTTATGATGTTGCACACCAACTCTAGTGCAATGATCGCCAAGGAAATCACAGAGGTATGGAAAGAGGATGGGGAAAAGCTGCATTTGACGTTCTTGTTTCTAACCAACTCATAGGCCCGATACCTTCTGCTTTGCGTTATAGTCTGGCAAGATTCGTTACTCGGTGACAGAATGTAAACAAGAGGAAGGCATCTGAAATTGATGCTTTTATTAGTAAGCAGTTTATTAAGCCAGTGCCTGGGGATGATGCGATTTATATCCTCATCAGCAGCTGGGACGTGTGAAATAACGCCCCAGCTGCAGTTGCGCCGAGTTGTTGTCGGGCAGGAAGTGACTGCTGTTTTCCATATTAGTTTGTCGGAAAAAGTAGACAATCGGTTAGGTATGTAATTGTTTTACAATATGACCCACACGGACATACTCCTTTGGACAAGCAGCTCTGCAGCAGCAACCGCTCCCAACTATATCATTTCCCATTGCCACCTTACTTAACACTTGCTCACGGTATTTGAATCGATATTGCTGCTGGGAGTGCGGTGTGCTGTCACTGTTCAGATAACAAAAAGCGCCTGTACATTACAAGAGGGGATTCGAGTAGCCATAGTAGACATAGACGACCCAGTTTCGACCTGATACATTGATGTTCTGGAGCTATGGTAATGGAATCTGAGGTGTTATTGCCAGCTCGCCGTGTGATTCCTGAGCGATTTATAAAACTGGTTCTGGATTTCGTTTACTGGGAATCGTCAGAACTTCACACCAATAAACATTGGAAACATGACCTGACACATAACACTGATTGACAGAGACAACAGCTCAAATGATGATTAGAATTGCTGATGATGTTTTAAGAAAGACCAGGTATATCAATGCAACATGGGTATGTTAACACGTGAAGGATACTGCAACATATTAACTTGCGGCATCCTTCCTATGTGAAAAATTTTCTTCGATTGAATGAATCGGTAATTATTATTAAGATGCTCATCTGAAGCTACTTCAATTATCATATTGTATTGACCCCGAAACGTATGGCCCCCTTTGTATGTGATGTTATAATGGATCATTGATCTTGTTCTTGTTCATTACGCCCAAAGACAAGAAGTAAGAAGAGTGCAATGTGAGCTTCTGAACTCTGTAGGATTTATCAATTTTTAGCTATTTTGTCGTTACTTTCTCTTTCAACTGCTTTCAAACGCCGAATATTTGTCGGTAGCAATAATATAACCAGAATTCTATTTGGCCCATGATAATGCCGTTACACACATAGTTTGGATGGACTAACTTTTCTACGCAAATATTCACGAATATAGCCTCTGAGGTTCATTGGGTGATGCTTGGTTAAGACAAAAAGACCGTTCGGTCAATATGCGCTTTGTAAGGGACTAACTAAACCTTTTTACAGCTGTAATATCTCGATGTTTATTTAATTTGAATGTTATACAAGTATTTTGGTCCAATTTGGTGTGCTATACTAGTACCTTAGTAAAACGCCCGGATTCTCCAACAGTGAAATGTAATTATTTTCTTTGTTTTGGAAAGGCGAGCCTTCGTTGATACAGAGAGGTATAATTAAGTTGCCTGAAGCAAGACAAGTGTTGTAAGAGGCTTCGTTTGAGTCTATTGGAGCCTTTACGTGATATTTAACTCTCTAGAATATTGCTGGGAAGATTCTCTCTCTCTTCCTCTCTCGCTTTCTCTACCTTCCTTCTTCCTCTCTTGAAATACCCTGACTGCCTGTCATTCACGTCCTGCCCTAAGATGGGTGAGATGGCATTGGTTGAGTTTGCTACTCACTCTCAGAACTGGTATTGACGGATTGAGGCTCAATGTATATATTTACTTCTGTCTTCTGGGCGTCCATAGACTATTACGTGCCCATTCACAGCTTTTATAATTGGTTTTATTTGGCGTATGGTCTGAAATCGGGGGACTGGAGTAATATAATAACATAAAACATATTACTAAAACCCCGGGACTAAAACGCTAGAACATACAACTCTTGAAAAGTACGTGTCTTTCAAGTATAGTTTGGCTTATGCACGGTTCACATTAACCGTTTCGGATAGTTCATGTGATATCTGAGCTATCAGGGTGAAGCGGATTGTTCGAATTCATTGATTTACAACTTGGTGGTTTTATTATGGACTTGATTGCACAAAAAATCCTTTCAATATCGCTCGAAGCTAAAGTAAACATATGATACATGGTTAAATTACGAATGAGAACAACTACGCGGGTGTTTGTATACTATAGAGGTACTGGTTATTATTTATCATAGCGCTCTAGTCATATTCATCATTTGGGCACAATTACCATTATGGCTTTTATGGTATTTGCAGTGGAATCTGCTACGATATCATGGTTCTTAGCTAGTAGAACCCTCTGGCTGAGAACCATGCATGGTTCTTGGGTAGTGGGGGTCCACCACCTAAGAACCATACATAAGCTTGCTAATTCTAAGAGCTAAGAACCATGGCTTTTATTATATTTATAGTGGAATCCACTACGTCTTTGTAACATTTAGACGGTGGCTGCAGTGTATCGAAATCCCCTGCAATTCACATTACAGATTTTCCTATACACCTTGTAATCCAGGTGTAGCGATTTCAAATTACCCCCCTTTCACCTTAGCCCCCGGTAACTTGAAATCGCGTCCAGATTATCGGGGGTAGGATGAAGTCGATTTCAAGCTACCCCCAGGGGTAGCTTGAAATCGATTTCATCCTACCCCCTACGATTTCAGATTACCCCCCTCAAAAAAACGTATTAACGAGCTGTTTATAAACATGTTTATTTAAATTATTTACGAAACAAAATAGTAATTAAATTGATAACTTAACCAATATTGAAAACTAATTACGGAAAAACCATTTGGGAATCTTATCAACCATATGCATAATCGTTTCGATTATCTTGTCGGAATTCATTACAACTTTTGGACGGTGGGGATATCTGAAGCCACAAAAATCAGGCCACCACACAGCTCCTTGTCCAGATATCTATTTTCCATCTGACAAACTGCCTGTAGCTGGTAGCCCGTTGCTTGGGATGTCATATTGGCATCGACAGAACACGGGCCAAACTTTTGGAGAGATTCTATTGGAGAAATGTGGGCAGGGATGTCAGAGAGTTTATTCTGGCTTGTGATCGTTGTTCGCAAGACTGATGTTGGTGAACTTAATCCTGTTCCAGTTCCAAGCGAAGTCATGGTCCAAATAGGAGTTGATATCACCAATCTGCCTAAAACAGAGGATGGTTATTGTTGTATTATTGTGGCTAAGTTTTTGTCATTGTTATTTTTGTGGAATTAAACAGTGCAATGGACTGTATTTTCAATTCACAATTGTAATTCTGTGTCTGTAGTGAATGTTCACTCTCCTAATTATTATTCTTTTTTTTCCGCCTAAATTCCTCTTTTTAGGATAAATCTTTGTATATATTGTGTTTGTGTGTTATATGTCATGGACGTTGAACAAGTGTATGAGTGGGTTTGATATAATTAAGATTTTTGTTTCATTTTTATATTTGCATACTTTGAAACTAGCTTTCAATCTTGAATATTCCACATGTTCTGCTCAATAAACGTGTCATTGTCATGAGCTTAACCAGTTATCATTTTATCAGGGAGGGGGTAATGTGAAAGTGGTGGGGGTAATATGAAATCGGGTTCAGGCTACCCCCGGGGGTAACATGAAATCGATTTCAGATCACCGTGGGGTAGCTTGAAGTCTTTACACCGGGTTTGTAATGCGCTTACCCTTTCAATACGTTTCTTCATGAATAAATAATAGCTTAACTTTGAAATACACACAGATGAGTTGACATTAATGAGCCAGTAAAAAACCGTGGTTCTTAGGTGTGGTTTAAGCACGGAATCCGCTACACACTATTATCTGACTCGATCAAAGTCTCGTTGGGGTATCGGGCAACCATCAGACCATGGCGGTGGCGAAGAAAACGGTCGAGCTGTTTTATGATGTTGTTTCACCTTATACATGGATCGCATTCGAGGTATTTATCAAGATAGCTGTTAAGACTTGGTGTAAATGACTTATGCTCGTGTTGCATGATACTGACATGTTATGTTTATAACTGTGTTCTGTTATTGTCGTGACGATAATAAGTGGTCTTCATCATTTATGCCATTGCCTTGGCTTTGGAGACATGAGATGCACTCTACTGCGACTTGCTATGCCTTGGGCAGAATATTGAAGCAAACAAAGATAATTGATCATTCAACTCCGTTTGATTGGTTTCGTTTGGCTTTACACAGAATACCATGAAGGTTGAATATGTGGGTTATTTTTTGGTGCTTGGTCAGATTGCATGTTTTTGTAGGGCTGTGCTGACTTATCATGTCTGCAGCACTAGGAGTAAGTGCAATTTGGCTTCAGATTTTATTAATAAAAAGATAAAGGATCCTGTTTATCAACAACAGCAGGACAATCAACATCATCATCATCATTATAGTACTTGTTGTCATCATCAATTTACTGTTCTGTGTTTGACTGTTATCTTTTTAGCTAATATATTTGGTTCACACTCCATATACTGTTTTCCCTAAATAATATATGGGTCACTTGTTTTCAGTCCCTGTGTAGATATAGGAACAAATGGAACATTGACCTCCAACTGAAACCTTTTTTCCTTGGAGGAGTCATGCAAGGTTCAGGTACATATCATTGATGATACAGAAAAAAAATGGCTTTTATAGAAATAGTGTCTCGTAGAAATAGCACATCCATGACGTATTATTCAACCATTGTGCTTACCCAGGGTAGGTTAGCATATGTAAACTATTAGCCATTTATTTCAACAGTTTGAGAGATTTGCTTGTCTTGTCTGTAGACAACCGACCCCCTGGAATGGTGCCTAATAAAGGTATTTACATGATGAAAGACTTGGACAGATTGACAAAGTACTACCAGATGCCCTTTAAACACCCCTCAGTGAGAAAATGTTTGCAAATTCAGTTATTTTGGTATATATACTTACAGAACTGGAGTTTATGATTAAATTGATTTGAAAGTATTCACTTTTTATATTGGATTATTTGTAATAGTTATTTGTAAGCCATGTCATAGAAGATGTGCATTTGAGCATCTAAAACTGAATCTCATGGTAAGTTTTTGCAAGTAATATTTTAGGATAACATTAATTTCCTTCATGGCAGAATTTGTTTGAGGCAATGTTTGAGAAAGGCACATTGACGGCTCAGCGTTTGCTGACCTCCACCAAACTTCAACAGCCCCAAAAAGTGGAAGCTGTATCACGGGCATTATGGATGAGGATGTGGTATCTGGTAAGCTAGCCACTCAGCCGTGTGGGGCCCCAGGAATGTGTAGTTTGTTTTGCAGCTCAAAAACCATACCCTGGGAAGTATTTAAGCTTGGAAATGTTTATGTTGAGAATTATCTCATATGGCAATGTGTACCTGACACTCCCAAATGGTCCCTTTAGATTTGTTGATATCAGTGACAAATCCTGTTTGCTTTTGGTCCATCACTAATTGACACAGGCTCCTTGTGCTTCACAAGGTATGGTTTATGACTGTTGATGGAGTGAGTGTAACTAACCTTGAAGTCTATTATAAGCCTCTCTTCCTCTCATTGATCAGGATCCCGGGGAGGTTGTTTTTAAGAAGGGATCTCTTGCTGCTATGCGCTTCATTACTGGGGTCAACATGAAACTGCCTCAATACACTGAAGCTGTCTCACGGGAAATATGGATGCGTATTTACACTAGGGTATGCATGATTTGTATCAAATGAAGCGCCTACTGTTCAATTTCCATCAAAGTGCACTAGTATTGATGTGTATCTCCTGTTAGTATTTAATCGGCACTTATTCCCCAGTGTGTGTCATTTTCCCATATTCTATCACTTCTGTGATATTTTTTAAATTCTGCTTAGTCAAGCACATTTGTGATGTAAGGGGAGGAAGTGGTGGATATATTTATTGATACATGATAAATATGATGAAAGAGTTAATTAAATTAATTGATCAGCATGCAATATATAATCAATATGAATCATGATTTGTCAACCTATTGCAAAGTTTATTGTAACCCATCTTTGGACAAATATTCATTAACCAATATGAAAGCACATAAGCAACTGTTTCCCTTTTTGAGGATAAGCAATGGTTAAAAAAAAGGCTTATAATCAATGTCATGCATTACAAATTTACATTTTTCTGGGGAGTATAATCTGCATGTATTCAAGAAGTTATTGCAATTCATTGATTTACTCATGCTTTATATGAAAATATTTGTAAGTGATGTTAAAATTTCTTTCCTAACTTGTAAATGCTAAACTACTGTAACTGTTGAATTTGATGAAAACCTAAGATGCTTTACTAATCACTGGTTTGTTTGTAACAGGACCAGGATATCACAGAGATGGAGAGCCTAGCTCAGGTCAATGTTTGTAAAATACATATGAACTGTGTCTTAACTGTCCAAAACTTAGTCCACATTTATTCAGTGTTTGTAAAATGAACTATGACAATCAATAAACAACAATCAAATGGTTTTATTCTGGAGCTGTTAATTGTATGTCATTACTTCCCATTGTAAAATTTGCACTCAAATATAAGGATATAAATGACAGCCTTGATTTATGAGAAAAATAATCAGTTAGCCATATTGGTTAATTAAAGCTTCCATGACATTCAATGATCTTCTTGAGAATGTCACACATTTCTTTCTGATGTTCAGGCTGGTCGAAGTGCAGGTCTTACTGAGGCGCAAGTAAAGGATATTTTGGCTAACTTGAAGAGTCAGGAGGTCAAGGACACCTTAAAGAAAACTACAGAGGAAGCTCTAGAACATGGGGTGAGTAATTCCACTCTTCTCACATTCAAAACAAGTCAATCTTTATCATTGTTTTAGCTTGCTTTGATTTAGTTATTTTCGAACTTTTCTTTTACTCAATTACATGAGAATTACATTTTAATACTGTCCCTTCTGTTCCCTCTTCTACAAATATCATCTGTATAAGCAGAAGTTTGCATTGAATGGTCGTTTCATGTAGGCATTTGGATCACCCACCATAGTTGCCCATGATGCCCAAGATAATCCTCACATGGTGTTTGGCTCGGACAGAATGCATATTGTGGCACAGATTCTAGGTAAGGCCACCTTTAGAAAGTTTAATTCACAGCAAAATAATCACCTCTTACAACTGTATCATTTCAGATTGATGTGCTGTTCGTTAAAATAAACTTTAATGGATAAATCAAACTGCATATTGTGAACTGTTCTTACACTGATACCTACTGCAATGTTAATCTCCAAAATAGATGTCCATTGGTGCTGGTGTGCTTGTTTCAGATGAAAAGTATGAGGGGCCTTTGAATGAATTTGCATCTAAATTATAGGATAGCTTATCTGACACTTGTAAACCAAATGAAAGCAATTTTTGGTTGGATAAACAACTGAATATAAACATGATCAGCCATTGGCAAAGATTAGATGCAAATGTCAATTTCTCATGATCTTGTACTTCAATGGGCTATTATGTAGTTGTACAACTGAATATAACCATAACCAAACAATCGGTTGTTTGGCAGTGATCATATGCAACTATTGATTTCTCTTAATTATAAGTGTGATGACATATCTCGGGTTCTGTTCATTTTGCTCAGAGATAATTCAGCATAGGCTTAAATTCTGAAAACAAGCTTTGTGCCAGGACAACAGGTTGTCAGCAATTAATTTAATGTTATATTATTTATTGTCTTAATATGATCCTTGTAGAGTGTACTAATTACCTGATTGAATATCTATATTGTGAATGAAATAAATAACTTAAAACAAGGCTTGGTTTAGTTAGTTTTGTGAATTGCGAGCAGGGATGCCAATTTTCCGCGGATCGGCGGAAATCCGCGGATTAGGTGGCCGCCAGGGTCCATTGGGATCCATTAATCCGCAGGGGGCCTTTGCGGCCCCATGGCCCCAGGCAAATTTTCCTCTTTTTTTACAAAACCCTGTGCAAGGCGTTGCTGGGGTTACCCATATGTAGCAGTAATAATGTGACCGTGGTTATTTTGGGTTGTTGCCATCTCGTCCTTAATCACTTTGGGGGCTCATTCTGAGGTATCGGGTGTATACGACATTCGGGACGCTCGTAAGTGGTAACTGGGGTACGTTGGGTTCTTTTGCCATAGTGATCTTTTGTGGGCGTCTCATGGTGTTGTAGGTCTTGGCTGATTTCGAATGTGTGTATGTGTGAGCAGAGCCTCAGTATTTATAGGGAAATGGATGCAAGGCATTGGTAGCCAATTTCAAGTGGATTATGTAAAAAAAGCAGTATCTGTTGACGAAAGCTATAGACTGGAGTTGGGCATATTGACAAGGTAAAGTGCTTATTTAGAATAAGGGCCACCAGACATGCGGGTCTGAATGAGGTCAATTTGGCTTGTCCTGACGTGCCGAAAAACAGAGGTAGTAATTAAGATTGGAGTGTTTACGAGCGTGGGTGCAAGCAGATGGTGTGTGCACTTGAATGAGCGCGTTTGCTGGTGAGGGTGATAATAACGGGAATGGATTGTTGTTAAATTTCACATACGGTTTACATGGAAAAACAATGCAACCATGATGACATATAATAAATATGTATTCCAGATGTGTTTCAAAGTAACAAGACCTATTTAATTGTCCCTCTCCGTCTCAGCACTTTAGTAGGTATTTTACCTACTAGAGTCATGGGTTTTTGACGCTCCGTATTAAACCCATGAATCCTTTCCTCGTGATTAGGCAATACTTTGGTGACTAGGCCCGTCATGCTGGTCTTCACGTCCTCTCTGATGATGAATCGTTGGCCCTCCCGTAGGACCATGGGTTTCCTTAGCAGGACAGAGGCTGTGCTGGTGTCTCCCGGCATCACCATCTGCATCCCTTCAGGTAGTCTTATGTAACATGCCATGTTCCATGTATCCACATACATCATCTGTACGTAAGGACTAGTGACGGGTTTGTGACGACCGCCTTCGTCTTTACGCTGAACATACAGCTGCACTTCAAAGTGATCATGCTGCGACAGATGCTTTGGTTTGCAGAGAAACATTCCACGACTAACAAACTCCCTCTTGATGCCTCGAATAAGGACCCCAACGTTTTCTCCAGCTTTCACCATGTCTTGAGATTTTTTGAACACTTGCAAATCTGTAGCAGTCGTGTTGAGAAAGTTGCCATGACCCAGTAAGTCAATGGGTGACATTTTCTTCAGCGTTCCTTGCTGTACAGTCCCTATGACAACAGTTCCACGACCTGGCACAGTTATTGCCGATTCAATGGGCATCACAAATGCAGCTGATGTATTGCGTGCAGGGGTAGGTATATGATCATCAATAGCTGCTATAAGTTTATGAATGGACTCTTCACCAACATTCGTATCATTACCATTAAGGGCACATAAAGCGGATCCATGAATGACAGGTGTGTTATCCCCATCAAACCCAAACTCATTTAGTAAGTCTCTGACCTCCAGCTCAACCAATTCCAACATTTCATCATCCACTAAGTCAGCCTTGTTTACATAGACAACAACATGAGTGACTCCTATCTGCTTGGCGAGGAGAAGATGTTCACGAGTTTGTGGCATTGTACCGTCAGTTGCTGCAACCACTAAAATAGCTCCATCCATCTGAGATGTGCCTGTGATCATATTCTTAATGTAATCAATGTGACCTGGGCAGTCTGTATGAGCGTAATGACGGTGCTTACTCTTATACTGGACATGACAGGCATTGATGGTGATACCACGGGCCTTCTCCTCTGGAGCGCGATCTATCTCATCATACGACATAAACTTGGCAAGTCCCTTAGATGACATTATCTTTGTGATTGCAGCTGTGAGAGTTGTTTTACCATGGTCTATATGTCCTATTGTTCCCACATTGCAGTGGGGTATGTCATGATCCTGTTTGAGAGATAGGTGAACTTTGGACACCGAAAAAGATCGGGAAAATAAGGTGGGGTTCGCAACAGCCTTGGCAATACTGCATAAAAATTCTGAACGTACATCTGAAAACAGAGGTGTTAGATATTAAATCATGATATATCAAAGTACACTGATGTAGAACTAGGGACAGAAGGTAGGGTCACAATTGGTAAACTGCCATTTATCGCTCAGGTTGTCAAAAATAGAGACCCTTCTCTGTAAATTGATTAGATACGATAACTTTTTGAAGACTTTTTAGCAATCAATGTTTAAGATGCTAACAAGAGAGCAGGTAAATACGTTGTACCTGGTGAAAACCGCCGCAAAAGTGATAATTTAACGGCAGCAGACGCCATGTTTATGGTGAAGCCTTGACAGCGCCGCAGATCATAACGTTTCAAGGACGGCCTGAAACTGTGTATGGTTGGCCTACTCTTCGAAATCCATGTATTTCCCTTGGCGCAGTTGTTTGCCTTGATATATTTGAATATACTGTCCGGTTTATCGCGACATAGGGCAGCTGTTTCATCTAAGAACTCTCTCGTCTTCTATATGGACCCCAATAACTAGAATTGACACCTTCCCTTAGGGTGTTTTTCATTGCCTCGAGGAGCTCATTCATCCTCAACCCACCCACCCCCACACCTTCACAAGCCCCTGGAGCCTTCCACATTTTTCACTTTCAAGATCCAAGAAGCTCTTTGGGTCCTGACGTCTGTATCATGCTACAATCTTTTGAAACAGCCGCGTGGGAGAGATCCCCTGCCATTAGCGTATATCAAGAGGGACGCTTTAAATATAATTTATATTATAAGCTATAAATGTCACAAGTCGTCCATGTTCTATTCCTTGATCTAGCATATAAATGCAAAATTGTTCAGCTACAAATGATGTTCACCATGCCGCTTCTACTAATGTTAATTACTGCTGAAAGCGAATTACGCGAAGAAATCATACGCATATATCAGGCTATAAAATATATTTGATAAGGCCAGAATGGTTTGCAGATAGGCCATCCTTGCTGTGCTATATAGTACGACCAAATACCACGCACCTATTCTGATCAAAGAAGGATAATTGAATTGCCTGTATCACATAATTGCGATAAATTATGATAAACAAATCATCTTGAAATGCGGCGAGTACCAATTTACTGCACTATTCAATAAGAGAAGAGCTTTACGCATATCGAGTTAAAAAAGTTCCGTTTATTTCAACCACATTTATTGAGACGCTGTATCAATTTCACTATCTGCTCTTCCAGTTACGCCGTATGTTATGTGGACTTCATCCAGCCCGCAATAATGAAGCATTGAAATGACGTACCTTTACTTATCGTTTACAAATATATAAATATGGCATATCATTGTACTATGTTTGTCTTTGCAAGTTTTACAACCATGAGACTAGAAATGGTATCCATGTTGTATGAATGTGCATGGTATCGAACTGCCACATACCACGAATGTCACTACATGACTCTTATCTGCAATTAGAATGGTACCACAAGGAAAAAGAAACAGTGAGACATGATCTATATTGAATGGCGTCGGTGCGATCCCCTAATAACGCACATAAGCACTGGGTATTGAAATGGGTGGTTGAATCCATGCGTACGATGGAGTTATTCTGTATATTGAAATATATACGGTCGTTTATTATGAAATGATTAAATAATAAGCTGTTCGATTCAGTTCCAATAGCTAAATCTTGATCCAAGAACCCATAGCATGTTTTGTTAGATTAACCATTCCACCCTTCCCCGCCACCTCCCCACATGAAGCAATAGTTCCTCTAACGCATGGTCATACCCTGATCAATGACCCTTGTGAAAGGGTTTAAATAGAAGGAAGCAAAAGGGAGACAAAAATTACTTATTGATAAAATCGGCTGGAAATCGTCCAGTGAAATTACCTCTTACAATAACAATTAGGCAGTTGATTACGCCGTCAACTCATCGTGTTCGGCTGATAGTATCCAATCATCTCATTACATAATATATCATAACATATCGGTCAGCATGACAAGCTGACGAACAATTTCACCCACACGACAGTATATCTTGCAGACTATGTGCATACGCGAATACGTGTATAACAGATAAGCACCTGCTGATCAAAGAATAAATTAATGATAAAATAAACATGATACTATATTTCATATATGACTCTATAAGTAGGTGTAGTTGTATTAATTGTTGGCGGTACAAACCAGAAACATCTGGAACGCAATTACTTAAAACAATGAGGCGGCTAAAATTTGACTCTACAGGCTTAAAAAACAGAAATAATAATTAACATCTTGAATGCTTTACTTAAAACACTGCGGCGGCAACAAGTTGGTTCTACAGGCGTTCATACCAGACATGTTTTACGCGACCATATTACATTTGTATGTTGACTATTACTAAGTCTAGCTTAACGAGAGCATAGGGCCATCAATGCGCAAAGATTCAGCAGCTAGTACCAGTGTTGTACATGCCCTTATCACAAACAATATGGCACCACAGAAAACCGACGAAGCATAATGTATGGTGCCGCGTCTGAACATTCTCAGAGTTTTACTTAAGTTTTTAAAATACAAAGCAATGCTGCATAGAATCAGGACGTTTCCATTCACCGAAACGTTTTAGTTTCCATATAGTGAGTTGCACGATAGTACCGTGGGTCATGGCTCACGGACTGCGACTTGTGTAGGAGTTGTCCGAGAGACAGACAGGCCCCGTGTGTAAAGCGAACCCCGGGTAGCAGTATGGTTTACATCTCTCGTGCACAGATCTAGCCACGCAGAATTCAGACATGTATGTGTATAAAAATATTTGATTAAATATGGGTAGGCTAATTTAAGCCCATGAGGGGAGTTGTCGTCAAGCAACTTCCTTATTCTGCTAAGCACTCCTTAATAAAAAAGGAATAAAAAAGAGTTAAATAATGCACACCTTGTGCAAGTAGACCACATGTCACACAGGACGCGTTTATGTACAAGACAAGTGCGATAGCATGGTGTCTGTGCGCATGGCGATTTCTCTGCTTCTACGTAACTCCCACTAAGGAACACAGTATTCCACCAATCATTGACAGTAACGGGCAGCATGTCACGTACACGACTAAAAATATAAAGCCTGTAAGTATCCATCCATTTATAAAATACCTTATACAAAATTTATCTGTATAACAATTAAACAGAATTTAAAGAAGTAACGAAGGGATGTACGTACCTGCATAGATTTCTTGTGAGACATTTGCGCGTGCGCGCTCTGACTGCGCCACCACACTTACGCGGACACACGCCCCACGAGGACCAGTCACTCCACGTCGGCGCTGGTCGGGAGGGCGCCGCGACACCTGGTGGCTGGTAGGGCACTGGCGTGGCGTAACGGGCTGAGACAACGTCGGACAAGTAGTGGTAATGAGTAATAGGTAGCATGTTGTTGTTTCTCTTTCTCGCCAGGGGGTCTAAGTCGATTTCAAGAAGAAAAAAAAAGAGGCGCGGAACAATAGCTTCAGTCGATCAGTATCCATAAAGAACAAAAATTGTTAACACCACACATTAACCACACCGATTATCCTGGGAGAATGGTGCGCGTCATTATCTTCAGTGCTGCGATATTATCTAGATCCACGATCACCGGCCTCACCTATGCACATATCATCTTGTAGATCGTACTGACCACAGCAGTATGATTCATCCCGACTGCACCTCGCGTAACGAACTCGGTTGATTGTCCTGTATAAAGACATAAAGCAGCTGCAAGTTCTTTGTTGCTTGGTACTTGTCTCATCATTTCACGAGCGACGTATTTTTGATTTAAGATGATAGCAATTATCCGTCGATATAGTTTTGCATAAATGTTGGTACACAAAGATACAATTTATCCTAATGCAATATATCCGCACTGCACCATATACCAAATGGCATTATGTACATGGCTGCAATAATAATACCACGTCATATTGTGTACATTGCTAAAATGGATTCTTGGCAAATTTGCAACCAAGACAAACCCGAATCTCTTACCTCATTCCGCAGCTGTCGGTGTACCACCATTTGGGGCAATCTATTTTGATTTTTTCCTGCCATGTTTGCGTACAGGTGTATTTCACCTGTCTGATGCAGGGAGGCTGACTGACGGAGTCCTGATGGTGACACCCCCCACATGACCCTGCTCCACAAGATCAACGAACACGACAGTAAGCGAATGTATGACATGCATTTGCCGGCAAAAGAAACAAGAGTAAATCTAAATTGACAACAGAAACACTGAAGGTTTATCGAAATTGGAACATTGGAGCATAAAGATACTCAATACTAAATGTTACTGTAAACGGCATCAATGCAACCCAAGGTTAATCTAAACTCCCACATAGCCACAGGAACATCGCTGAGGTAAAAGTTTATCTTTATTACCACACAGCAACCAGAGCAATGGGCAATCTTAATGAACATTGTCCATTGTTAAACACAGTAATTCTGAATCAGTAGGATAATTTTGGTGGAGGTAATTCCATATTGTACCTGTGTAATACCTAGCCTTAAATCCGACGTCCATGAATTTACACTTCCACTCGTTATTTGCATCCTCACAGCTGCGGCTCTCGGTGTACGAATGAAATAAAACGAGCATCTCATTACTGCTCGACCTCAGCGCGTATCGCGGAGGGTCGTCAATACAAAAACTGAAAAACATCCAGATTTATATAAATTACAATTCATTTGAATAAATATATTATGTTCTATTCTTTAGTGACAAAAACTCCAAAAAGGCCTTCAGTTTTATAAGACATCGTCTCATATTTCATCCTCGTGTACATGTGACCATACTATAAATCAATCATTCTGCAAGCTCCTACCGCGGGCCTGTTAGGGACAGACTTGTGTTGTAGCGCACTTCAACGTAATCCCTGCACACATCTACATGCCCGGCGATGCCAAATTCATCCACGAACTGCAGATATACACGACTGCCCTCTGGTGCCTAAAACACCGTATCAATGCTGTATCAATGCTGTATCGAAAGTGTTAATCGGTTTGGACAAGGAAAAGCTATAACAGAAACTTTAATGTGCAAATGTTTGACATTTGAAATATCAGCAGGCTTCGTAGTAATTATATATACTTATGGTGATAAAAAGTCATACATTACATTATTAAAGCATTACAATTTACATTCTAAAGCCAAATCATTCATCTCTGGTGATAAACATATTGCAACTGCAATAGGCAGTACCTTAATCAGCCAGTGGCATTGTGTGTCTGGTTGGTAACCTGGCCTGGGGTAACCCGGTGAGTAGATCGTCCCGTTATAGCGGGCATCCAGTACACCGCTACAATATGCTGCATACAGAGATAATCAACGCATAAACTCATGAAAGATTATTTCGACCACATTGTACAACAGATGAAGCGTTTAGCCGATGACTGACCATTGACGCTTGGTGCCACTGTCTGGCAGTAGTCACCGCTGAAGCCGTCAGGGCACCTACACCTGCTACAGTCTGTAGGGTCCTGGTAGCCATCCCGTCTACATGGCTGCGTCAACTCTACATGGCTGCAGACATCTGTAACGTCAGGAAGTCATTACCAATAGGGCTACAATGAATCATCCTTATGTTGTAGCCCCAGTGCTTCTCTAAATAATCATGCAGATTTGATATTCTACCTATTCGTGGTCCCTGATATATCACCTCCCAGACATGACTAGACAGGTGTTAAAGAGCCAGTGAAGAATGTTATTATCGATTTGATGTAACACTTAGAAGCCCTATAGAATACATCGTCCCAAACAATACATAATTGTATAGGTGTATAGGTTATGAGTACCAGCTGTATTTGGAGTTCATATATATATAGATATATATATATAGAGATATATATATAGATAGATATATATATATAGATATATATAGATATATATATATATATATATATATAGATAGATATATATAGATAGAGAGATAGATAGATATATATAGATATATATATATAGAGATCTATATATATAGATATCTCTCCTAGAGATCTCTATCTCTATCTCTCTATCTCTATATATATCTCTCTCTCTCTCTGTCTATCTCTGTATCTCTATCCTGTCTCTATCTATATCTATATATATATATCTATCTCTATCTCTCTCTCTCTATATCTCTCTATATATCTATCTCTATCTCTATCTCTCTATCTATATCTATATATCTCTGTGTGTGTGTGTGTGTGTGTGTATATATATGCATTTTGATGAGCAAATGGGTGGGTTCCTACTTATAAGGAGGTAATATGTTATAAAAACCCACCGTCACAATATGCTTTGTTAGCAAGCTTCACGTCATAAAATGACAGTTCTTGTCTTTGACCAATCACGCGTGCCATCAAGAAATCACGTGTTTCAACAGTGGTACTATTGGTGTCTTTGGCATAGAACTACAACAAAGAGCGTAAAGCTATGATGTCAAGACAAAATCTCGGTGCATGCCAAAACGAACGATTATGGTTTAATATTTTACCTGCGCGAAATCATTACCTTAGCACCGTAGTGCATATCGGAACCCAGGTCGTACGGTACATCGAGAGTGATTATTTCACCCCAGGTGCGGGGCTCGAAATTGTAAAGTTTGCCAAGGGAGACGTTAGTTTGATGGATGAGGATGAACTCATCGCGATCTGGTCGACTCTGTTCGTGCCAGAAGCCGATAGCATGGCCTACCTCATGGGCGATTGTCCCATTCTGAATGTCACCACAGTCACCGCGTTCATGTAGACACTCTTATCATCAATTAAACTTTTATATATATTTTTGCGTATTCATTAAAATATCAAAATACTTATAATGATTTAAATACCGGTTATCGATTATTGCTGTCATACGAATGTAAACAATGAATGTAAGTGACTCACAGATTGGCAGCCATCGCCTATAGACACTGTCTGGTTATTCTGATGAGTGTAGCCAACATAGGACCAGCACCTGCAGTCACGTGACCTCAAATAAAGTTCATCGCGTTCATCACATTCGCGATTTTTCGAAACAACAGCACTAAGATCATTGTAGGTGTACGAAGCAGCATTCAAGTTTCCATTGAAGCCCGCACCCATTGCCTTTGGTGAAGAGGAGCTTATTGGTTGCGGAGGGATTTTCCTGAAATCGAACACAAGTGAGTCCCTCCCAATAGGAGAGTGCCTCATATATGCGACCTCTCTCAGCAGCGTCTGTAAATAAGTAGCAACCCAAGGTTAAAGGTCATCGGACGTGATACATCAAGCACGATGTTGACTGCTTGTTTTGTTTCGAATGTAAATTATCGAATTTCTATGCAATTGTATGCTAATTATTATGCCGTTTTCGAGGAGTCTTGTTAAATGGCTAACTTACTGTGGGTGCCGTCAAACATATACGGGATAGGCATCTCCCAACGCTTGGCTAGTGGCTCGGCCAACTTGCGTTTTCTCCGCGGAGACAGATCGTGAAGAATCTCCGATGCTTGCTCAAATGTCAGTACAATGTCACCCTCGAAGAACTCCGTAACGCTTTCCTCTTCTGCCGCTGTCTGAGTGACATTATAGAAAATACGTAACACAAAGTAAGAATAATCCAAATCAAGGGGCAAAGGTCAAACGGCATTGTAGATTGTGCTTGTCAATACGATGTATTGGAGCAGTCGCTTCGATTTTAGGGTTCACAAATTCATCAAGCAATATGAGTATTCGATAACGCTTGTGTTGCACCAAATGTGCAGGAAATAGCGCCTATGTTGTGATGACGCCGGCATCCATCCGCCAGTTCTCCTCGAGCACGACATCTTATGGGTGCACGGCGAGTACGTTGTCATTTACACACATTTGCTGCTTACGCGTGCAATACGCAGTAATACGAGTATCTTGATAGTTTATCACCAATATGATCTTAAACAATAAGGTGCAGGATATTTAGACGGCCGTGTAGACGACATTATCCAACGGCCATCAATTGTTCCATGCACAGCCTTATAGTGTTCTGTATTACATACATGTGGCAGGTTCTCCAGCGCCTCGGCTTTCTTCTGCATCTCTACCAGCGCCTGTATCAGTCGCTCTTGGGCCGCCATCGAAGCGATGCCATCCTCGTCCTATCACGTGCAAATAATAAAGACAGCCATTAAGAAGCCATGCAAACGACCGGATATGGTTAGAACTCACCACTACCGAGGTTTCTGCTTTGGCTGTGTATGGCATGTATTCAGCAGGTTTCAACGGGGAGGGTGGATGGGCGAGGAATCTAGAACAATGTAGCGTCTCTGGTTGCGTCAACAAACATGATCAACATATAAGTAGAGTAAGAGATAAAAACCCAATAACATCGTGCGCGTTTTTGAGTTACCACAGGAAACGTCTGTATGGCATTGTGTCTGTCGAATACCAGGGGCAAGGTATCATTATACATGGACAAATCCGTGTGGGTGTCTACATTAACAAGGCGACGTACATCATACATAAGGCATATACATGTCCCATGTTATGTCAGTCGCAATTTTTACATACATAAGTCTACACAGATGATGCGACTCACTATGGAGGGTGGATTGCTCGGTTGCCCCATGGTTCGTGATAAGAGTTATTGATACTGTTCGCAAAATTGTACAAGTAGAAAGATTTATGGCTGAACTTCAAATACTTATATATAAGTTTACAAGCTTGGACATTTATATAATGTAAGAGCGCCTATGTTGTGGTGGCATACCAACATGGCGCGAGCTGACTGTGTCACCTTTGGGTGTAAGGCCTTACGAAACATCTGACTTGTCTGGTATTTGCCAGACTGATGACCCGTTCCCTAGGCTTTATCAGGCGTGTTGTTGACTTCGTGTTGGCGGAGATCAGTTATCTCACCTGAGGAACATGACACTAATTAGCCGTCTCCACCTCATATCACCCAGCGAGGGCTAATTGCCTTAGGTGCTTCTTCTAGGCGGTTGGCACGCTTGACTCTTAAGGTATGTTACCAACGTGTTAATGGCAGAGACAAGTCACGGTTACTCTCGTTCAGCGCGCGATGAAGTCTCGTAACACATCCTGTATCCCGGCTAGTGCTCATCCCCTCTTTCCTGCCTTCAAGCCTTCAAATATTTCTTTTCTGTCGTCCGCCATCCTTCAGTCTGACCCCAGTTCCCGTCAGTCAGCCCCTCCCCCTCCTCCTCCTCCCTCGGAATGTCTCTTCCGTTTGTCTATTAAGTCATCCCTTAGTCAGTAGTCATTCCATGCATCACCCTTTTCCTACTTTCCCCACTTTTCTCTTCTATTCCAAAAGGAAAACGGGGACAGACATACGAATCTACGCGTAGCCAAGCAGAAGCCCTTTTGAAGTACATCGATGGCGAAGGGGATAAATAATATGAAAAAAAATATGAAATCGCCGATATGGAACCGATCTGGGTAACTCGGCGCCCGAGGTATGGTATCAACGTCCAGGTTAGAATAGGTCCCTTCTTGTGGTATGAAAGGACACACGACAGCAATTGAGACTTGTCGATTACTGTTTGTACAACACCTATGATTAAGACCCACTTTCCTCAATGCCCAACCTCGCGTGAATATAGAACTTCAAACACAGGCGCCGTGGGGCTGTCTGTGTGTATTATTTGCTCACCAGCTGATACGTGCTGGAATGCAAAGGAGAGCTTCTGATGACAAAGGAGAAAGGCAGCATTTGGAGCCATCATGGTTATCTCCTGCGGTTATTGCTACAGTTTCAAAAGCAGCTCGATGTGGAGTCGATACAGCGCTTCGTTTTCATTTGTACATTGAGTGCATGGTTATCAATGGGAGCCCATACATATCACACTATAGGTAATGCACCTCGAAAGTATGGGATTCGATATTTTCTGAAGGGAAAACAACGAGATTACAATGGTTGTTAAACTGCTGCGTAATTATAAAGAACAGAGCCATGGATTGTATGTTCACTTGTTCTAAAAGCAGTTGTGAGAATGACATGCAGGCAACAAGCTGTCTGGTGTTCGGCTTATGTGGTACTGTCCCCAACCTGAGGAAGGTGATAAAACTAGGGTTAATAGAAACATATGGACCACAACAGCATCTTCAAGCCATGCTATATTCCGAAGGAACACCGAAAAAAAATGACGCTCATCTTACAATGCTACAAATTACATATGATTTGCACATAATTGAAAGTTACACACATTGTGCTCAATATAACCTGCTTCACATGATTTGCACATAATTACCAATTTAAAACGCTAACATATATTGCTCTAGACATTAACATAACCAGTTTTAGACGTTAAACTCATTATTATCATTCTAGACACCATGCAGATTATTGCCAGCTGCAGACGTCGTGTACAGTAACATTGTACATTTACGCTGTACGCTTATGTTCAGTTTGTAGACGTGTTGCGCATTATTGCCAGTTACAGTAGTTAAACACATAATTACCAGTCACAATAGTTAAACACATAATTACCAGTCACAGTAGTTGAACACATAATTACCAGTCACAGTAGTTGAACACATTAATGTCAGTTATAGTAGTTTAACTCATTATTACCAGTCAGAGTAGTTAAACACTTCATAATCCGTTACAGTAGTTAAACACTTTATTGTCAGTTACAGTAGTTAAACACATTATTACCAGTTACAGTAGTTAAATACATTATAACCAGTTACAGTAGTTAAACACATTATTACCAATTATAGATATAATTCACTTCATAATCAGTTGTCTAAGCGGAATACATTCTTATCAGTTGTACAAGCTATGCTTTTGTGTATATTGTGGCTGACGTAATGTCTATTTTTACCAGTTTTCGAGTTTGAAGACGCATTCCATACAAAAATCTAAGAACTCTGTAGTGAAAAAACACACACCACTGTCTGATTCCCTACATAATTTGGCATTAATTCAATGACGATATCCGTGCGATAATTCCATGTATTATCATGACGTTTATGAGGCGTGATTAGCATAATCTTATATGGTATGTGTATGAGTGATATTTTAGTCAAGCGCATCTATCATCAACCAGCCTTTTGTTTGCTCTACAACAGATACCACGCATTGAATTCCATATTATGTAAAAGGCAAAAGCGTTTAATATGATGAACAGGGCTTCAGGTGAGTACATCCGGTCAAAGTGATCACAATACTCTAGTAGACATTATATCAGTTATCCGAAGCAGCAAAATGGGCGCTCGCTAGCTAGTTGACCCATTCACTTCTCTTTTGCATATTTGTGTAATGCAAAGTTCGAAGGCTGTTTTCAAGGCACCGATATTGGTAAATAATCGATGATTCATTATCCCCTAACCCACCCCCACCCCTGAAAAAACCGTTCTCTAAACATTCTAGATACTTGACAAAAGCGAATCAAGACAACACCCGATCGCCGAGAAATGCATCTCCAATAACATTATTGGCAGTTACAGACATAATGCACATTACAGATAGTTAGCAATACTATGCACATTGTTTCCATGAAATGAAATGTGTATTATCATCAGGTACAGGGTGTTAACGCATCAACGCTTGGTATAGACGATTGACACACCACGGACAATTCCAGACCATGACCGCGACGTGGATGCGATGTTATTGTACTTCACCACAACATGGCTTCAAAATGACATCATGACTTGACCATAACTAATTATGTCATTATTAACCGAAGCAATCAGTGTTGGTGTCACTGTAAAAATATTCAATCTATTCAAATACCGTTCAGCATGCTTGGATCTGCGGTTAGGACCATATCTCGGCATGACGAAAAGTACTCAAAATGGATTAAATATTGTGGATGAGAATGTATTACATGTATTTCGATTGTTGTTTTTGTAAATGAATTGCCTCCGCGTGCTGCGTTGCTACCGACAGTGCTTTGTCAGGTCATTAAGAACACTATGTAGCTTTTGTGTCAGTGTTTGAGGCGTGAACACTTCACGCCAATGATATTCTTGGACTTTCTCTGAAAGTGCATTAGGTATTCGAGGCTGGTGCGGGTTGTGATCTTGTTGTTTCGCTTTGATGACGCCGAATCTATTGACAGGTCGGACGAGAGCATCGGATAAGTTTATTCAATGACATATTATGATGAATGACGGGGTTACGATCAAAGGCACTGGGTGGATTAAAGCCTATGGGTGAGTTGGCGACTCGATCCGATCATCATAATCATACATGGAAACTAGCCGGCTTTTTATAAATGTTTACCAGGTGAACCATGGTACACGAGTGACATTTAAATATTATTCTTTTCAAAATAGATATGATTTCTATATGCTATGATTTCTAAATTGACAACATCTAACAACGAAAAGAAAAATCAGTAAGTGGTGTCTTATGGTTCGGATCTATTTCTTTCTCTAACTGTCAATATTTACACTTTGTTTTTTAAATATTGTTAAGATGCTCAAATTATTTTCATAGAAAATATGGGTGCTTTTATATTTCAATTGTTCTTCATTACAAAGTCTCTATTAGTGGAACATGGAAACAATGTAAATCACTTACCTTTTGAGAATTACGATTTGTCATTTGATAAATGGGGTACAACAGCATGCTTTCGTTTCCATGGTAATCAATAGGTGTTCCCTGATTGGTGGTCAGCCTAGGTCCAACACTGATTGGCTGTGGTAGCGGGGACAGCGATGACGTAACGATCAGCGATGCGACCATGAGGAAGTGAGAGTAGAAGAAGCTACAGGGTCCGCCAGTTAGTGTCATAATTTGTTATCCTCCTTCGTGACGAGATGTCATACCTTATGGAGTCCAAACTGTCGCCCAAACACTTTCAAAATATCATTCATTGTATCCCATAAAAGTAGCGTTTTTGTCGTGTTGGGTGGCGGGACGTGACACACCTTGCTAATAAGCGGGGAGGGTTGTCCCTGAAGTGCTGAGCAAGCACAGAGCCACACACAGTGAGCTGATATTAATAATCAGATTAATAAAAATATGTATTTCATACAAAGCTATATAATAGTTCCAGTGAAAGAAATACACCATTAGTCCAATGCACGGTAACTAAAGAACGTCTCCTCAAGTGGCTGCGAGGATCTCAGGCCCGGAGATACAACTCTGGGGAAGAGATATTTAACTGCATACCTCAAAGATCCGTGCCTTTGATCTTCCTGTTACTCTGTCGTCTGTGAAAAATCAGCTCGTACTTCAATCAGGTGCGTCTCAGGACTATTGTCCCCTTCAAAATGGAAAGTATTTGATTGTATCTTTGTTGTCCTCAGTTTAATGCTAATAATCCAATGGTCTGTTGTGTAGCTCAAATATGGCAGTATTTATGAAATTTGCCGAATAATCCACACGCACGCTAGTCGCAGGTTCAGTGCCTCTTTGATCTTAAAGCTCACTCAGGTGTGAATCAAAGACACTTGGATGGGCGCGCTTTGCAAGCCGCCTGGAGTGAGTACAACGCTGCCAGAAAGACTCGTCCCTGCCTCGTTTCTGCGGCGCACATAGCTTTGTCATCGAGACATCACACAAAAACAGCTTAGTTTTTGCTATAATTATACAACCTTAGGGCATAGATATAATATAGCAGTACATCTTTTCCCCAACCCCCGTGATTTGGCAAAGGTGCAGAGGAAGCGGGCGTTTAGAAGGGAGTGAGGGGGCAGGGAGGCTGCCTCGGGCTAGTGGGTCTACATTAGGTATGATTGTTACAATGACTTGAGGCAAGGTGACGTCCGCAGTCGCGACCCCGACCAGTATACATACACACAGCCGCGGTCATCTTCACACGACCGCGACCACAGCCGTGTTGCCATGGTCAACACAGACGAGAGGTGGTCGGGGAGGGGGGCATTGTTAAGGTTGTCTGATCACCTAGAAGGACAGATGTTGCACCTCAGAGATAGAGCTGCGAAGAGACAATATTGGTTCATCCCATCTCTTTAATCTCCCGCTTTTGATACACTCTTAGTGTTAAGCTGGTAAGCTGTACCAATCAACGCATATAAACCAACAGGGTGTTTTTGTTTAGGGACAATACACGTTAGTTATCGCGCTGTGTAACTTGGTTAAAAGGAAACAACAGCATTGAGTATTTTTTTGCTGAGAATTGTTAGACTTGAAAAAACAGCAGCTTATCTCATGATGCACGCACTGACAATCTCTTTCACAACTCAAAATATATGTTCAGCGATTGTTTTTATGCAGTCCACTCTCACCTCCAAATGACCGCTTGACCCCCACGGCATGATAGAATGAACGTTCTGCTCATTCTAGCGGAGCACGACAGGACCCGTTCCACGTGCCACCAGCCGAGCCATCTTATCCCTGACCCATCGTCTTATTAACTGGACTAATGTTCGTGGTCAAGACTGACCATGATAGGTTTTATTTGTTGCTTGCTTTGCGTGTCTTGGGATCACTTTAGCATAAAGCCTTAGGCAGACAACATTGATAGCGTGTTTGACACGTGGCCAAAGATTCATGTGTTCGAATCCAGCTCGGGGCTATGGGTTTTTCCCATGCGTCCGAAGGCTCATAAACCCACACGTGTCTCATTTATCGTCTGCACCTATATGCTTTTCAATGTATGGAATAAAATTTATTGGAAGTCAGATTTTCTACTTGCCGTAGTCATATTGTGTAACAGAAACGGTTCTGAGTAGGTCTGTGCACTCAATACAGCCATCGTTCTGAAGATTATAACGTTTGTGGCTGTTGATAATTGTTAATAGAATGGTTATGGAGACAGAATGGTTGTGGAGACAGAAGGGTTGTGGAGACAGAATGGTTATGGAGACAGAATTGTTGTGGAGACAGAATGGTTGTAGAAGCGGGACCATTTGCTGACAGCCATTATGTTAGCGTGAGCCGTAATGGGAATACTGGCCAGTGATTATAATGGTGGGAGCCTTGGTGACGTTATTTGACCTTCAAGTCATCAACAATGTTCTGTTAAGCAATTAAAACACTGCAACAATCACAGAAGTTAGTATTACAAGAACAAGAGCTTGCGGCGGGAACAGCTACATGGACGAGGACAGAAGGCCAGGGTGAACTGCTTGTCCAACCAGGTGGGACAGAGAGGACAACGGTAATGACACGTGATGTAGTGTCAATCAGACAATGTCTCATCGTGAATGTCACTTGTTATAACAGTAGGGAGTAGTGCCGAGAGGCATGAGTATCAACAAGGCACCAACCAACTCGTGCTTTCTGATGTAACGCAGCAACAGACAGTATCTTTTGACAGAAAACTTAATCTGTTCTTTTACATTGATCGAGTAATCAAAAACATCGAATTATTCGAATTCGGTGAGTTTATTTTTCACGACATTTTTTCCTTAACCATGGGCGTAACTACCAAAAGCTGTTTTGACCGGCCCTCATAGCTTGTGTAGCCCCGATACCTGCTGAAGCAACCGATCCACGCTCTTCCGGTTTTCAGCTACAGCTGTAGAGCTTCATGGTTGATGGTTTACTTATTTGCAAAATTTTTATTTTGTCATTTATGTCGTTAAGCAGCCTTTAGTTTCCTTAACAACACAAACAAATCAACTCAATCTATAAGGCAATCACGTGCAACATCCAAGTACAGTGCTTTGTTCGAGCATATCCGGTCGTCTGGCATAATGCGCATCCATTCATCTCCTGCACCGTGCAACCTTCATAACCACCGACAAGTTTCTTATCTGCACGACTCTCTTAAAACGCGTCATGGTCAATAACCACCCACAACAACAAACCGACTTGAAGTACAGTATTATTATGTTATCATCGCGATATCATAAGCAATGGGAAGTGACTTGTTGTTATCTGTACGCGTCCCTTGATTACACGACCGTGTTGCTGCGACCTCGCTGACCCTCGTCGACCGTCGCTGACGTCACAGTTGTCCTTCTCCGACGCGCTGACATGCCACGTGGTCGCCCATAACTTCCGGTTTGGGTTTTCTTTATTTCAAAAGGCATAACGGCCGCTTTTATAAGCCCATCGACGAACTCCTTTACACAAGAATTCGCCATAGCGGCGTTCACGAATTCGTGGCTCTCTATTGATGAATTATTTTTGGAAAACTGTGTGAGTGCGAGCCAGACGTCGGACGCAAGATGGTCTGGGTCGTCTGTGCCATCACCAGGGGTAACTCCGGCGAAAAGCTGATGCAGCATCTGAAGAAAACGTCGTACATCGTCAGTCGTGAAATGACATATCGTCATCGGGGGCAATCATGCAACAGACCAAGCGTTCAGTCCTTTTGATGAATGGTAGATGTCTTGGGCAATATTCGTGCACTTGTTTAAACAGGCATCTACCGCTGGAGCGATAGTCACGGATGAATGGCCTATTATGTTAATCAGTGAGTATTCAGTCTGGTGGAGGGGTCTGAATATGATACTCCATTTAACAGTATGTTTGGTTGCATCAAGTTGCTTGCTGAACATCAAAAGAATTCCGCGATACGCCACCAGAAGGCCGGTTATTGTGTCCATGTTTTACAAGTAATTCACTTTGAATTCCATATTCACGTTATTACTATTATTATTATTACAATTATTAGCATAATTGTTATAATTACCCTCATGACGCTTGTTACATCTGTCTGGCTCAGAGCGCCGCCTGGTGACTGCTTTACGACATTCACTGCCCACTGGTAGCGACTTTGCTCCGACGCCTTCAACAGAATGCTGGCGTGTACCGCAAACGAGTGGAAATCCACACGGTTTCTGCCATCCGAATGTAAGCTCTGGAAGACCCTATGCGCTAATTCATCGGGTACAACATGGGGAAAGGCTTGCCTGTATATTTTCTGGAAGGAACCCTCTGTCAGTGAGGGTTTGTTCTCAGTGTCCAGTTGGTACTGTCGGTAGAGATCGGCAAGTTCCGCCACAGAGAACCCGGTTTTCTTTCTCATCACCTCCATGACTTCCGGTCTCAGGCTGCGCATCTGATGGTTTCCCATGACGAAGACAGCGATTTGGGACTACGGCTGAAATGTTGGAAATATGTAAATCAAGTCGTCTTTGCTTCAGATATAGCTGCTGATGACCAGTGACGGCTTCGATAGAATGCCATAGCAGGTCAGTTGAATGTTGGGCAAGAAATCAAGGAGGCTGTATATTACCTGCCATCAATGGGTCGGATTATAAACAAGCGATCATTTAGGCTGACCAGTAGATAGGCGATCAAGCTGATTACCGTATGGGGCATCCTCTTCGAGGACAGGAGGTCAGTATGAGGTGCTATCGCTTTTGGTTACCTGTTCAGACAAGCGCGTAGGCTTATTCACGTACATTATCTTGAAATCTATCAACGGAGCTAATCTTACAGAGACTATATATCTATATTTATCTGATATTATCAAATACTTTTCCTTTTACTTAAAACGATTGTATGAAGCTACTATAAGAAGCTCACAGGACTACAGATCAAACTAACATGGATCGTCATAATGGTTCAGTCACACGATCATAACGCAATGACTCTCGTCCTAGTGTTTTTCCTCATTTGAATAATGTGACGGAATTGTAATGAACGCGCATTTATATAAATTACCTATATAATTAATCTGTGTCACTTCGCACTACAGCTGTGAACTGACAGACGCTGTTGACATCAGCCTTTCATCTGCTATACAATCAATGAAAACAGGATTGTTTGCAATAAAAAGCCAATGAATTATTTACTCTTAGTCTCAATACCCTGCGATATCGTGGCATTCAATTGTACAAATGGCTTTTGTCGGAAGATCTTCTTTCTTACAGTATTTTCCAAATATGAAGTCAGAATTGTTTTCTGCATTATCATGAAATTAGATGACGTTGGCTGGTTTGATGTCATCCATTTGCATTATCACATGTAACAGTTCAAAGTGTTCTCATATAAAACGAAAGGTGATCTTGTGTCTCCGGAGACACAAAATGAAACTATCCTAGTTATAATTTATGTTATTATTATTATTATCATCATCAACATTATTTTTATTAATGGCTCTTTTAGGTACATCATCGATAAACATGCAGTTGTTCTGCATTGAGGGAATTCAGGAAGATGGTTCCATGGCGTTTGGCTGTACGAAGCAACTATCTCACGGTATTAACCTGAACATACGTCATATAGTAAGACAGGGGTGGATATGGTGGTTGGACTTATAGAGACTTAAGATGTGTACACGCTAATCTATTACAGCTATGAATGTACACATTAATGTAGATAGCTGTTCAAATTCCATTGACGTCACTTGGACATGGCTATGGGTGAGTAATTAAGATACACATATGAAGCTAAGGTACATAGTTTGCTTATCAGGGCCACATTGCTACTTGTCACTGGAGGACAAGCTCAGTCAGGTTATACAGCTGTCATATCCTAGCGTCTTATCCTCGGCCGATCGTCTGTCCACACACGGGACTAACATCCTCTTTATTGTTCACGTAAGTTTATTTTGAGTCAATATAATCTCTGCAGTGAACCAAGCTTGGAAATTTATGTTTGAGGTGTTAACGCATTCCTTTCTGAAAGTTTACCCAAATAGGCGGAGTCGTAACCAGTGTTGACGATATGTTGCATGTTTCTTATCACGAGATATTTTAAATCAAAATTTGATAACAATTCACCCATACAACACCCAGGTGTCCAGCAACTCATCGCCAATCTGGTGATCTCGCGGTATCCCAGGTGTGGGTAAGGGGCGCATTCGAAGCTTCTAAATCAGCCCCATTAATCGTCTTCACGATATCATCTTGATGTCGACAGTGACATTAAAATCATTTCACTAATACAACTTGTGCGCCAAAAAAAACCAATCAATCATTCTTGGTCAGTTGTTATAAAATGCCAAACTTCAATCTAACTTAAACATTAGTGTCGATATCAATCATATGAATGATCAGCAATACTATCAATTATACTTCCACAGATGCTGTCCCCAACATTAATTCATTAGAATATCCCAAATACGAATGGTAATCTGTGTAATGTGCCTGTGGTTCAGTACACGGTAGTGCTCCATGAGTGTCATTCTCACAGAGAATAATAATCATTGAATGGATAGAGTTTTTCAATTGAACCTATTGAAGCCTATTCTAATTTTACAATGAGGTGCCAAAAATTACATGTTGTTTAAAAGAAATGAACGATCATAGCATCTGCCATCTTACTTCAGAAATACATTAAGAAAGTATCCAACAATGTGATTGTCTCCGTCGATTGTTTCTGACGTCATTATGGCTGGTGCCAGTCGTGTATAGACACAGAGTAAGCCGATTAGACCGTCGCAGTCATCCGCAATTTCTTAACAAATAACAAGACCCGGCGTCGTCGTTGTTCGCATTCTTATGCAACAATCCTTTAACATAATCCCGTCCATCCTTATCACTAAAATATAACACAAATGATAATATGTAACTGCCCTCTTGATCATCGTATAACAATCACTTGACCTGTTGTGGCGGCCCTCTCACGTCTTGTCATTTGCCATGATGGATGATTCTGACTAGCCTCCGTATGTATCCCACATCACATGGCCTTATCATCAGCACTCTCATCGTTATCTGCTTGTAGATAAACTTGCATAAAATATGATTATTCTAGCTAAATAAAACCGCTTAGTACTCACAGAATCAATACGGCCATTGTGCTGAACAACGTCTCCATTGAATTATATAAGCGTCAAATTGTCTGAACGTCGGCACGTAGAGCACTTCGGAGGTCGCACATGAAAGACAGCGATTAATAACACCCGCACACACACACACTCACACACACACACACACACACACACACACACACACACACACACACACACACACACACACACACACACACACACACACACACACACACACACACACACACACACACACACACACACACACACACACACACACATACAAGCAAACAAACACACACTCCATAACGAGTATTATTGCGGGCTTGATTAAATCTATATCTCACAAAAAATATGGAAGTAATTCCATTAACGTAGGCTGTTCGGCACCGTGCTTGCTGCAGTAGCTCGCCTGACACCTGTACGATGGGGAATGACGTGGCTAAGCTGAGTCCACAGGTAATGGCTGATCTCACAGACAGCACTAACTTCACGGCCGAGGAGATCCACGCTTTCTATCGCGAGTTTGAGAAGGGTTGTCATGATGGTAGCCTCGCCATGTCCAGGACTGAGTTCAAGGTCGGTTCACGTCCAAGACATATCCTTATTGGCGCTGTGCCACCAGTTGCTGGATTGAGTACTAATTGGTTAGATGGTAGTGTAAGATTAGTAATTTGTTTCAACCACTCGTCTGTCAATGAATTCATTTTTTGAAATCAAAATGCATTAAGCGTTTTATTTGATGAATGTATGGAATGTTATTGGTTTAGAGAAATAAGTGCGAAGTGAATAGACAGACAGATAGCTTCTGCATATCGGGTTTTTATGTTTCAGGACATGTACAGGAAGTGCTTCCCTGATGGAGACCCCTCCTTGTTCGCAGAGCACATATTCCGGCGCTTCCCGGTGGATGAGAAGGGGCGAGTGCGATTCCGCGAGGTCATCGCCATGCTGACCGTCAGTCTGAAGGGAAGCACAGAGGAGAGACTCGAGTGGGTGTTCGATCTGTATGACGTCGCCCGCACCAACGTCATCGAGCGAGACGAGCTGGATGAAATAGTTCAGGTGATTAGCGGCCACTGCTTCTCTCGTTCACGCGATGTCTGCTTTGTCGAGGGTTACTGGAACATGTGTGATAACTGCCGCGTGTGTGATTACTCTCACGTGTGTGACAACAATCACGCGTGTGATAACTGTCACGTGTGTGATTACTCTCACGTGTGTAACAACAATCACGCGGGTGATAACTGTCACGTGTGTGATTACTCTCACGTGTGTGACAACAATCACACGTGTGATAACTGTCACTAGTGTGAATACTGTCACACCTGTTATTAATATCACATATTTCACGTGAAACTACTATCACATGCGTAATCACTATCCCTTAAATAATTACTTACACACCGGTGATTTCTATTCCATGTGAGACAAAGTTACGACCTAAGATTGACTTAGCAGCGACCTAAGATTGACTTAATCTGGTCTTCCTCCAAAGAGGCACGTCATCATTGAGCCCAAATTGTTCATTTGACTTCGTTGTTCTTTCCAGGCAATGTACCAGCTTAAAGCAGGAGCTTTACCTGCCGAGGAGAAAGGTACTCCCAAACAGATCTCAGATTATGTAATGTCCCGCGCTGATATCGACAAGGACGGCAAGATCAGCAAGAAGGATTTCATCCAAGCGGCCATCGAAAGCAAGACGATCCAATCGATGTTGGTGGGCACGCTAGTCGCGTCCTCATCACCGTTCACCAAGCGCAGGAACAAAGGCGAAAGGCGCTCCCGCAGTGATAGCAATCGTAGTCGGTCAAGCAGCACAGCATCCAGCAACTGACCGGTCACATAGAGATGGACTACCGATACAGCTGTTGTGGAGACTTATTCTATGATATCCGTGAGGGCGAGCATCGTTATGCCCGCATTCTAATCGCCGTGACCATCTCTGTATATAAGGCCGCCAATGGCAATATAACATATGAATACTGTACTTAATACACAAGAACGGCTGAATACTTATTTCGTTCAATTAATTGGATTCTTCGACATTTCTAAGCATTGTGGCTTAATAGATATTTTGCTGTAGGCGAACTGTAATGACAAACTCTATAGTTCTCTCTTCGAATTCTCTACAGCGTGTTTCCATTGGAAACAACACCCAACAAATCTACTGAAGCATGACGTTGCCCCCTTGTGTAATAGTTTGGTGTTTAAAGATGATTTATAGAAGGAGTGAAGTAATTGTTGGTGTTGAATCTGTTATCTAGAATATAATAAGTGTTGAGAAGTTGAAATTTCTTATGGTGCTTTCAACAGACCAGAGCGGAGACCTCGTGAGAAGCACCCAGATGCCAATGCTTTAATATGAACATGACATCAAGTTGTTTTGTCTAGATCGTTTTCAATAAAGTTCGCTATACTGAGCGAATCAATCAATTCACTCTCGGTTGATCTTGCTCTTAGTATGTTGTTCATTAGGTTAATCAGCCATTTAACTCCCCAGCGGGTCAACCATTAACCTTGCTGAGTAAGGCCAGCCACTGTATCCCATCTATAGGAAGTTGGATGAGCAACAGAAGAAAGGATGCAACTCGTCTTACCACGCGCTAAGTTTAGCTTCTACGCCGATATCAACCATCAGACCTGCCGTGAGCGCGGTCTGTAGTCGGCTGCACCTCCAACCCCGTACAAATACACACATACATGTACCCCACCGCATGACTTCCTACTGCAGCAAGCTCCAGGAAACTTCCTGGAGGGTAGCCACACCACTCTGCTCACGGGCTATACAGCGTTGTTCAGCTTGCACACTGTGTGCCTGATTCACCAAACTTCATGTGTGTCGGGCGTATCACATGCGTACGGGCTGCTTTCTTCTAGGAAGTTTTATTTCGGGTGGATTTTAATGAAATAGGAAGAATAGAGTTTGGTTTCGTGTGATTTAACTGCTTAACTGGCGGAATATTGTGATATATAGCAGGGAAGCTCATCAGCCGCTGTCATGGTGATACGGGTGTATATCTCCCGGTGTCCCGGGAATATGGAGGTCAGTAACAATTGCTGAGCATGCGCACAACAGTTAGAGATTGTTATTGTCCGTTAATTTCGTAGGAAGCATGAACCAACGCCATACGAACCATATTCCGGGTGTCATGAATGCTTGAATGGGTGATAACCATCAAGGTCATCGTCATGGTAACTGCTATGACTCGGCTTCAGCATGTTCCGGTGTTGTTGCCTTCATCCAAGCTTATACTCAGACATATGTGCCGATAAGCCGCCATGATGATTTTGTCCAGCACAGTATTCACCAACTTGCTAAAACGCATGCATACATCTCTTTCCATGGTAGTGTTCTTGGATATAATATGGATTGCGCATCATTATATTATCGTTAACTGCAATGTTTGCTTACATCCCTGTGAACCACACTCTTTTTTGTGCATTCCACATTCACCTGTTATCAGTGATCTTTAACCCATATGCCTCACATGTTAACATGTATTCAACACTCATTGGTCCGTATTGGCTCGCTGACCAGTATTCATCTCCCGTTTACTTGTATTCCACAATCAATAACCTGCAATACACACTCGCTCAGCCGAAATCCACTCTTATTTACATGTCATACATACATACACACATACTTACATACATACATACATACATACATACATACATACATACATACATACATACATACATACATACATACATACATACATACATACATACATACATACATACTACATACATACATACATACATACATACATACATACATACATACATACATACATACATACATACATACATACATACATACATACATACATACATACATACATACATACATACATACATACATACATACATACATACATACATACATACATACATACATACATGTATGTATGTATGTAGTATGTATGTATGTATGTATGTATGTATGTATGTATATGTATGTATGTATGTATGTATGTATGTATGTATGTATGTATGTATGTATGTATGTATGTATGTATGTTAGTATGTACGCAGGCATGCATGCGTGCATGCTTGTACGGTTGTTTTGTATTGATTAAAACATGATTCGTTAGCTTTTTCCAAGCTGTGGGTTTCGCAACATTCGGTTATAATATTAGCTACCTGTATTTGTCTCACGTATAGTGTTGAGTCAAGTCAAACAACTTCCGAAACATCATTATATGCATAACTGAATGGTATAATGTTTTTGTTATTGGCAAAAAATCTAATGAAACAATTACTATAGTCCATTTCATAGATTGCATGGGAGTAATGCGGTTCTATCATTCCAACATGGTTTCTCCTCGCTCCACGCGATGAAGCGCCATATTGTCATTTTGGCCACTGTTTTCATCTTGGCCTCTATAATCGGTGGTTGCTTTTGTCAGGCAGCTTTCCACATGACGTCACAATCGCGGTGGAACATGTGGTCATACCTGTTTGCCAAGTTGTAACTTATTGTAGTATCACGCTGTGGGTATTCATCAAGAGTACCTGGAATTCCACACCATCAACAAAGAGCATAGTTGCCATTTGCTAAAGCATGATTGCCATATTCCTCACTACTTATGACCGTAATCCATCTAAACACAGAAAACCCGGACACGGATGACTGTATTTGTCTGCGAAACGTGTATGGAGACCCCGAGCAATAAAGCATAGGTTTGGTTTGGATACTGTGGTGTGGAGGTAGAAGATTCTGCTTAGTGCAGGGCCGGCCTGTTGCCAATATGTCAGATCATGGGCTCATGCTGGCAACCACGTTCATCAAAACGGCTTTATTATGCACATAGCTTCCATTTGAAGCTTTTCTTTCTATGTACGAACCAATAAAGTCTCCTTGAATTATATCTCTAAATAGCCGAGCTTCCTGGTAGTATTCCATACTGTAATGACATGCGCTGTTATGGACAGATGAAGAAGCAGCAGGACCACGTGTTATGGACCTTGGAGGCGAAGAGCATCGAACACGAACCCGTTGATATAGCCGATCCGAATCAAGTCAAAGCTAAAGACCGAATGAAAAGCCAATTAGAAGACCAACAATCCAGCCCGCCACAGATCTTCAACGACGATGAGTATATTGGCGTAAGTACCTGAAAATGTTTGGCCTAGTAGCGATTGTTAAACATCATGTTCGCTCCTGCGACCCGTATGTTGTCCGCTACTGTGTTGTTGTCTAACTTCTTAAGGGAAGTGTGCGTCACATGGTTATGTCCAGTGCGCTTCTGAAGTCAAGCCTTTTTAGTAATTTGTTTGTATAATTAATTTTAAATGTATGCATTATCTGTTTATAGACGTGTAGTTAGCATTAGACGACATGTCTTATCAGTTAATTTTGGTATGGTTAGTTTTATAATGTGTACTTTACCGATTTATCCTTGGTCTAATTAGTCCCATAATGAGCTTTAGAAGTCATGCATTAGAAGTTATGCTTTAATGGTTAATTTATGTCTAGTCAGCTTTAGAAATCATGCCTTAACGGTTTATTTTGGTGTAGTCAGCTTTAGAAGTCATGCCTTAACGGTTTATTTGTGTCTAGTCAGCTTTAGAAGTCATGCCTTAACGGTTTATTTGTGTCTAGTCAGCTTTAGAAGTCATGCCTTAACGGTTTATTTGTGTCTAGTCAGCTTTAGAAGTCATGCTTTAAGTCAGCTTTAGAAGTCATGCTTTAACGGTTTATTTGTGTCTAGTCAGCTTTAGAAGTCATGCCTTAAAAGTAAAACCATTCCTAATAGAAGAAATAAAGCTTGTTGCAACAATACCGTTGTAAGCGACTATGGAAGCACGGATGGTTAATTGCACATTGTGTTCCAGGATTACGAGGCATTTTTCGACGCTCTGGAACAAGAGGAGTTGTTTGAATATTTAGGCATAGACATTCCCGAAGATGAGGTAGAATTCGCCCGGAAACACCAGCTGGTAGAGGAGGTAGGTGCTGCCCTAGGTGTGGGGAACGTCTGGTGTGGTGTGTTGGTGTGGGTAAGATCGTGAAATGTGGTGTGTATTGCTGAGGTCGTGTGGTGTGGTTGAGATTGAGTGATGGGGTGTGGTGTGTCGGTGATAATCGCAGGTCACCAGACGGTTCAATTGCGCAATGGTTATTGTCAATGTGCGCACAGATAGTAAGGAGGGACCAGGGATGAGGGGCGTTTGATGACTCGAGTGCCTGGGGTATAACGCACCAACAATATCAATTTAGGCATCATAATGTTTATTCCTTATGGTGTATGCGATGATAGCAAAGACCCTACAGCTACACTGAGAGGGCAAACTCCCGGCAAAATATGAAAACACGCCACCTGTGCGCAGCGCGCTATTTGTCATAACGTCTATCTTAAAACCGAATGAAAAATGCGGTTGCGGTCTCCTTGGTTATTTCGAATTCTCCATTTCTTCGACATTAACAACATTCCTGTGTGCTTTTGGTGATATAATGGTAGCGCCACCTAACGGTGGGCTTGCTTGAAAAGCTCACCACATAGTCATTTAGAGTGAGCTCTCTTAGCAAATTTCATTAAATGACTCACGACTTTCAAGTAAAGATGAAGCTTTAAATGAGGCACCATGCACGACCGAAGAATATTTGAATCACAACATGGTCCCGATTTTCTCTTCATATTCATTCTATATTTCATTTAGGCAGAGGAGTAAGTAGATGTTTTATTAACGTCCGGACAGTTTCAATGATCAAACGAGTACATTATTAACATCTAAGCGAGATTGGCGCTAAAGCACGCATGGTATATATCCGCAAGTATGGTAGCTAGGGGTCGACGTGATTTGATATATTTCTTAATCAAAATAACATGTTGAAGTGAGATACGTTAGCCGCGAGTATTTCATGTGTCTACAATCATGTGTTTACCTTGCAGCAACCTACGTATATTCCCCTGTGTGTGACCTCAGGTTATTACAGCAGCCGTCTCGTCTGAGGTCAAATCCGCTAAACCAAAGAAGAAAAAGGTAAATCAATCACTTGTCATTGATCCCCTCGATAATCAGCCTCGTGCATCGTCATTAACTTAGCCACCTACACAGTTGATGTCGTGGTGGTTGGCATCAACAGATGTCTGGTGTGGTTTACGAACATTCAATCAAGCGCAGGTGAGGTGATCGGGCTGCTGAGGTCCCCGAATAGGAGGTACATCCCTGCGGGTAGGCTTCATGCTGGAGTTGGTCTGGTACTTGAGGCGATCGAGTTCCGCACGTCATCGGCTCTATTTTCAGTACTTCTATTGGAGAGTGGGCGGGGATAGTGTTTGTGGGAATCTAACGCTGCTGATGCCGCGTTGTGCTATCCGGCATCGGGGCCTCACAGAACCAGCAACAGGTTGCTTGGAAGTCCCCGGATGCTGCAGCACTTTGGACTTCAATATCTTCTTCCACTTGACGTCATTTAAGTACTTCCCTGCCATTTGCTTCCTCGGACGCAGACTCTACTAACTTGATAATTCAGCCGAAGTAGGGATTCATTTCGAGCTTTTACCTGCCAGGAAAAGATAAATCAAAGTTGCAACTTTTCGTTCGGATATATCAACATCGAGTGCCAGTATATGTGAACCAGCGTCTACGATTTAGCTTGGATCACTTTGTCCAGTTGGTCTCGTCCACGTGCCTGGTCTTGTTGCTACGGTCGTTCAGTCAAGGGATTCCATCAAAGTCCAAGCTCAACTAATTCGTGTTATTTTAATGTTTTGTCATCAATGATGCATATATTGGGGTTCCTTTAGGAAATTGTACTTTGATGAAGGGAATATCTTTGTGACGTTACGTTGGGATCTCGATGCATATACTGTATATCTAAAGCGATCCATTTTTATTCACGATGGTAAGTGAACAAGGGCACATGAATTGGTGTGAATTGGAATAATTTAATTCTGATCATCATTTATAACATGTCGAATGGATTCCGTGGAGCTGTACACTGTGGTTGCGTTGTGTGTTTGGTGTGCAGAAGAAGAAGGCTGGCGATGGTGACGCAGTCGACGGGGATGTGGCTGAAGAGGCAGAGGTCAGTTCGTCAGCCGCTCGCTTCCCAATGTCAGGTTCCCTAGCGCTCAGCGGCAAGAGCTACACAAATCATCCATTGAAATATATGGAAATCTCGGCGCCCGCGAAACCTGACATCTGGAACCGAGCGCATGGAACTTGCGTTCCCTCACGGTCATTTCGTTAATTGCGTAACCACCATACAGCATTCCGGTCAAACAGAGCCATGCGATTTACACTAGTATAAATTGTTTTCTCGTATTCGTCATAGGTAGAGGTTAAGACAAAGAAAACCAAGAAAGAGAAACCACCTAAAGAGAAGAAAGAAAAGGTGAAAAATCATTTTCTCCCGACAAATGTTAAATCGATAAGATCGCGTTATCTAGATCAAGACTGGTTCGCTATTTCGTTTCACAGAAAGAGGGCGAGGAATCTGAAGAGGAATCCTCGGAAGAAGAATCCGAAGAAGAGTCCTCTTCAGAAGAGTCATCCTCTGGGTCGGAATCCGAAGACGAGTCATCTGAAGGTGAAGAGGAGGAGACGAAAAAGAAAGCCAAAGTCAAGGTATTCACAACATGACGTGGCATTATCAGAGCTTGTGAATAAACCTGGTCCAGCAACGTACTCAATTCACTTTGAAACTATGTAAAACGTTAAATAGCGTAAATCTTCTTGACCGGTACAGCTTATTTTCTGACCTGGATGCTTGATGATCCCTGGGCGTGGTTCATGTTTCTGATACAGAAGGTCAAGGCCACGTCGTCTGCAAGCGAAGCCTCGTCATCCGAAGAGGAATCCTCGTCAGACGACGACGACGAAGCCACCGAGAAGAAACCGAAACCTACAAAGAAGAAAGAAAAGGTAATTATAATTGGATCCGATGTTTGTGATATATATGATTAGTCATGTATAAATGTTGATGCAAAAATAGAGTTGGACTAGAACTGATATGATGGCATGTGAGGCAGAGCGTTCTAATGACACTGCTAGACCAGTAGTGGATGTACTCCTTAGGGCCATGTAAACCAAACACCAGTCGTCATATTGTGGTACCTGTTCATTGTGACGTCATCTGTGACTCTGTAAGCAGTATCCCTCTGTGTTAGTCCCTGACGTTCAGCATGTGTTAGCTTTTGTCTCCCGTCTAGTGTCTGTTGTGCTGTACGCTTGCTGTATCTTCCAGTGATGCGTCAATCAGTAGTCGGGCCTTGTGTTGCTTCATATAATGAAGATGTCCATCATATGTCCATCCAAATCACACTATGGTTCCCCCTATCACAAACCGCGGTATAGGCAGAACACGAAATACCCGCTTTATCGCCCACTCGATCACCTCGATGCGCGTGTGATAGTCTGTAACGCTATGTCTCGGTTTCGATAAGAAGAAGAAGGAAGTTGACGCGTCGGAAGAATCGACCTTGGACAAGAAAGAGAGCTCTGCCAAAGAAACGGTGTCTGAAGCCGACAAAAAAGACGACGTAGGAGAAAAAACTAAAGTTCTTACAAAGAAAATATCTAAGGTAGGCTAATACTAGAGATACTAACTAATTCATGCGAAACACGCGTTTGAAACACGAGTTTGATTGAAAGCAAACAATACTGATATCGCGAGTGGTTGACGAGGTGCTGGTGTGGTTGTCAGGTAGTATGCATTGGGACTGCTTTGCAACAATAACCAGTGCATTGCTAAGGGGGCCTGGTGTTCACAAGTACACATCATGTCTCTAGTATAATTTGAGAGTATCAGAATGAGTCCTGTCGATTTGTCCCTTCCAGTTTAAGGGGGGTGTGCATACAAAGAGCTCCTAGAGCATCAGTCACGCCGCCTGTTGGTGAAAACCAACTCTAGAAATATCGGCGCAAATTTTGTGATAATCCTAATCTCTGGAAGCGACCAAACAGCCTCGGTGAATAGCCCAACTCCCTTGAGAAGTCTGTGTGCATAACGTTATGTTTTGCAGCATAAGAGGTGTCTTCATTGCTTACATGCAGTAGTAATGTGCAGTAACTACACACAGCAGTACCATCTCGCACGTCATACTGTATACACTATCTAAATATCTCGTGTCTTGTGTGTACCTGTGCAACGGAGGGCCCCCCGATCGCAATCACCCTGGGTGTGGTTCGTTTGCTAAAGCAGAGTTTGTCGCTTTGCTACTTAATTTGCTCATTTGCTTATCTTTTGCAAACAAACACGGAAGCTGTTTCTACTTAGTTCAATAAGTGTAGCGTTTGCTAGTGTTCTGGGATGAGTATATATTTCCATCTGACATAACCTTCAACACGGCCTGCTTTTGACACTACCTGTATTGGGCTTTGCCTGGTGGCACAGAGGTCGACGACTCCCTCTGATAGTGAGGAGGGGGAGGACCAGGCAAGGAAACTCACACATCCAGAGATTATTTTGCCACTTTCATCATCGTATGAAACTGACGAGGTATATTAACGTTGCTGCCGAGACTGCTGTTTCCCCGAACCTGTCCGATTCACCTCCACACTTCCGTTGTGTTGGCTTCCATACCGATGTGTTTATGTGTGTGTTGTGTGCGGTGAACTAACTGGTGGCACCTCGTGTTGGGTTCTGATACGGGAATGATGGAATCATTACATCACACAAAGCATATAGACCCTTGTTCATTGACACGAAGCTACAGTGCTGCATATATGTGAATAAACACACATGTTAAGTATCAATAAAATCTATAGTGATGTTCACACCTATAAAGACCCAACGTTCGTGCATGGCGTGTGTTATTGGTCTGCGTGACGATTACACTGACATCAAGGTCCTGTGGCAATAACAGCTAGTTTACAAACCGCATGGCATGATAATGTCCTGAACAGATCAATTATATACAGAGTAAATGTTCAAGATTTGACTGGTTGATATTTTGCAGAAAAAATTGAGGTGGTATGGTAATACAATCTGTGTGTGAACACCAGACGTCATCAGAGCTGTCCTCAGAGGAAGAGGAGATAAAAGCTGACACCAAAGCAAACAAGAAAGAACCAGAGAAACCTAAAGAGCAAGAGGTGTCGTAAATTTTAATTTAGCACAACATATACACGCACTCACAATCCTATATATATAAATATATACGGATATTTATATATATATATATATATATATATATATATATATATATATATATATATATATATATATATATAAATATATATATGTATATATGTTTATAAATATAAATATATATATATGTATATACATGTATATATAGGCATATATATGTACATATATATATATGTATATATACATCCATGTAAACATATATAAATACAATTATATATAAAAATACATATATATGTAAATATGTATTATTATATAGATATATATATATATATAATAAAAATATATACATATATTTAAATATATATCCATACACATATCTATACATAAGCATGCATCAAATATGATATATATAAATACATATATTTATATTATATACATATATATAAATATATATATATATAAAACAAATATGAAATATCTATGTATAGATATATATGCATACATATATATAAATAAATATACACACATATATATATATTAATATATATATACATATAAACCTATATATACATATATATATATACATATATATATATATATATATATATATATATATATATATATATATATATATATATATATATGACTTGTAATTAAACACACAACACACACACAACCATTAAATATACAAATATATTATATATGTATATATAAATTTATGTATATATACATATATCGATACATATATGTATATATATATCGATATATATATATATGTACATATGTGTAATTATACAGATATTTATATAAATAAATATATATATATATCTAAATATATATATATATATACATATCTATGTGTGGTGTATCTCAAACCACACATTTATAGTATTTACATAGCTGCATTTATATATGGGTTCCTTTGCACTACTGCTATTAATAAATTCATTCCAATCACAGGACAGAAATTTATATAAAAGAAAGAAGATGCCAAAGTATATATATAAACAAATATATATATATTCATACATATATATATAAGTATATCTTATCAAACCAAGATTTAGTATATTCTAGCTGGGTAATATCCCTGGGTTCCTTTCACTACTGCTCAAGCATTGTTTATATTCCAATCACAGGACGTAAAAGAGATAAATAAGATGCCAAAGTTGCGGAGAAGGAAACAAAAGGTAGGCTATATAAGTTATATATATATATATATATCTATATATATATAGATTTATATATGTATGCATATATATATATAGATATATATATATATATAAATATACCATATTCGATATATCAATGATATATGAATAGGGGAGGTCGAATCCGAGAAAGAAACAAAGGTGGGCGGAACTGTCTACCATGTTTGTGGCGTGCATAAATATATAAATATATGTATATATTTATATATATATCTATATATATATATATATATATATATATATATATATATATATATGTATACATGCATATATATATATACATATATACATATTCGATACCCCAGGATGTGAAAGGGGAGGTCGAAGCCGAGAAAGAAACAAAGGTATATATATATATATATATATATATATATATATATTGATATATCAATATATCATGTATATATATATAATATATATATATATATATATATATATATATATATATATATATATATATATATATCTATACATGTGAGTAAACACCCATATATCATATATATATATATATATATATATATATATATATAATATATATATATATATATTAGTAAAAACATATAATATTATAATATATATATATATATCCTATATATACGTATACATATATATAGATATCTATATTTAAAATATATCTATATACTCATATATGTATATAGATATATATATATATATATATATAGATGTATATATATATATATATCTATATATATATATATATATATATATATATATATATATATATCTATATATATATATATATATATATATATATATTTAACTGGTTATTTCATTCGAAACCTCAGGATGTGAAAGAGGAGCAAGGAGAGGTCAAAATTGAGGCTGAGAAAGAAACAAAGGTGGGGGAACTGCTTACCGTGTTTGCGGCCTGCGTATATATATATATATATATATATATATATTATATATATATATATATATATATATATATAATATATATATATATATTCATATATATATATATATATATATATATATATAACATGTCTATATATATATTCATATTAATTCATAACCATAGGATATCAAAGAGAAGGAAGGAAAGGGCAAAATTGAGGCTGTGAAAGAAGCAAAGGTCGGCAGTACTGCTTACCGTCTTTGCAGCGTATATATATATATATATATATATATATATATATATATATATATATATATATATATATATATATATATATATATATATATATATATATATATATATAAATATGTATATAAAAATATATATATGTATATATATATGTATATTGATATCAAAATATATCAGTGTATGTATAAATATATATATATATGCATATAAATATATTTATCTTTCTATATATGTTTATATGTGTATATATGTATGTTTCTTTATGTATATGTATATACATAAATTTATTTTTAGACACATATATATATATATAATCATACAAAGATATACATACTCATAAATATACATATTTATGTAGATATGTACATATGTATGTATGTATGTATAGCAATATTTAGGTATATTGATATATATATATATTTTTACATATTGTTATATATATATATATATATATATATATATATATCTATATATATATATATATATATATATATATATATATATATATATATATATATATATATATATATATATATATATACAATTCGTTATATTATTGGAAACCTCAGGATCTGAAAGAGGAGAAAGGAGAGGTCAAAGTTGAGGATAAGAAAGAAACAAAGGTGGGCGGAACTACTGACCGTGTTTGCAGTGTGATTTGGTTGTCTAACTTTTAGTAACTCATTGAAGTGTAGTTGTCTGCGGTGGGAACATTCTTGAGAGGGTTGAGTGCGTTTTTGCGCTGCATGATTATTGCCATCAAGCCAAATGCTTTTGGTAAAATCCCCTCATAAGTGAGAATTTGTTGCCATATGTCAGAGCTACTGCGAACTGTAGAGCTGTAAGTTCTGGTTACGCCGGCTATGTATTTCGAAAAGACAACTGCCGTAAGCATGGCTAGCAAATGGCTATATCCAGCTAGTTTGCTTGTGGTCATATTAGTTTTACGTTGGTATTATTTGAAACGTGCATGGAATATTGTTTTGACGAAAGATACATGTAATGTTTGTGCTTTGTGAATGGAAAAGTGACAGGGTCGTCCCCATTTTTCATATTGAAAACACACATAGGTGTCACGACAGTGTGTTGAATATCTGTAAAGGTTGCCGCTGTGAAAGCGGTGCCGAAGAAAGAGTCATCTTCAGAAGAAAGTAGTTCTGAAGAATCATCGGATGAATCGTCAGAAGAATCGTCAGAAGAATCATCCGAGGAGTCATCTGAAGAGTCATCTTCTGAAGAAGAGGAAAAGAAGGAGCCAGCCAAACCTGCTCCAGCAGCAGCAGCAGCAGCAGCAGCATCGAAAACAGCAGCAGCAGCAGCAGCAGCAGCGAAAACAGCAGCAGCAGCCGTTAAAGTATGACTGCCCTCTTTGTACCCATTTTGTTCTCCAAAATCACCATGGTTTATATAGAGGCATCGCAGTGTTTAACAAGACTAACATGCTCTCTAGGGCTTTACATTGACTTCGTTTGTTGCACGATTTGTTTCGTTTTATATCACCAGTACAATGCGAAATTTATAATTTCCGTTTTTCTCTGTTGAAATTGTTGAAATATTTTACGACTTAGTAACCTACTTATTCATGCTGCAGCCTATTTCAATGCAGTGAATCGATTGCATTGCATTGCAAATGACTTTTTGGAAAACTGTTTTTGTAGTGAGTTGCTTTCTCATAACTAAGAGCGTGCTGTGTTTCTTTGCCATCAGCTTGGCTGAACACAGTGACAACAAATTCCCATATTGTACCATTCACATTGTCTCTATAAATACAACAGGTGGAAAAGAAAATAGAATCATCGTCAGAAGAATCATCGTCAGAAGAATCATCGTCAGAAGAATCGTCGTCAGAGGAAGAATCATCGTCTGAGGAAGAGAGCTCATCTGAGGTGGAATCGGGGTTCAGTTTAATGTTAGCCGCATGTGTTGGACCGGGAATCGTTTTTACCACTTGTTTTCATATCTGTGCAGATTTCGTCAACTTAAAATGCACCAAAGACGGTTTTCAGAGCATACATGGTTTCTGAGATTCAATAATCACTTTAACACTTTGATCATCGTGCCTTCTTTAGATGCAGAATTTCAGTAGAAGATTTTGTTAGTGATAACCTATTTGTCTATATTATTTTATTAAATGTTAACGGGAACTTTTTCCAGGAGGAAGAGGTTCCCGTTAAAGCTGCTGCAACGCCAGCAAAAAAGACTGAGCCGGTGAAAAAGGATGAGAAAGTGGAAGAAAAGACATTGGAAAAGAAAGAAGAAAAGAAGGAAGAAAAGAAAGAGGAAAAGAAAGAGGAAAAGAAGGAGGAAAAGAAAGAAGAAAAGAAAGAAGAGGCAAAGAAAGAAGAGGCAAAGAAAGAAGATGCAAAGAAAGAAGAAGCAAAGAAAGAAGAGGCAAAAAAAGCAGAATCGTCCTCAGAAGAGGAATCTTCCTCAGAAGAGGAGTCTTCCTCAGAAGAGGAATCTTCCTCTGAAGACGAAGAGGTAGGATATATTCAAACCATTACAATCCCTCATGTCGTATTTAGTGAAATGTACTGGATCAGGTTATCGTCGTCGACGACGCCCGTTTGTCGGATCCTCGACTCAGGCCGACGTGAGAGGGCTCAATATATTCGTTATAATTTAACCTTCACATGGTGTTTCTGTGTTCGCTACGAAGGACACCAAAGCTGCCCCGGCTGCCAAAGCTGCCCCAGCTGCCAAAGAACCCCCGGCTGCCAAAGCTGCCCCGGCTGCCAAAGATGCCCCGGCTGCCAAAGCTGCCCCGGCTGCCAAAACAACCAAGGAGGAATCGTCGGAGTCGGAGTCGTCGTCCGAGGAAGAGTCGTCGTCCGAGGAGGAGAGCTCAGAAGAGGAGGAAGCTAAACCAGCCGCCAAACCGGCCGTGAAGAAGGAAACGAAAAAGGTGAGCAATAACTGCGGGTGGGGGGGGGGGGGGCATAGAGTGCATTCATAAATGGGCGGCTCTTGTACATATTGAACGACTCGTCGACGTGAAATCAGGAGTATGACACGACCTTCCTGCTTTTGTGGATTTGGTGGCTACCATATTCTGGCATAAAGCGGTATGTCATTCTCTGATGTCAGCAGGGAGAGTTGTCTGTGCGCACACACTGTTGAATTCATAACGTATTGATTCTGCAGGAATCGTCATCTGAGGAGGAATCATCATCGGAAGAATCATCTTCGGAAGAATCGTCAGATGAGGTCAGAATCGCCACCATATCTGCAGTGCATGTATGAATATTGTATCATATTGAACTAAGTGGTCGATCTAGTGACACCATCGGATGAAACATCGAGAAACAACATACGCTTGGGAATTCCTCGAATTACCTAGGTTTCTTGTGTCATCTAAAGTCATTTTATTTCCCAGCCATTGAACCAGCAATTGTTAGACGTATGGTTGAATTGCTGTTTTCCTTGGAAGCGATGTCATGTCACCTTGTCATGACAATATTTAAAAAATAAGGGATCGTGGAGGAAAATATGATTATCATTCTTGAATGAAGTGAGGGACCAAACCAGTTGTATATGTTCAGTAGATGCTGTTGCTGTTTTGTATACCATGAATGTGCTTGAGAACATATTACAGAGCATTTTTGTTCCCCTGGTATACAATATATCTTGTCTGTAAAGATTAGATCTTCCTTCTAAATGATGGAAAATCTTATCCCGACGAATTGAGACAATTGGTATCACCATGCGTAGAAGTTTTGATTAGATTATCACTGAATGAAATTAATTCGGTCAAAAACGAAAATTCTGAGGATAAATGGTTTACGATCGATATGTCTGATGCCAGTAACGGTTATTTTGCACCAAAGAGGTACCTTACAAAAATATTGACAGTCGTCCATGCCTTAAATGCTTTCTATATAAAAGTGCCTGTTTAGCCGAATGTCTGTTTGGTAGCTCCGTGTAACATTGGTCATACCGCGCATGCGTCGTCGGGCAGAAACCCCGCAGGGTTCAGTTAACTTTTGCCAAGTGGATTGGCGGGACCAATTAAAGATACTGTTCTCTACGGCCACGCATGTTGAAAGCAAGTTAAAACTCCACTATATATAATCATATTGACACCGCATTCGTGGTCCATGCCATGTGTGATAGGAAGACAAGAAAGCCACACCGAAGAAAGAGGTGAAAAAGGAAGAATCATCCAGTGAAGAGGTATCTACTAAGGCAGCGTTCATGTCAATGACTAAACTTGACGATTGCGGTTCTAAATATGCATTAATCGGAATTTGTGTTGTGTTGATCAAAGAAACAAGTATCTTGAAACAGCTGTATGTGTCTAAGGTTTCTGTATACACCTAATGATGTTACCACATGTGTGACAGGAATCATCCGAGGAAGAGTCATCCGAGGAAGAGACGTCATCCGAAGAAGAATCATCATCCGAGGAAGACTCGGTAAATTTTAGACCTCGTTCCGCTGGCGGATATTTATTCATTTGTTCGTGAGGTAAGCTAGAAGAATAAATCATTCAATCGAGCTTACACGACCGGGAAGCGCTAATGTTTTGTTTTCATTGCCTTACAGGATTGATGCTGCTGTTGGGTTCATCGAGGCTCGGCAGGGCGGGTAATCGGGTGGGTCACAGTATCCTGACAATGACTAAGTCTTATTGTAGAAGTCATCATCGTCATCGCCATTGTCTTCATCACTAACATCATCTTTAACCTCAAAGTAACAATCATTACAACCACCATCACCTGTAACATCCTCATCAACAGACGTGTCACTGTCAACATATTCATTTATAAGCGGTGTATGTGTTTGCAGTTGTGACCCCGGTTTGACCCCGACCAGCCAAGTCCCTGTCTGTCCCAGTTGGTTCCACAGTATCCAAGTCCTCTGCGTGTGTGGTGCCGGTCATATGTCCATGCTGTACAGCATCGTGTTCAAGTGCCTTTATTCTACCCTCGATCGGTGTTCTGTAAACGCTGACAAGCGCCATGCTATTCCTGCCACGACTTCCTCTGTTGACGTCATGCGCTGTGATACATCATTGGGTGGCGCCACCTACATATGCGTCACGTGACAGAGCAGAAGTCGGACTGGATTTATTTCGCGCGTAAAGCACCGGTCCTTGAATCTCTACCGCACCCTCCGTGTGTACAATCGCTTGTTCCTGATAGATAAGGTGGACTTTTTGATGTTGACGTCATACAAACCCCACCTTTTATTTAAGTTGCATTCGAAATATTATCCACCTTTGAACCCCTTGCTCAATTATGGTTGCCCTTACATGATTAGAGTATGGCTTCAGTGTGTAAATAAAGGAAACACAAAACGGTATACAAATTTAAGAAAATAATATATTGATGACGTGATCATATAAATAAAAGTTGAAGTGTGTTATCCCAGTTTGTTGACGTCAGACGGGCTCCCCTGGAGTCAGATGGGCTCCCCTTGAGTTTTTCCTTGTGTGTTTCCTTCACAGCGCTTTACCAGAACCATCCAGATTTGTAATCAATTCAAGCAAACGATTAACAAGTGTTTCCTTTTGCCATTCAATTCGTACTTTTTGCTCGGTTGGCAGGAACACCTTTTACTTTCTTGGTGCAAAATGAATATTATCACAGATCACACGAGCCGATCAGACAAGTCGATCTGTTATAATAACCATGGGAGGTAACAGTATACACATCACATCAATAAACGTCTTGTGTATATGACATTTAACCATCGTATTTGATGAATGCAGGATTATATCTGGGATGGTAAGGGGCGGGGCGTCAATGTAAGAGGGTGTGGTCAGGGGGCACAAGAGGGGTTATGATTGACAGGAATCAGTGGTGTTCTGAGTCTGGAGATTCATGGAGAGAGCGATGCCTCCGTTACTATCGCCTGCGTCACCTTGGGCTGCTGCAGCTGCGGCTTCGGCAGCAGCAGCTTCCTGCACACAGAAGTGTACTACAAGTGGTTATAAATGAACATGACACACTGTCCATCTGCACTCGATCTACCATTGATTAGAGGAATTCATGAATGATATCATGGTGCATATCGTATACAACTGAATGTCCATGAAAAAGCTGAACAAGAAATGAAGAGTCGGGAACGATAGCTCACAACCCGGATCTAATTTTCAATCAATGCGTGTTTATCAACAGATCCTTGCTAGGACGGACAGACTCTCATCTGGACCACAGTACACCAACTGTCACAACACGACAGCAAATGGTGGACAAGCGCTCACCTCTTCCTGTCGCTTCTGTTCTTGTTCCTCAGAAACGGCTTTGGCTTCATCCAGCTCTTCCTCGTCAACTTCATCCTTATCCAGCCTCAGTAGCTTTGTCTTGGTTCCCATAGAAACCAGCACCTCTATACGGTACTCATCCGCCTCTGATAGAGGGTTTTCTGCAATACACACAATGGCTCAGTATACCTCTACAATAAACAACGGTATGGCCTGTGACGTTGGTGAATGCGCTGATACAGCATTCATACAATCTATAAATAGTACATCTGATTATATATGACTTATATAAGATAACATTGGCCGTAATGGTCACCTTGTAAAACTAGCGCTTTGAGCTTAGGCAGAGACTTGATCTTGGTGAGCTCGGTGGATTCCTCTAGACTGTTCCCTCTGAAGCAGGACAGCGGTAACAATCATGATAGCAACCCGCCCATGTTCATGACATCCGATTTTATTCATGACACCCGCCCTTATTCATGACACCCGCCTATATTCATGACACCCACCTATATTCATGACGCCCGCCGATATTCATGACACCCGCCTATATTCATGACCCCGCCCTTATTCACGACACTCGTCCATGCTGATGACACCCGCCCATGTTCATGACACCCGCCCATGCTCGTGACACCCGCCATATTCATGCCACCTGCCTATATTCATGAGACCCGCCCATATTCATGACATCCGCCCATGATCGTGACACCCGTCATATTTATGACACCTGCCCATGCTCAAGACACCTGCTTATATTAATGAAACCCGCTCATATTCATAACAGTGGCCCAAATTCATGACATCCGCCCCTGTCCAGGCGCTCTCACCTGAGATTGAGGTAGGAGAGGTTACTTAGGCGGGCGTCGGCGAACCCGTCCAGAGATTCCAATTGGTTATCCCTCAGGTGGAGTATTCGCAGCTTCTGCAGCCCTTCAAGTGGCCCTACCGTCTTGATGAGGTTGGCTGCCTGGAGATAACCAATACTCAATTTAAAGTGTAGCCAGCAAAAATAATGATCGCAAACACACGAGAAATTGTATAGCTTCCTGAATTTATATCATATTTTTGGGTAAACCCTCTATACTTCTCAGCATGGCAGCATGTCAAAACCTGTTGATTATGAGGAGAATATGATTACTGACCAGGTAGAGCTCCTGTAGGTTAGGAGGGAAGCTCCCCGTGAGGGCCTCCATCTTATTGCCCCGGAGGTCCAGGATAGATAGGCTAGCCAGACGGTCTGGATCCGGAAAGTTTATGGTGGAGATCATGTTGTCTGGAACAATGTTAACAGGGATAGATAAAGACAGGCACCGGGTTGTTTACACAGCTCTTACAAACATGTTTATATGTTTATGAGTGACGTAAGCGGTAAGAATGGTGGAGATGTTGGTCGAGTAAAGGATCAAGTGATTGTTGACGGCATTACATACACCTCATTATTGCACAAATGATAACCATTCCGTTATAATAAAAGGAGTGCAGCAGTCCAATTACTAATACACTATTGTCGAGAAAAGAATTAGCACGTAAAGCAAATTAAAGGTATTGTTGACTAAAGAATGGGGTTTATGAGTGAAAGTTTCTTCGAACCGGGTTTGATATTTCGGTAGACGGCTGCGCAAAATGGATGCGTGATTGATGGAAGGAGTTCAGAGAGATTATAGCTACGCTAAGAGTGCTCACTCAAGCCTTCGCTCAAGAAAATATGAGTAAACGCCACCTGTAAGCCGCCGCGTGTTGCTTTGTCATAGCGTTCCCTAACTCTAGACGGTTATTGATCATCTTATGTCACCACCTGCAGCGCTGACATTAAAGATCGAGGATAGTAATAGGCGCGGACGCTGTGAGAGGCGAACTGTTTTCGATAGGTCTATCCTAGACAGGCCAATTTATCAAGACGACATTCATTTCATATTTTACATGTTATTTTCGCTATTTTTAAGCCTATTGTGTGACGTGTTGTGGCAACGGAAAGGCTTTGCTTTCATCAATAGCTAGCCCTGTATTCCCATGTGCTTTTGATTATCGCACGGTAGCACCACCTAATGATGGCTGTGTATTTTAATTAGGAAAGCGATCACCGCAGAGCCACCCTCTTAGCGAAGCGACAAACTCTTTGGTAGATTGTCAAGTGGCAACTGACGGCGGAAGAAGCATACATCTTGATCATAATGTTTTTATATGCTTAGGTGTAATCGATTCAAAACGTACTTATCATTATGGTTGTGTGACTTCTTAAAGAGAAAGTTCAGCCCATATTTGTAACGAGGTTGCCTAGCAATCTGCTTGGGAACCGCACCTTGGAAACCAAAAGTTTAAAGTTTTCAAACTTTCAGACGCTACGGGGCGCTGCTGTCTCTGAAAATAGATCCTTACATCGGCTGTCAACATTTATGTTGTCGGAAATTGCCCTTCCTGCTTGTTGGTTTAATTTTCGCGCAATGATGCCCACAACTTTAATAAGTGAAGACTTGATGAAATCTACATTTTGTAACCTAAGCGGAAATATACATATCGATAGCGAGGCAGTTATAGAGCGCGTAATGATTCACAGCTAACATTCGTGTGGTTCATGGTCTTAGGGAGGCATCGTTATCGACGGAGCGACACAACTTCGATCATGTAAAGTTTGCGGCAAAAATTAAAAGATGGCATTATTTATGTCTGCATCGAACGTAGTAATGTATCAACAAAATGATCCCTGAGTGCCCGATATGGTGCTGAACAGCTTCTTTAAAGTACTCAGTGCACTCAGACAGCAGCCTTATTAGTTACTGTAACATGCGAAGAAGATGTTGGCAGGAGGAGGTGATTGACACATTGGCTGATGTTGACAGCTCCTACCTGTCAGGTAAAGCTTGGTGAGGAGAGGATGCGTCATAGACGCCATACTGGCGATCTTGTTCTTCCGCAGACTGGCCACTTGTAAGTAAGGCAGCTCCTCGATGGCGACTTTGGTGAGGAGGTTCTGGTCGGCCTTGAGGGTGAGCAAGTGTGTGAGGGAGGAGAGGGGTGAGAGGTCCTTGATGTAATTGTTGGTGAGGTTGATATGACGTAGATGGATGAGGGAAGATGCTTTATTTATATCCGTCAGCTCACTGCCAGGTGCCACGCACAACAGACACAACAGTGCACCTTGATATACCCTCAACTCACAATGTACAGTGTATGATACGAGAATCAGAAGAGATATGAACTTACCTTTCAGTGATGCTGAGTTGGATATAGGCGTGGGATAGACCGTCTCCTATCTGGGAAAGCATGGACAGGGCCTGTCGTATATGGTCTTCTGTAAGAGGGTTAGGGTCGAACTGATGCAACAGAGGTGAATGATTAGATTACAGACATAAACACAGGTACAATGAGTTAACTAATTAAAGCCGCGTTAGAATCGGAGCAGTGAATGGAGGACCTCACCTGGTCTACCTCCTCCTGCTCCTCCGCCTCCTCCTCGTCCAGCTCCTCACCCTCTTCGGGCTCCACGTCATCTCCATCCTCATCACCTTCCCGTGGTGACGTAGCCTTGTCTTCGTCAGCGCCGGCGTCATCGTCTTCCTCAGACTCCCCTACTTCAGACAGGTACTCCTCGTCCGACATCGTCCTTCACCTGGAGCTACGCATCGATAAACAACCATAAAGGACGCGGGTATGGTGCAAGTCCCGTAGTAAATAATGATCAACGACTATTGATTATCCGTAGACAACGCAATATAAACGGGTGTAGTGCAGGGTAGAGCAAATATTCGCACTTCCATAACAAGACGGTAATGTGAACGAGGGCAATAACAGTGTGGAAATAATCAATTTAGGACAAGGCATCAAGTTTCCTGTATATGTTATTGTAGAAACCGTAACAATACAGCCGAGCCTCTGTTATAGAAGAAAGTAAACCCTCCTTAATATCGCTGTGAAAGATTGACTATTGATTTTCTGTCAGTGAAATCAAGAGACCGATAGCTCTAGTTTCCATCAGGGATCATAATTATGTGCATTTGGATGACAGCATAGACGCCCACACCTATCTTATCCTAACTCCGTCTAATCACTTCATACAAACACACACACACACACACACACACACACACACACACACACACACACACACACACACACACACACACACACACACACACACACACACACACACACACACACACACACACACACACACACACACACACACACACACACTATCTTCATACGAACACAGATACACAACGAGCTATCTTCATACGAACACAGATACACAACGAGCTGTCTTCATACGGACACAGATACACAACGAGCTGTCTTCATACGAACACAGATACACAACGAGCTATCTTCATACGGACACAGATACACAACGAGCTGTCTTCATACGAACACAGAAACACAACGAGCTATCTTCATACGGACACAGATACACAACGAGCTGTCTTCATACGAACACAGGATACACAACTAGCTATCTTCATACGGACACAGATACACAACGAGCTGACTTCATACGAACACAGATACACAACGAGCTGACTTCATACGAACACAGATACACAACGAGCTGACTTCATACGAACACGGATACACAAGGCGCTGTCTTCATACGGACACCGATACACATGACACTGTATTCATACACATACCGATACACATGACACTGTATTTATACATATACCGATACACATGACACTGCATTCATACACATACCGATACACATGACACTGTATTTATACATATACCGATACACATGACACTGCATTTATACATATACCAGTACACATGACACTATATTCTTACACATACCGATACGTATGACTCTCTACTAATGTACTTATCGGTACCCATAGCACTGTACCCAATAAATATTACAGGATGCAATATGGATAAATGGGAGAAATTGACATCTACGTTCTTGCTAACTTTTTAACTAGCTCTCACGAGAGATTCAGTTGGCTGGAAAGAGATCGCATGAGCAGTCAGTCATACGAAGAATCCATGTGGATGTTCACGTGTGTTGCTGGGTCGTTGGCAACAGGTCGTAAAAACATCACATACAAATTAGGTCAGTAATCGCGTCATGTTTACCCCAACCGTCGTGCAGTATCACCATGCCCTAATTTCCGGCCATTGTTTGTTGATCTAAATAAATAAACAAGTTGAGTAACTCACCGGTATAAATAGAAATGGAACAGCACTGACAGCCAAGAAAACAATGGCCGTCGGTATGATGACAACACGCGGGGTCAGAGGGCAATAAGCCGTTCTTATCTGGCTCTCGTGTCGCTGGGGTATAGACGGTCGCTAACGTCAACCGTACGTCATGTCAAAACGACTGACACAGAACTGGGTGGCCGCTCAATTGCCAGTTGAGTGGAGCAAACACTGGCTTGTTAACACCAATGTTGATTCAACCCTGCTCGAGACGGCCTAACCGTTGATCAAACAATCTCCACGACTAAAAGCCTCTATTGTAGAAGCGTTTCGCGTCCAAACCAAAACAGTGTCCTTTCAACGACGAAGACTTTTAATCCTAGGCAGCCATCCACAACCTCATACCTCCCTGCTCATAATGAGGGGTATTGATACCTTCCCTCTATCAGCGCTCGGTTTTGGCCAGCAATAAATCAATTAAGGCTACACATCGAAATGTTACAGCTCCACGCATGGATAGCTCCGCTAAATATCCCGATATATTTGTTCATATAATCATTTTCATGGCATTGAAAAAAATGAGCCAGTTGTGCAATTGATGTATTCGTTTAAGCTTATGGCGTATGTGTAGAAGCTAATTGCGAAAGACAGGGAGACATTATGTATGGCGTACCATGTGTAGAAGACAAGGAGGCATCATGCTAATGGCTAATGACGAAAGACAGGGAGGCATCAGTGTATAAGTAATAACAGACAGCTAATAAGACGACAGAGAGAGACCACTGTATAAGACCAGCGGGCATGAGAGTAGAAGCTAATGACGACAGACAAGGAGGCATCATGCAGTGAATAAGCTAATGATGACAGACAGCGGGCATCAGTGTATAAGCTAATGATGACAGTGACAGACAGCAGGCATCAGTGTATAAGCTGATGATGACAGACAGCGGGCACCAGTGTATAAGCTAATGATGACAGACAGCAGGCATCAGTGTATAAGCTGATGATGACAGACAGCAGGCATCAGTGTATAAGCTAATGACGACAGACAGCAGGCATCAGTGTATAAGCTAATGACGACAGACAGCGGGCATCAGTGTATAAGCTAATGACGACAGACAGCGGGCATCACTGTATAAGCTAATGATGACAGACAGTGTATAAGCTAATGGACTTCGGTGTATAAGCTGATGACGACACAGACAGCGGGCATCAGTGTATAAGCTATCAGTGTATAAAGCAATGACGACAGACAGCGGTCCATGCCTTATATCCTAAATAATGACAGACAGCGGGCATCAGTGTATTATTTAATGACATGTGAAACATCATATATCCTAAGGTGCATTATTTTATGAGAAACATCCATCTGTACTGCTCATTGTGTTAACCATAGATTGTATGATTTTGACATCCTTTCTATGTTCAAAAAGACTGTTATAATTGAAATCATACAATGTTTCGCAAATCGAGATTATACAAGCTAAACGCTTTTTCTCCGCTAATTTGTTCATGACAAACAATTCAGCACAGCTATCATGAATCGCAGACCTCATGACGAATCTAACTTGGTTCGTTCATTTCTGACTCCTAGCCAATTCACAGGACGGCGTGCCTACCCAGATGGCTTATCACATCTCATCTCAGCCAATCCGCTGCTTATATGTTTGAAGGGCACTGCAGTCGATTACATTGGAATTTTTATTCGACAACGGTCAAAGTGATTTCGCCCTCTTCAATAATGGCTTGGCTTACGGTCCTTCCTTATTAGAATACCGGGTATATCACGACTGGTGTACGGTATGCATGGAACGCCGGTTAGTAAGGGTCATCTGGGGGACGACGCGTTGTCCTTGCGAATGCGCATGCTCAGTTGTTGGGATATAGCGGTATTTTCGATTGATGATTGGTCAAAACGCTGGTTGTGTGCACATTTAGGACGACGAAAAACTGTCTGTCAGTTTCCAACGACCACCCATTCGCATGTCATTGTAGTAATATAAAATCATCTTCATGTCATTAATTTGTCGTTTTTTACGCTAGCTTTGGCAGCAGCTATCAATTCGACCGTTGTCTTCAAATATAACGTCTGATATCTTGAACAATTGATGAGTTTTGTTATGATTATCTATGCATGTTTGAACCCGAGTGATCTCATGATGACGAGGCCTGCTCACTTAACATTATCACATATTTGACTAATTGGTGTAGTCACCAAAGAAGGATCTGAAACTCGAAATGGAATCACCTATAAATAAATGGTGCGATTGTCATCACCGTTTCTTAAATGGGACGTTACTCACCTTCCGTCTTCAGGGTTAGATCTTCAGATTGGATGGGGGGGCGAATGAAAGAGTATGTGAATAGAGGTGTGTGAATAAATGAGGTTTTGAATGCGTAGGCGAGTGTGTAGGTGAATAGAGATGGGTGAGTGAGTGAATGGAAGGTGAGCGAGTGAGTGAGGGGGTGAGAGGTAAAGCGTTAATGAATAAGAGAATGAGGGTGTGATTTGTAGAAATAAGTCTAGATTGGGGTAGATACAGGTATACATCAAATCACTGGTTAAATTACAAGTTCAAACGATATCCATATTGTCGTCGTGTATCTGCGCATTATGACACATTATCGACCCCTTAAGCGAAGATGTGTGTATAGGCCAGTTGGTTATCAGCGTGACTTATACGCCGTGTTTGAAGAGTTTATCAGGCAACTATCAAGCTTATCTCATCCAAGATGGTGTTCAACACAAAAGGCCTGGACCCTTTATCGGCACCTGACGCTCTCACGAAGCGCATGGCAGCTGTCAATCGGCGGGCATATTGACTGTGCATTTTTCGCAGCTTCTTTTGAGGTTAATGCCTTTTGCTTGGCCTTCAATGCGGGTCTAATTGATAAGCTAGTTGACCTGATTACATTGTCACCGTTTTCGAGAAGAAATAAAGCCTGTTTGGCGCCAGCTGGCGGGCGTCAGTGCTATACGTTGATAGTCAATGTATCAGACGCGACGACTCCCACCGTTTCAACCAATCAGATACCGCGGTTTCCGTCATTGGTTGTAAATGAGGAAGGCCGAAGTTCGCCTTCAGATAAATCTGTTATCAAACATGTGACTCATATCGGCTGAGAACAGTAAAATAAACCAGGATTAGCCGATTTCATTTCACTTTCTCATCAACTGGTCAAGCTAGAACCCTCACAGTGTGACGTCATCTCCGTTCACCTTCAGGTGCGCTATCTTCCTTTGCTGTCATTGAGAAGGTAGGACGCACGAGAAGAAGCTCTACAAGCTATACTACCTTCCAGTGAGCGTAATAAAGGAGGAATAAAACCAGTTTTCGGTGATGGCACTGTTGACAAGGTAAGATAAGAGATGTCTTTCGAAAGGCAGTTTGTGTTCGGTAGTCCCGGGACTACGACGGGATCTAGCTACAGCGATTCCGACGAGGAGAAGGAGCCTCTCCTCTCCAACCCCGACAAACGCTACATACCCAAGAAATACTTCACCCGACATTTTGCCACGATTGACGAGACTGAGGATGAAAAATCTCCCACCAGTCCCAAGAAGCTTACAACCGGTGTCCCTTCAGTGACATGGTATCGGAGGCTGGGTGTGGGCACCTCAGCAGCCACGGTGATGGCTACTTTGATGCTCATGGTTTCCAAGACGACATTCACTATATCTCTTCCTATGTATCTGGCTGCTATGACAAGAGGTGGAAGTGACGTATACATCGGAATCACAATGGCTGTGATGTGGTTTCCGGTTGTATTTTTGTTGTTATGGTTACTCACCAAAGCCTTCCTCATAAGGGACATGCACATCTTGCCGAGAGTTCCCTGGATGAAGCTGGTAGCTGGTGGGGTGACACTGGCGTGTGGTCTTCTCCTGCTTAGTCTATGCGCTCACCCTAGCCGTACACACACCCTGCTGCAGCCACTTCTACAGACGATTCTCTTGCCAGTCGCTGTCTTCACTCGCGCGGGAATGAGGAAATTCTCAGGTAGTTCACTTTACTCTTCTGTTTCTATGAATCTATAATATCGTCATTGTGTTGATCTTGTGACGTCACACTTGACACACTATGCTCCATCCCCACGCGCCATCTTCTCAACATCGATGCTTTTTTTGACGATTTTGTGCAATTGTAATTTTACTACAATGACCCGTTTATAATCCTTACATGTAACTGGGAACTCTAAATCATTGATAATTAAGGCGCACTGGAAACATCCTCCGAACTTTGATCACCAAAATATTCAAATGAATAGCGAACTGAACCAGTAACTACGCATGTACAAAACTACCATTTTCTGGTATCATCGCTCAAACTTCGCCCGTTTTCAGCCTCGGATGTATTGTAGAGTCTACCGTGTGTCATATTTGGGTTTAAATTCACGTCCCGTCAATAATAAGAAATCGAACTTTATAAAGGCCATAACATAGCTGAGGTCACCGATTGGAGTTTTTTGATATCATTACAACACCTAGTCGGGAATTTATCGACGATATTTTTTTAAAGAACAGAATATCGATGTTTTTTTTATGATATGCATCTTTAACAGGTGTCTGACAAAAAAAGTCTTTCCATTGATATCAACAAATGTTCATGTATTTGTATCATAAACGATGGCAACTTTATCACGTGCGCATGACATCGCATATTATCATGGCGCGACGTTGGACATCTGGATTTACACTAATATTACCAATCGTAATCTTCATCATCATCATTACCACCACCACCACCATCATCATCATTATCATCGTCATTATCATCGTCATAATCATTATCATCATCACAGTTGACGTCATTGTCATCATCGACGTCGTAATCAGCATTATCCTTTCCGTCGTCATCATCTTTCTAAGAATCTTCATCCTCATTATTGCCAGTAACATAACCATCTTCGTCGTCGTTATCATATGCACCTCAAATAGCCACTGTCATCAACAAATGCTCATTTATTTCCATTGTATCATGAACAATGGCCCCTTTTATGACGCATACATGACAACGCACATTGGTATGATAAGACTGATCTTGTAATAGTACTGTTTGCTTTCATTGGAAAATTCCACTTGAATGACGTCATGTTTGTAGGACTGGTGTCAGATACAACCCAGCGGCAACTCGTGGCGCTTGTCGTGCAGCTGGCAGGGGTATTCGTCGCACTTTGGCCCCTGATGTTCGACTTCGCTGGAAGCTTGAATCCTTATATCTTACCTTGGTACTTTACGCTGATCTATGTTGTCGCCTGTGCTATCATAACGGTATCCGTCACTCGACTGTCACGGATGCAAGTAAAATATCAGGTAATTCAGTGTTGACACAATGCAAGCGACTTACCTTTAGGGTAGTACATGTGTAACTCGTTTGTATTATCAAGTGTTGATTTTCATATCGGTTGTTATCGGTCTGATGTATGATTGAAGCTTATACTGACCTTTGTTGGATTTATGTCCAGGACCGGAGTCTGACGTTGATGCTGTGGGTGAGCATAATTGTCTTCATCACCTGTGCCCTGCTTTTCGGTGTGGATTTCATTCCTGGCCTCGGAATGGTGCGTACTTCATGATGTCATATATCAATGATGTATTTGATTCGACTTAAACGCAATCATCATCATTATCATTATCATCATCATCATCATCATCATCACAAACCTCAGCAACGACGTCATTATCATAATCGACATCGTTATCGGTACCATCAGCTTCTTCATCGTAATCCTTTGTCGCCATTTCAGCATCCTCATTACAGTTTGTTAAATCTTATATCAACACTATAAGATTTTTGGTAACATTGCCATCATCATCGTCGTAATCATATTCACCGTATTTATAAAAGTTACGTCCATCCTAGTCGCCAAAGGCGTCGTAATTATAGACGCTTGAGCCCAAGCTTTCCAGCAGCTGTCTATTTATACTTCAGATAGTGGCTCGGCACTAGAAAGCTTTGTATTCGGAACCGAATGCCTGTTGTTGTAATTAAATCATAGAAACAGTTACCATAATGTTGTACGATGTCACAGGCGGAGAGCTGGACCAGCATGGGGCATTACTTGGCCGAGGGATTTTTCTGCTTTTATCAAACTGAGCCAGCATGCCAAGGCCCGAGTTTACTGCCTCGTGTTATTGCCTTGATCATCTCGGCCAGCCTTGTTCCCTACGCTGTCCTGCTCATTATGGTCCTACCTCGAGCTCCCATCTACCTCACCAGCTCTCTGGCTCTGTCGACACTCCTGGCAACAGTCTACTGGACGCTCTTCCATGACTGGCCACAGTTCGAGTTCCAACCAAGATACAACCGCATTAGTACAGTCTTTATCATTGCAGGTCTGGCCTTATCCATGCTGGCTATATTGACATTCATATACTACAGCCTGGAGGAGTGTGAGAAGAGAGAGCGATGTGAACGCCTCACCAGCGCCCCCGTACGGATCGGTCGCAAAGAACTGTTTCCTGCAATGTCACGTGTTAGACGCGCCACATATACTGCTGGTGAAATTATTCCAAAATCCGGTCTTCTCTCTCTGACACTTCCGCCTCAGAGATCCCTTGGCAGATCTGGTCGCGTTTCCGCTGTGTCTGTTGCCAAGGCGTCACGAGCCAAGAGATCATCGCTCCCACAAGCAATACCTGCTCCAAAAACTCCTAATATGCGCCGTGTTCGAAGTTCGCCGCACATGATTTCAATATGAAAGATTATAGAAAACAAGGTCATTTTGTTTTCCGGTTTATTTAATGTAAATATTAAGGCATCGTTTACAGAATATCACAATATTATTGTTGGTACAATATATTCAGCTATAAGTATGTCTACCAAGCACTTCTAGTGACTGATTGACACTTGAATCTGTGCATTGACAAGCCGGTGAATCCTTCAGTAAATGGCGCAGGGTGGTAATTGCTGTCCTCTAGATAGCTCAAGATGAGTTCATGATTTCGCTCAACCACTGGATGACATTTCCCCTGAACTTCAACCATATATCTGGAGTGACAATACGCTGTTCTGTTGTGTCAAGCTACCCGTCCATATCTGATACCGTATCATGTATGTTTGGTGATTGGTCGCTTTGATTCTCCATTCACTGATACTTAGTAAACATTGTCAGTCATGTAAAGAATGTTAACCATCAGCGCCCTGCATTATTATCGCACCGCACATTTTTAAATCGAAAAGGGTGAATAGTGATAAATGGTCGTTGTATTGAATTTAACATAGCGTCGTAAAATCCGCAATGATTTATTCTAATGTAGCATAGCATTAGGGTATAGTTTGTTACAACTGAGACATGATAATGATATATGTACAGATAACAGAGCCGCGTCATATCACGATAACAGCTACATAATAACTAAATATACCTATGTCCACCCTGTAAGCAGAACGGTAACTCTCGCCATTGCCACAATTGCACCACTTTCACACATTTAGATATATTTCCTTGAATGAAGCTCAAATTTTTTTCTTAACATACATAGCTATCAGATATTTTCACTCTCCTAACGCAGGAACTATGCAATGCGGATATAAGTTCCTTCATGAGCGCTGTGATCTCGATAACATGGATGTGATTGCACCTTTCTTTCTTCAAGAGGTGCTAATTGTTGTCAAACTCAAGGACAGGTTGTCGATTGGGTGGGGACGAGAACCAATAATATACAGATAACAAAACTCATACCTTGGATAAGCTTTGTACTTCATTCATTCAGCATTCATCAGAATATTATAATCACACAGAACAGAACACCATTTTGACAATCCTCTAGTTGCCAGGATATTGACGATGAGGAGCGATAAGACAGACGCGGACACAGAAGGCGGGACTGTTGATGGAGATGGGGAACCTATCAGAGGTTAGAGTGGTTTATATCGTTTAATGCAATTGTTACTACACACTCATCTGATATTCTTGATACGCTACATGACATTACTGTACAATTGTGTTCACGCTACGTCCTTCTTGACTTCGTTATCTTGAGGTGGTGAAATTACAGCCCCGCTGCGGGCATCAAGTCTGTATGACGCGAGATCCTGTCGAGAATGACACAGATATCAACACCACAGACCAGGGATATCCCAGGGATTTCCGGCACAGGGGAGTTTACCGTAAGAGGCAATGTAATGTCGACATTGGTAAAGAAGACAGCAACCAGGTACGACTGCGGACATCAACTCAGAGTGTATTGACATCCAAAGATGACGTTGCATTTATACATCGACATTAATGTTGGCTAACGCACAACAACAATCACACAAATTCAATAAACGTAATGTGGGAGATGTGAGAACAGACAAGGACACAATTTGGTGATGGTTAATGGGATGTCTCGCACTCCCTTTCCCTTTTTTCTTGTCCCATCTCTCTCTCTCTCTCTCCTTCTCTTTATATATATATATATATATATATATATATATATATATATATATATATATATATATATATATATATATATATATATATCATATATATATATATATATATATATATATATGTGTGTGTGTGTGTGTGTGTGTGTGTGTATATATAGAGAGAGAACAATTTGCCGATCTGACCCATCTGCAGATGGTTCTGACCCATTTAAGGATACTTGACACAATTGCTTTCTTCTCTTGGCGTGGTTTGCACAGAATTTCTTTTGGTTTTGTGGCACAAAAAAAAAATAAATGTCGATAATAATAATCATGATGTGATACTTTTTTGAAGTTGGGTTTTATCCATCCTCAGAAATGGTCAGAAGCATTTGCAGATGGGTCTGACCCGTTTGCAGATGGGACTGACCCATTTGCAGATGGTTCTGACCCATTTAGATATGGGTCAGAACAATCTGCAGATTATTTTTTTTCTATATTATGTTTCTCTATGTTGCTTAGAATTTGGAACTACGGCACAAATTTTCGTATATTATGTTGCACGCAACAGAAATAATAAAAACTGTTAAAATTTGTGGAATGAGTTCCTAAACTGGAGTTGAGTCAAAACCATTTGCGGATGATTTTCTTTTACATCTTATGTTTACAAAGATACGCATGGGATTTGGCATAATGACTATGCCACTGAGTTTTTTGTTTGTTCATATTATAGCACAAAGCAGGAATAAATTAACATACATTAATAAAATTTCGATACAACACTGATCCGCAATTGGGTCAGAACCATCTGCAGATGGGCCGTTTTTAGTCCATCAAGTGATCCGCAGATGGGTCGCCCATCTACAGATGGGCGACCCATCTGTGGATTTGTAAACGGGTCAGATGGGGGTCAGATCGGCAGATGGGTTGCAACATATATATATATATATATATATATATATATATATATATATATATATATATATATATATATATATATATATATATATATATATATATATATATATATATATATATATATATATATATATATATCCTGTCTCTCGTTTAACTATATGTCAATCATCTCATTTCTTTGTTTCACCAGTCTGTGGTTGTATGAACAGGGTGAATTTAAATGGAACCGCGAGTTGCGTGATTACGGGGTCATCGTGGGATACCCACTAACGTAGATGCTGGGAGGCTGGATCGCTGCTATGTTTGGAGTGAAAAGGGTACTTGGAGTTGGCATGTTTATCACTTCGGCAGCGAGCCTATTATCGCCCGTTGAAGCACGTGGCAGCGTCTATCTTCTCGTGGCTGTGAGAGTCATAAAAGGAATAGCATCTGTACTGGATCTTTTTATATTACCATCGATCAAGATATATGTTGGTACCTTCTTGGATATAAAAAAAAAAACTATAGTACATACGAAATTCAAGTCCACTTTGTCATCAATGATTATTTTGCAGGATGCGTATTTTCCGACATTTCTCCAGCTGTGGGCCGTGTGGGCTCCGTTCTAGGAGCGAAGTACACTCGTGGTACCAATGTCTGCAGGTAGAAAGTTTTCTGTCATCTATCATTTGGCAGTCTTCTGAAATAAAGCAAAAATGAATATGAACAAGTACAAACCTTGAGCTTACCCTAACAGAGGGGAGTGCCCCCCCAAGCTGGCAGCTGGTATGAGCCAGCATGCGAAACGGAAGCAAAGCATCCAACCTATTACTCGCGGAATTAGTTGTCCAAGTCACAAACACCGACCCACTCTAAACTGGGTTTGATTTCTTTGGATGGTCAAACATAATCTTAGATGACTTCCTTACTTACATCAAAGTGAAATAAACTCGCATTTTCTTTTCAGTTGCTCGCATGGCTGACCGCCAGTATGCGTACCACCGACAAACCAACAGGGATGATTATCGAGATTGAATGCAATGAGGTCAAGGTAACTGTTGTTTTGTTTACTACTGGGTATAGATGGGTTGACATGGGTTGCAATCACTCTGTACAGCGATGTTATTATGTTACGACCTAGCTCTTGAACCTGCTTTAATCAGCTTTATCTGATGATAATCTATTTATATTTGTCTCTGTGTGCGGCGCATTCGTTTACAGGGACAGTTACATTTGTTTTGCGTTTTTTAATAATCCTTCATATATGAAAATTAACAATTCCGTTAAATAAACTACAACAAGGAACGATCTATACAGATATTGTGCATTTGTAGGCAACGCATGGGGCAGCATCTTGAGTTTCTTCCTCTCCGGTGTCTTATGTGACACGATAGGATGGGATTGTATCTTTTACATCTATGGTAAACTCCACGTCATGGTTCCTCAAATCTTAACTTCTTCGCTGTTACACCACGCTATAATAAATGTCAAAGTATCATCATTGAACGACCTTCAGCAATTTGCTTGCGGTAATTATTTTCGCCTTCATGAAACCGTGTTGTCAGGGATCACGGCGCTGGTGTGGCTTGTCTTCTGGGGAATATTTGCATTTTGATAGTCCATCTCAGCACCCTCGAAACTCCCAGAAAGAGAACGAGTATCTCCAGCGCTCCATCCCAGCCCGTCCTGAGGATCAGGAGGTGAACTATCAAAATCAAATCCCACACCCCCATGCAGTCACCCTTTATCAAACATCTGAAAGATTATCATGTAACATGCGGTTCATATAATCAAGATTAATCACAAATATTGATTTTCATGGTTTTCCTCGGTCGGCTAATCCACCGTGGAGGGATAGGATCGCGTGTATGGACCATTGTGTGTGTGGGGGGGGGGGGGGGGGGGGGGGGGGGAGGGGGGGGGGTGACTTCTGCTGGTCATGGGGAGGGTATACCAGCCTCACCTTCCATGACAAAATACATGAAAGATTTCTCAAATTCGACATAACATCGTATAGGTTTGTTCCTTGTAAAATAAATAAAACACCGACCATTAAGATGAAATTTAAGTCTGTTTCGCTGCAACACCTAGCGCTTAATTTGCCCCGTGTTATTCTGCGTATGAAAAGACAGGGGCGCGGGATTCCATTAACTGAACCAGAGCTTTTCCTTCAGTATGGTTTCTAGAACTCTCTGTCGTACCTATGTCAGTTCATATACACCTTTATCTTCTCTGTTCTCATCGACACGCTCATCGTGAAGAGCTATGTATCGACGACAGCCGCCTGGAAAATTGGAGCTGTTCTGGGTAGTATAGGTTTGGTTCAACCGACCCTCAGAAGTCTATGAACCCCCACCACATTGAATATATGCCGGAGAGCAAGAAGAGATCAAAGGGGATTGCCCACTTATTTGTTTGAGTCGGCGTCCCTACAGCTAGTCTCCTCATCGGTGTACCGTACCTCGATTGTAAAGATGCTTGATTAGCATAATAAATTGATGAAATCACCAAGAGTAACATCTACAAAGATTGCTGTCATCATGCTTATATAATTGGTTGACAGGGTCCTCAGTCAGAATGGCAGAGCGTACGACGACTTAAATGAACTGGTCATATCCGTGTCACCACATTCACATCCATGTAGTCAACTCGGCTCCTCTTTGCGTCAGTATATTATATGAAATATACTACCATCCTGCTAGCTAGGTTGAATGAATAAAGTCACTTGCTGAGTGAGATAACGAATGGTCCTTGAGTTCCTATATACTGATACAGATCACTCGTGACTGCTAGTGCACATTTTATCATTTACCAATATATATGACTAATATTCCCATTGTGTTGCGATATCATTTCTGTTGATGCTTGAATTGTATGCTTTGACAGCAACTAAAATATAGCGTTGGTGATGACTTGATATCAGGCCACACTACATAATAATCTGTAACTATATATAACTGTGGTTATACTGGCAATCAAACTAAAACCCAAACTCATCTCGTAATTGAAGTTCAATAACTGATCTTTCTTGATTTATATCAATTAGCATAGTAGAAACAAAGTCGGAGATACATCATAACAACAGAAAATACCATAATATAACGCCTGACAGTATATATTAGTACGTGATTATCTCACAAAGCTATGGAATGTTTGATTCCGTAGGAGCGCAACGCCCTGAAGAATACCTCACATCGTGTTCAAAATGTGTGTGCTTACCTGTCCAATAGCATGTATTGGCAGCGTCGATATGTACCTTGCTAACTCATCGTATCAACGATTGACTTCGCCTGATTCACCAATATCGATTGCCTCGCTTCTGCAAACAACGTCATGCGCATGCGCACACACCAAGAGCACTAAATTAACACCAACAGACTGAGCACATACTGTAAGCGCATGACGCATATTTATTCAACATTTGATCTGCGTTATTGTCGCTCTCTGTTTGAAAGTTCATATTTGTTCAAATATCACAAACAATTATACATTTGTAATTCATTTGAAAGTCAACACTGGCGCAGTTCCGCACATAAAAAAATGTAAGCACATGGCACATAATTATTCAAATATCTATTTGCGCTATTATCGCTCTCTGTTTGAATGTTCATTTTAGGTCAAATATCACCAACAATTATACATCTGTTATTCATTTGCATGTCAACACAGACGTACATTCCGAGTAGACCTACAGTAACCTTCCCACTTCTGACCGCAACAGAGACCCAACTTCAACATTAGCTGGTTGGTAACTGAGTAACATTATGATCCGATGGACTGTGCAGATCAGTTCGGGACGCAGGGAAAGAGTGAGGGTGTCTGACCACCAATTTTGACGCATACGTTATGGATGCTGCGTTTGTGCATCTGGGGTTCAATGGCAATTCAAAATGGGGGAAAGGTTTTTTTCCTTGATGATATCATGGGTTTATTTAAAACTTGAAATTTCGTACAATTCGTTGCACGACCCTATGCTTCATGACACACAGCCGAGGTTCGGAAAATGCACCAAGACATCGAGCACACTCCCTTCTTATGACTTGACTTAATGAATGTTGTTCACGTGTTTTTACCAAACTATTGTAAGTAGCAGGCGCCAATGTCATTCTTGGGCGCTTGAGACGGACTTCGATTAAAGGGAACGCGTGATTGAAGGGGACAACCTGAAACAGTTTTTTTTTAAAGTTTCATCCAATTGGTTCAAATGATCACCGTTGAAACACCGGCATGGCGATAACACGCCAAGAGAGCGTTCTTTCTCGGTGAGAATAGCCAATTTCTTATTCCTCTGTGTCTGAGTTTGACCTTAGTCTGTTATGGTATAATATTAATTCTTTCGTTTTTGTGGTGTGAAACTAATTCCTATCTTAATGCACCGAGGTCAAAATATCCGCTGTCAATCTGTCAAACGTAACAACAGTAACAAAGTAAGGCGGAGCCTGGTGAATGGTCATCTGCGATTGGTCCAGCCTCCCGGAATGCTCCAATCGTCTCCTAGATGCGGAAAACACATGCCACCACCCAGACGTTTGAATACCAATTGATTCATCTGGCCATTAGTCAAAGGGAATATCTGTGTAAGCCATTTCTAAACATCGATCACAGAGATGAAGGTAAAACTTCGATTCATTGCAATTATATTATCATTGCATATTGGATTATTTATCATTAGGCAAAATTATCATCAACAGAAAGCAACAAGTAACGCACACCAATTAGAAAGAAGCGTCTACATAGTCGAAGATGACTTTAGTGCAACTCCAGCGGATTGGCCGGTCCAATCTAGCCCATCACCCCCGATACGTATATTGAGTTGGACAACGTCACCAAAACGCCAAAATGACTGGTGGTCGGTAGGTAGTGATCTATTCAGTGAATGTGATAATTTAACACCGGATATGAGGTGCAGCTACAGCTCCGACCGATCGCACTATAACACAAGTGATGCTGTTCTTTTCCGGATGCGCGCTTTGGAACTGCAACCGGAACTGCCCCTGCATCGTTATCCATCTCAGAAGTGGATTTTCTACGAACACGAACCTCCCACGAAAACGTGGGGTTATTTGCAACCGATGGATAAGAATTTATTCAGAGGGCTATTCAATTTAACCTCAACAATTGCTCAGGATTCAAATATTACAACAAAACACCAATTACGCTGTCGCAGGGATTTGGCGCGATACGAGCAGCTGGAAGGAGTGGACTTCGCTCGTGGCAAAACCAAAGGTGTTGTCTGGTTCGTCAGTCACTGTAATACGACCAGTAAACGCGAACAGTATGTCCGCGAACTAACCAAGTACATTGGCGTGGATATCTTTGGCGAATGTGGCCCTCTTAAATGTGGTAGTTTTAATGAGCCCGGTTCATGTTATAGAGATCTAGTCAACACGACTTATAAGTTTCATATTTCCTTTGAAAACAGTCTCTGCGATGGTTACGTTACGGAGAAAATTGAAAGATTGATAACTCCGCGCGTCATCAATGTTATACCAGTCGTCATGGGCTTTGAGAATTACACCAAAATGCTTCCAGATGATTCATTCATTGATGTTCGTGACTTCGCTTCTCCAAAACATCTGGCTAAATATCTGAAGTCTATTTCTGAAAATGATCTCCTCTTTAATCAATACATACGTAGTTTGAATTCTTTGAAGTGCATCAGACCTGTGCCATACCCATGCCGCTTATGTAAGTACTTGCATACACATAGATCGGAACGCGAGAAGGTCAAGGATGTTGTGGAATATTGGAGTGTTCATAATAAATGTGTCGATCTTGATCAATTTTGGGACCGGAAGAGGAACACTACATCGACAAGCAAGCTCGTTCAGACGTAGATCGATCAGCTATCCTTTGATGGGAAGTTATCATGCTTTTGTAATGAAGACGCTATTTAAAGCTTTCAAACAAATCACAAATATTTGACAAAATATTTTGACATTCTGATACAGTGAATCATAAATACAGTAGCTGTTTCGTTTAATGATATTTAATAAGTCTTTGGTAGTTTTTAACACCAAGAATTACTAGTTTCCGTGACATGTAAGGTTCTTATATTTGATAAGCAGTTATCTTTTATGACTAAATTACACTGAAGTTTGTAAGAAATAAACATGGTTAATTGTAAGATTCGTTGGGAATGCATTGCCATGAAATTACCAAATCAGATAAGATTAACAACAGCAATAGATAACAAGCCCTAGATGGCATATTGTCCACGAAGTCACACCAATGGCGGTGAAGTTGTTTCGTTTAATGAATCAATGCATTGGTCTGAAGAAAGATTGAAGAATTTCCTAGCCAAGTCTAGAATGTTGTTTTTGTAGGGTTGCGCAATAATAAGCACATCCGTTTTTTGGTTTGTACTGAAATGACCAGATATCACTGCAGTAGCCTCTCTGCTTGTATGCTCTTATTAGTTTTGTTAAAGACAACAAACCAAAGTGCCTATTTACATGAATTATTTTGTCGGCTTAAATATCCACTGGGACAACACCTCAAAACTGTACCGCTAAGAATCTCAAAAAGCTGCCCGATTCCGCCGACCTTATCTTTACCCAGCTTATTTAACTGATTCACGCTGATGCTGACATTCTAGACCTTATCATCTTCCGTGCATATGGCGACATCATTCGGTATATATAGGGGTCATCATTATTAGAAGATCATCATGTCATTCATTTCACACTAGCAGTCTGAAAGCCGTCGTATCGAATGACCACTATATCGATCAGAAAGTACAGAACGATTGACTTGGATGGACAGCGATCTGCTATCAGTACGTCTAGTTTGAGTGACCCTTACATGGCTGAGAAGCCAATCGATGGGGCCACGGAACACAATCATCAAATGCTTAGTGACATTCTAGACAAAGACAACCCCTGTACACAAAGAAAGTGAAGGCACGACCTCTACTACCTTGATTTGATTAAAACGTTCGAAACGAGAACAGGAAAATGGGGCAGATAGGCGGAGTGGCATTCTTCACGTCCCATGCATTGGGAGCGGGAAATAAAATTGAAGAAATTGATGGATGCAGCCTACCCCTACAAGACATCCGAGTAGATGGTATTTCTTAAAGAATAGCATCGATCGGGGACAAGCTGTTGGTGCGCTTTGACTTATTCTTTCACAGGCTCTTGATATATCTTGTTTTCTGGATGCCAATCCCGGCGCTGTAGTCAAACGCATGTTTTAATGTGCGCCCAGATGATCGAAGCAGAACGGTATATATTTATATTACCGTTCGATCGGAGCTAGATACAGCCATGTAGATACACAATAACAGCAAAATATGAAGTGTGAGGAAAACGAGAGAGATCTGAACAAGATGGATTACTCAATCGGGGATCTTACTTGTCATCATCATCACAACATTAGCTTACTCTTTCATTTCTAAGATATCAGAGAGAATTTTCCCTATATTTCTAAGAATGCGTCAGATGTGGCAGCAAGGTCACCAACTGCACTTTCTGACTCCGGAGCGGATTATTGCCAATAATTTTCAAGATCACATGTTTTCATAGAATCTTTATGAACCAATGCAATCAGCATACAGAGCGAATCGTAGACTTTTAGTGTCACAATGAATCTTAAATTTATGAAGACCATAACTAATGACTGAATATCTACAATGCTGACAATGTACACTTCCACTGAGCTGGAATCAAAAGTCAATTTACACACGAACAATATATTCGATTCATGATTCATCTCCCGGCATGTTTTATCACTTCTGATTCAACCTTAATTGTTATCATATGACCAGTGAATATTAATATAACGCACCAACACACAGACTCAGTCGCAAAATATATCCATTTACTACAGTTGCAATGCTAGCTGGTGTGTGTCCGGGGGTAGAAAAGACCCACTCCATCCTCCTATATGTTATTAGAGTTGGGGGCAACCTGTTTGCCGTGAGTTGCGAAAAGGTTCAATGGCCTGTACCAGGCTGTGGCGGAGACTGAAGCGTAGTTACGGAGAATGCACCAACATCTCAGGAAACCGATGACACCACCACACTACGCTATCGGTTAACGTTTTGTTTCATTGATGATATAATTCTTGTCTGTAAATTTTAGCCAAATAAATTTATTTCTATAGTATGCAACATTTTCTATATCATGATTTAATGATGGCCGAATAGGTATGAACCGCTTACATTTAATTGCTTGGATGTTTATTTTATATTGGTTTTCCTCTTTCCTATGAATTATCTGATTTATTCGGAGGCCGTTCCCCCAGACGTTTGATCAACAATTCCATGTGATTTTGTTAATTTCATGGTGTCGTCGCCTGAAGAAGTGTGTGTATTTCATGTCAATTCATAATCACCACGCAGCTTGTCTCAGCATAGCCACGCTTTGCTCTTACACCCATGGACCCAGAACATTCTCATCATAATGACGACGCAGCTGTGATATCTCTTCACGTTATGACCTATGAGTGACACCAGCCAATTGTTGCTTCCAATCAGTAGCTACCAATCAGTCTCTACACCGATCAGCTGCAATACCATCCTTTGCCTGTACAATCATTTTAAAGAATGGAAGAACACTCTGTAAAAGTTTATATTTACGATATATCAAAAGGGATGGCACGAGCTATGTCACATGCGTTGCTAGGTAATGTATATATACGTTTTGTTCAGTAAATGTTAAATGACAATATCATCGAGCGATAATAGAACGATAAGCAAGTGAATGTTTACAGGCACATCTTCATGTTTTTATGCAAGTCATCGGTTTGTTACAACAGTATGACTTCAGGATACCTCTTTTAATGGATAAAAATATTGCGAATTATACAGACAATCACAATTTAATGAACTATAAATCATTGATTATTGAAAAAAATATTTGGATGAAACATTCTCAAAATCATCTATCAATCTAATTTCTATGCCTATGCCTACAGAGTTAATCTGTCAACCATACTTTTCACGGCTCTCCAAATGGATCGTGCGTCAAGAAGCCCAAGTAACAGTGAATATATGCATACAGTGATTTGCTCACTTACAATATTTCCAATCAAACAAAGTGAATAATATCGTTCCTCCTAGACATAAACTTGTTGGGCATTATAAAGATGTACGATCCATTAGCTGGGGTTTTCTTTGACCTCGCATCAATAGGGGAAAAATAACTAACTGGCTGGATTTGTCATTCAATATCCGTGGTGGAGTAGTATGTGAGAATTTTGGTAAATTTCCCAAGATATCAATACTGGACTGTAATCGGCTGTTATAACTTATTCGTAATTAAGCTGGTAATAAATCTCTTCCCCCAAAAAGTTTGATTATGGCTCTTCCTGCTGTCAAACATATGTTCCCAAGATTAGTCCATCCACATTGTCAACTGTCAGAGTATTATCATGGGTAAACCCATTGTATGACTAGAGTTGTCAATTAACTGGTTTTAAAGATAGGTCAATCATTGAATATATGCTGTTGTCAAACCAGTGAATATTTGGATGCGCTAATCACTACCTACTGTTGTTAACTCACTGAATTATTACGATAAGTCAACCTTTTGAATATATTGAAGCAATGTATGATAAGTCAAACCATGTTGAGTTGTCAACCTACTGAAATTCTGTATGTTAAGATAAGTCAACCCATCAGATACCTTAAGTTGTTAACTCTCTGCTTAACTGCCCAAGTTCAGTCAGCTACTACAGTCAACTCACTTACACATCAAGTTGAATACCCATAAGTGATCATCCTTTTCTGATGGCCGATATGTATGTATATTACAACATAATGACATGTTTTATAAAGCCAGCAACTCGGCGCTCATGAAGCTTGGCATCAGGACTTGAGCATCTGCGACTTCAACTGTGAGATGTGAACTACATGAACATCTTGTTGACTGACTTGAATTTGCAAGTCACTGCGATAATTTATTACTGAAAGATGTGCTGCTGGGGGGCATGCAATCAGTATCCATCATAAGGTTAACATTACGGCACCCAGGTTCTGGGATCATGTTCGGTTCAGTCGATTCAATACCATTAATTAACTCTGAATGATAACTATATATTGACAAGACAGAATGAGAGATGCTTATTGGCAGGTGATTGATATAGTGTATATCATTTTTCCTAAAAATAGATTTGGATGCACCCTTCAGTTGAGATGAATAGCTGCCTTTGACTGATTATTTTGGGTTATAAATTTGAGAAAGATATATCAAATGAAGTATTATAGAATAATATGAACAAAACGATTAATGGAAGATAATCTAAAATAAATTGTTTGAAAAGCATACATGTTTGGTTTAATTTGAAGACTTCCCTTAACATCTCTCATGCTGCCACCTTGGCAAGAATATTGAATAGCTAGATCACTAATGATAGGTCACAGCCCCACCAGAGGATCTAATCATATATTACTTCATGCCTTCATCTGATGTGATATTTGAATACTTCCAGAACTTTTATCTTATTTTCTGGTTTTATATCATAATTGAAATGATAAATATAGAGCGATAGAGAGCTTTGTCTATTTAATAAACATTTGCTAATGGTTGTGTTGGTTTTCTACACCACCAACTCCCAGTTAACCTGTTTTGCTAGTGGTGCTATGACTGCGGAAATTACATTGTATTACAAGATGACTGGAGACCCAAATCGAGTAGAAATAAGTTGAGTAATGCTCAAGTAATGGTTTTGTTATTAGCTTGGCTCTTCAGTTAAGCTAATAAAATACATTTGCTCTGGCATCCTTTTCTTGACTTTAAAGTTTTATGCTTGGCTCAAAAGGATTTAGACTGGCACCTTTATTGTATGTTTGCAATTGTCTGAAAATACTAAACTTGTATAAACGGTCCATACCGAATTAGCGGCTTTTGGATTTGATCTTGTTTTCGATGGTGGAAGATGGATTGGTGATCGGTTAAATTGTTTTTAAGCATACTCAATATTGTGGGGAACCACGACAGGCAAATTTTGTCATTTTTGATTTCAGAACTATGATGAAAATAGTAAAGGAACATATTCAAACATGTGATATTGGATGCTTTTATTTACATGTTTTCAGTGGACATTGTTATTGTACTGTTCCAGGTAAGCAGCTGGATGGAATTTGGCACACAGGCATTGTTGTCTATGGACAAGAGTTCTTCTTTGGAGGAATGGATGGAATTTCCAGCTGCCACCCCGTGAGTGAAAACAAACTACTACCCTCCAACAGCTACATACATTTCATCAACATCAATTATTCCACTATTAGTAAGGATAGTCTAGGAATAATTTTCTTTAACTTTGCTTTTACTTCACCATCTCATCTCAATGCTACCCATGTATTACTTGCAAATTTCTGTCTAACCTATGGAAGATTTCACAACTCTTCCCTAGCATAAAGGATTTGATCACCAATTTGATGTGTATCACCTGTACTCCTAGATAGGTTCTGTTCGTAATCACCTTCCATTCCATATGTTGCCTCTTGCATTATTCATTTCTGTGATCACATACCATCAGTGCTTGTTTGTTATTAAGAAATATTATCAGTTTTTTTGCTGCCCACTGATTTGGCCTTAATGTGTATGTTAATAATGCTATATCTTGTATCCCAATTCACCCATGGTGTCCATTTGCTTTGCATAGGGTGGTACAGTACTTGGATCCCCAGACACCATTGAGGACCTTGGTATGACCCAGATTCCCTATGACATGTTCATGGACTACCTCCATGAACTGTCACAGACTACATTTCGGTAGGTGGTGTTTAGATTTCTTTCAGTCTCGACACCCTTCCACTGAGAAAGTCTACCCCTAAATGTCTGTACCCAGACCCATTTGAAATTTTGGATGTATCTTCCACTGAGAAGTTCTACCCCTAAATGTCTGTACCCAGACCCATTAGAAATTTTGAATGCATCTATTTCTCTTGATAACTGGTGATAATATGTCATAAATATCGAGCACAACAATACCAGAAAGGTGATGTTGTAAAGTGTTAATCTGTGACAGGGGTGTGTGCTACCACCTGCTGGAACATAACTGTAACAACTTCAGTGATGAGGTGGCTCACTTTCTGACAGGGAAGAACATACCTGCCCACATCACTGGCCTGCCCAATGATTTCCTACAAACGTATGTGTTCTCCTTTGCATTTGTTAATAGTTCCTGTTATGGAATCTGTTGTAACATCTGCTACTGAATTGCCCTGATGCTTACAGTCCGATGGGGGCGATGATCAAGCCTTTTCTAGACGCCATGTCAGTAAATCCCGGAGGAGATAGTCATCCTCTGTTCATGAATGAAGGAGCTGCCCCAGCATCTCAACAGGCTGCTGCTGCTGCTGCTGTAAATCCACCTCCCACAACCACAACAACCACTAGCAGCAGCAACCCATTCGCAGGCCTTCAACAACCCACAGCAGTACCCAAGCCAACCGCACCATCCACCATCAATAACACCCCACTACCCAGATTCCATGACAAACAGGTAGCTTTACTGGACCAGGTGGTTAATAAATACTGCTATATTGACCATCTGGGATCCTATGCCCTCTAGCTGTAGCTATATTGAGTCCTGTACTAACAACAACACTGACTATCACAATGTGTGAATCAAACATCATCAACACTGGCTCCATCAACTTTCTGAATATGATGCATGTGTGTGGATGGCAGGTATTGAGTGAGGTGGGGAAAGGGGAGGGAGTCAGGCAGTGGATGTCACCTGCAGACACGCTCCTCATCGGCGAAGTCACAGAATATCTGGAGACTGCAGACTGTACCTGGTCACTGGGAAGGGCCCACATCACACTTCTTGGTAATAAGTCAACATTCTATTCGTCCAATCCGAGAAAATCAATGTACTTGGTGATTCACCAAAAAAGTGTTGGAAGTTTTGGAAGTAAACTGGGGTTTATATCCCAAAGTGATCAATTATTAGTGGCAAGTAAGCCATGACTCTTAAGGACAGCTGTCCCATCATCTCAACCATTCTCTCCCATTACTGGCCTTATGTGGCCTTCAATGTTGAAAGCATCATTAATCTCTTAAATTACCCCTTGCATTAACTCTTGTAATATGTTCCATGTGCAGTGAGGCAGGCTTTGGACTCGTCACTGACACAGGTACAGAGGCGACAAATGGCTTTACTGCTGCAGAACACCATGTTACATGTAGATATGGTCAACATGGTGATCCATGACCCAGACAGACCGCTGCACAGCTTCCTAACCAAAACAGAGTCACTTGATGAACTAGATATTCTACTTCCTGTAGCTTGCTTGGTGAGTTATCAGAGATGCCAGGATGTAAGATGGATGGATGTTATGTTTACTTAGATTGCCAGGTTGAGACAGAGTATTGACAAGAGAGTAAAGGGCATCTTTGACTCTGATGGGGGCCTCCAGATGGTTATAGGGGAAATTCCATCATTTGTTATGATAATTTTCTTTGGCTTTTTAAAATTAACCAACAATAAACAATCTGAACATTCCCAGTAGATCAAACCAAGGTCGGCACTGATTGGACCCCACAATTACAGGGAATCAGTCGGTGAAGTCATTTTAATTAGAATTATTTGGTTAAGTACAGTGAATAAACATTTGATGCTTGGTCAGGATGGCTCCTGATGTTGTTGATTTGTATATACACATGTTATCCGACTGTGATGTGGAGACTGAGGGTGCAATGCAGATTGTCAGTGACAGTCCCAAGTTATCAGCCATGAGACCACTTGACTATATCCTCATTGGGTATTGAAACACACAACTTCACCTAATTAATGTGATGTTGACTATATTACCATGCAATGAAGCACTTTTTGAAGATATGTGTGCTACACCCTTTATATTGATGTTGCAGATCTGTAACTGTGCCACCCAGGCAGCAGGCAAGAAGTGGCTTCTAAATAGTGAGCAGTTGTCTGGTGGGTCAGACAGTAATGTAGAGTTATTGAGCAAGTTGTCAAGTCATCTGGTGCTGCATGATGCTGCTGAAACCAACCATGTAGGAATCTGTCTGGCATCACTCATAGCAACAGAGGCTGCTGTGAGTGCACTTGTATTGGCCACATCGTGCTTGTTCTATCAATAAATGTGCATGGATGCACAATGCCCTGGTGAGGTGGCCTATACTAACATGCCCGTATTGTGTTCATTATGTGTGTGAACAGATGGATGAGGAGAAAGCTGTTGACTTAGGTAGTGCCTTACTTCAGCTGGCCTCAAATCAGATACCCTCCCCATCGGGTAACTACCAATCAGTTATGTACAATACCTGTTGAGTATAGTCTGTATAACATAATGGGTTCAATGTGACAACAGGTAACCAATTCGACTGGATTACCTAACTAATTCAACCCCATGATGCTACTGAGAAAGGTCCAAACTGGTTGTTGTCTGCTGTTAAATGTCATAGCAAGTCACCCATACCAATAGGACCTCTTCATTTCCCACCTGTGGGTCGTGGGATAGAATTGGCCCACTGTATCCTCCAATATCTCATAAGAGGCGACTAATAGGGGGCAACCTGTTTGCTGTGGGTTGCGACTTGTGTTAGTGGTTTTCAACTGAACGAGAGGTGGGAATGGCCTGGTCCAGTCAATCGGCTGGTGGTGATATGCCCTAGGATATTCGTTCCACCTTCTTGTTAATTTTCATCCACATAAATATCCCTCTTTTTCCATTCATCCTAGAAGGCAGCTGCTCAGAGGGCTCTTCATATTTACTTAACCTTTGTAGGATCCCTATAACATGTGACTGTTGGTGTACTGTCAAACCCTATACATACCTTCCCGTATTGCTCTCTGTGTATTCAGGTGTTTTCTTCATTCAGGCACTTACGAAGTGCATTGAAGTGAACAGAGAGGTAAGTGTCATTTTGATCTATGCTTTTAGTGATGCTGTTTGTATATATGCACCCATGGTTGGTTGTTATATCACATTTCCAATGGCAGGTGTGCTGTTGTTGATAACCTGGTTGTTTACACGGTGATTACAGGTGGCTGGTTTAGCTCAGGTGATGGGCCTGGACATAAGCAAACAGAAACAATTATTTCCTCTGCTACAAGACGAGTGGGACAGTCTTAATTCTCTTATAAATGTCAATTCCATTTAGTGACATATTCTTATTATTGTAATATATATTTATGTACCAGTTTGTAGCACTCTTCTGTGATGTGTAATGTACTGTTGTAATAATCCTGGTGTGGATTCCTCTCTGACAGTTTCTGACAAAGATGGTGAAAGCTTCTCAATTTCACTTTTTCATTTTTTTATTGTTTTATATTGAAAAATATTGCTGCTAGTTTTTGTAATGTTGAATGGGTTATCAATCTTTATAAACAGAGATAGCCGAGTAGTTTGCCTCTTGTGACTGTACTAAAACCCAGATCATACCGTGTTAGCTGTTATTATTATTATTATCATACACAGGATAAACTTGTTCACTGCGGTAAAGCTCTTGGATTATTGAATACATTACTAAGCTTTGCATGGCAATATTTATAATGATTTTGTTGAGGTTATAATCACCAGTAAATAAAATTATTTTTGTACCAAGGAGGTACATAGATGGTATAGATACTTGTTTGTACCTACTTATTTATGCTTATTATTATAATATACTGCAGTTGAACATCTGAATGAATCAGCTTTGATATTGAATCGTTCTGCTTTAATGACATGTTTTTAATAAAAACGTTTAACAATAGACTAGGGATGATTATTTATATTATAGGTTTTGATTTGATTAATAGATGCATCTTCTCTTAAATTGAGATGCTTGGATTTCTGTTATATCTCAGTTTGTGATTGAGGGGTGCAGTAGGTGTACATGAGGAACGTTTTAGGGGTGCTGTTTGAAATGAAGCAGGAAGTGGGGAGGGACTGATATACACAAAAAAGAGTTGAAATAGAAAATGGCACGATTATTAAAGTATTTACTGTTGATACTCAGGAGAGTGCCTGATGATTACCAGTTTACACCCAGAACATTTCACAGACTCTACATTTAGAATACTTAGGTTGAGTGACAAGCAAATTGATCAGAAATGGGATAACTTGTTTGCTTGAATGTGCTTAACAAATATGCCTTTGTCTGTACTAGAATGTATTGAGAATCCCAGATGCCTATTACTGTCTAACTTCTGGATCTCACCCGTCTTATATTGCAGCTGATATTACTGAATACTGGTTCAAAGGCCAGAAAACAGCATTATGATAGTTAACCATTTCAACATAAACGGTTGTTTATCTTATATTGTATGTTCAACATTTAATTAATCATCAATGATATGGTCTAATGGTGGCACAGTATACATATATGTATCTTTGAATAAGTTTGAAGCAGCCATATCCACCCATCCCTACTGATAAATACCACATTTATGAAAAATGGAATCAAGAAAATATCTAAACATGAGTTCAAATACAATCGTCCAACATGTTCTACACCATATCATTACTACCTCCATATCATTTCAATTTCAGTGGCTCAAAAACAATTGAACATCAATTGCTACCTCTAGTTAAAAAGCACAACAGCTGTCAGCTGAGGAGAGAGATGGGTTTCCTAATTTTGACATTGTCATATGATGAAACAATAACAATAGCCTGAGTAGTATGGTACGTAAACAAACGAGTCACGCAAGAGCGCGAGTTTGATGGAGTCAGAGGTAACCATGCCGGATCCAATTGTCCGTAAACGACTGAAAGATCGTATCTTGGATGGTGTGGCGAAGTCTGTCAAAAAGGTGAGTCACACTCCCAGCAAATTCAGCAACAGACTATTGTATTGTATTGAGTTTGTAGTCTGCTCAAGGTAACGAGTGACGGCAGTGTAACTGACAGTACAATTACACATGTTATTCAGTTTCGCCTCGCTTCGCAGGAAATTGCTTTACAAATACAGTTACTGAACTAGTAGTTATCAATGCTTATCTAAAACTTAGGGAGTTATTTGGTTTCATTGCATGTTTTGATGGTAAAGTTCAATTTACACATGTAATCACGAGTGATGTTCTCAGCTGACAGGGATTATCATTACGATTGCGTTTGTGGTGGCATCATCAGTGATCACAAATTGCCATGTTATCTTTACAATGAGGCGGTAGCTGCGCACATGCACTGTACAGACTATTTCAAACACAGGGCTCAAAATTAGCACCCGCCCGTCTGCCCATGGCGGGTGAAATTCTTTCGGGCAGGTTAAGCAAGCACAACTAGCTGCCCAGCTGGCGTGTAGATTTTTTTACGCGCTAACGTAACACCTAGCGTCCAGTTCAATACAATAGCAGCGGCTTGTGTGATTAAGCGCCGCTTAAACCATGAACCCGACAAACACATGAGATAAGAAAGCTTCCCGGTTGTATACTATCATGTCTTAAATGTATTGACCTATGGTATATAAACTGAAGATGTCTATGTGGCGTTTTGTTCACGGTACTAAACCACCGTTGCCTTAGCAGCCCAAATTGGAGAGGATGAAAAAGCTCAAAGAGCACTGTATGAAAAAGAGAAGTGCTGCAGACGCTGGGATCCTGTGTGGTTAATCAGTGAAAGAAGAGAAAATTGTGACGCTAAATAAATGCCAGTTTTAGAATGACATGTTATGTTTGTTAATGTTGAAATATATGTCGCATTTATGAGAATAATGAAATATAGAAAGAACAATAAAAACGTGTTGTACATTTGTGTTTTTTACCATTATTTATAACTGAAAAAGTAGGACCGGCAGAAAATTTGTAGGGCTGGCAGAATTTCAATGTTACCGGCCCGCCTGGCTGATGAAGAATCTGACTAATTTCGAGCCCTGAAACAGATGGCAGTTTGAATAGCATAGTGGGTGTTCAATACGGCATCTGGGGGCACAGTCTTGCCACACATATACCTTTGTTATAATCGTGAAGTTGTAGAGACTAAACATGTCTGGTGCGATCCAACTGTATGAAAAGCGTGTATATATCAAAATATTCACCTCATAAACCTTGTCACCACTTCTTTAAAATGAATTAACTGTAAGCAGGAAATTGTTGATAGCTTTCTTGATCAAATTGTTTGTAGGTTTGATACTACAATACGGTTGTGGAAAAAAAAGAATTCTGTCCGCCCACAGGGCTATTCTAGTCTGAATACGAACTTTCAACACCTGAAACTGAAATACATGCGCTGCTACGTTGCTCTTGTGTAATGGCATTAGGAGATGCCGAGTATAACCCACTCAATGAGCCCTTAGTGAACGGAGAGCAACCAAATACTGTGTGGCCTTATATTTACCAAAATGGTGGTCATCACATCACGATTTTTCGGAAATCGATAAAATGATGGAATTTCCTAACGGACCGCGTTGATCGGGGTAATATTTGTGCGCGGCTCCATATATTTTTTCACACACTTTTGAAATGTTATTTTCTAGATGTTAAATCTAGCTGTTCGTTCAAAAATAAATTACCCATGGGTGCGGTCAGTGACGACCCAGGACATAATAATGAATTGGTACGTCCGCGTAGGGCTACTTCAGAGTAACCAAGTCATTGCTGTGTTGTTTGAATGGCATTGGAGGTCATGCTTACATTAAAATCAGGGACGCCAATTTTTCCGCAGATCCGCAGAAATCTGTGGATTTCGTGGCCGCCAGGACCATTTTTGAGATCAATGCAAATCCGAGGAGAAAAAATGGGGGGGGGCTTTTCCTTTTTCGGCAAATTTTCCTCTTTTTTTACAAAAACCTGTTGGCATCCCTGTAAAATCTTATTTCCTATACCCACAATGCATATAGGGTCTTGACTTATATTGCACTGTATAAAAGTCTTCTAATGACAATTGTATAACATACCAGTCAGACACACATGGTGTAAAAGTATGCACCAGATGCTAACCTAATGTGTGTGTCACCATTAATGTACATGTATAACCCATGTGAAATAGATTCAAGCTCGGCAGCTATGCCGTGGTATAGGACAGCAAGAAGTGACTTGACCAACTCTGACCCATGCTTCCATTGCTTGGTAGAACATCTGGACCATGCTTTGCTTCATGGGTAAGCCGTTTATTCTGTCTGTTGATGAGAAATTACTGAGTGACCTGTTTCAAAGTTTTTTTTTTAAATGTGTGAACCTTCTGGTGACTTTTCATATTGTTGTGTTTGTTGCCATGCTGTTATATTTGCTTCCGTTCTGTCTTTAACATCAAGATACCGTTTTCTGTGATTTTGTACAATTCTTACATTGTTACCATTTTTGTATAGACACCTTAATGACTTGATGGTAAGATTTCCTTGGAATAAGAAACAGCAAATCATTGATAATGTAACCTCTTCATCATTTAACTTTGTCTTTCCATTGGATTCTTCTATTTAGTTATTCATGATTATAGATTGCGGCACATATCTAATGGCTACTGGGTCTTTGTCCAAGAATTTACTCATAAATCTACTGTGAAACAAGTCAAACTTATGCAGAATGTCACCACTAATCTTGGCAGGGGTAAGTATGTTAAATGTTCTGAATGGATTTTGCTCCACTCATCTAATTAGCAAATGCCAATGAGTGTTTTGACCTTATTGTGAAGGTCGGGCATGGATGTATTTGGCCTTGTGTGATCATCTGCTGGAGAGCTACCTGCAGTGTTTTATGTCCCATCAGAAGCTAGTGAGGAAGTACTACCTCAAAGAAGCCATAGCACTTGATCAACAGGTACGTAGACGACCCCGCTGAAATGGTAATACATTATTTTATTCCATTTATCCCAGACGACTGATGTGTTTATCCACAATCTTGTTGCATTGGTTCATAAAACATATTCTCCTTATCAAGAGTAACCATTTTCATTTGAATAATGATTTTTTTTTGTCCAGAGAATGCAGATACTATTGACCCTGTCCTCGGGCTTGGAGCAAATTTCTTTTGACCTTGAAGTGGTATGTAGTTCTGTTAACTTGTAGTCATGGAAACTATTGTGGATGGTTGGGTTGAAGGGAATTTAAAAGTTTGTGTATACCTGCAGGATGTACCCTACCTTGATTTGTTCAGTCACATGCGTCGATCTAGTCAATGTGTGGATGAAGAAGAAGACCCTTCTTATGTACAGCAGGTGAATCATTCATTGTGTACAGTGCAACCCTGTTTTTTTATATAAAATATCTTGTGAGTGAATAGAGGTCACACATAAAGGGGTCCAATGATAAATGGGTAAATCAAGTTCCAATTTATATTAAAAACAAATCATGTGGATCTTTGCATCCATGGGATATATATGTACAGGGATGGATTATTGAATGTATTTTAATGACTGGTTCCAATGATCACAGTATGTATAGCTGTATTATGCATCATACCAGGTGTATCCTGAACCTATTGTTTTTGGTCGGGAGTTGTCAAGCTGCCATCACAGTGGCTCAATCACTGCCTCATATCCCAGCGTGAAAGTGTCTGCATCGTTACCACTCCTACAGGAGTCTGCTGCAGGAGGAGGTGGAATGAGCCATCTGGAGCACAATCACAAGTTACCTAGGAGTATATCCCTGGAGCAACAACCGGCCAAAGACAGCATGCTTACCAATGCAAACAGCAGTACAGACAGCTTGGAAGTCATTCGAGTCAAACCAAAAAGCTGCCATTCTAAGAAGCGCTTAGCCAACAAGAAGCATGTGATTGATGCAGAAAAGTCATCGCAAGCTTCCCTCTCTCCCTCTGAATTCTCCCTCAACTCAGACCCCCCAACCCCTGAATCAGGTTACCGCTCTGTTCTAGGCAACTCCTGTCTGGGGATACTGGATAAATCTGATGAGGTATTCAATGAAGATGTAACCTCACTCATGACAGAATCCCAAGAGGGAGCAGCAGCAGCAGAGCGTTCTGTGGAGAAAGAGAGACTCACTGAGGATTTAGTGGCCACAGAACTACCCAGCAAAGCCGGTGGTGATGAAGACAATATGTGTGGGAACCTGCCTGATAATGAACAAAGGGGTGACCGTTCCGATAAGGTCCAGACTGTAACTCTAATGATTAGTCCCAGTTTAGAGTGGAGCAAGCCATCCCCAGAGGCTAATAATACAGATATAGGTGTCACAACTGAGGTTGATACATTGCCTGTGCTGAATGCAAATGGCTCAGTCAGCCAATGTCTACCTAGTCAAGACAGTCCTTCAGTTGGCACAGACACCCAACTAAGTCCAGATGATACCAAAACTGAAATTGAAAGCTTAAACAGTAGAGAAGATTCAATATATAGTGTGGACGTGTCTGAACTCCGAAGCGTCACACCTGAGGGGGATGAGTTGGGAGGTGACAGTTATAATGGATGTGAACAAGACAATCAAGTTGATCATACCTCATCAGCAGAGAACAAAACACCTTCCCATGTTACACCTGTATCACCAGAATCACCTGCTAACTTGATTGATATAAAACTTAATTCACAAGTTACTAACAAAATTAATCAGGAAAGGCAACTTAAAAAACACAGTGCTGATATGGAGTAAGTCGAAGTTCTTTTGTCAAAATGATCACCTGCTATTGTGGTATAGATTCACTTAGTCAACTAATTTACTGCATATTGAATAATAAGAAGTAAATCTTGTTTGTTTTGACCCTACAGTAAGCCAGTACAATCTTAAATGACACCTGAGACCAGCCTGTTTGTTGTAAATCATAACGCAACATGAATGTTTGATTAGTTTATGGCTCTCTTTCAGTGTCGACAATAACACCAAGTTGTTACTGATGTTGGAGGTGTTTCATAGCGAGGAAGAGATCTTTGTTAAGGTTTGTACAGCATCACTTATGGAAAGGTATTTCCTTCCATGTTTTTTTGGCTATAACTGATTTGCTGCAAATTTACTATTGTATTGTACATGTGTGTAGATGTTTGAGACGAGTACTGGTCACACCGAGGGGGACAGACAAGCCATCTATCTCCTGGTTACTAACATGGCTCTCTATCTACTCACCACCATCTACGGGCGATCCAAATACAACATGGAGGCAAAACTGCACTTTGCTGAACTTGACTATATCTCTGTGAGCTCTCCACTTTTATTTGTAAAATAAAGCCATGACACCACAGTGATTTATATATATATACCAGATAAGGTCAACATGTCTCCGGGATGGATGAGTCAATATGTCGCGGTAAAATAGATGGATAGAGAACAAGTTGTCTTGATTCAGACATTTCAGACCTCTTTCAGCGAGGTATGTGATGAGCCAATATATTCCATGGTTCCTGCAAGTGAAGCTCTATATTAAGTGAAAGCCTTAATTCCTTGGATAATTTATGCAGCTAAATGATGTTTTTCTTCTCAGAAACCCTATGAAGTACAAAGCAAACACTCATATATCTCTCCATATTGTCTATATATGTTGCCAGCTACCCTCTTATTGAGCTGTGTTCTTCCAGTCCCTATTCACCAGTTGTGTCGTGTGTACAGCTTGGCTTGCACTATCAGATGATCAACATTGTGTGTACCAACCGCCGTAAGCAGTTCTGGATCACTACAGGTGATGAGCAGCTAACAAGGTGAGTCTTCCACCAGTGGAAAGGGATTTGTCTGATAACTTACTATTATTATATTGCTTCTCGTTTGTAACTGGTTTGTACCACAGATCATTCCCATGGTCCGTTACTTTTGCATATTCTTCACCATTGTTCAACTGTTGTATACAAATATTTGATAATGGCATAATGTGTTGGTTTTCAACTGGCTGGATGTTGTCGATGTACCAGGTGTATCGTGAATTGTTTGGATGAGGCAGTGCGAGGCTGCTCGTTACCTAACGTGGGTCGACTGAGTGTTCTTACCGATGCCACCACACAGAAGATAGCCATGAAGAAGTGGTTGGCTCAAGAATGTCACACTTCAGTGAGTAGCTCACTCGGTCCATGTCAGATGCTCACCTATATATCCGCCGGACAGGAATGCTGTCTGTGTATGCTGTGTCTCATCAAACTCGTATTCCTTGTGTCCATTACAATCAAAATCTCATATATTTCGATATCAGTAATCCTGTACATTATAATTGACACCCTTTCATCTTGCATCCCTAATCCTCATCCTTAACCGCAGTTAAACAAACATAATCAATGATGCAGTACCCAGTTTCTCAGCAGGTAACTACCTCAACACATATTCATGGCATACATGCACTGACCTGACTGACTGATGTGTTGTTCAGCGTGACGAGGTTAATGTGCTCAGCTACAGTCTTGTTCACTGGGAGGATGTGGCAGCTGTGAAGCCAGGTATCGTGTACACCAGCCCAGCCAAGGAGGGCACACTCTCCTACAAGGCCTATGATTCCTATATGTGGGGACCTGTCTGGAAATCAGGATACTTTGTGCTTAAGTCAGTTGACATACTTTTCATTCCCCAATATGGTGCAATATATCAGAATGAGCTATTACTGTATGTACTTGTGTAAAGGTCACAATGCCATATTTTTTGTGTATGTGGTCCGAAATGTAGTGACTACACACCTGTAAATGTGGTATATCTGCCTCATTATAATCTCTGCCCACCAGTGCTATGACAGTCTTACTGTTAAAATTGACAAACTGTCCAGGTTGTTGTCAATAACAACATAAATGCTTTTGTGTTTGCAGGCATGGAGCATTGTACCAGTACAATGATGTCCATGACAACAATGAGCCAACACAGTGCATTTCTCTCCAGTGAGCTTTTCATCACTTTATCATTTGTCTCACTTGGTGTCCCTGCTGTTGACTTCTCATTATGCATGATAGCAACTAACTCTCAAATATATAAGCATTGGCCAATAATTTCCAATTCCTTATTTTATATAGAGAATTTGCTATTTTCAAATATGATGTGTTCTCACCGGAGAGTAAATGTTTTGTGGTGCAGTCAGGATGAATGTGTCGGATGTCGACGTAGCAGAGATACTGACAAGCCAGGAGCATTTGAGCTGGTGCTGTCAGAAACCAACAAGCTCATGATGTGTAGCAGCAGTGAAGAGGAGACAAGAGAATGGATGCTGAGTCTGTGTCAGTCCGTGTCTGACGGCATGGGGGTGGGTACAAAGGCTACATGTCTAAAAAGAATATGTTTGATGTTTAATTGACAAGTAGGTCATGTGTTTGTAATGGGCTGGCTAGATGCACTTATTCTTTTGTGTGGGCTTGATGATTTCTGTGAAGAGGGATGAAGTGTTTGTAATGGACTGACAAGATGATCTCTGGGGTGACCTAAGTGTTCTTCATTCCAGGTTGTGAGATTGGTCATCTATAGATATTAAAGTGATACATAAATTATAAAGTAGTCGATAAATAATTATGTTGATTTTTATTCTTGAATGAGTGATCTGTTTAAATGATTGAAGGTGCATTCCCAGTCAGGTAGCTGTATTAAGGATAGGGCATCTACATTGTTTTTGTTTGTGTGGAGACTTTGTGTAAGACGTGTTTATGACTTGTGTACAGTACCCTATATCAAGCAGCGGATGTCTGGCATGTTGCTGTGTACTCATCTCCGATGGCATCCTCCTCTGCCATGAAGATGTTCAAACCAACTTCTTCCGCACTCTGGCCTCTGTCTCCGTCACTGACATTTCACGTGTGTTGTGTGACAGTGGTGCCCCCTCATACTGCATTCTGGTACTATCACTTGCCTGTGTCACTGTCAGTTGTTGGTCCATTTAGACAACCTCAGATTTACCTTTATCATCTGGGGTTAGTTTACTGTAAAGTAATTCTCATGAATGCAGATCCTCACTGAGCTGCTACCATAGCATTGTATGATGAATGATTGATCTTTTGCCATCTGAGTATCTTCAGACACATAATGGATCAGAATTTAGTTATGACATTCTACATTTGTTATATGTGCCTGCAGAAGTTTGAGCGAGGGGAGAGGGAGGAGGAATGGGGACTCTACTTCAACAGTGAGGGTACTGAGCGTGACAGTTTCATGGCAGCGCTTGCCAAGGCCTGGATGAACCACTATCAGGTTAGTATCCTGTCTTAAGTTTGGCCTGATGTCTTAACTTCAGCGGAACTAGTCGTCTAAGTGTGGCTGGTAATTGTTTGTGAATGAATTTGAGGCTGTGTTAGGGGTGTTCAGGTAATTGCATGCCAATATAGTGTATTACTACACTCTTCCCACTTTCATGGGTTTTCCCCCATTTGTATCAGTTTAGATATTAAGTAGATTTTCATCAAATAATTGATGCCAAGAAGTAAATAGGTTTATATCAGTGAGACCCATGTCATAGGTGGACCTGCCTACAGAACAAGTTGATGAGATTCGTCTCAAAGCCCGCTGCAGAGAAATGGCCTCCAAACTCAAACTTCTTGGTCATCCATAATGGATGTGTCATTTAGAATCACTAATAATTGGCTCACAGTCAGATTCAATGCAAGTGTTATATTTGCATGGTTTACATCTGTGTGCTGACTAAAAGATGCCAAATACTATTTAAATGAAATGGATTTTTGAGTTCTTTACTAGATGAATAGACATTGTGCTAAAATTGATCTTTTAAGTGATATGTAATTATTATGATAGCATTGTGGGAGCTTTGTGGGACAAGTGTAAGCTTTTTTTAATGAGTGTTAGCCTTGTGAGACAAGTATAATCATGGTTGAGTAAATATAAGCTGGGAAGGACATGTTTTAGCCTGGTGAGACTGGTCCGGTGAGACAAGTGTTTACATTATTCTGTGCTGCAGTTGCATACTGGACTGGACTGGCTGACATTTTTCAAATGATCATACATTGCATTAGCTCTTATTGTACATCTATGGCTTGATCACCATCATGTCCTGCAGATTCCAGAATATGTGATGTTTGCCTCTTTATGCTTTGTTTGCCAAGTTAATTTTTATGAGAAATGTTAGGGGTGAAGACTGCCTTAAAGTTTTATTTTTGTGGCTCAGTATTTATTGACATTTTATTAACTTTTATGATAAATCAATGCAACAAAGCATGTTACAGCTCCGTGTAGTTAGCTCTTATGGATGAGGTTATCATCTGTATAATTCATAATATGCTGAAGGAGTAATTGTATGTAGTGTTAGTGATGTTCTTTTGCTGCCAAAATGCATGTTATAACTCAAGATAAGCCCATATGAATCGGGTTTGTTATTTAACATTATCCACATATATATTATCTCTGTGACCTTCAATTAAAGCCATGCCTTGTTGGGTTTCACTTTGCTTCCACCAGCTCATATTTTTAGTTGGTATTTAAATTTTTGTAGTGTATAATTTAGATTGCGATAACTAGTAAAATTGTATAAACTATTTTTTATCCATCCAATATTCTTTGACGAAGTGAATTGTCTTTCAGGTGTTGATTAATGTATAACTGTAAAGTTATCCTTTTCTAGAAAATATTTCCTGACAGTGATGTGTGACTGTATTTGCAGAATATCTTACTTGTTGTTGCTAATGGCGAGACTATATCCACACTTTGTTTTCATTTACCACAACCAAATCAATGAAATGTTCGTAGGGATGGTTATGGTCGACTCATATTCTCATATACATCTCTTTTAGAAGTAATTAATTATTGTTCATATCAATATCCCTTACTAAAAAGTTATTCTTATGTGTCATATTTATGTGGTCATAGATTTCATTAACTTGAAGCTTGCTTAAGCTTTTATGGGAAACTCTTTAGCATCCATGAAGCTGCCAAGCATTGAGCAGAATGGACACCAACACTCATCATGCAATTGATCTGTTTGAGGACATCAGTTTCAAGAGGGTTTTTTGGAAAACACGCACTGGTATAGCTCTCAAGAAAACGGTTATGTAAATGTGCAACCCGTATGACTGTTTTGAATTATTTATAATAAATCCTAGGAATTTCAATGCTGTTCATTACATATCACATGAAGTTTCATTTATGGGGGATGATAGACTGATTGTAACAGAGGCGGTCTTGCTTTCTGCTGTTGGCATCATCTGTCCCTACAGCTTGTTGTACACCTGAAGTCTGGGTTGAAAACAAAGTATATTTATTTAACCTAAATATGTGTATCATTTAACAAGCATTTATGAATTAAGATGGTCACCAGTTTGCCAAGTTGAATTTTCCGCACATAATGACCGCACCACATGTGATATCAGGACTACGGTTCTTTTGCGTGGTAAACCAACCGATTCATTATTATCATGTGGGAATATTAGATCATATTCAGGGGAATGTGATTTGTAACCATAGTCTCAGTGAGATAGGTTGTGGTTCCTTTCCAACCCAAGTTACTGTACCAGTTCAGACAAAACAGAAATGCTACAAGAAGCAATTTCCCAAATGACATAATTCAATGAGGGATTACAAAACACTTGTTTTCTGATTATTTAGCATTTTTCAAATAATTTACGCCATAAATATATTGCACAGATAAACAAACTACAGAAATTCATGCTACGAACAATAAAAGGAGCTAAAATTAGTGCGTCATTACAGGTGGAATTCCATAAAATCTATTTTTCAGACCTGATGCTATGTAAAAACAGAAAAAAATAAATATATATGCTGCGTTGACCAGGAACACATTGCTTTGGAACAGTACGGTTGTCCTATGTAAACCTAGTGGATAGAGAGAGCCATGTTGGCATGCACTGCCCCCACCCAAGAGAGCACATTGACCGACCACCAATCTCATTCTATACCTCATCAAACTAATTACAGTGATTTGTAATGAGATTGGCAAGCATACCACTTGTTACTGACATGAGAATTTCCACCTCATAGCTGGCCCTCTATTGTTGGTTTGCTTGCTTAGTAGAGGGACAAGCAGTGGACTAATTACAACATTAACACATGATTGATGACTCACTTGAAATAGGACTTAGTATCAGAGGCTTTCCCTAGCTATGATAGTCAACTAAAGGGTAGCCTTCTGATGGGTTTTCATCAAACTGCAGTGACCAATAGGGGTTACAATGTAGTGGAAATCTGGTAGAATGCATTATAATTATTAGACATAGTATACAAAAGAAAAACATTCTCTTGTCTGTCTACCATGTATTGCTTACATCGCTCTGGTTTGACCAGCAGACCCGATACAATGAACCACAAAATGCAGTGTAGAACAATAGGTATAAGAGTTGGCACATGAACACAACCAGCTGTTACGCATTGTATAACAACAGATAATGGCTGTTGCCCGAAAGAGGAAGTACAGATTGATGGACATCAAAGGGAAATAGTACAGACTGATGAATGTCAAAGGGAAATAGTACAGACTGATGGATGTCAAAGGGAAATAGTACAGACTGATGGATGTCAAAGGGAAATAGTACAGACTGATGGATGTCAAAGGGAAATAGTACAGATTGATGGACATCAAAGGGAAATAGTACAGACTGATGAATGTCAAAGGGAAATAGTACAGACTGATGGATGTCAAAGGGAAATAGTACAGACTGATGGATGTCAAAGGGAAATAGTACAGACTGATGGATGTCACATGAGTTCTTTAGCTTAACAACAACAAAGATATGGTTGAACGGTGAGACTACGAGGTAGCTGTAATCCTGATTGATATGGTGTTATCGTGGCAAACTATGGGAAACATGCAATATTTCTACAGACCATCTGTTGGTTATCAAACCCAAACATAAATAGTGCAATAAGCTGACAAGGTTAATACATCTAAGCACATGTATTGGTACAATTGATCATAACAAACACCACAACTAGATCAATGACCTATGTTCCTCTTACGACTATACAACAATACTACATACAATATTGCAACTTAATAATCACCACTGATGAAATAGGAGATTCATTTTGTACTCCACAGACTTTTCATGCAATCATAATGCTTAATGCAAGGTTCATATTGTAGAAGTCTATGTTTGACCAAATCTTGAGAAAGACAAATGGTCATATCATTACCCACTGGAGTGCTACATATGGAACAAGCTAGGTCAACAATACCCATAGTGTTTCTAGTAATAACACCTATGGTTAACATTGTCAAGTGGAAATGTACCTTGGGACGTTAAATATAGTCGTTGTTCTCAGGAAATCTGAACAAGAAGAGGCTTATTCTCACTGGTGCAACATATGCAATAAGGTGCTATGTAATCTTTCATTAGTTTGATAAATACCATACATCTATGGGAATAATGCAGCTGTGTTAACATGAACGCATGAAGCCAAGACCCAGTGGCGTGATTCATCAGATCATACAATGACATACACACCTAGCTAAATTACCTGCTATCCAAGATTTCTTAATGCACATCAATGCTAGTACTATATGTACATACTGCAGGATTCAAGTTTTGATATCACCCTCTTTATTGCTTAAGTTAGCATGTTTGAATATTTCCCTACCACTCTCACATGTACATAACCACCCCTGGTAGCTCTATGTAGCATCCATAATAACACTGATCATGTTAAGTGTATGCAGCAACACAAGATTGTTTTGATCAAAGTGTCAATTTTGTATAACAAGATGATATTAATCAGACTTGAGAAGACCGAACACAGAACCAAGATGTTCCCAACTAGTCTGGTTCCCATGATCATCCTCAACGTCCCTGACTAGTCGGGTTCCTGTGATGGTCACCTGGATGGACATGAACTATGGGTCATACTGGAATGACCACTGGTACTGTTCGGAATACTCAAATGTGAGAAGCTGCTCTGACATGACTGGAGGCTGCTCATGGAACCCCTGAAACATTACAGTGTGTTTGTGTGTGTGTGTAAATTTCAACTAAACATTCATGTTGATATGTGCATTCTGTGGCATGGAAGACAAGGACCTACTTGAAGTGTTCTGATTTGAGCATCTCAGTGTAGTACATGACCTTGGACTTGTGTGTGGACAGAATATCAAAAGAGCCCTTGGCTGAGTCAAAGTACTTCCATTGTAATATGTACGAGCCTCCCTGGCTGGTCACATGTGAGCCCTGAATAACAATCAATCAGTGCTCAGTCAATAACTATGTGAGAAAAACCATAGCACCTCATCAATGAATGCTTTATTCAACATAAGAAAGATGGTTGGGGACTTGATACCTGAATACTATCTCCGTCCCGGCAGACAAGCGGTGGCTCCACAATGCTAACGTCCACACCAACAGTGAAGTGTTTGTCTATGTACTGAGTTGACCCCACACCACCTGTTGCCCCACTCACATGATGCTCGTGGGGGCTGGATGTCAACGTTTTACGGCAACGCAACACAATGAACGTCACATCGCCTTTCAGGATGTCAAAATCCCATGTGATGACTGATCCTCGCATGGGTACTTGGACAAGCACCTGCCATGGGGTCAAGCTCAAGCATTACACCCTGCACACTAGTAGGTCCCAGCTTGTCAAGAATCATGACAGCCCAAAGAATCAATCCAGATGGTGACATGGGACATGTTACAATGCTCAAACAATTCTAAAATGCCTTGTACTTGGATATTGGTATATAGGGATAAGTATGTGTAGACCTAGGACAAAGGAGAAGTAGGGCTTACTTCATGTGCGTACTCCTTCATGACATAGGCAGTATGGTAGAGGTTGTCCGGACCAAACGGCAGACATTCATCAGGCGCCTCGTCATCGCACGTGTACAGACTCTTAGGGACATGGCCCCCTTCCGGCACGTCGCACTGCGACAACCAGAGCATGTCCTCCATTGAGTGAATGCATAAATTAGCTTCACCAAACACGGCACATTTGGCCCAAGGTGTAATTACTAACTGGACTGTAGGACACCATAAATGCTACTTACATAAGCATGTCCACCAAGGAAGTCAGGTATGTAGTGCTTGTCAATATAATCCACCAGCCCTCCTGCTCCCTGGTAGTCCTTGCCACCGTAGATGAGGAATTTCCTGCGTGTGTTCTCATCAATGAATGGGTTGACAAGTGTCCAGAGAACAGGGAAAACTCGGGGAGCTCTGACAATAAGTAGGAAACCCATGGTCTCTGGGTAGTTTGCCTCGACTGTCTCGATGATACGGAGGAGGGCACTGATGCCAGGTCGCCACACGTGCCTCATACTCAACCCCTCCAGGTCCACAATACAGGTACAGTTTCTGGTTCACACACACACACTGCTTATATGTCTATCGTTAAAGACAGTTATGATTGAGTGATCCTAAAAGGTCAATCACTTATGCTGTCAGTGTGAATTTAATTCCACATCCTGTCCGTTCATGGAGATATAAACTAAGCTTACGTGATTGGACGACCGCTCAATTTAGTAGCTTCTTCACACCTCCGCACACCCTCCTCATTAACTGATAACACCTGACACAACCACAGGCACTCAAGTCATAAAACACCCAGTCTCGGGATTCTAATGTATAAAGACTTTTTATATTTGACACAGTCAATTACATTTTATCATGACGTTTATACTACCATTAGTATGGATATCCTGTACAGTCTTATATTCATTTTTTTAGATGATCATTAGTACAAAATGGTCTGATTTAACCATCTGAGCAGATATCAATATTCATAAACCATACACTCAATGACATGTCATATTCAATGACCTTTCTCTGGACCACCCAAATACATCACTCTATCACTGGGAAATTTATGCTTTGATTACCATCACCCCCACCTCATATCCACCAGCCAAGAATACAACGACAAATACACACCCACAAGGTATACTGCCAGCACAATGACATGCACTCAAGTATCACTTTAGCAATAAAAAGTCATTAAATTGAGGGGGCAGTCATGTGTGAGGGTCCTATCAATACAATAACACCATGTACTCTTCCTATTTAAAGGACACAGAGCACATGTTGGTGTGTCATCTATTGAACAAGAGGAGGTGACGAAGGAGTAGGGTGTAACAAAGGAAGGCCCAGTGTTATACATACATGTCTGAGTAAGCCGTCTTCACCAACACTCTTAATCAATCCCTTCACATCCATCTGACCCAACCGCAAAATATACAGTGGACGACCATCTGCACAGCATAACATCTGATTAACGCATACATGCAGAATACTCCCACATGTTCACAGCTGTCACCAGGGATGCTACATACCAGCCTGGTGCATGAGCAACACACAGTGTACATCTGCACCCACATGTGTTAGATGGCTTGTGATAAGGTGCCAAACAGTGTCAATATGTTGCTTATTCCATGTTACAGACCTAGTGTCAACAATACACCCTCATGTTTCCTGTCATGTTAATCTCACAGTTTCATAATAAACTGGTTTATATCTTGCTTAATCATAAACATACGGTGGTTTATTATGGAATCATGAAAGCATCAGCTCATCACCACGGGAACAAGAATGGAGGATGTGACAGGCACCTTTGTCATGGTAATGCCATCCTCCGGCGTAGTACTTGTTGATGACAGGTGGGGGTTCGTAAGTCTGGAGGAGGCGGTCGATCCCATGAAGCTTTCTCCACGCCATAGAATGACACAGCATCTCACGCCCCTTCTCTACGTTAAAGTCCCTAGCTTTCAGAAACCTCAGGATCACAGAGGGTTTGGGAAGCTACAAACAGAAATGGAGCATCCCTTCATGTTAAGGCTGATGGTATATTAGTGTCAGTGTTAGCAATAGTGACAAAAATAACCTGTATTTTGGCAATAACCACACATTTTCATCTTCCTATCAACCCCAACAATATAGAGGTATATCCACTCTCACCTATGGCACCGACTCTACCCTGACCCCCCAGCCTCACCGTCACACAGCCCTCTCACCTTGCCCTTATGTGTGGCCTGGAGCCATTTTCTGAGCTGTACAAACTTGCTCTCTTGGTATAGTGTGAGCTGACCCAGGAAACGCTGAATATAGTCAGCTTCCAACTTCTTACACATATCTGCAAAAAACCATAACCACAAAATTATATTCCTAGGGGGTTATTTACCAGACTATATGTGTCTTGTGCTTGTCATAATTGAACATCTCAGGGACATACTATTATCATAATACTTCAGAAATGGAGTGTCTAATACCAAGGTTTTGAATAATGAACAGGTCAGCATGGAGTGTGATTGAAAGTGAGGTTTTGTACCTAGTGGTTCTAGGCTGATGTTGGCAGCTGAGGCCCCGAGCATCAGGCTGCTGTGACTGCTAGTACTGCTGCTCCTGGCATGAGATGGAGAATTGGTAACCTCAGCAGCAGTCTCCTCCACCAACACATCATCTGTGTTAGGTTTCTTCTTAATGAAGTGGGTCTCAGGTAACACAGCATCTTGCTCTGTGCTTGTTCCAGGCTTCTCCCTGTACGCCTCCTCACTGGGGTGTGAGATGCTCCCCCGCTTCTCAATCTCCTGAGGAGCCTTCCAGGGAGGGATGTATGTAATGCCTTCACTGAGCAGCTCACCAATGTAATACTCGATCACTTCCTTGCCCTTTATATACAAATCAACACTCAAGTTACCAATGGAACACTGTAACTTGTTAAATGTGACTTAGTATGCAGCAGATGGTAGCTTGTTCATTAAACTGACTAATGTAATAATCGAGCCTAACAAGCAGAGCCTGACCCATCAGTGGATTTTCAAAACATGCAACGTTGAAGAGAATAATAAAGCTCTTCCCCTATAACTCGCGTCGTTTTTTACTTGCGAATCAGCTTAACTGAGGCTCATGTCTAGGACCCGTATTTTTTAGCCCAAAATAGCGCATTATTTTAACAAAATAGGAATAAGAACTGAAGTCTTTTTGACATCCTCCACCTGTAATATCGCACTTTCACTACTCGCTTCCCTAGGGGAGCTGTTGACGCCATGGAAAAAAGGTGAGAATAAGGTGAGAAAACTTTTGGCGCTTGGGGCGTATATGAACCAGCCCACAACTTGATGAAATCAGTTCATTTTGCATCTCCCATTGACCATCATATCCTCTAGAGTCTCTTGTACATTCTACAGTGTTGACAGCATCCTCCTCGACTGCACCTTATCTAATCATTTCATTTTTTAGTCATCTTCAGGGTTGAACAAATTCCAAAATATCACTAACAGTGTCGCCGACTGGGTGAAACAAATTAGTATTTGTGCTTATAATGAAATCCACTGGCATGAACGGCTGGGTTACTGCTAACTCACACTTTCATTTTACTCGCACCTCCGATTGTTGGACACGGATTGGAGCAAGTCATAGGGATAGAGTGATTCATTCAAATTGGTGTACAGCAAATGCTTACCTTTTTAATATTCAATGTGTATTGCTTCATAGCAATTTTTTCTACAGTGCTCTCAAAGCCAAAGAAGGATTTGATGTCCAGACTTGCATCCTGCTCAAAACTGGTCCATGCCGGATTCTCTGCATGTACCTGGGCCAGAAAAGTATGAAATGAGGCATTTGAGAGTCAACCACAGATGTGATAAGGAAAAGGATGATGTTTGATCAACAACCACCAAAAATCAGGTAGGTAGAACAACTGATGCAATACACAGACTGACAATGAAACTTGCACATTTTATTCTAGTACACCCATACACATTGAACATAATATTCAACATGCTGCATTGCTCACCGAATAACAGCAGTGTTCATTGATAATTATGCGAGAAGAGAAGCTATCATTCCTGGCCTCAATATTCAGTGTGCGAGAACGTCTATCTAATGTATTCTTCTGCAAAAAGTTTACATGCTCAACACCAGCAATCTGAAAGTCAACAAAGAAGCCTATAAATTGATGATTCATTTTATTTTTGTATTAGTTCCGATATCATATCAAATTGGTTTTAAATAAAAGCAGAAAGTTTCAACTCACCTTTTTCAGAATATAAGGAGCATCAATGGCCACTCGACATTTGCGTTCTACAGTATGGGTGGCCCCATCTTCACTCTTGTACTCTGACAAGATGTCACTGCCAAGGAAAACTGGTATCATCTTGCATGTGGGAAACCTCTTCTCATAAGCCTGCATAGACAATTTAAAAACAATCTGATTGTTTTCTCAGCCTTAATCAGACAAATACCTTTTGGGAGATGACCTAGATAAATGAAAATAAAGCATCCAAACATGAGGATTTTTTTTTAGAAAAATGGCCATGTTTTAAAAGTAAAACATTACATTAAACGCAAATAAAGTGATTGCTATTGTATTGATTAATATTTGGAACGTTTTATTTTTATGTGATATGTCAATGCAAATTGATAGCAGATATATCTAGTTTCTAAGTGAACATATTATTTGGCAATATTCAATAAATTGATTGCATTGTTTATCCTCAAATATATCAAGGATAAATTGTTTGTGATGCACAAATGCAGACTCAGTCTACATGCACATGTAAACACTGGTGGTATCATTATGATTGTCGTAATCTATTCAGTTGTGGCGTTTCATAATCGTATTACTGTATTGATGATAAAGCCGTGTAAAAAGTGCAGTGATAAAGGATAATGGTGATGAAAATGAAAAGTTTCATGATTAAGAATTTCAACTTATTGATGTGATGATGAAAATGATGATGACAACAATAAGTAAAATTTATAACAATCAGGATTGATCATGATAAAATTGTGCTCCAGAGGTCAAAGGCAGATGGAGAAGGTGAAGGATGATAGTGATGATCATAATATTAATGCTGACAAATCAATAAGATGGCATTGATGATGAGTTGCTAGAATTTTTTTAACAATGCATTATTTACAATTACATACATTTAGAAAAAGTTTACAATTACATAACACTTTCTGAAAAAGTACACTGGTTTAAAATCAAATTATTATACACAGAGAAATTAAGCATTGACCCTGCACACAGTGAAACATGCATGCCCCAGTTACATTGTGACCGTATACGCATTAGAATGTTGTGTGTTAGGTACACAGAGACCATACACGGTACACAGAGACAACATCTGCTTCACCGTGCACCCAACATAGATAACTGCATAGATAATTACGGTGACCGAGCACATGGCCTTTTCGTTATATACAGCTCTTTTGAATCAAGTTGGAGTGAGCTCCAACAAGGTAGTACTTGATCGACTGTTTGTCTGTTAGGCTAGTTATATAAATGTACAGGATGGACTCGATGGTCATTAACAACTTGTTCAGGTTGTGTTCATTGGGTGACAGTAGCTGGCCTTTATGGAGATACCATTCAGTCACAATTTCGCAATTACATGCCAAAGTTTTCTAACAATAATCAGTCTAATTAGATTGAAATGCGATATCTTCTACATTAGTCATTACTAGCCCAACAGACAAACAGTCGATCGGGTACTCCCTTGTTGGTCTAACAGCAAAACCCACCTTTATCGGTAGATTGACAACCATTCTTAACTTATCATCACTTTACACGTTACATATATGAACTGAGAAGAATTTAAAGCCACCAACGGTGAGAGTATTGACTGAATTTAACAGATATGTTTTTAATTTAACAAATCTCCGAGCGAACACTTGATATTTGATTAATTAACTTTTCCGCAAAATTCCACTCTGAAATTCTGGTGTCTTGCATGACGTTGATGTAAAAAAAAACGCGCAGAATTTGCTAAGTTTTTATCATACAATCATCTGCCTGATAAGTGATATTGTGATAATACATTTCACAGGACCGAGACACAATCGCTCAACTGTTATTTGGATGATTTGCGCTAGGACACGCCTACTTAACAGAGAGCTTCGAGTGCTGTCCCTCGCATGTTGGGAATTTGACATGCTAACTTCTATGCCTCGCTCACATGCATATTGCTGGTCAAATCTTAGCCCATGTTCAATGATGTTGACAGGTCGAGACGACCAGACACTGAGACAGCAACCCGGAGACTCACGGAAGCTGGTCATGCCACCATCACCACTGTCAAGGTTCTCATAAATATCAACTCACCGCCATCACAATCTCGAACGGATATTTGTACACCCTTACGGGTGACTGGTATGTTTGTACCATGCTCACTGTCAGGTTATCCCATTCACAAATCTTCGGCAACGTCTAACTGATAGTTCATCCTCATTGATTAATGATAACGCCACCGCTGAAACCAAACGTCAACAATGGTATCGTGTAATACCACTTGAGAAAAGAGTTCTAGATAAAGTAATTTGTGTTTCAACAATAAAAAACAATGTCGTTAAAGATATGAATATATTGATTTGTTTACAGATTTAGAACAAATAATTACTGATTGATGTACCGCAAGGGTAGAGCATAGATGATAAACCGGGTGTAAGATATTAATACGCTTGACGTACCTACCAAAAGCAGACTTACCACCATTATGACATTGTTATCATAACGCAGCTAAAGATTATAATGGCTTCGTGAGCAATCTCCTGTGTTTATTGGTAAATGCGTGATATACATGATCATCATGATTGGAAATGTCAACGATCTTGTCCATCTGGTCAACGGGCAAACGAGAAATGTTATTCTTCCATAGCTTTTAATATACATAATACTTTTTTAGTTATTAAGGGCATGGTTGGGTGGGAGAGGGGTGGGAGAGTAGGGTAGCCCAGGTCGGTAATTTATGAAGGTGCCTCTCTGCCAGCTTGGAGTAATTGTTGTTGCCTTGCGTGATTTGTTCAGAGTGACTTCCAAAGAAGCAAATATCCGTTTGTCCAAGACATGGCAGAGATCCATTTTTATTATCATTCATGTGAGTCATATATCGGTCAGTCACAACAAGGAGTGTGCGTTACATGTCAGCATGTGGCATCCTAGGCAAGGCACTCGCCCCTGGTGTTTTGATGATCTGATGCCACCTTCTACAGCGCGGATATGAGAGATCGAAGTTTATTTGCCTAGTGGCCTCCAAGCAAGAACTTTTAGATTTCTGCAGCCATTTCATAGTTTTTGAAAAAAAATCATCCCAGTTTGAAGAACCACTGTTCAGCCAACATGATCATTTTCTTGCTAATCCAAACAATGTGACCTTGCCAATGAACTGCGGAGCACCACTGTTCCAGTCATCCAAATATTCATTTGGCATATTCTAATCACTTTAAATAAATTACCACCCAAAGAAAGGAAGGACATTATGTGTTTGCACACTCTCTAGTTAGGGCCACGTTCCATTAACCAATGTCCCTTTTCTTCTGCCCAAATAGTAATGAAGGGTCTCAGTGAGGCAATCGGCGCCTTTTTCGCATATTCAGAGAGGTCCCTCTTTTTCTGTTGAGGTCCGTAGATGCTTGTTTTTCTTGGCATCTTCACCAAGCAGGCCAGCCTTTATCGCCCTCTCGTAACTGAAAGTTCAACTCGGTAATATCATAACTCATATTCAATTATGAGTGATATAACACCATACTGCGCATTCGTATGTATGAGCCCCCAGAAATTGATAATTAACATCTTCATTCAACTCTATATGGCGGGTCATAGGTTTGGGTAGCATAACGTTCGTTTAGATTCTTAGTCAATATGTGACTATCCGCCACAAGACTCTCACAGGATGGCTTACTGGTGCAGTCACCCTTATTCGTAATATCCTAACATTGTTTAGCCACAACCATTTTTGAGTGCGCTTATACCATCAATCGCCCACATATCAACCCTAGGTTATCCTGCTTCATCCAAATAGGGGCCACTTTTTACTTCAGCCCAAAGCTTATTGGGTTCCGCGCGGATCCTCCGTCAGCCTCCTCTTTATGGAGATCGACTTACTGTTTGTTGGCAGCATCCTTTGGTGATGTGGGGTCACGTATTTTGTTGCCTCGCATGTCAAGCACTCTAGTTATAGTACTACCAAAATAATCCACTAGAAATGCCTTTTTTGCATATTCAGAGAAGTCCGTCTTTTTTTGGTTGAGGTCCATAGATAGTCGTTTGTATTGACATCTTGTGAGTCAAAAAACAACGTTAACAGGGAGGTCGTAGTTGTCCAATAGCCGTACCTTATTATCCCGCAACTGAACCTTCAACTCATGCACAGTCCCGCTAGTAACACGCTTAGGATTAGCGATATTCTTGGTTATTATATCACCGAAAAGCCACCCTTTAAGCCCACAACTTCAAGAAGCGTAGTGGGCGCACCATCTAGTATGTTGTGCATGGTACGGACTTGATCGAGGTGAAAATGAAGCTAAAGTTGATGGGCCGGTCACCTCTGTAAGTACCTGAACCAATCCACCGCCCACCAAGATCGTCATCAAGACCATCATATCTAACACTCCATCTGTTATGTGCGCAGCCCCATTATCAGTAATTTCGAAGGCAATAACTCCATCTACAGCATCAACCTCTTATCTAAGACCCATATCTGCATCTACACATATATCACCTGCAGTGTTATCGGTTTCTGGCAACGAGGTCATGTCCATCGATGACAGCGATGTGTACCACTGTTACGGCGACCTATGAAAAATTGCACAGGAGATAGCTAACGTCCAGTACCAGGACATCGACACATCAGATGACGGAAATGCGACCAAGATATGAGTTGGGGCAGGAGACAAGGATGAGGCCATTGCCGGCGCCTATAGCAGTCGGTTTTATGGCTCGCTGGAATCCTCGAAAGTCACATGCCCTTCTACCAGAGTGCGCATAAGACCAAGCTGATTTAATTTACATATCATCTTGGAGACTTGTGTTCGTGAATATATAACTGTGGATCGCATGCAACCAATATACTATAGCTCCCAGGGGTATCGGAATGGAATTACAGCTATCAACAAGCTAGCAGCAGCCTCGAGGGTTTCCAAAATTTGATTTGTCTTGGCCTAATGAGGTTCACCAAGCCGATCTCTTCCTCACCACAACGTGAAACGCCAGACGCCCTCACAGAAGTGGACGTGGTCTCACACTACAAAGTGGCAGAGCCATTGACTACGAAAGAGGCTCAGAAAGTTGCAGGTGCACTCAAAGCTACTTAAGGTCAACCACACGGATGGGATTTTATGGACGCTGTGCCAGCTACTTGCCAAGTATGGGGTCTCCATCAGGCTATTGTGGAACACTTTAACCACAATCTTGCTGAGCAGCTCTTTGGACACCAGTATGCTGTGGAGTTAAAACTTCCATCTGGGGAACAATCAACCGAATGAGTTTCTTGGCCGCAAGCTGTTGTCTCTGCAACAAACAATGAAGTAACCAGCTTCACTGGAAAAAAACCCAAAGACGCTATAAAGGCAACAGCAGTTACTCAAAAGCTCTCTTCCATAGTCTGAGGGCGCTTGGTAGAGCTCAAAGTGCAAACGCCTGTCTCTGGTGTTGGCTTTCGCTGCCTCTACCAGCCTGGTAAGCTGAAGCAGGAACATCGTCATTGTGCCAATCAATAGCTACTGACTTGTACGCTCTGACACTTAGCCTGATGAATGTGTCCTCTGCTATTGGTTGTACGGACCACTCCGTGGCTTTGTAAAGGAGGAGCTGCTTGTGGTGCCGCCTGACACCAAGCTGCCACCAGATGGTGTTCTCAATTACACATTTAACAAGTAGACTATATGCACTAGACAAACTGGGCCTGTGCATGGACTGCAGGTTTTATAAGATCAAGCGCAAGCTTGTGTACCACAAGAAAAAGAACCCCCACAAAGTCATCATGATCAACCATATAACTGCACAACCCACTGATCTGCACAACCGCCCTGACTCACCATGAATTTGAGGGCAGGTGTTTTTTTCCAGTATAGGGGTCCACTTAGCCTGAAAAGCCTACCACACATTGCTCTGTTCCCTGTCCGTTGTTTTTGCAGGTAGACCATTTCCTTTTAGAGAAATGGCATTGTATTGGAAATGTCTCATCATAAGCAAGCACGCAAAGCCCAAAGCGAGTATCTCGAAGCAACCAGAGTTAAGTCAACCTATCCCTACTCCCGTGCGTACCTCCAGGCTCTCACAAAGAGTCTTGCACAGGTACGTATGTTCTGGGAGAACACAGATAGGGTCACTACCTCCTTTGATCATGCACGCGTATTCAAACAAATAGTGGAGAATGTGAACGCGACTATAGATGCACGGATGTCTGGTTCAAGCTTACCAACTGAAAAAAATGTATGAAGTTGATTTGCCTGTTCATGAACTGGCTTATGAACTCCATACATATTACAAGAAGCTTGCTGAAGTGTATAGAGGAAGTATATATGTGCCGCGCGACGGGGTGTGTTTTTTCGGCCTCTCGACTTGTACGACGGGTTATTGGGCCTCATACTAGTACGACGGGGTATGTTTTTCAGCTTCAATCTGTACGACGGGGGCTACACCACTACGGTACTGCTCTAGGCGCACCAGCCTGAGTGCATTGGGAAAGGGCAGACCGCTGTGCGAGTTGACAGGCCGGAGTAAGGTAAGAACACAGTCTCCATCCAGAACTGGCACAAGCACCTGGCTGCACCCTACGTGATCTGCGCAGACTTTGAGGCACACACATTGAAGCTTCCGTGATCTGCACCTGATCCAACCAAGAGTAACACCCAGAAGACAGAGGAACATGAGCCATGCAGTTACGGCTATGTAGTTGTCCGGTGCAATGGTCAGAACAAACCCCCTGTGAGGATTAATCGCAGTAGAGAAATTCTTGCAAGCCCTGCAACAGGACGATGCAGGCCATCAGCAAGATTAAAGGGCACATCAACTGCATCCCCAACAACATGGAGAAGTATATATCCCTATCGACAGTGCACAGTTCCTGGTCTTGCTTGACAAAATGGTCTCTGCAAATAACCCACAAGCCTTTGCAGTGACGGCTAAGTACGAGCATGACAAGTGTGCAAGGGAGTGTACCCCATGACAGCATGAATGGCTGGGATAAGTTCAATGCCCTGCTGCCGCTAGTCAAGCAGATTTACAGCAAGCTGTCTGAGCAGGGCATGTCTGCTGTAGACTATTAATATGCACAGAATGTTTGAGATATATTCGAGTGCGCCAATATGGGCGACTACCATAACCTGTGCCTGCGCACAGACGTGCTGCTCCTGGCAGATGTGTTTCAGATATTCTGCAAGACCTGTCTGAAGCAGTATGATCTGGACTGTTATGGGATTCGCTGCTGAACAGCACAGGTTTCGCTTGAGTTGCTCACCGACTATGCAAGCACCTGTTTATTGAGAAGGGACTGCACTGTAGGATAAGCATGGTATCACACGACCATGCTGAAGCCAACATCCCATAGGTGGATGCCTTCAACAAGGATAAGCCAGCGAGCTACATCCAGTACCTCGATGCTAAAAAGCTGTATGGGTGGGATATGAGCCAGCCCCTAGCCATTGGGGCGATTGGGTGGGTGGACCAACCGGCTGATATGCAGATACAGGACCATCCAAACAATGCCAAAACTGGATATATACTCGAAGTTGGTCAGGAATATCCTGCGCAGTTGCATGCTGATCATGATTATTATCAACTAGCTCCAGAGCGAATGCCTGTGCAGAAAAAATGGTTGTCAGACAACCAGAATAATTTCCTATGTGAATTGGGGAACACCGCAGAGGTTGTGAAGCTGGTGCCTTACCTGCGCAAGAGTATGTGATCCACTACAGGTATCTCATTCTCTACTTATCACTGGGGATGCGCCTTACCAAGATACACTGTGCGCTCGTATTCATTCAGAGCCCATGAACACCGACCTGCGCAAGGTGGCTTTCAGCAATTTCCTGAAGGACCGGTACAAGCTGATGAGCAATTCAGTGTTTCTCAAGACAATAGAGAATCTCCGAAGGCAAGTCAAAGTTAAGATTGCGCGTTCGGCAGAAGAGGAATAAATACACAGGCTTGTGGCTAGTCTTACTTATGCTCATCACAAAGTATTCTATGACGACCCGACTGCCCTACATATGTGCGAGACCTGCTTGGTGCTACACTGCCTGGTGTGTGTAAGCATGTGCTTAGTCTACCACTCCAAGCACCTGATGTTCGACTTCTATTACAACACAATGAAGTTCAGAGACACTACATGTGGAGATCCACACAGCTGACGTGTACGTTGACATGCAGGCGGACCTCACCCACTTTGACACCAGCAACTACGCAACTGATCACACACTCCACAACAACACCAATGAGTAGTTCTTAAGGATGAGTGCACGGGTGTGCCTATGAAGGAGTATGTGAGCCTGTGTCCAAAGATGTACTCGATCCTACACCACAACCAGTACATGTCCCAGTTCACAAAGAAACAGTTTCACCATGAAATGGACATGCTGCGCAGTGAAGGCCACAAGATATATGGTCAGCATGTCAACAATGTGTCACTCTCCCCGTTCACTCGAAAAGATGGACAGCCCCGAACGGAGTTGATACACTGGCCTATGGTCATGTTAATTTACCTGCTAATTAACGTTGCAGGTAAACGACCAGCTTTTTTCCGCGATCCTCTCAAAGGAAGGTAAGGAGCCCGAAAAAAAGGTCCCGAGTAATCCATTATGAGCCGTGTAGTATGAGGACCGAGGCTGCACCAGAACCGCCACTTCGTTTACTACTCAAACTATCAACCTGATGATGTCAAATTTTGTTCACTTATATGTGTTGCCTTTTACTGGTGACTCATGTGACGATGACGCCATTTGGTTTACACAAACTGATTTAGTATAAAAAATGTCGGGGCTACATCTGATATCATAGGAACTATGGTACATGTAATATAGTGATGGACCTTCTAGACTGGTAAACAAATTACTAAAAGACGTAAACAGCTGTCAATTAGGCAAATGGTATTGAATTGGGCGAGAAACACATGGCAAAACTACATTTACTGCTGATTTGAATGTGGTATATTTATCCAATTAGCCAATATAATATAAACAGACAAATATTAAACAGTCACACTTGCTCAGCTTTGGTTTGAAAAATATCCTGCTAATGATCAAATACTTTATTTTTTCAAGACTGAAGCCAAATTACAGTTGAGCTACATTTCATTAAAAAATTTATTTGGTGCAACGATGAAAATATAAACACGTGGAGATGACAAAGACAGAACAAGTAGAGATGAGAATTGGTGATGGATCTATATAAAGATGAGGAGGCTGGTGTAGATGACTGGCTAGTCAACATCTTTACTTTCTTTCAAAGCATCCTAAAAGCAAAGCATGACAGGGTCAACAACCAGGTAATGTTTCACAAGTAGTCACAGTCTACAACCAAATTACTAGGATCACAGCTGGATAACATTTAGACTCACATCTGCCTTAAAGCCAAACTGTCCATCGAGACATGAACATCCCATCAAATATCTTGAGAGGATATTACAAGAAATTAACATTTAACAATGTGTAAAGGACATTTAAGGACAGTGAAGACTTACTTTAAAATTTTCCTCCAACAACGATACCTCACTGATGAGATCTGTGATGGCATTTGTGAATGCTTCCTGTGGGCTGTAGTCAGCTGAGGTCTGTATTCTTAACACAAACTTGTGTTCCAATGGATGAGGAATTTTGTATCCAGCAAACAACACTTGTGGATCCTTCAGCAACTGCCTAGAAACAACCACAAATAAAAGCCATTTAGCAGAGAATGAAAGATAAAAAGGCCTGGTGTGAATCAAACCTATTGACAATACTGTAATGACTAGCATAAAGCACAGATAAGACAATGATTGTGACATGACTAGCAGAAAACACAGATAAGACAATGATTGTGACATGACTAGCAGAAAACACAGATAAGACAATGATTGTGACATGACTAGCATAAAGCACAGATAAGACAATGATTGTGACATGACTGGCTTAAAGCACAAATAGGACAGTGATTGTGACGTACGTTCGTAGTGAGTTACCCAGAGTGTGATCCTCCTTGTTCACAGTAAATATGGCAGCATTCGGCACTTTAGTATCCTTCTCTATATGGACTCTGAAAACAAACTGAATTTTTCAGTATACTGTGTGTCCCACACAAACTCTTTGTCCATGCAAAAACAGATGTACAGGCCGATGGCCATACCTGATGACAAAAACATCCACATGGAAACCTGTGAACCAATGTGTGAAAGCTGCAAAACTTAATCAGGATGCATACACATAAGATGGGGTTAGTCCTAACCTGTCTCAATAGTGCTGCATTGTGTTACACTTCTACTACACAGATCAGGGTTTGCAACCTGCTGAGGATGTAGCAGAGCAGGTTGCAGTACCGCCTTATTTCTAAACGTCATGTAAAACCACCCCAGGCCAGGTTCACAATTGCTCTTATCACAACTACATAAGCCCAGGGTGGGGTTTGATAAGGCCAGGGTGGGGTTTGTCCTTTAGAGCACAACATAAGGCCAGGGTGGGGTTTTTCCTTTAGAGCACAACATAAGGCCAGGATGGGGTTTGATAAGGCCAGGGTAGGGCTTGTCCTTTAAAGCACAACATAAGGCCAGGGTGGGGTTTGTCCTTTAGAGCACAACATAAGGCCAGGGTAGGGTTTGTCCTTTAGAGCACAACATAAGGCCAGGATGGGGTTTGATAAGGCTAAGGTAGGGCTTGTCCTTTAAAGCACAACATAAGGCCAGGGTATGGTTTTTCATTTAGAGCACAACATAAGGCCAGGGTGGGGTTTGTCCTTTAGAGTACAACATAAGGCCAGGGTATGGTTTGTCCTTTAGAGCACAACATAAGGCCAGAGTGGGGTTTGTCCTTTAGAGTACAACATAAGGCCAGGGTATGGTTTTTCATTTAGAGCACAACATAAGGCCAGGGTAGGGGTGGTCCTTTAGAGCACAACATAAGGCCAGGGTGGGGTTTGTCCTTTAGAGTAAAACATAAGGCCAGGGTATGGTTTGTCCTTTAGAGCACAACATAAGGCCAGGAGGGTGGTCCTTTAGAGCACAACATAAGGCCAGGATGGTGTTTGATAAGGCCAGGGTGGGGTTTGTCCTTTAGAGCACAACATAAGGCCAGGATGGGGTTTGATAAGGCTAGGGTAGGGCTTGTTCTTTAGAGCACAACATAAGGCCAGGGTAGGGGTGGTCCTTTAGAGCACAACATAAGGCCAGGGTAGGGGTGGTCCTTTAAAGCACAACATAAGGCCAGGGTAGGGGTGGTCCTTTAAAGCACAACATAAGGCCAGGATGGGGTTTGATAAGGCTAGGGTAGGGCTTGTCTTTTAAGCACAACATAAGGCCAGGGTAGGGGTTGTCCTTTAGAGCACAACATAAGGCCAGGGTGGGGTTTGTCCTTTAGAGCACAACATAAGGCCAAGGTAGGTCTTATCCTTTACAGTGCAACATAAGGCCAAGGTAGGTTTTATCCTTTACAGTGCAACATAAGGCCAGGGAGGGTTTTGTTCATATCAGAACTACTCATCTACATAAGGGCAAGATGGGGCTAGTCTTTTTCAGAACTACATAAGGCCACAGTGGGGTCTGTTTATTTCAGAACATTATAACACCAGAATGGGATTTGTTCCTTTCAGAACTCCATTAAGCCAGGGGAAGGTTTATCCTTTTGAGAACTACATAACACCAGCATGTGGTTTGATTCTTTCAGAACTACATAAAGCCAGGGCATGGTTTATCCTTTTGATGTACATGGCTAAAAGAAAAACAAATCCTCTTGAGAACTACACATGGCCAGGGTGGGGTTTATAACTACCCAAGCCGGTCTCCATGGCTGTGGGTTCCACCCCTACGTGTAACAACCTGACTGGATATTCTTGTCTCAGATGATCACGAAAAAGGGCGGTCGCATCTCTAAAAAAGCGATGTAGAAGATCCTCTGAAGACAACGTGCTCTGTGGCAGTGACCCCCTCACAGTTACATTCACTGCTAGTCGTACATAGCTTAGTTGCTGCAAACGACTATAATTTAATACACACACATAACTAACCAGAAACACATAAGACCAGGAAGGGGTTTGTCCTTATCGAGGCCATATGATGTTAGGATAATATTTTTGAGTGGTAGGATGAATATTATTCTCATGAAGCTCACATATTGCAATTTGGTAAAATATCATACCGATACGGAGTCTATGAACGTGCCAAATGATATTGCTGCGATAGCACGTAGGCTTGTGGCAATGCAAGTTTACACCATGCAAACTGTCACATTCACAATAAGGGTGCTGTGAAAGGAATGTGATGAGGTGTAACTGTCATCATTGGGGCGGGGGTGCTTGGGAGGAGGCATGTTGACTGTACCGAAGGGGGTAGGCGATGACGACGCTGGCTGGGGGAGGGGGTATGAACGATTGGGGGTAGACAGGGGGTGGACGGGCAGGTTGGAAATCCTGGCTAAGACCCTGAGCCTTGCCCATACATGGTGCGCAGGCAAGGTGCAAAGGCTACATTCAGGATAGCCCTGCACAGATGTATCATTTCATTATAACATCCCTAATCGTTATGGGCCTTGATACTTGGCAAATTTGTCTGATCAGTTGGATAATGCAATGCTGGACTAGAAAACAAGGCATATCAAGTTTTGTCTGTGGCTCCAAAACATAACTCCTGATTGATGGAATTTTAAAAAAAATGCCATCTATACATATATATATCGATTGCCAAACATTGTAATGGGATGACCATCATTTTGGTAAATGTGAGGTCATATTGTAATTTGCTAGGTGCTCACGGACTGAGTTCTACTCTGGGAGCCATCACACAAGAGCTGCTTCACAGCGCACATATTTCTGGCGTTTGTGTCATTGAAGTTTGAATTCAAGCTCAATAAGTTCAGCAGGCAGGGAGAAATCTTCTTTTTTTTCACGACCGTATCCTGGTTTAAAACTTACAAACAATTCTATCTAGTAAGCTATCAACAACATCTTAATAAAAAAAAAGAAGCAACAAAGCTTTTAAGGTGAATATTTCAATGAATGCACGCTTTTGATATATTTGGATCACAGCAGACATGTTTAGTCTTTACTCCATCACCATGGTAAAAAAGGCATATGTCCGGCAAGGTTGTTGTGACCCAAGACGCTGAGTTGAAGGCCCACCATACTTTATGAAGTGCCATCTGATTGAAATAGCCCAGACTGAGCCTGCGCACAGCTACTGCCTCGTTGCAAAGTTAAACATGGCGTTATGCGCTCATTGATGATGCTACCACGACTGCAATCTTAATGGCAGTGGGTAGTCCATGTCAGCTGAATACATCACTCGTGATTAAAGGTGCATATTGTTCACTACCATCAAAAATGCGATGAAACCAAATAGCTCGCCAGATTTTACACTTCAAATGAAACACGGTATCCCAGAGAGCCTCATTAACTTCTGATGTAAATATGGCGGTGAGAACATACGCAAAAACTATAGCTGATCGTTCCTGTCGGCTTTTCCCCCAAGTTTTCATTGTTTTCTTCGTGATTCGGTGTGATGTTTGTGTGACAGTGATTGTTAGTAGCCTTTTCTACATGTTAGACAGTCATTTTAGCTTTGTTCAACGAATAGTCCCTGTGAACCCGTGTCTTGTTATGCAAAGAAACTCTGCCTCTGACAGCGCTGCACTATTTACTACTGTAAAGGCGAAGAGCCGCCTGCAAAATTTCGGAGGTTTAGAAGTCAAAATGACAGATGAACTCACTTAAAACTTACAAAAGCCCTCCATGCTAAAAAATTTGTGACAAAATGAAAGATTATATGACAAAATGACACGAGGACTGTTTCTATTACTACAGTTTTGTCTAATTGTTCTGTTTGAGCACTAAAATACTGCACATCATGAAACTTTGTTCAAAAACTCAACATAGCCGACTCCCACAATGCAACATAATTTAGTTAATTCTCTGTGATATCGCACACGTTTTCGATTCGCGCGGTAGCCATGTTGGACAACAATTTTAAAATTGTGTTGGATTTTGTTGATTCTGTTGATGAAGGAGTATGACTGTTGTTGCACTCTAGGCAAGATTGATGGTAAGACATTTATGGATATGAAAATCTATGTATTATAAACTGTCCCTTGTCTGCATTGCGAGAAGGAGCAAATTTGCTTATATCCCTAAGGATTCTGCCATATGGACCCTCGCCCCTAAGGTGGCATCAAATCATCAAAACACCAGGGGCAAGTGCCTTGCCTAGTGTCTTGCGAGTTGTCTCGCCGTTGTTCCAATTGGTGAAAGCTTCCGCTGGTCAGTTTCTTAAACCTCACCGCCATGTTGCCAAGTCTGGCCCAGATATTACCTCTTGGTGTGATTTTAGGCCGAAAAATTAATTCACTGGAGTCTTCCGTTGCAGAAATTCCATCTGTTCCAAAAAATGTTTGGTGACTTGATTTTGTTAGATAAAATACGGGAACTCAGTTAATTCCGTTGAATTCACAAACCTATATACAGGTTGACGCCAGAACTAAGAGGGAGTGTATGCATCACTCCCGCTCTTAGTCCGACAATGCATTATCGCTCAACATATTTACCCATATGGAAAACACATATATCTATGCGATATTAACAGATAGAGAATATTGTCTGGACAAAAATCGGATATACAAGATCTAACTTTTTTTCGCCATCGTAGAGAAGAAACGTTTCAAAAGTTGGTTGCGCATTCATTTTGAATAATGCCCAGTTTCCTTAGCGCAAAAAAAATTGTTGCTTTGTAGAGCAATGATCTTTTGTTCGAATGACACCGGTATATTTTCATACTAGACGATGTATATCCCTATCCTCATCATGCAACTTTGAATGCTTCAGACAAGTTTGATTATATAAACGACAATTACAAACGGATGATTTTCATTTTATGTTGCCTCAATCTGTGTATCATAAGCATTAATGTGGATAAGTTTCATTGTGCTCAATAAAGTTTATGTAAAGACCATGAGAAATTATGAGCTTATTGTATATACAATATTTTATTTGGGTGTGTCAATAATAAAAGATCCAATATAGCGATTCCATAATATAAAGCTATTATCAGGATACCCTAATGTATATTAATATGTTATTGATTGATATAAATCATGTTCATCTGTCATAGTATGAAGAGATTTGGAAATATACCATGCTAATGAACCTAATCTCATGTAATGGTTAAAATAATGCAACTAAGAAAGCTAAAATATGATTTCCAAATCATAATCAAATAAGCGTATTGTTTGTATGCATATAACTGTTTACACTAAATTTCATCTGTTGTCATCTCTATAATTATTGCTCACGGACTCATTGTGATAATAGTTCTAATGACCGAAAGTTATCCTTTATTTCAGGGTCGCACAAAACTTCCACCACAAGTTGCTCTTTTGAACCAAGTCAGTGCTCTCTCTTCAACCAGGTAATCTATCCGTCTGCAAGTCTGATGGGCTAACCAAAACCTTTACCAGGATGCTATACAGTCACGATTCTGAAACTAAATTCAGGCCATCAATCATAATGTTGTGGACCACATAAACACTATCCTTTGAGATGTCAAAGAACTTATCCCGATTTGGTATGGGACATTCACTACGAGATCGTTTGTGGAGTCATATTGACAACTGAACAACTGAACGAAACAGCTGATTGTCTTTTGTGACCCTTTGATTGTGTTATCAGTAACAATTAACAAAGATAACGTCAAACCTTTCGATTCGTCGAACATGTGCTCGCTGTAGCACAACGTTGTCCATAATGAGGTTAGTAGCAATAAATTTAATGTATAATTGCGTGATTTCATAGAAACTTCGACTTAGTTTTTATACAGGCTGAGTATATTTGTATATGTAAGACAGCCATATCCTGATATCATCATCAGATATATGCTATTCGTAAGGATGTCGTACGAATAAGGCTGGTGATAGGGTATTTGAACAGCTGGTAGAACTCAACAAATGTGATGATTGTTATCGGTCTATAATGTTTGTACGGTTGACATATCAGCTGCTTATTCTAATTAGGCGTATACCAAAAAGCTCCCTTGTATTGTATGAATGGATACGATGTCAAATAAAAAAGTTATCCACTTATTGATTGTGCACGAGTACCAATGTCAATGATTGATTCCTAAACTGTCACTTAACATTACCTGTGTTCTACAAAATCATTTTAAAGTTAGTTTGATTACAGTTGGTATATAACATGACTGACTAATCTAGTAAACTAAGATTGTTCTGAGATAAATTTAATTAATTTATTCAAATACATTATTAACATTTACTTATATTGGTTATAAAATTGATAATCCCCAATTCTAGTACAGATATACACAAAATTATACATCCGTCACCCCCATGATATTGCATGCATATCCAGTAGATCAGCTATTCCATTAACTACTGTTGACTGAGTTAGTTTCTCTGAATATTCCAACGGTAAAATACAAGATGATTTTACAATGAATTGTTGAATGTATTTGGCAAATGTGGGAAATCTACTTGCTCATTGTTCCAGTCATTGCTGGTGCAATGGTCATGGCTGAAAGAATGATACCTTGGTAATTTTTTGATGATATATTCTATCAGCATGTCATTTATATTGATGTTACTGGACTGAAAAGAAGCTATGTATGACCCATTATCAGATAATTGTTGTATATGATGAAAGCACATTTGGTATAGATATTCAGTGAAGCATAGCAGTTGCTTACTGGATCACCTGATCCCACCTAGTCCCCACTCCATCACTGCTGTAGCTCAACCAAACCCCAACATGACCCACCCTGATCCCCACCACAACCCCATCGCCATTCCTGCCATGAAGACCCCTTTCCTTGCCTTGACAACAACTGAATCCCTGCAATCACCCCACCATGACCCCACCCCCATTCACACAGTCATCCCAACTATAACCCTGCTGTGGCCTCACCCAAGTTCCCACCTTGACCCCACCCATATCCCTGCCATGACACCACCCCATAATTGATGTTACCCTACCTCAATCCTCCCCCATGACCCCATCCACAGTGTCTTCATTCACTGATATATCATCTCATCTTTCACCAATTATTGCCTCAAATGACCTCAGAGGTCAAATCCAATTTGCTTATGACATTCTGAATAAAAAGTTACAGTTAACAAATCCTTTTGGACATTTCTAGAGTGTTCAATATTGTTGAGCTTAACCATTCTGACAGACAGATAAACAGACAGACATATTAGAATATGTGCACTGTTGAGTCACATTACTCCATGAGCAGGGTACAGTGAAATGCCAGTATGTTCTTCTTTCAGGTTATAAGGCTTGTTTGGAAGTATGCTCTTCAGGTCCTTGAGGGTTTTTTTATGAAAGAAGGGGTTTGTGGGTATCAGACCAGTGCATATCTAAGGGTTTATTAATGGATGTAATCAAACTTTTTGTTGCTCAATATTTTTGGTGCTAGTGAACAAGGCAGATGTGATTAACACAATATTAATAGCACTAACACAGGAATAAAATGTACTTTTCCCTGTGAAACATTTCAGTTGCAAGGCCTGTCAATTAATTGTGATGATAAGGCAATGACACATTGCTTCAACTCCGCACACTGGACTGCAAACCACAAAACAACAACCACGAGTACTTTGATCAGCCCCAGTACTTTAAGTGGATATTCATGTTGAAATACCATGATGCAAATTTATAAACAAACGCTTTCTTCTGGGCGGCTAGGTTGTAATTGAGTTCACCATGTCACTCAAGTATTGTTGGCTAGCCACTGTGTGTAAGCTATGAACTTACTATCTATGCTGAGGCATTCCTCTGCTATGTTAATTTATCAATGCAATCCTCATAACAATCTGTCAATGTCACACTATGAACTCTCCTGTTGACAGTCAGTTTAATGCCAGCTTTAGCACCACATATGGAGTACTGTTCTACATTTGGGGCTTGTCAATATGATTGCTTACCTTTCAAGCCAATAACTGGTTGGCCAATAAAACACTGGTCGGTTGCCAATTGACCTTCTTTCAACAAAACCTCAATTGAATTTGTTCCAAAGGGCCATTGGCTTCTTACCAGTTTTTTTTTTCAAAGCCACTGTGATTTGTTCTACCCTGAATCAAGTCAGCATTGGTAATTAACATCATTCAAAGTTGTGCTAGACAGTTTACAGCAATCAGTTGCCATGTCAACATCTCATGTTACCCTTTTCTCATAGTTGTATTTTGATAGCCTAAGTTGTTATCAGAAGCAGGATATGATCGTTTCAAGTGAGGCCTCTGTCACACCTCATGACAGGGGAAAACCCCTCAACATCAGGGCCATGTTTTGCTGTCCAGTATGTCCATTGTGATGACCTCAGGGGTTTGTAAGTGCAATTCCACTCATCAATACCTGAGATCTGACTCAGTGGATGTCTTGTGTGTAACCAATCTGTCTCCAGCTCGCTATAGGGAAACCCTGCTGCTATTGTTCAAATCAGTTCACTAAGTTCACTGTATAATGACTGTGTCAATTGATCAGTGTCATACAAGGTCCAATGGAGGACACCGTGTGATCGGCAACTTGACTCTTATATCCTGGAACTTTATAATAGGAACAATGGCGTTAAGTAACTGAAGGTCGGCTATCTATTCACATTCAGTGTTTGTGTTCAGTCAACCCACTGGCCCCTCGACACGACTCTAATCTGTTTTGGTTTTATTATTACCCATCAAAGAATGTCAACCCCGTCCTGGTTTGTTGTGTCCTATTTACAAGAGCACCCGGCCAATTAAGTTGGCTCATACAAGCCAGTAATGTAATGATGAATTTATATAGTTTTAACTTATTATGAATTATATTTTCTGCATGGATATCTTTTTACAGATTACCACTGGTAAAGATCATGTGTTAAGTCCAAAAGCATTTTGCTCATATAGTCAAATCTGAATAAGTCTGAACTGACGAGCGATTATATATAGAAGAACTAGGATGTACCGATTGGTTCCGCTGTATTAGCCTCACGTGATGGTGTCCAGTTATCTCATTGGTGAATTACCCCCGGGGGGGCACTTGGCCTTATTCTGGATAGGGGTGTGCCGCGGGACCTCAAAAACCCTTACCCGTCGTAAAAGGTCAAAATGGCCAAAAAGTATACCCCGTCGTACAAGGTATTATGCGAATGTATAACCCGTCGTACACATTGAACCTGAAAAACATACCCCGTCGTACAAGTATGAGGCCCAAAAACCCGTCGTACAAGTCGAGAGGCCCAAAAAACATACCCCGTCGCGCGGCACATATATACTACCTCTATACACTTAAGTGCCCTCCCCCGTGGAATTACCACTTTGATGGTGTGGTAATCACACGAGGAGGACAGAAATTACTGTCGTTTGGTTTTTCAACCATGCACTCGCGATTCTGTCAGTGATGTGTCGAGCGCTTCCATCTATTTCCAATAGCATCACTCACATTAATCATGCGCTGTAGATCTAGTCTAACGGCACTCAATATCGATGCAGAGTGTTACGTCACGTAGCAGTGCTACAGAGACCCCTTATTATAATAATATTATAATTATTAGAGCCTGTCTATATATTAGCGCATCTTTAAGTGGGCGGAGCGTGGGATAGTCTGGTATTATGACGACATCAATTTGTAGCCTTATATGCGGGTTCCTGTAGTATTGCTATACAAGATAACGTTTGACGCCTTGCATTTTGTTTTTAAAAATGCTGTTGAATCATTTGTTATAGCCTCAGTGATTCTCTAAATAAACAAGTCAATTCTAGTCCCCGAAATATTGCCTCCCAGACTAGAATGCCCAACCTGAACAGGTGTGAAAGAGCCAGTGAAGACCCTTATCAGTGATGTGACGTCACTCTTTGTAGCCCTGTAGGATTACTTAGTTAAAAGGTGCAAAAGAGCTTAGGGGCTCATCGAAACTTGGCTATGTAAGCCTTAAGCTGACGAAAGACTTCATCCCGATCCAACAACCAACCGATGTGTATGGGTTGAATGGCCAGTTATTTGATATATAACCATTACTCTGCGATTATGGCTTGATTAATCAGGTGTATATAATATTCAGGTGTTTTAATGGTTTACATATGTTGTAACCACAGGCGCTCTAGTCTTCCGAACTCTCCCGAGTGTTGTAAAATCTGATAGTATACATTGACCGTACTCGAGTGTACGGAGTGCGCACGCTGAATGGGTTGACTTGGTTGGCTCACTATGTAACACTTGATGTGGGTTTTGCATATCTGTATATAGTTATGTCGTTGGAATCATCTAGAACCCACAGATCGCATCGTTTATTTCACATTCACACATGGAGTAGACATATATACTTATTTTCAAAGTGTGGAACATTTCAATACTCGAAGGTAGCCTTTTGTGTTTTGATTATGTTGTGACCTGCCTGTATGAAAAGTATATAACATAGATTTACGCTCTTATATAATGTACTAGGGTTTTGATGCCTTAAGTGCGTTACTAAACATCGTTTATTTGTCGGTTATGGGCCAGTTTGTGTCCATTGTAAACAACATGCATAGCCAACACAAGCCTCGGCATCGAGATCAATTGCCTGCTTATCATATTATGTTGTGGCAGTCGACAATGTTTTATGAACATTTTTGTACGAATCATAGTTGACGATGAATTACATTATGTGAATATGAACGACAGATGGCGCTCGCCTTGTCTACTGCTGCGAGCGGCTTGTATAGCTGTTAAAAGTCAATTAACTGGTGACTTTGCCTGGCAACATTTATCACGTTGCAACAGAATTAGTATAATGGGACCCGGCGTCGCCATTCACGTTTCACGTTCATATATGTATATTGAGACCGAAGTGCATAATGATACTTACTGTGTTGTAATAAGCGCGGAAAACTTGTGTAATTGTCATACTCTTGTTAAAACAAGTCCACAATAACTGTGCATATAACCCATGTTCTGTGCCCTCTGCCGGCCAGTGTATCAGTGGATGTTGATGTGTCGGTATCGATGGATGGATGTAATGCTGTCGAACGGCGATTTAAATATTGCCCGGAAGCCTACTGGGTTGAATATTGTAGGACCGAAATATTCTCAAAGCACCAGATACTTTGGGCCTTGGAGACAACAATTACCTTGCCACACTCCTGAGCATTGCCATCAGCTGCGTTTGTCACCCTGTGAATTGCTTTCTCTGTCTTTGCTCCTAGTCGTCTGACTAGGTCTTTTCTGAACTTCATTGAATATTTGTGAGCAAGGCTTCAACATTGTTTCCATTTCCCCCTTTCATATTCACTAAACTGCCCTCAAAGACATGGAGACTCATTGCAGGAGACAACAGGTGGAGAGTTTTAAGGACAAAGTCCATGTCGGAGAAGAAAATGGGAAGTTATGCTCACAGTGGCTCACCAGGGTATCATTATGGCATTCCTTTGTAGTATCATCCATAATACTTCTGCACAATGGTTTCCTCGACAGGAATAACCAGAATTTTGCCATCTTCTGTAACTCCAAGGACCTGTAGCAAGTGTCAATAGTGGGGTGCTATTGCTAGTACGTGGTTGCAGCTTGTTGTAGTGAAAAGTTGCCACAGCTTTATTAAGTCCTGAAATCATTCATGCAATGTGGATTTTAAATCATTATGTATGCCCCACCACTACTTGTTATTTGTATAGTAAATGTCGGGAGGTTCATTGCGAACAGGCTGATCACCTGGTCCTCATATGCATCAGGGATGTCAACAATGCCCTCGTATTTGGTCTCGTTGTTCAAGAGTTCAGTTAATGGGTGGCATAATATGTTTAAGGCACATGTATTGATTCAGAGAAAGATACTCTATGACATTTTAAAATTTGCAACTTGTGTCTGTTTACGTTGCCGCACTCTGTTATCGTCCGGTCGTAGGTCAATGCCGGGTCAAATCGCTTGCGCTCCGTCACATATTGCAGTGGCGGGACCATTTTCTACCTAAACTTATCGCGCATCACAGCTATTCCACAATGCACCGTGCGGAGCATGACGCGCATGCGCAATCGATATTTACGAAGGAGTTAATATCGATTGCGCATGGGCGCGATGTTCTGCGGTTATCAGATAAATGGGAGCCTATTGCTTAAGGGACTTGCGAACGGAAGTTGTCAGGCTATTTACCAGCCTGACACTTGAAAGTGGGTGGTTCATCCTACGTGAAGATTAGTAAGGATGTGTTGCCAGTTTGGGTAAATTTTATGGCAATGTGGTTTATGAATGGATCGGTATGTTTGACAGCCAGCTCTATTGGTGGTTCAATTTTTTGCAATGGTGTGGTATACAAATGGATTTGTTTTTAATCTGTGCTGTTTCCAGCAGATTTTATCTTATTGCGTTGCTCTGGTGTCCGTTTGTTCGTTATCTTTGAAGGCACGTTTTGTTATAAAGCAAGCTGGCAGCCTAATATCATACCACGGCTTCTCCTATGTTAATATCTCTTTGCAAAGTAAAATCTGTTCTGTTAGAAATTTAACTACTGAGTTATCGATAAAAAATAATGGTAAAAAAACTCCTGTTCTATGTGAACTCATTAGGGAATTGATCTGCATCTGTTGACGATCTTCCGACTGGGTTGTCACCCACATCCCTTATTATCAGCGTAGACATTCACGGGGCATCATCTCAGCTGAATACGGGCGCTAATATGGCATTTCTAATGGATGCTACTAAATCATTATTCACAAATTATGCATGGAGATCACTTGCTGTGGTCACATCTGTCCCTGCAGCAGTGACGAACGTTCGTTATTGGCCCATATTGTCTGTCCATATTGTTGATATGGTAACAAACGGGTTCAAAGCAAGGCCAATGGGATCCAAGAGCGTTGACACCATGGTAACGCTGTCATGTGCTGTCTGTGAATGTTAGGATCATAGTGCCAACTTTTATCTTCCCTATGTATCAGTGTCAGCTGTTAAACTCGCTATTCATCATGTCAGCTGATATACCCACAATGCATCATGTTTGCTGATATACCCACAATGCATCATGTCTGCTGATATACCCACAATTCATCATGTCTACTGATAATAGTGATAAACCCACAATGCCTCATATCTGCTGATATACCCACAATACATCATGTTTGCTGATATACCCATAATTCATCATGTTTGCTGATATACCCATAATTCATCATGTTTGCTGATATATTCACAATGCCCATGTCTGCTAATGTACCAACAATGCATCATGCGAACTGTTATACCCACAATTCATCACGTACAGGGGCGTAGCTGGGTCTATTACGAAGTATAGGCCCACTTGGTATGGGGGGTTCGGAGGACCTCCCCCGAGATTTTTTTTAATCTATAGATCCAATATGGTGCGATTCATTTTTGGAAACGATGTGTAGGCCTGGGCCTACCGTGCCTATTGGAGCTACGCCGATGACGTAGACTATTATACCCACAATTCATCTTTTGAGCTGTTATACCCCGATTCATCAGCTATTATTCCCATAATTCGTCCGTTATTCCCACAATTCATCATGTCGACTGTTATTCCCACAATTCATCGTGTCGGCTGTTGAACACACAATCATGGCGGCTACTAAACCCACAATTCATCATGGCGGCTGTTATACCCACAATTCACCATGTCGATTGTTATACTCGCAATTCATCATGGCGGCTGTTATACTTACAATTTATCATGGCGGCTGTTATTCCCACAATTCATCGTGATGGCTGTTAAACCAACAATTTATCATGGCTGCTGTTAAACCCACAATTCATGGCGGCTGTTGAACCCACAATTCACCATGGCGGCTGTTATACCCACAATTCATCACGGCGGCTGTAAAACCCACAATTCATCATGGCGGCTGTTATTCCCACAATTCATCATAATGGCTGCTAAACCCACAATTCATCATGTCGGTTGTTATTCCCACAATGAATAATTATGTCAAATTTTACGCATGAAAGTTTTGTGTTTGAAATGTGTACATCGTAATGCATCGTAGTACAAAATATAATCTTGTCCATGATATACAAGTCAGTTATTGTCACAAATAGCTTTCAAGCAGTTGGTAGAAACATAATATTTGTCCAACTTAAAATCCGATTTCATCACCATTAGGATTCTTCCACGTTTACCTTTCCATGTTTTAGAGGTTCACTGTGCGCACTTGACTTTTGCTGTTGATTGTTCCGCAGGTTATGTCCCAGTAGGAATAATTGCATGGCTGACTATTTGGAGGACGACACGGTGCTCTTTTGTTGTGACTTAGTGACAAAACATTCCTTTCTAATGACTAAACTGTGGCCGGTGTTTGGGGAATATTTGTCAGAATTCTTCAGTAGCAATCATTTAATATGCTTGACGATAGTGACTCAAACCTTGAAAAAGATGCAAAAAATGGTGATAAGTCTCGCGGTGATGATGTCAATTTGGATGGTCGTCATCGCCACCGCAGTGCAGCTAGCAGCAGCAGCAGCAGCAGCTCCTCGTCTTCCGCATCAAGTCTAGCGCTGCCCACTCCTCCAGACGGCGGCTACGGATGGGTGATAGTCTTTGCCTCGTTTATGACCAATGTGATTGCTGATGGCTGTGGTTACTCGTTCGGTGTCTTATTCGTGGAGCTTCTTGACTATTTCGGAGAGTCGAAAGCCAAGACAGCTTGGGTTGGATCTCTGTTTGTGGCAACACCACTGATCACAGGTCCGATTGCAAGTGCACTCACCAATCGCTTCGGGTGCCGTCGCACTACCATATTTGGAGGTATTATAGCATCGTTTGGCCTCATTGTCAGCTCACAAGTACGCAACATAGAGTTGCTTTGTGTAACGTTCGGTTTCGTTGCCGGTTTCGGACTGTCTATGGTGTATGTCCCGGCTCTTGTCATCGTCGCATTCTACTTCGAGAAACGTCGATCCTTTGCTACAGGTAAGCCAAATACCTCTTTTTCTTGCTTTTTGTGTAAGGCGAATTATTCTTTGATGACTACTTGATGTTAACTGTAAGCATGGTGCTTTTGTGGTCAGGATTGGCTGTAGCTGGATCTGGTATAGGTACGTTTATATTTGCTCCGTTGACCGAGATGCTGATAGCTGAATACTCTTGGCATGGTGCTCTCCTCGTCATTGGGGGCATTCATTTGAACATTGTGGTGTGTGGCGCTCTCTTCCGACCACTTGTACCCACAAGCGTCTTCCGGCAACGCCAGAAGCGACATCGCATGAGATGCTCGAGCAGCTCCAGCAGCAGCAGCTCGTCCAGCAGTAGCGACGTCCGCAGCAGTAGCTCCATCCTCCCCTCCTCTTCATCCCCAGATTCTCCGAACCATAACAAATCGAACACCTTACAAATTGACAACTTTATACCTGAACAGATTTCCCATTCATTAGTAGTCTTTCCGACATATTTTGGGCGAGATGGCTCCAATTACTCACCTAGTTCCAGAACATTCTCACAGATGGAAGGCATTGATAAGTTGCCCCCCAAAACGACTTGTAGTGATCTCAGTTTGGTCACTGTCATTGCCGAGCCAAAGAAAACATCTGACGCTGATGTGGATAATGCACACGGTGATGGTCCTGTGCTGTGTGACGAAACCGTAAAACAAACCAGCCCGATTTCGAAGGGACGAAAGAAGGCTCGCAGAATTTCAGAAAAGAGTCACTCATCTGGTAAAGAGGTCGTGGTATCAACATCTATGGTTAAATTAAACCGCAAAAGACACAGGCTTACTTCAGGCATGGACCAATATCCTTCGTTAAACCGCAGAGACATATTTTATCGTGGTACTTTCCAGCGGGCTTTCTTTATGGCACGCGGGGCTCAGAAATCAGCAAGTTGTCCTAATGTTTATCTTAACAGCCAACTAGCCAGCCCAGAACAGAAGCAACGCAAAGATCGAAAAGTGTTCAGCTTAGCTCGATTGTCCAGAGAAATCAAGTATACCATGTTGTCAATACTTGACATGTCCGTGATGCGCAGTCCGCTGTTTGTGTATTTTTGTCTCCATAGCCTCATGCTCAGCAGCAGTTATGACATCCCGTACCTCTATGTCCCAGATAAAGCTACCAACATGGGTATCTCGGACACCAACGCCTCATTCCTCCTCTCTATTATTGGAATATTTAGCACGATTGGTCAAATCACGATCGGTTATCTGGGCGACAAACCTGCTGTGAACACGATGTATATCTACAACACATGTACCATGCTTGCCGGGCTCTCCACCTGTCTTGTACCCACCTTCCATACGTACGGCATTCTTGCCACTTACTGTGGGCTATACGGATTGTTTATTAGCGCCAATTATGCCCTTACAACAGTCATATTGCTCGACCTGCTAGACATGGAGAGATTAACCAACGCCTTTGGACTTGTGTCCTTGGCTGAAGGAATTGCTAATCTGTTCGGACCACCTTTGGCAGGTAGCTTTACGGAAGTCACTTCACTAAGTTCACTCGGAGTTGATTAAAGATGTGTCTTTGATATGTAGACATTTGTTCAGTTCAAACATTTTTTTAAATAAAATTCAACATTTTATTTCTGGGAGATTTATGTTTAATTTACAGAGCAGATGATAAAATCAATAACTAAACTAGCTATCTAAGGCAAATGCTCGCATTTATCCATCGTATGTTGGGTTGATGTTTGACTGCAGGATGGATCTGTGATATGACAGGAAGTTATGATGCCACGTTCTACATATTTGGCGGCATTATCTTTCTGTCGGGAGCCATATTGTTTGCTGTTCCCTGTATAGCACCCTATGACCCATCTTCTTTCAAAGACAATGGTAGCGGCAGCAGCAGCAGCTCCGAGAGTGATGGAGAGGAAGATCGCGAGGAGGGTCATGAAACAAGGCTAAGGATCGTCTCCGTGTCCAGTCATAGTGAAGGAAATGGCAAAATGCTGCAGCTGCATGCAGATAAAGGCCGTCCTGTCACTGTAATCGCCAACCCATTGGAAACCAATGGTTCAGCTGTTTGATTTAACTGAAGGTAGGTTGGATGTATTTGGTACAGATTCTGCAGATGCCAAGCTTTTGAATGAGTGCATGTAATTCTGAATGTCCTGTGACCGGATGTGTGCTTGTCAGGTTGTATACCACGGTTATTCACGCAAAGGTTGTCTCATGTGTCTGCTTGTTTCTACTATCTGCACACTATCACTATAAAATCATGCTTCATTTTGTACTCTGTTATCTTTGGTAATGTTTATGTATTGATCCAATTCTCCAACCAGACTAGCTTGAGAGGCAGATGTACTCCCTGAAAGAAATGTGGCATGTTGGTTGACAATAATACAGTCAGTCACAAGCCAGATTGTTATTGCTATTTGTAATTTTTTTCCATACTTGTTGCCTTCCTCTGCTGTGATGTAGTAGTGCTCATGTGGATCCCTAATGTAAAGTTTACTACAGTACCTATTTGTGAAAGCCGCATTTTATATGTTGCCCTTTCATTTGTTGTGTTTTGAAACCCTGAGTTTTCAACGGTTTAGTTTAACCATGTGTTCTATTTTTCTGATGACTTACTTGTGTTCAACTGAGGTATGTCTACACTGTTATCTGTGGTGTTATTGATTCATACAGTCAAGTGATTTATTATAATATTTCTCAATTAGATTGTCATGGTATGTGGGTTGTAACAGGATGCACTGCTCTGTGGTATAATAGTGGTTTGTTTGGGATGGTGTATAATCTAAACCACAAATTATCTCAAGATGGTGGCATCCATGTGGTATAGGTTCATAGCATAGGATGAAGAGCATTCCAGACAGACATATTTAGGACATTGATAAGTTCTAACTGCTGCAAAACTTTGTGTTTTTGGCATTATTATTTTCAAACCATTGTAACCACATTGTCATTAGACAAAAACTTTCATGCAGGTGTTTTGGCCAGGAACATGCAACCAGTTTTGCTGACAAAGCATTTACCTGTTTGGGATATTAGTATGTCGATTAGCGTCTACCTGTTGATGTGATATGGGCATCTGAAGCATGCCCCTGAATGTTGCTGCACCTCATTATACATATCTATGTCTATTATGCAACGACGGTTGATGCTGCATCTTCAGCAGTTTATCAAGCTGCTTTTTATATTTGAAGAATCGTATGTAAAGGTTAGTCATTGAGCAATAGGTACAAGTGAAAGGGAAAGGTACATTAAATTGGAATGATTACTGGGTTGTTATCTGAGTGTCACCGGGAATGAATGCTTAGATTTGTTTTACAGCTGCTATAAATTAGCTCTAGTCTTCTATATTGTTTATAGTAATATGGTGAACTTGTGTGTTTATTTAAGGTGAGTTGTTGTAGGAATCTAGTTCACATTTTGCCATATTTGAAAATAAGTCTTATTCATTTTATGGGGCTCCACATTGGTATGATGTGTTCACTGGCTATTCCAGATTGTTACCCTCGAAATATATTAATGAACTTCTATCACACATTTCCTTTGTTGTTGTTTCACTTGTCTCTTATAACTGTATGTGGTACTCAATTAACAGGGTATAAAAATACACATATGTAGATGTACACAAAATCGGAAAGGTTGAAAGTTAGTGAAGGCTGTAGGATATACAACCATCAGAACAGAGAACATCTGCTGTTGCAAATGAGGCATTATTTGTTGTTGGACTTGGGGGAGAATAGTGTGCAACACAAGCATCATTATTTAGAGTAAACCAAATTACATTCTTGCACCAACCAAGTCATATCTAGCATTTATGCATAACTTGTTACTCATGCATAACAAGTTGACCTCGATAGTCACACCACAAATCACAACAATGCAAATATCTATGCTCCCAGGGTCACAATGTATATTTCAGCAAAGTACAAATGGTCTATATGTTCTGACAATTTCACTCTCATTTGAGGCAATTTCTACAAAAGATCAGTTAGATAATGATACTGACTACATGTCTTACTGGTCAAACTGTTTACTGTGACCTCAATCTGCTGCAAACTCCAGCGCTGCACTCAGGTACTCAACAGCGAGATTATCAGCCCAGGGCTCCAACGTTCCTGCTTCTATGAAACCACAATGGCCTCCCCGGTTCGTTGTCACCAGCATCACATCGGCATAGTCCCGAAAAAACTGATGATTTATCATTTCTTTGCGACACACGGGGTCATCGAGTGCATTGATGCACAGGACTGGAGTGGTGACCTTATCAATATCCCTCAGCGGCTCGTTTTGTTTCCAATACTGAGTCATGTCACTGTATTCATATAGTTGGCAGTAGACTAACTCCTCAAATTCTATAAGAGACTTGCTCTTCAAAGCAGCATTGATATCCATCACATCTGCAAGAGCGTCTGTGTGATTTTTAAGTAGTGCTTTCAGATTATACAAGAGAATCTTGTCATAAATGGGATGGACATTACCGGAGAAGAGACGTTCAGCCTCATACCCGGGGGAAATCAGTGCAGCAGCTGAGATCTCGGCAGAGGATCCATACTCTCCTAAATATGACATCAATAATGCCGAGCCGGCACTTGCACCCACACTCACCATTCTGTTGGTAGGAAACTTTTGTCTGATGCTGATTACGGCTTGCCTCACATCACTAGCGTCACCAAAGCTTTGTAGTCGGGGTGTTGTTAACTTGGAGTTGCCATGTCCGCGTTTGTTAAAGACAACAGGTCGAAATCCGTGTTGAGTGGCACGCTTACACAAATAACTCAAACCGGAAGCATCCCCTGTGAGACCAGGAAAAACTAGGATGATGGGGTTGGATTTGTCGACATCATCACATACACCCCAGTCCAAGGCAACCACTCCCCCATCTTTCATTTCAACATATTCCCGGTCAAAATGGAAGCTGGTCCGACTGAGCACTGTCGACAAGACGGTCTGTACGTGGCATGAGGATGCCCAGAACGGCGTTCTATACAGGGCGGCCATGCGAGTACACTTCTCCTTGATGTAATTGATGAAGCGTGAGTCTTTGTACACTACGTTGGGTATCTCACCTGACGACTCCCCTGTAAGATGCCGATATACCAGCACTGGTATCAAAATACTGGTGCACACAATAACTGGTGCATAATATCCCGAACACAACAAATAAAGTTGTTCCAACATCTTTTGCAATTTTAAGTACACCTGAGCCTCTGCGTTGGTCAAGCGAAGTTATTTAGTTTTGTGAACACGCTCACAATGGACTTGGTGGAACGCCGAGGGAATGTCGTCACCAGCCGCCATTGTGATTTGTTTGACTTTGCCCGCTGCCATTCGCCTATTGTTTGACTACATCCAACGGAGAAGATGAATGTGAAGGTTTGCTCTGAACGCACGACCCATACATAACACAATGCAATCAATTGACCGTTACAACCTTGATTCGTTGAACCTTCTTGACGCGACCGGCACTGAACAACAGCAATCAATGATGGTCGATATCTGAGTGCCAACGCGTGTGATAAAGTGATTAGATAAAGTGATCACGATATGGAGCCTGGACGGCCGCGGCTTTGCCTCACATCACTAGCGTCACACAAAGCTTGAATTCGTAGTCGGGGTGTTAGTTAACTTGGAGTTGCCATGTCCGCGTTTGTTAAAGAAAAGACAACAGGTCGGGGAAAACATAAATCCGTGTTGAGTGGCACGCAAGGCAGCCATTCATATAAATAGTCGTGCGTTTAGCATGCCAAACATTTACAGGCAATAATTCTTCGGCTAAATGGGTTGGTATTTAATTAAGAAAGATCCAATATATATTGAGGAAATTCCTTCAATGGCTAAACAATCAGAGAAAAAAACGCCAAATATGAGTTTCGCATAAAATTTATGTATCTTTGATTGTATTTGTTCGACCCCGTAACAACGATTTTGAAAGCGATATTTCCCACGGTACAATGTCAATGGGGCGTCATCGACAAATGGGGACGGAACACATCTCCACAATTGATAGTCAACAGGTATATTTAGTGTCAAGCTGGGGTGGATAGCTGGTGTGTTTAAAATGTATGTATAACTGGATTGTATATATGGTATGTGTAAATGAAGTTTGAAAGTGTGGTGTATATGTGACATCCGTAAATGTGAGGGTGGCATGAGTTGCAGGGATGTGTATGTGTAGTTTAATGAGTTGCTGGGGTGTGCAGCTGGGGTGTGTAGCTAGGATGTGTAGCTGGGGTGTATAGCTGGGGTGTATAGCTGGGGTGTATAGCTGGGGTGTGTAGCTGGAGTGTGTAGCAGGGTATGTAGCTGGGGTGTATAGCTGGGGTGTATAGCTGGGGTGTATAGTTTGGGTGTGTAGCTGGAGTGTATAGCTGGGGTGTATAGCTGGGATGTGAAGCTGGAGTGTATAGCTGGGGTGTATAGCTGGGGTGTGTAGCTGGTGTGTATAGCTGGGGTGTGTAGCTGGGGTGTGTAGCTTGAGTGTATAGCTGGGGTGTATAGCTGGGGTGTATAGCTGGAGTGTGTAGCTGGGGTGTATAGCTGGGGTCTAAAGCTAGGGTGTGTAGCTGGGGTGTGTAGCAGGGTATGTAGCTGGGGTGTATAGCTAGGTGTGTAGCTGGGGTCTATAGCTAAGATGTGTAGCTGGGGTATGTAGCTGGAGTGTGTAGCTGGGGTGTATAGCTGAGGTGTATAGCTGGGGTGTATAGCTGGGGTGTATGGCTGGGGTGTATAGCTGGGGTGTGTAGCTGCTGGGCTGGGGTGTGTAGCTGGTGTATAGCTGGGGTGTGTATAGCTGTATAGCTGGGGTGTATAGCTGGGGTGTATAGCTAGCTGTGTGTATAGCTGGGGTGTGTAGCTGGAGTGTATAGCTGGTAGCTGGGTATAGCTGGGGTGTATAGCTGGGGGTGCTGGGTTGTAGCTGGGGGTGTGTATAGCTGGGGTGTATAGCAGGGGTATGTAGCTGGGGTGTATAGCTGGGGTGTGTAGCTGGAGTGTATAGCTGGGGTGTATAGCTGGGGTGTATAGCTGGGTGTAGCTGGGGTGTATAGCTTGGCTGGGTGTATAGCTGGAGGCTGGAGTGTGTGGGGTGTATAGCTGGAGTGTGTACCGTGGGTGTGCAGCTAGGTTGTATGGATAGTGTGTTAAGCTTGAATACGTATCTGGAGGGCGTAATCGACGTTTGGGTGCATAACTTGAGCATGTAGATAGTGTGCGGAGCCCGGATAGGATGTACATCTGGGGCGGGATAAAGCTTGTGTTTCTAGGAAGTGAGGCTAGAGTGCGAAACATGGGTGTGATGTATGAAGGGCGTAAGTTGCTCTTGGCTGATGTGGGGTTGTGAAGTTGTATCGGTAACGGGGTCGTAATGTTAAGTTTACGGTATTGTGTATCGCGGCAAGCGATCCAGCGCATGCGCGGTGATATTCTTACATGGTGGCAGCGGTGCTGGGCGAATTTGCACCTCTCATAAGGATGTAATTTAAACTGTAAAACGTGAGTTCTTCCATCAGTGTATTGCTCTTATCGCTAGGAAATAGACAACTGACACAATGTCGAGGTCTAAACCTCCTGAGACGTTCAACTTTAGTCGTTCGGCCAAATGGAAAGAATGGCGCACACGCTTCGAGCGATATAACCAGGTGGCAAAACTGTCAAGTGAGGAAATTGAAGTTCAGGTTAGCAACTTAATATACGCCCTCGGACCACAGGCAGAGACCATATTCAGTTAGACCAACAGACCAACAGTCGATCGGGTACTCCCTTGTTGGTCTAACAGGAAAACCCACTTTTATCGATTGATTGACAAACATGCTTAACTGATTATCACTTATCACGTTAAAAATACGTATTGAGATGAATTTAAAGCCACCAACGGTGAGAGTATTGACTGAATTTGATGAATATGGTTTTTTTAAAAACAAATCTCCGGGCGAACACTTGATATTCGATTAATTTCTAGCTTTTCGGCGAAATTCCACTCCGAATTCTGGTGGTTGTCAACAACCGGTCTCTTGCAATACGTTGTCGTAAACGACCGCGCGGAATTTGTTTTTATCATACCATCATCTGCCTGATAATACATTTCACAGGTGAGTCAGTTTATACTAGATTTATAACTTATAACTTTCGGACCTAGTTACCTTTCCCTCTCCTTTATCCAGCATAATAACAAGTCCGTAACAATCCGACTTACGTTGAGCAATCTCGCCGCCATATTAGAATTTAGTCGGAAATTTTAGGCGATTATGCATATTTACAAGTTGTTGCGATTACCGAGACTCTAATGCGATACATAATACTGATTGCTTATTAAATTGGACTTGATAAAGGAAGTTGACATCGTGAAGGTAAGGTGTTATCATCGAATTTTCTACATTGGAAATGCCATCTTCGATAACCTAGAGGGAGCGCAAGCTCCACTTGGTTCAAAAGAGCTATATTTAGCTACTTCATATTCACAGAGGACGGAGACAAGAATAAACTGGATGTGGTGATGGGAAAATTTGAGGAACATTTTATTCTCAAACGTAATGTCATCCACGAGAGAGCCGTGCTCTACCAGCGATCACAAAATCAAGGTGAATCGATAGTAAATTTCATACGAACATTATATGATCTATCTAGCACCTGTGATTTCGCCGCTCTTAAGGCCGAGCAGATTAGAGACAGATTAGTGATTGGTTTGCTAGACTGGGAGCTGTCACAGAAGCTGCAAATGATATCTGACCTCACCTTGGATACAGCTATTCAGCTCGCCAGACAGTCTGAGCAAGTTAAAGCCCAGCTAACTGAACAACAAGCAAGCAAGCAAGCTTGATGTCTCTGAAGTTAACTCCAGAAGTCGTGGATCAGGACGACCACGAGATCGTGGAAAAGGTCGAGGTAACCACAGTCGTTCGAGCCTAGAGCCAACAGCAAGTGTGGGCCAAACAAAGTCATTTGAGTTTCACGGTCTAGGGATACGCGAAGTGGTTGTCCTCGAAGCAAATGCAGAGTCACCATATTTCCTTGGTTCTGTCTCATGTGACCATGATAGTAAAGATCAGCCATGGGAGGTGAAACTGAGACTTCGTGAACAGTTGGTCCATTTCAAGATAGACACTGGAGCTGATGTGACAATTATAACATACAATGCTTTGAAGAGATGTCTGGGTATGATAAATTCCCTAGGATGGTTCGTGGAGAAGTTAGCCACAGTGTTGAAACCCATGAATGACCTGTTACGCTCCAATATGGTCTGGACATGGGCACCGAGTCAAGACAGGGCCTTTCTGGAGGCGAAGATCATCATTTTGCAGCGCCTGTGCTTGCATATTACGACCCGAACCTACCGACTGTAGTGTCTGCAGATGCTAGAAGTTTTGGACTGGGAGCCACCCTGATGCAACTGGAAGTAATGAACTTAAGCCAATAGTTTTTGCATCTCGAACACTAACCGCAGTTGAAAGAAACTATGCGCAAATAGAAAAGGAATGTTTGGCCTCCGTGTGGGCATGTGAGAAGTTCACGCAATACCTGTCTGGGTTGGAGACAGTTGTTGACTGACCATAAACCACTGGTACCCCTGATTATGAGCAAGGACATTGATTAGGTGCCAATACGATGCCAGCGTCTGCTCCTTCGGCTCATGAGATTCAATCCCAGAGCTGAGCATGTACCGCGGAAGGACATGGTCGTGGCTGACACTCTATCAAAAAGTCCCATGCAGCACGATTCTGCGGACACTGTTAAGACAGAAGAGGTTACGCTTCATGTGGACGCGTTGCAAGAAAAGCCGTCTCCACAGCGAAGCAGTTGCAAATAGTCATCGACTATACTTTGTCCGGTTGGCCAAAGTACATAAGAGATGTTCCTCTACACCTGCGTGGATACTATGAGATTAGGAATCGTATGATGACAGAATCTACATCCGAAAGAACTGTTGCTGTGTTTATGTATACATTACGCACTTGTGATGACGAAGGAAGACACGAACTCCACACGAAGGTTCTAAAAGAAACTCAAACTTTATTACATAACTTAGATTTGTTCGTAATTGTTGGATGGAGATGTGCCGACCTCGGGGCCATGATAGAACTGAATTCCACGATGTAAGAAAATATCTCAAATTTACTCAAAGAGGTTTCTCTCCGATTTGCTGTGCGATGATTATGAATATGAGGGAAACACACGCCCGTTATCAGGTGACTATCGTGAAATAACTAAAAGCAGAAATATGGGATTGACATCTACGCCATCACATTGTTTTCTTTCATTTACAATTAGGGAATTGAAGTTTTTATATTGCAATCTCACCACTTATTTCTTGTTTACCTGATGTCCTAACTTTGAATGGCCACCAGTGTATACTGTTTACTCCCACGGAATGATGCTCGATCCCGCTGGGTAATCATAACGTTAACATTCACGGTTTATAGATGAACCCCCAACCTTGTGAGTGATCGGAGATGACACAGTAACCAGAGTAAGTAGTGTGGCGACATCCTGGTATCACATAACCATTGGTGCGAGCATTCCAGGGTTGCTGCAGTCGAAATCTGTGAAAGCAACTTGCTACTACCGCTTGCACTGATCGTTGGAACGAGTAAAGCAGTATATTAAAGAGGTAGAAATGTATTTATATATATTTGCATTACAATGGTTATTTAAGTCATAATGCTGTTCAATACAGCATCTCGAAGTGATAAGTTGAATAAGCTTCTGCAAGCCGCGTTGCGTTTTGTCAGAGAAAAGTAGCTCTTTCGAACTAAGTACGGGAGTGATGCATGCACTTAGTTCGGGCATTTAAACGCATTTAGGTTTGCGAATTCAACGGAATGAACTGAGTTCCCGTGTTTAATCTAGTTTTATCTAATAAAATCAACTCACCAAACATTTATCGGAACAGAAGGAGAATTTCAGCAAAAGAAGACACCTGTGAATTAGTATCTCGGCCTAAAATCACACCAATCTGTAATATCTCGGACCGACTTGGCAACATGGCGGCGAGGATACCGTCTTCTACGCTTGTATTTCGGGAGAAAAGATCACTGGTAAAGTTATCGAAAATATATTTTTCCGCAGACGATAGGAATATGAAACATTATCTTGAACCGAACTAAATAATTAATTTCGACACTGATCGCCTGAAACTCGTCAGAACATGCATTTTTCGTGAAAACATCGACCATGTTTTTGTTGGCAAGTTGATGTGATAGAATATTCTATTCTGGCTAGCTCTTTCCACAACAAGGCCATTAGCCCAAAGAGCAGTATAGTGTTTACAGAGGCTGTAATTACTGTTACTTAAAGTAATCCTGATCTGGTACTGCGTGCAGTTCGGTGGTTTGCTCACAACTACCGAACTGCAAAAATATGCAAATGAATAGCGAACGAATGTGAAATTCCATAATATTCTGGTATTATCGCTCAAAGCCGTCCGCTTCGGATCTCTAATTTAGCTGATTAAGGACTAATCGCACGCCGGCGCGCGAATATCCTCTTACGTCTCTTATAGTGTGTACCACCTGCCATTTTTGTCAATTATGCACGTGTCAAAAAAAAAGCTACGAGACGTTGCATAACCAAAAAGAAAATCACAATGTTGCACGCTATGACTCGATCGGGTCATTATGTTTGTAAATACATCTTGAATGCTCGGGTTGCGATAAATGTAGATGCATTTTGAATGTTCTGTGCATTGAGTATATATATAGGGACGCCGCGAGTGTGGGGAGTTGAAGTGACTTTCGAAGAATTGAGAATCGACCCGTCAGTCGACTATTGAAAGAGTGATCAAACAGTTCGCAATAACGATTTTGGTACTCAACAAACGAAGCCAATCTTGAACCTGTGACACTTTGTAAGCACCAGTAAAATAGCCGGGGTGAACGATTGGAATCAAATTTACTGACACCATTTCTTTAAGTGGTCAGCGAATCAGCCAGTGTTTTTTTACGCAATAGAATTTTGATATTTTTTTTAGAATGAAATACGACTTAAATACCTGATACGTGATTGATCAATACATTTTATAGTCAACCTCATTTCGCTTACAATTGACATTGTTAGAGTGCCGTGGCATAAGAAGAAAATTCAAATACTAATGCAGGAAACTAGAAACTGGATAAACTAGCTATGTCTGGCGCTGACATAGAATCGATTCAGTCGTGAACAACAACATGTGTAAGAGTATATTAACTTTATTTCACAAGATCGGCTCAACTTACGAACCAAAGACAGTTAACCCGGAAAAAAAAGCTAAATACAGCTGCAACGTGGAAGAACTATATTTCTCATTTGAGGCAAAACCATACAGTAACTGTAATGGGTCTATCATCGAGGTTTGCTGTTGTTCATCTAGGTTTCTGTAAGCTTAGAAAACATAAATAGAACGAATATTGCTCTTAATACTTCAGTGGTAAAATCTATTTATAACTCGCCAAGAAATGACAACTCCAAGGAGAATGAAAAGTAATTCATGTTCATACATTGGGTATATTATTGACTTGAATTCGTTTTGTCCTTATATTCAAGCGCAGCATACAGGTACTCCACGGCAAGATTATCGGCCCAGGACTCCAATGTACCACCCTCAATAAATCCACAATGCCCGCCTCGATTTGTCGTCACCAACATATTGTCAGGAAAGTTCAGAAAAAGTTCGGGTGTGATCATTTCTTTGCGACACACGGGGTCATCGAGTGCATTGATGCACAGGACTGGAGTGGTGACCTTATCGACGTCCCTCAGTGGCTCGTTTCGTTTCCAATACTGAGTCATGTCACTGTATTCATTGATACGACAGTAGACTAACTCCTCAAATTCCATCATGGAATTGCATTTGAGAGCAGCATCGACGTCAATGACATCAGACAAAGTACATGTGTGGTTCTTCAGCAACGCTTTCAGGTTGCGTAATAGCAGCTTGTCGTAGAGAGGGTGCATCCTCCCCGACAATAACCGCTCTACCTGGTACCCAGGGGAAATGAGGACAGAAGCTGACAGGTCGGCAGAGGCCCCGTACTCTCCTAAATATGACATCAATAATCCCGAGCCGGCACTTACACCCACACTCACCATTCTGCTGTTAGGAAACTTTTGTCTGATGCTGATTACGGCTTGCCTTACATCACTTGCGTCACCAAAGCTTTGTAGTCGGGGTGTTGTTAATTTAGAGTTGCCATGACCGCGTTTGTTGAAGACAACAGGTCTAAAACCTAGTTGAGTGGCACGCTTACATAAATAACTCACACAAGAAGCATCACTCGTGAGACCAGGTAAAACTAGAAAGACGGGATTGGATTCCGACACATCATCACATACACCCCAGTCCAAGGCGACCACTCCTCCGTCTTTCATTTCAACATATTCCCGGTCAAATTGGTAGCTGGTTACCCCCATGACGGTCGCCAGGGCTGTCTGTATATGGCCCGACGACGCCCAGATCGGCGTCCGATACACGGCGCTTATGCGGCTACACTTTTCTTTGATGAAGCTGGTGAAGTGAGACTCTTGACACATTAGGTTGGGTAACTCACCGGACGAATCTTGCCTCAGTTTCCGGTAGATTAGCGAGGTGAGGAGAAGGTACGCGCTCCACCTGATCATGTCTCCATAGACACCAACATAATACTCATACAGCTGCTCCAACATTTTGCATTCGACAACCTCAGGTGTTCACCTCGAATAAGCGTCCAGTTTACCCCACTCACACTCGACTGTAAGAAGACAAGACACATTCAACTGAGTTTTAGCTACACAAGTTTTCTATTAAAGCTACACTTGACAATAAATAGGAGTGCCGAGAGCGGGGCTTGCTCAGTTGGTTTCAGTGTCGGCAAGCAACATGAGGCAAACGGCCACATTTCCTTCTCCTCCTTTTCCTCGTTCATCCGTTCTCTCATTCTTTCTGCTTGTACCCCTTCCCCTTGTCTTATTCTTACTTTGTGTCTAACATTCTCTTAACCTCTTACCCTCATTCCACCCTCTTTCATTTCGATACATGCCAATTCAACATTATAACTGCTTTCTCACACTTATATAACATACTTTAAGTGTTGTAGCATTTGATCGAAAACCTGTTATCAGGAAAGAATCACTGGACATCGTGTCCCATCTTTTCGTCTTCTATTGTACAACGACTATCCGTCAGAGAGGAGGGCGTTTTAAGACTCGATTGACTGATAACAACAAAAAGCCTACCTATTAAGCTTCTTTACCGGGTAATGCCGCCACAACTTGAGTTCAAGATGAAACGGGTGAATGGGACTAGCCAGTAGATGCGGACACGTGTAATTGAACCCTGATCCGGGATATAACTCACGTCGAGGTATACTAAAGCGACCCAATATGACCTTAAGGGCGTTCCCTTTCCACGGTACATCCGATACACGCATTAGCCACGCGGGCCAGAACTGCTAGGAGATGATAGGCTGGTCTACTATCTCAATAGATAGCATTCTCTCCTAGCTCTTTTGAACCAAGTGGAGCTTTCGACTGTTGGTCTGTTGGGCTATTCTCTTGGACTTATCTCCTATAATATAACCGGAACTACCAGCGGTATTTTCTATTAAAGGCAGATGCGGTTATGCGGCTTATATAAGCCTGACCAGTTACGATGGACTTGCATAAGGGCTGATCTTATAGGCCTTGGTTATTGTTAGCGAAGGGCAGGAGGTCAATGGGCGGCAATTTTACATTAGCAATTAAAATTACCCCTAGCGCGTCAGAACAAATAAGGGTAAGCACAGTGTAGGTTGTACCGAGGTAAATAAATCCTCTTCGCTCAAACCCCACGACGTTCCCTCTGGTCGATTTCGCTATGTGTTTGGGGCTGATAACACTGATAGACATGTCACAACAGTTTACTTTGGTCGTACCTATAGGCATGTAATGACTTGCAGCGCCTATGTCACGGGCATTGAATGACGTCGAACATAACCTGATGTCCCTGCGCCCCTGGTGATGATTGTCAAAATTAACCGTTGCACATGGACATTATGATATCCTTGTAACATTATGATAGAAAGGTAAAAGATGAGTCGCGGAATGCTGATCACAAAGCGCTTATAGTTTAAACCAACTTGGGTATCTCAGTGGTAAGCTCTAAACCTTAGGCCATGGCTGCCCCAATGATTCCTGATGTAAATATTTCAAATCAAACGTGTGAAAACATTTTTCATTCTTGACTTAGAAATTAACCATATCAACATATTATACAGAGTTGTGTAGTATTTCAGATTAATTGATTGGGAATAGAGCAGAGTCAAGCAGTTCAGTCTTGATATGCAACAATGGACAACATAGCGCGAACCATTTCTCCCCCACGATGCTCCACAAATGATGCCCCACATAAACAAAATATGCGGTCCCCTTTAAACCGGCGTTGATGTGATGTCTGCTCGAGAGGGAGAGCAACGAGCAATATTATAACAGTTTAAGTGATGGATGGCTGTTAGGCACGCAGCAAACTCGTAATACAGTTCATCTTGATTACCTCTTCCTGAATTATTAAGCACTCTGTCATCTTGTAATTTATATGCTAATTTCGTGGGTATTTGAATAGCGCGATGTTGCTTTCCTAACTCTCAGAAACCTTTACACCGTCACATTAATATCCTTGAATTCAATCGTATTAAAATATCTTAGCCGACCATAAAGAATATTTTATGTACTAATCAAAGGTATTGCAAATTAATGAACCAATCCACCTAAATGCCAAATGCTTGCTTATGTAGGCGATATAGTGTCAGCACAATACCTTAACGCTAAAAGCAATGATTGCAAAACAACGGATATCAAATAACTGAAGGTTTGGAATATGTTATTCCTAAAAAAAGATCATTTTATCAAATAGTTATATAACTTATAATCCATTGTACTAACTTTACTCCAGTAAACATATGTTTAAAACGAACCCTTTGCTTCGGCCGAATCAACCTCGCATTATCAGATCGACGTCAATTCAGCAAGCCACATTCGCACTGTTACAGTACATTTGTAATATGGAGGTTTTGCGGTTTGAGTATCGCCTCAATTGGTATGAACGGTAGCCTAAATCATTGAAATGGCGACCGTTTGTTTATTTACAGCCGAACTCTAGCCTCATCAATTGAATTATTAATTAAGGAAACCCTTGTAAACGTTCCATGCTTTCAGCCACTGTAAAAACAAATTATCTTATCAGCCTGAGTGACAATTATGAGCTGGATGGCTGTTGAAGTGGTTTGTACTTCTGGGCTGCAGCCATCTCATAATGTGATCTGCACAAGGTGATGTCTCTGCATCGCAGAGTTTGATTTGAATCCACTCAGCGAGAACAACGCCATATGATGCCAATAGTGATTGTCATAGCAGATGCTGTATTTATGACCGATCATTTAATGCTTGGACTTTAAACTCTGCCTAGACTTATATGGCCATTGTTGATTAATTTTACTCGGACTAAAACATTTGACACTATATATATATCATAAATATTTCTTGTACACCATTGACAGAGCGCCTCATGGGGAACATCCATTATTCAGCTATCTCGGTTGGTCGTCTTCGTAAATATTTGTATATCTGAAGTAAGCAAGAACACACCATATTCATCTATCGTGTCAATCTAGTTTATCATGTGGGCATATATAACATTGGTGATGAGCGATAACCTTAGTATCAGAACGACAATATCCATGGACTATTGAATGGATAGTTAGTTAGTGGTGTGGAGCACTTAGCCTTTCATTCGGTGGTTTATTTCCAGCTTGGTCAGAATGGGAAATTACCCTCGCTGTAATGGCTCATCAATCTCGCAAATGATTTACCTCAATCTCATACGTGTCTTGGTTGGGCATTATGAAGAGAAATGAAACGAATTGCACCTCAAATACCCAAGGTGACTCTTTAGCGTTGACAAATCACTAACATCTTAAATACATCGACCAAATGTTCCAATACACCATCAAGCTTTCAAAAACCCAACATTCGCATGCCTATGATGCGGAAGGGGGGTTCCAATGATTGAATGTCAAATTATACAAAGTAGCTATTGCTGGCGAAAGGAGTTAAACGTGGATGACTTCATCAAGCTGTAGTTAGGCAAGCATATAACTAGCCCTACAAGACGTCTGCGTAGACGTCTTACCGTTTCTCGAAACAACGCCACTCAATTATTTTTAGATCGATTCAGACAACTACCAAACACCAAACATACACAAGTGATGGAGTTATAGAATGCAATGATGTTTTACGGACAATTTCATCCCTTTTCGGCTGGTGATTTCATCCGTGGTAATTATTTATAGTTCGATCAACATGGGAAGCGGTAAAAAGTCAGAAACACAGCAACATGTTTGTTTACAAGTTCAAGACCACATGCATTGCGCGGGGGGGGGGGGGGGGGGGGGGGGGCACTTAAGTGTAAAGATATAGTATACATGTGCCGCACGAAGGGGGTGTTTTTTTTCAACATCTCGACTTTTACGACGGGTTAGACATTCGCATAATACCTTGTACGATGGAGTATACTTTTTCTCATTCTCAACGAGTACAACGGGTACAGGTTTTCGAGGTCCCGCGGCACACCCCTATCCGAGTTAGGGTAAGTGCCCCCCACTTGGAATGCTAAGGCAATGCGGGAATTCGCGAGAATTAATTGTTTCCAAAATGGCAGACATCGTATCGCGATTTGTTAGGAAACGAACTATCGATGCCATTTATTGAAGAATAGCGTCGAGTGGTGGTAAGTTTTTTGGCGCGTAGAGTCTATTTTTTGTAAAGGCTCTTGATATATGTTATTTTCTAGGTACGCAGAGTAGTCCTTCAACCCAAACGAGAACTTGCCGACTGTGTTTGACGAACTCTTCTTAACGGTATAAATTCATGTTACCGTTACACCGGAGCTAGCATATAACATGTGTTAATGATCCTGTAATTGGTGTGTGATCAAAAACAGACGGTCTAGGCCCGGATAAAATTATTCATCCACTTTCGTAGTGGAATTCGTAGGAGAGTGTTCAGCTTGTTGTGTAACCAAAGAGTTTATAGCTTCGCCAAGAGAGCTCACTCGAGTCTTCCTATGTGAAGACGCCAAAGCGTTATTGTCATAGCGTCTTGTCATAGCGTCTCTTGAAACCACATGGAATGCTCTGTTTAATTTGGAGCCGTAGTCGCATCGACCAATCAGATGACTCCATATATTTAACAGCCGCCCAGCACCGAGACGTTGGATCAACAGTCCCATGTGCTTATGTTGATTTCATGGTATCGTCGCCTGATGTCGGGGGTTTCTTTTCTGTAATTTCATAATCGTCACGCAGCTCAGCGTAGCTATAAACTCTTCGCTCGAGACCTTCACACCCCCCTGACATGCCCAAAATGTTAATGTCGACCCCAGGCCATTCCCTCGCTTCAGACAGTTATTGACAATCTAAAACTATCATCCATAGTGCGGACATGAAAGATCGAGGATCGTAAACTGCGAGGACGCTGTTAGAGGCGAACTGTTTTCAAGTTGACATTTATTAAGTAGAGTACTTGCTATTTTCGTTATTTATAAGCCTATTGTGCGACGTGTTTTGGCAGTGGCAAGGCTCTGTGAAAAGACATTTTTCCCGCTCTCAACAATCGCAGTGACGTCACCCAGTATTCCCATGCGCTTTTGTTTGTGTCACGGTAGCGCCCTCTTAGCGTAACCGATAAGCCATTTGATGTAATCGATAAGCCATTAGTGACGCTCTCCTTACAGCAATATCAAGTCTCAGAAAACCTGCGCGCATATAACAGCGGTTTGCTTGAGGTTGTTTCCGTTTATACTCTATGTCTTATACAGCATTAATCTACCTTGTATCTTTGTTCTTTGTTCATTTACTCACCCCCTGCTTGAGCAAAAAACATGAATATCGTATGATGATGGCAATTTGCTTATGATTTGGAGAGTCGGTTGGGGGAAAGTGTCACATATAAAACGTGAACCATTACGACGTTCTAGAACACGCTGAAGCGTGAATGCTGCGGTACTGTAGTGCACGATGCTTGATCATGCATTGGTACCCAGCTTACAACGTTCCACTGTGACTAAATATGAGACATCTTCACGTCCGATTCGATTGCTTCATCAATAGGTAAAGCATTGGAGTAACTTTGATAAGGCACACATTTGAGTTTCCCTTTATCAATTTTTTGAACTAATCTTCAGCATAAATTATATGGTACAATGCTGTTTGTTACATTACTTGCAGATAGAGGGAGCCCTAAATAACTCCCGGTTTAAATCCATTTCCGTGGAAGAAATGTCCATATATGACTGGGAGAATCTTGACAGCGCCACCATTCAGCGGATGCTCAGGGCAGTCAGAGAACCTATAGTTGTGAGCCAGGAATTATCGGTGAAGGCAAGTGGCGTTTCATTACCACAGACAGACATACTTATTCTTGAGGAGCACAAGCAAGCACACGACTCTAAATTGGTGTCTGTTTCTCAATGCTCGGTATAATGATGCCGACCACCTACTATTGAAGTAGCTGTTGGAGCGTTTTTCGGTGTTAATATATCAATTAAGGATGTTAAGGCTTCACCACTCGTACTTGCCAATGCATTGTCGATGCTAGCTGATGCCAAATGCTGCTTTTATAACATAAGGTAATAGTCAGCATGCAACAAACGTGACAAGTTTCCAAATTGACCTCTCCCACAATTGTTCTTTAGATGAGTGAGTTGTCAGCGAACTTAATACAGACCTACAGCACAGCGAAAGTGTGCGACACTAATGGAAAATGTCTGGCGCTGGAACCAGGTGAACACACACTAATTATGTCTGAAGAACCGCACCTTTTAAAGGTGTACAAAGTAATATTTAGTCATGTTTTGTTACCTGGCATCGGTAAAAAGAGAAAGGGTTCGTGATAAGGAAATTTAAATGGACATTCTGCTCTCTGTTCATGCTTTAAATCGTTATTCAATAGACATTGACACTCGTTTCGCGGAATCACGTGACTGGAAGGAGTTAGAGCGGTTGTGGAAGGGATGGCGGGACGCTTCCGGTAAACTCATGAGAAACCTCTTCCGGCAATACGTCGACGTTCAGAATGAGGCTGTAGAAGCAAATGGTGAGGACAGGATTGACCATCCCATGTGCGTAAACAGTTCTGTTGAGGGAGAATTACCTAATCGTATTGAAGAAATGGTCAACATATTAATAAGCCGTAGCGTTTTTTGGCAGTGATTGTTCTATAAAAGGCTAATAACCTCATTCGCCACAAAAAAAAATCAATTATGCGACTGCAATGCAGCATTGTTTTATTCGTTCGTATGACATTACAGAGCACGATGTCCTCCGGTTATTTTGCTATTAGATACATTGTTATAGCTGATAAATCAATAGTTTACTCGTATTCTCATTATCAGTAACTATTGTATAGAGCTATCAATTCTTTCTCGCCTACCGGATTCGGTGACCGAGGTCAACAATTGCGTGACAATTATGAAAGTGAAAACTTCCCAGACGAATGTGAAAGGTTATACCGCGAGTGGCGCCTCTTTACAGGCAGCTACATACCTACGTTCGCAGGAAGTTGCGCGAGCAGTACCCCGAGTATGCCGACCAGTTTCCGACCACTGGGCATATACCAGCACATCTGCAGGGTTAGTGTGATTGATAATCAATTCGCCACACACATTATGAATGAAGACAAGCTGGTCTTCCCAATGACAAGAGGAGGTCACAGTCAAGATATGCAACAAGACAAAACAGACGCAAAATAGGAATCGCACGAAATCACTGAAAATGCGCCCTTAAAATTTATGTCATAAACTTCTGCAAGAACATATCCAAAGAATATATAACGAAAGGTTTACTTTGTCCCCAACGTAAGATTCACTATAAAACGTTCTTGTTAAAGCATGGAGACTACATTTTAAATACACGTGTTTCACAAGCCTGCTGTATTTTATTAATAAATTGAATAGGACCATACTAAACACATATGCATACCAAAGAACATCCCATTAGCTATAATTCCGTCTTATGCTCATGCAATTTCCTTGCATGTCCAAATGTGTCAATAATATAACATTAAGCATCACATTGCGAGATTGCTACTGGCTGACAATGTGTACCATACCTACAAGTAATTTCCTTTTGTACAGGTAATATGTGGTCCCAAACATGGGACAACATCTTCCCATTCCTGGCTTCTTACAAAGACGCAGCTCAAGTCGATGTAACAAACGCACTGAAAGAACAAAACTACAACGCAACAGCCATGTTCCGATTGGCTGAGTTCTTCATGTCAGAAGGACTAAAGCTAATGACAGAGAGTTTCTAGGAGAATTCCATGCTTGAGAAACCAGAAGACCGCGAAGTTGTGTGTCACGCTTCTGCTTGGGACTTCGGGGATGGCAAGGATTTCAGGTTGTTCAAGTGATACACTCCAATACACTGAGCAAATGCATAAAATAAGATTTTGCTGTCAGCGCATGATTTCCTTGTTCGATGTTTCGTCTATGTTCCAGAATCAAGCAATGTACCGAGCCTACTATGGGTTCACTTATCACAATACATAAAGAAATGGGACACGTTCAGTACTTCCTTAATTAATGAAACCTTCCTAACGTCTTTAAGAGAGGTGCCAACTCAGGTGAATGCACCAGCAAACATACTCTTCACTGCTTTTCCCGTGGAGTAACCTCCATATTTTTGTACGATTATTGTATTTTTCAATGTTACTTTTACTTGAAACTCAGTTGTTACCTTGTGTGTTTGCGGTGGTTTTGCCAGGTTTCCACGAGGCTGTTGGTGATGTGATGTCGCTGTCAGTGTCCACACCAAGCCATCTGTATGAGATAGGACTCCTGGCAGATAATGTCACAAGCCCAGGTACTCGCCATATACCGCTTGCACTTTCCCCATATTCTCCCACCCAACCTGCATTCTATCTCTATACTTTTCGTCCCTTGTATCTCGTCCCAAGTCCGCTAAACCCCTTCTCTCCTTTAATTTCCTTCTACTTCCCTTCCTCCTTTGCTGACTCTCTTCCACCCCCCCCCCCTTTTTTCCCCTATACTTTGCTTTTGGTCGTACCATCACTTGATGCATTTATTCTGCATTTTCACTACATTGAAATGTTGTTTTTCTTCATAACATTTACACATTGCTTACAGAGGCAGACATGAATTTCCTCATGCTGCAGGCGCTCAAGAAAGTCGCATTTCTGCCTTTCGGTTACCTCATCGACCAATGGCAATGGATGGTGTTTTCTGGTGAAATTGACAGCAACAATTACAACAGCGGCTGGTGGGATATGAGGTAGCTGCAAACATACTCGCACATGTGCAGCTGTGTTAATAATGTCTATTTAGTAAAACAATAATATTCATCCTCAATATATGTCATCCCAACGAAATTCCATCCATTCACAACGTTATACTTCACAGTGATTTTGCCCACATTTTAAAACAATTATATTTATGTTATATGACGCTATGTTCGCCAAATATGTAAATACAATGAAAAAATGATTTGGACAGGTGTCAATATCAGGCTTGTCGCCGCCAGTTCCGCGATCTGAAGACGACCTTGACCCTGGTGCCTAGTTCCACATCCGGAACCCCTTACATAAGGTAACACCCATGACATGTGACAGGTTATACAGCCCTAGGATGCACCACGCGCACAATACTGAACCATATATAGCTGTTAGGTACTGGACTAGGTTAGGTCCATAGGTTATCCGGAACCTTTATAGGACAACTATACTGGTACTGCAATATTAGGTTAGGTCCATTGGAAACTAGGATGCTTGACATGACAGGTAAATAGGTACTGCAAGACACTATTTACTAGGTCAGTTCATCTGTGCATGACTTAAATACGGGCGAATAATGATGATGCAATGATGATGATGAGGATGACGAAGATCATGATGATGAAATTCAAGATGTTGATCATCATCATCATCATCATCATCATCATCATTATGATCATGATGACGACCATGATGGAGATGATGAGGATGTTAACATCGTCCAAGTCGACGAAATGAATTGTGTATTAAGTTTCATCATATATTGATTATATTGTCAAAGCCGTCACCATCATCATTGTCATAATGAACAGAAATGATGATGATAATGCCGTCATCCGTTGTATGATCTCATCGGCTTCTTGTAGTGATATGCTGAAGCTTGGTAGTTCCAAACCCTGGCCGGACGACCTGAAACAAATCACAGGACAGCGAACTATGGACGGCTCGGCGCTCCTCGAGTATTTCAAGCCGCTTCATGATTGGCTTATCAAGGAAAATGAAGGCGATATGATTGGATGGGAAAGTAGCTGCCCACCAGGAATGGTCACCGGGGGTGCTAACCTTCTGATTAGCACATATTATTCATATTTTTTTTCTATCATCTACAGTTTATCGTGATGCTGAATTTGCATAGGTTATTTCTTATTCTTTATATTAATTGTTATAAATCCGTGTTCTGCATATCATGAGCATGCTTCAATTGATTGACTATGTACATCTTACGAAGGTAAATAAAAATATGTTTGCACAATTTCGACTGCTATATGAAACGTTGATTTGTCATAATATCCGCATACAACTGCAAAGGCTAAGAATCTGTGACTATTTTGTGGTGAGGGTTTAACATAGTGTTCTTGTACCTGACAATGCTCAGATCTATATGCGAAATAGTGTATATCCTATGACAATTCTTATATTCAGGGGTATGAAGAACACATAGCGATACAACAGTGAAAGGCTTGTATATCATGTTAGGGCCGACGATTACGATGGTTGTCTTATACCAGTACCAGTGGGGTAACTTTGGATACTTATGTCAATAATTCAAAATTGAAAAGGGAGTAAATAAATTGGACATGAATTGAGACACCATGTTCTAATAACTCGTACTGCAATGATTTTGCTTCTACTAACTATTTCTATCACCTTTTTCTGTAATCCAATGCAATGATGCATACTTATACACTAGTAAAATGTTATTTCAATCACTGTCTCAATTTTTATATTACCTCCATCGTCATGTAAGAAATCAATGAAAAACCACAACAGGTTGTCTCAAAACACGACACTAGCAAATAATCATAGATTCCACGAAAATGAAATTCTGAGTAAAGCCCTTGATTAGTTCAGAGATCCCAAACATACCTAGTGTTGGCTTGGATTAAGAAATCTAAATTGAGACTGGTTCAGAGGTGTGTATAATATTGTTTTAATGGAATTGGGACAACGCTGAAAGAGAAACAGTAAGATAAAAAGAGAAAATGTTATTTTCATTATTTATATTTCAACTACTTTATGTCGCGTATTTGTCTACCAACTGAGGCCTCTCAGTTGAAATCTGCGACCGCAATGTTACCATTCGCTATCATTTAAATGCTTCATTTGCTAGTCTGATAGCCCAGAGGATATCATTACTTTGTTTTCCGTTGAAAGAGCCAAGTCATTAATAAACAGGAGCATATCAGGATCTGGATCTGCTATAAGCTGTAGGTATTTTTTTACACCACAAAAGCAGCGGCCCCAGGGCGCTCCCTAATGATATCCCACTTTTAACGTCCTGCGTCTAGAACCCTATGCTTCCCCCTTGTGAGGAAAGACTGTCCATCTAGGTCAGTTTCCCTTTAAATTGTACAGTTTTTAAATGTATGAAGGCGATGATGTAGCACTGTATTGAACATCTTTAGAACGTCACAAATAAAATCTTATGAATATATATATATATAAATGTCACAATTTGTATATAAAATAATATATATATGAATATATATATGCATATATGAATGATATATAATATTTGAGCTATATATAAATAGATATATATATGTATCTTTAGTACATGTATATTCATATATATATATATATGAATGAATATATATATATTTATACATATATATACATATATATATATATATTATATCTATATATATATATATATATATATATATCGATATATATCTATATATATATATATATATATATATATATATATATATATATATATATATATATATATATATATATATTATATATATATATATATATATATATATATCACCAGGGCAGGAAGACATTATGTCGTCCGGGTGAATAGCAAGGGCGCGTAATTTATAAGTCTAGGTAGGTACTATATTTGTGAGTCAGATGTACAGTTAAGTTCAAAATACGGATATGACAGAGGAGTTGGAAGCGTTCATCTGCGACAAATACCTATTAGTTAGATGTGAGAGCTGGTTAGAAGTGTTATTCAGTTAGAAGTCAATGTTTGCAAGAATCAGAGTTGAGTTAGTCGAGAAAGTGTGCATTATTTGTTTGAAGTAGACGAGTTATATGTCGAGCACAGTTGGAATTACTGCTAAGTTAAGAAAAGTTTGAATAACTGGAGAGTGGGAAATCCAGTTATGTTTGAAATACTAAAAGAGGTATTTGTAGGAACTTATACCAGTACTTCAGGTAGTTATATATATAGTTCAGATAAATGAGAGGTTTATTAACATTCACTCCTGGCACCAACCTACATTGGCATTCACTCTCAGCACTAAACCCTGAATAAACTTTCCTTCTTGGTACCTTTCTAGACGCATTGTCCATCAGTAATAATAATTCTAGTCAAAACACCCTACATTGATATTCACTCTTGGCACCAAAGCCTAAATAAACATTCATTCATGGTAACTAATTTCAAGCAGTTGTAAATTCTCAATAGTGTTCTCATAAACTTAGCTCAAAGTATAGTGGTGCCACAACAATTAAGAAAAATGCGTTGTGGGAAGGATGTGAACACCATTCACTTTAGACAGTTATATGCCAACTTTTGTACAAGTTTACAAGAAACATTTAATTGAATGTTGTTGATGATGACGGCGAAGTTGTGAATGATGATGATGATGATGATGATGATGATGATGATGATGATGATGATGATGATGATGATGATGATGATGATGATGATGATGATGATGATAGTTCTGATGATTAAAATTACCATGATGAAAAGGATAGCTCCATGTCGATGACGAACCTTCAGGTTACGAAAGCACCAAATGTAGTAAAAATATCTCTGTGATCGTTTAAGTATAATTCATTGGCAAACGTTTTCTAAATATAAAAAAAATGTCTGGTTGCCAAAATCTGTACAGACCATATAATTCATGTTTGTGTGTCTTTGTTTCTATGAATGAGTGGGAAAAAAAGAGCACGAACTCATTATGACACAGCACGCCCCCAAACCATGTTGGCATGAAAAGTGTTCCCTTGCGGCTATGTTTTGGCTACTTACTCGATAGAGGGCGCCGGATAGACTATTCCGACATAGCGCGCCTCAGTTCTCGCTGAATGAGAATGAGGCCGTAACCCAGTTATGTAACTCCTGGGTGGAGCACCTCAAATGAGAACATCCCAACAGTTTACAATTACCGCACGGCGCAATTGAGATCAATCAAGGGACTATGGATTGAAGTCTTCCGGCATCGCAGAGTCATATTGAAGTTGATATAAAGTTTGAACTGACTTACGAAATTGATCGGATCGGTTTATATTCAATATGGTCAAGTGGAAGCCGTTTAGTCGGTGGCGCTGTGCTGTCGTACTACTGACTGTGTTCATGTCTGTGATGGACGAATGTTGGTGCGATGGACAGGGTAAGATGACCGATGTTAATGAGATGCGCAAATGGTTGGCGAAATACAACGAGGATCATACTTTCTTCTCGTACCGAAGAGCCAGTACACAATGGGACTATTACACCAACTTGACTGAACACAACAAGCTTATCATGGTGAGTCCCTGGTTCACTAATTAGGACACTGACTGCATGCTGGTCATATCAGCTTTATTGTCGAGCGTGGTGTTTTGTTTATAATTGATAGCCACAGCAAATGATTCAATGTCCGACAGGGTGCATCTTAGATGTGGTACATGCACACGAAGGGGACCATGAGGTATTGGGAGGTATAAATGAAAGTGAATTTGGGCCATCTATTCACGCGTATATCAAAAGCCTCACAAACGAATAATGCATAAGCATGCATTATTGTTGCGTCCTGAAGTGTAACACTTGACGTATGCACCAAATGTTATACCCTTAATGACAACACGACGTCTCTATTTATCAACCAATGATTCGAATATGCAAACGAGGTGAATGTTAAATATTTATTATTCACGATGTTCTCATCTATTTATGGGCTTCACCACGGTCCAACACATTATAAATTCTGTTCAGACCTCGACCACCACCCCCACCCTTAGGTATTAATACTCGACATAGAAGAAGCTTGTTAGTCTGCGAATGAGAGCCAGGGGTCATAGTTCAGAATAAGAACCTTGTATTCAGTATGTAAGTTTACCTACATTGAACATGTGTCTAGCATACTTAACTAGGACAAAACTCCTACTTTCATAGCACTGTATTGCTGTGCAGTGCGTGTGATTTCGAACAGCTATCTTCGAGGATCAGGCAACTTTCTGACACATTCACCGGTGCAAAACTCTTACTTGCTTGTGACATATGTTGACTCACGTCTCTGCGCATTTCAGAAAGATAATAGGCCACATATCCCCACGCACGCACAAACACAAATGACTTTTCATACCTAATTGTTTTACCTGTCGAAGGTAAGCAAGAAGGCAAGTTGGTAAATAAAGAAGAGCTGTTGAACTAATAGATCAATTTGCATTTCTAATAGGGACAATATTTAGTGTTTAGTTAATTTTGGATCGAGGTCAACTGACACTCTGTCGTACACGCACAAAAACACAACTGGTGTTTCAGACTTACTTATGTACTGACATACAAGTCGAAAACATTAACACATAATAGACCAGCCTGGGAGCTAATAACTTATTTTACAGCAGGCAATGTAGACTCCGTACACAGGTGAACGAGCCACGGGCAAGTTCACACGCCGCTGGATATATCTAGTTGTGTTGTGAAGACTGTTGCTGATGCAGCTTTTAGAAAGACCTCATTTCACTGTCGGCTGAGAGTATCAATATCATATATATGCACCTTCTGTAAGATTGTAGTAGATGTGTCTATGACACCCAGTCATTGTCTACAACAACATTGTATGGCGTTATGAATGACGTACACCCATAAAATCAACGCAGCTAGATATAATTATTAACAGGACTGGGACATGCGTGCACTATCTCTATTGGCGCCTCGTTATAGATCTTGTCCGACAACACACTGCCCTGCGACTTACGTTTAATTTCACCTTTTGTGAAATTCCGTAAGTAAGTATCTTTACAAAGTGCAATTCAGACAAAAACTGTCGAGCAAAGGCAAATACATTAGTAAGTTTTTGTCCATTGATTTATAACCATTTAGTATTCAAATTATCACAGCATCTGTAAGTAAAGAGGTCTCCCACCAATCATGCGATTACCACACGCATACATACATACATACATACATACATACATACATACATACATACATACATACATACATACATACATACATACATACATACATACATACATACATACATACATACATACATACATACATACATACATACATACAGACATACATACATACATACATACATACACATACATACATACATACATACATACACAGACATACATACATACATACATACAGATACATACATACACAGACAGACATACATACATACATACATACAGACATACATACATACATACATACATACATACATACATACATACATACATACAGACATACATACATACATACATACATACATACATACATACATACATACATACATACATACATACATACATACATACATACATACATACATACATACATACATACATACATACATACATACATACATACATACATACATACATACATACATACATACATACAATACATACATACATATCCTAAATGCTTCCGTTATTTCCTCCGATATTTAATATACACGTATTCAGCAACACAGTGACGTTGATATTTGGCATGAAGCTCTTAGTGTAATGTTTGCAGATAGATGGAGCTCTTAATTACACCCAGTTTGACTTCATGGCCGTGAAAGAAATGTCCATGTTTGACTGGGAGAATCTTGACAACGCCACCATGCGGCGGATGTTCAGAGCGGTCAAGGTCTCTGGAAGTGTGAACCAGGAATTATCGGCGAAGGCAAGTGGCGGTCGACAAATGTTTTGGCAAAGCAGTATCCTTAAGTGCGCACGCCCCTTGTCAATCGATGTATTTATAATGTTGCAACACTCGGCTTGCATCATCCGTCAGTGGGATGGCGTTTGGGGCTTTTTTCAGTGTTAGTATAATAATCACGGATTTTAAGGCTTCACCACTCGTATTTGCCGCTGCATTATCGATGCTACCTGATGGCTAATGTTGTTTCTATGACATAAGATGATAGTCAGCATGCAACAAACGTGACAAGTTTCCAAATTGACCTCTCCCACAATTGTTCTTTAGATGAGTGAGTTGTCAGCGAACTTAATACAGACCTACAGCACAGCGAAAGTGTGCGACACGAATGGAAAATGTCTGGCGATGGAACCCGGTGAATATCTACTGATGACGTCATTTGTAGAGAAACGTGCATGTGAAAATGCACCAATTGATATAATTAATATAAGGGTTTAACTCTTTGAAATTCAACCAGACTTAGTGTTTTCAGTTAGCTTTTAATTGTTCTTTTAAATAGATATTGAGTCTCGTTTCGCGGATTCACGAGACTGGGATGAGTTAGTGTGGTTGTGGAAGGGATGGCGGGATGCATCCGGGCAAATCATGAGAGACACCTACCGGCAATACGTCGAGGTTCAAAACGAGGCTGCAATATCAAACGGTAAACACAGGATGTTGATCATATTCTGCGCATTGTAAATAGATTATGTCGTGTTGTACCTGAGATCAGTACATTTACGAGCGGCAGCATTTGATCATTTATTCGGTTATAAGTCCACCCAAACAATTGTTCTATTTTTTAAACCAGGTTCCATAATTACTGTTATAAATTTCGGCAAATAATTTGTGTGAATAGCAGTTTGGTTTGGTTACTAATGATATAATCACAAAGTACGATGGCGATTACTATTCCATTAGCAGCACTTTTGATCTCAACAAATTCCATCAAATCGTCTCTGCTACTTTTCGTCTATTGCATGGAGACGTCTGTCATTGCGCTATAGGATTCGACGACCGAGGTGGACAATGGCGTTACGATTATGAAACTGACAACTTCTCTGAGGAATGTGAGAGGTTATACCTCCAGGTGGCTCCTCTTTACAAGCAGCTACATACCTACGTTCGCCGGAAGTTACTCGAGCAATATTCCGAGTATGCCGACCAGTTTCCGACCTCAGGACATATACCAGCCCATCTACAAGGTGAGTGTGTTTCATGTTTAATCTGCCACCGTTAGTCATATTTGGATGTTCAACCGTGACCTCTCAACCCTTGCGTACGTCGATTTCTTATAACAACTAAGCTCAAAGCCTCGCTTGATTGAAGATTCATTAAATCAAAACTCATAGAAATCATTCAATAAAATATAATCTCACTGATTCCTTTGAACACACAGAACTTCAAAATCTATCCGTTTAGTTCAGCCACGGTTAGTTAACAACAGAATAGCAGGTTCTGTGGTGGCCTCGTAAATACGTGACATTAGGGAGTTGCATTAGGAAGCTGATTTCTAAAACAATCGAATCGAAAGTAATGTCCCTTAATACCTGCAGTATAAGTGATACATTCATTCATAAGTACGTATAGAATACAAGATTTATTTTCAAATGGACACTTCATTTGCGTTTGATTATATACTAGAATGTCGACTTGATGTTTTCTTTTGAACAGGAAATATGTGGTCCCAATCATGGGCAAACATCTTCACATTGGTGGCTCCGTACAAAGACGCACCTCAAGTCGACGTCACAAACGCACTCGAAAAACAAAACTACAACGCAACAGCCATGTTCCGATTGGCTGAGGAGTTCTTCACGTCACTAGGACTGGAGCCAATGACAGAGAGTTTCTGGGAGAATTCCATGCTTGAGAAACCAGATGACCGCGAAATTGTTTGTCACGCTTCTGCTTGGGACTTCGGGGATGGCAAGGATTTCAGGTTGATAGTGATACTCAATAAGTAGATGCATGAATTTAGCTCCAGGTTGTCACAGCATGATTTATTTGTTCGATGTTTCGTGTATGTTCCAGAATCAAGCAATGTACGCAACCCACTATGACTTCACTTATCACAGTACATCATGAAATGGGACACGTTCAGTACTGCCTCAATTACCGTCAGCTTCCAAATGTCTTTAAGGGAGGTGCCAATCCAGGTGCCTGCGTCAGCAACTACTTCCTCAAATTATATCATTGTATTCTGGTGTAACAGATTGAGATAGACGGTAACGGCGAATCATAATGCTCCACTAGCTCTGGGTTGTTAATATGTGTGTTTGTGGTGGTTTGGCCAGGTTTCCACGAGGCTGTTGGTGATGTGATGTCGCTGTCAGTGTCCACACCAAGCCATCTGTATGAGATAGGACTCCTGGCAGATAATGTCACCAACCCAGGTACTCGCCATACTTTCACCATATGTACCCATTGAACCAGCATTCTATATCTATCCTTTCCTTCCGTGTATATCGTCTCTAGTCCTCTGACAACTTAATCCCCTTCTCTCCCTTTAATTTATTCATTTCTAAAATTATGGCCCTCATTCATTTTCTCCTTTTCTATCTTTGCTCCTTTGCTGACTCTCTTCCAACCCCTTTGTTTATCGCTCACCTTTGTTCTGTTTTTAGTATATATTACTTTTTGACTCCATAGAAAGTCTCGTTCCACTTCATAACATTTAACCATTGCTTACAGAGGCAGACATGAATTTCCTCATGCTGCAGGCGCTCAAGAAAGTCGCATTTCTGCCTTTCGGTTACCTCATCGACCAATGGCGATGGAAGGTGTTTTCTGGTGAAATTGACAGCAACAATTACAACAGCGGCTGGTGGGATATGAGGTAGCTGCATACACACTCGCACATGTGCAGCTGTGTTAAGAAGGTCTATCTAGTAAAACAATAATATTCATCCTCAATATATGTCAACCCAACGAAACTCCATCCATTCACAACGATATACTTCATTGTGATTTGCCCACATTTTAAAACAATTATTTATGTTAGTATGACGCTATGTTGCCAAATATGTAAATACAATGAAAAAATGATTTGGACAGGTGTCAATATCAAGGCTTGTCGCCGCCAGTTCCGCGATCTGAAGACGACTTTGACCCTGGTGCCAAGTTCCACATTCCAAACAATACCCCTTACATAAGGTAACACTTGCCCATGACATGTGACAGGTTTATATAGCCAAAGGATGAACCACGCGCACAATAAACCGAACCAAGCGCAAGCATTCTTCAAGTTCGTGTTTATGGTCTCATGGGCATTGTTGCGGATCTAACCCCAGTGGAAGTTTTATAGTTGTGATATTTCCCATTGTACACCAGCACGTATATTGTAGTTTTGATGCTTTTAGAGTGACGCAGAAGAGGATTCTGAACGACTGTGGTCATTTATTCAAATTTTTGTTATTGGATGCAAGCGGATCGAAGGAAACATTACACTTGAAATCTTGTCAATAAGACAGTATTCTATGACGATCGGTGTTGTACAGAATCTTACAAAATCGATTACCAATCTTGGTTTACAACAGTCTGAAATTCCATGCTGGATTTATTTTACAGTTTGGTTTCCTCTGTTTTTACAGGTACTTTGTGAGCTACATCATCCAGTTCCAGATGCACAAATCGTTGTGTGAGGCCTCCGGACATACTGGACCTTTACATCTGTGTGACATCTACAGGTCACGTGAGGCCGGGAAGAAACTAGGGTCAGTTCACCAGTATTTATAGGAATGCTATAGTGGTACTGCAAGAGCGGTACTGAAATTAGCTTGGGTCCGTTGGGTACCGGGAACCTTGACATGACTACTATAGTGGTACTGCAATATTATGTAAGGTCCATTGGAAACCGGGATTCATGATATGGCTAGTATATAGGTACTACGTTAACTAGATCAATTCATCTGTGGTTGGACTTAAATACGGGCGAATGATGATGATGTTATGATGATGATGATGATGATGATGATGATGATGATGATGATGATGATGATGATGATGATGATGATGATAACTATGACGATGACGATAACGATGCTGATGATGATTATGATGATGATGAAGACATGGTGATGAGAAAGGCCAAGTCGACTAAAATGATGGAGTATTAAGTTTCATCATATTCATTATAAATGTCAAAGCCGTCTCCATCATCATTGTCATACTGAAATATGATCCAACGGCTTCTTGCAGTGATATGCTGAAGCTTGGCAGTTCCAAACCCTGGCCGGACGCCCTGGAACAAATCACAGGACAGCGAACCATGGACGGCTCGGCGCTCCTCGAGTATTTCAAGCCGCTTCATGATTGGCTTATCAAGGAAAATGAAGGCGATAACCTTGGTTGGGAAAGTAGCTGCCCACCAGGAATGGTCACCGGGGGTGCTAACCTTTGGATTAGCACATATTTAGTCATAGTTTTGTCTATCATCTGCAGTTTATTGTCATGGTGAATTTGCATAAGTTATTCTGAATTTTTTTATGCACATTGTTTTAAATCCGTGTTCTACATATCATGAGCATGCTTCAAATGATCAATTATGCACATCTTACAAAGGTAAATTAACGTTTGTTTGCACAATTTCGACTTTTTGATGAAAAGTTGATATGCAATGAGTATGAATATGTGACAATTTTTGGTGAGCGTTTTTGTACCTGACAATGCTCAGAGCTTCATGCAAAATAGTATATATCTTATCATTCAAATAAGAACCCTTGTTGACTAAATGTTGGATAGGAAACATGGTAGAATAATCACTGCTACAACTATTCACCATGAGACGGTAAATGATTAACTGGAATGTCATGCTTCGTTCACAATACAAATATCGACAGGGACACAGTTTGATTGGCAATACTAGTTTATCCACAACAATCAATTTGTATTCCTATGAACGTTTATATCCATTGGCGACATTGTTGAAGTTTCAAATACAAACAGAGGCAAATATACGGTACACACGGGGTGAACATGTTATATAAAGGGACATTCATCTTCACTGTAGTCTGAATGAGAAATTTTGCTGCAAAGTGTTACAGATATAATCCCTTATAACTTACGCCATTTGTAGCAGCACGTTTCTATTGGAAAGTGCCCACAGCACATTTCGCTATGCTGATGCAGGCTATACATGATGTCATGGCGGAAGCCCATATTATTGGTGGTTAGATGAAAAAGGCTGTGGAAAGGCAAAGCTCGTTTTATTTACTGGAAATTTTGCTGCTAAAAATGACGTTGATGAAATCCCATGACACTTATGTGATTTGCTTACATTAACAGTGTTTTAAAGATGCATATTTTGCTTTCATTGTTGTGTAGTTGTTGAGTTTTATCGATGATCAATCGATAAAAGCGCATTGAAACAGCCTTTGAACTTTGTTTACAAAATATTAACAACGCATGCGCAACTCTACCATTTTCTTGTATTATCGCTCAAAACTCGCCCGTTTTCAGCTTCGGATGTATCGTAGCGTCTACAGTGTGCAGTATATAGGTTAAAATTCACGTGCCGTCTAAAGGAATAGATTAGATCAATATTAACCATGTGCGATTGAATGGATAGTTGTCACAGTGAGTGGTGCGGAAAATAGAGCAATCGATGAGCAATTTTCAGTTGTAGCGTGAAGAGATCGGAATTTTCCTCTTGATGTGATAGCTAATAAATCTCATAGGTTTCAGTATCTCATGCTAGTCTTGATTGATATTGATGTATAGAAATGAATAGAACTGAGGCTGAATTACCTTAGGGGCTCGTTAATGTTGACGGAGTTCTAACATCATGAACAGACTGACCAAATGGTCATATATCGCCAGCACGCTTTCAAGAACCATACAACAACACGGATTTTATGAGGATGGATGATTTCCGAGTATTATGAGTCTATTTACACATAGGAGACTATTGCTGGTGAATGGTGTTGAGTATGAATGACTCAATCGGGCTGCGGAGAGACAAACATATATGCGCGTAAATGATCCAGTCATTGACGCGTGATCAATAACCGGCCTTCATCAACGGGAAATATGTCCGAAACATCCTGCACATTTTGATTTTACAAACATTTTAGATGATGTGGTTAAACAATTCATTTTCATTTCAGGATTTTGGACTGACGGCAACCTTTTAATACCATGCAGTCTCCTTGTCGCAGTATAAATCAACAAAATATTTAATCTTTGTCCTAAGTGTATGTATTGATACCCTGCGAGAGAAAGCAATATAAATATCGTTCTATGGTTGAAATCTTTGGATTTGGAGAGAACTCGCAGAAACATAGATCTCATTAGCTCCGGTCGAACGGTAATATGAATATATACCGTTCTGCTTCAACATTTTCGGCGCGTCCACGAAAGCGCGTTGGGCTAAAGTACTGCATAACGCATCTAGAAAATAACATATATCAAGAGCCTGTACAAAAAAAGTTCTAACGCACCAAAAAACTTACCCCGACCCGACGCTTTTATTCAAGAATGCCATCTATAAATAATTTCCGAAAAATCGCGATACGATGCCCACCATTGGAAAATATTGGGTCGCGTGATTTCCCGCGATATCCCGCATTGCCTTAGCATTAGTCGTCGATGGGTCACGTCATTCTGAGCATGCGCGATGCACGTAGTCTTGAACTTGAAAACAAACATGTTGCTGTGTTTCGGACTTTTTCCCGCTTCCCAAATTTATCGAACTATAACTAATGTGAGACCTCGAGTTTGAATCCGCGGCGCCACGGAGCAATGCGGTCCCTCGCCCGCTTCCGGTATTCTAATACACACAGTTTACCATAGAAGGTTGCGCAACATCGTTATTTTTGATTGAAACCTTTCGAGTTATATCGTTGGTAACATTGGAGCAAATCATTACTGATGGATAAATACGGTCGTCTGACCTTACATCAATTGAAAATAGAGCTGAAGAAGCGAAATGCGGTTCTAAGCGGGAAAAGAATTAACTCCCAGTTTGGCAGGATATGCAAAGCAACTATCAAAACAGACTTGGTCCGTATGGCGAAGTCGCTGACCCGCGTCAACCAGATTCGGGCCAAAGCAATTGACCACGGTATCCGTAATGAGCCTGTGGCTCTGGGGAATATGCAGAGTTGACTGGGACCGAAGTCAAGCCATGTGGGATTGTAGTGTCCCAAACAAACCCCTACCTCGCATGCTCACCAGATGGGGTTGCGTCTGATGACATGATTGTTGAGGTCATGTGTCACTACAGTACCAGGGAAAAAAACCTGTCATTCCTGTCTCAGTGCCATACCTGGTCAATGAAAACAACCAGCTCACCCTTAAAGCCAACATGACTACTATTACCAAATTCAGGGCCAGTTGTTTTGCACGAACAGTCAACTTTGTCATCTTGTGGTGTTTACGTCTCAGAGTATGGAGATTGTTCTAGTTACCCGTGACGATGAGTTTATTACTACTAAGATTTAAAAGTAAGAGGTTTTTTTAGGGACTATTTCAAAGATGCTATACTTGATTCAATGTTCTTTTCACAATTTCTCTTTCTGAGTAGTCTTGTGCACTGATTTCTTTTTTCTTTAAGGAATCTTTTATCTGCATATTGCATGTGGTGGAATGTATAGTAAACTCTTGAAACTTGAAAAGTACAAAGTGTTTTATTTGAATTATAAAAAAAATCACCCATTGGGGGTTGCACAGTCACTTATTCAATGAAAGGGTCATATCGCCTTTCATTGAGATTCATATAATATCACACCCTGAGTGGGATAGACTTAAAAACATACACAGTCACACTTCACAAACACTAAACTTCACCTTAGGCAGTTGTGGGGACGATGCAATGCCGAAAGTTACATAACATATAACAAACGAAGTTTATGTCAGAGGAAATCTGGACCTCACAGTGGATCATAGGTTCCACCAAGATTTTGAAGGTTTTTCCCAATCCTATTATCCGCTCAGTGTGCTTCCTCTTGCTGGAGATCTTCCGGTCTCTCTGTACCACTTGCCCTGTCAGCTGATTCTTCTTACTGAGAAGGTTGGCATGCAGAGCCATTACCGAGTCACCCTGGTCACACATTTCTGGTAGTTTTCTCCTTTCCATCACCTGCCTGTCATTGGTTGCGCCGCCATAAGAGGGAGACACAAGGCCTCCTGGTGTAGCTCCCACCACCACCTTCATTGTGTTACGGTTCTTGTACGTAGAAAAAAGTGGCCTAGAAAAGGATATACCTGGGTCTCTTTGATCTCGACTTGGCCAGTTGTTCGTCGCCGGTCGGCTCGTTTCACAGCGCTACGGAGATGCTCGTCCGCTACACACAGTGCATTGACAGTGACAGCTTTACCCTAAATTTCGTCACCATCAAATATCTCATGACCGCGTGACGTATTGCTAGAAATTATATTTGTCGAAGTGAAGCAAAATGGAAATGAATCTCTTGTATTTACGCGAAGTAAGCGCATAACCTGATAACTTCCGGTCGAGCTTGGGACCGCATTGCTCTGTGCCGCCACCTCTCGGAGAAAACCGCAACGTGAGAAATATACATATCAACCCCCTTTTTGACCCTAATTCATGTTCAGAGATGCCAGGGACAGGATGAGACCCATTTTCGAATACCCGCCCCCTTTCGGGCCAACCGCGTTTGTGTACACATGATTTCTTTTATTCTTTTAAAACATGCTCCAATTTCTTCAACCCAATAAATAAATATAAATGCGGAGAACTTGCGATTTTTCTAACATATGGATCGGTACTTACAAAGTATTAGAGTCTTATATAGCAGATGGAGTCCTTCGAAGAAAACTGTTGCAGAATTTGATTGGAATGTTTATTTGTATTAAGTAGTCATTTTTAGAACTATGTTTTTTGCGTAAAAATCTCGGGATTAGTGAATCATTTATGAGAAAGGGGTATGCTGTAAGGGACAGGAAGCGGTCCTTTGAGGGAGAAAATGATTAGCTGCAAGCAAGATGCACAGCAGTTCTCCCAAAGAAACTCATAAAACGATTCGTGTCTCATAACTCTTGTCCCCCAAATGATATTATGGGTAATGAGTCAACTGGACAAGTTCCTGCGTCATTCAGCAAGAAAAACACATTTGACAGTTCTCCACACGAAGCTTATAAAGGTTTCGTTCTATATTACTTGTTCCCTTAATGTAACAATACGTGAATGGATTGCTGGATAAGTACATGCATCATTTAGTGAAAATTTGGGAAGATTTCATAGAATTTGTTTTGCGACGGAGAGCAGGTTATTTGCAAAAGATTACCACACTGACCTGTCCTGTATAGAACGGACGAATGAATCCTCTCATTTGAAATATCTCTTCATCACTAATCTAACTATTAAGCATATATTTGTGGTGCAGAAGAAAATTACGCGAAGTCTTTGCAATAATGAAATGAAGGAAGTGAAATGTATCTGGATGGTTTTCACTGATAAAAACATTGCAAGCATCCGTATTGTTAAGTGTCTACTATGTTAGTAAACTGTTTCCCGGCTGAAAAGCCATAAAGCAGCTTTAACATGTATCATTTTTATTGAGTAGTATTTAGCTCATTATGAAGTAAAACCGCTTCGTCCAAGTATTTTATCCGATAATATTAAGGTTCAATTTGGAAACATAGTTATATCCAGAATGAAGCCGAGAACAATTGACTGGAGGAGATTTAACTCTCCAGTACTGCAGGAGAGTGATAAGTGCAAACTTGAGATTGATTGCTCTTGATATGTTGGCTGTTGTTGATAACGCTAAACACATGCGTTGTCCTAGATAAACGGAGGGCGCCCCGAGCCCTGAAGACAGAATCGTAAGTAGTCCGGAGACTTCAGGGACCTGTTAGATTCTGACCCGTCTATCAATAAATATTTTGGAGGGATAGGCACCAGACAAAAACAATGATGACGCCCCTTGAAGTGAATATCCACATTTGCGCATGAACACTGTAATATATTTGTAACATTATGATTCAGCTGGACACACACCCGATGATGATAACATCAACCTTAGCCAAGAAGTTCACTATGACAACAGATTCCAACTTGATTCTGTATATCCATCCGCAATTGAATTGATTGCGTGTATAAATGGACCAAGCAACCATTTATTCACGGCTATCTGTGATTGTCCATCTGCTCACATTTACGGGAGCAGCGCAGCAAAGCCATCATTGGTTACAGTATTTATCGAATGATTACGGTCTAGATGTAATAGTTCAGGTTTACAATCGTCGCTTAATTTTTCATTAACATTAACTTTATATGACAAAATGATGTCTTATTGCATTTTGAATGTGCGGCAAAATGTTCTTCTTGATTTGAATGCCAATGTCTTACATAGTGTTCTGGGATCATGAAAAGGTAGACCCATGTAGCTTTTCTCACACGCAAATACCTTATCTACGCCACATTGATTACAGATGAATACCGCCTTGTTGACAGTGTACTATTCGCTATGATCACATTTTACTCAAGCAAACTGCTTTTTAGTAATGACGTTACCAGCACGATACCGTTCGGCTATAATTGTAACCTATCGGATATCATATATCAGAAGTATTGACATGTGTTATTCTGACAACGTATCATTTGATAGAGTATTCTGTTAACTAATTATACATTTTAAGTAACCTTAATTTGACCTTAGTTTGAAGTGATCTCTTCTATTCGGATGAAGAACAATGTCACTTCAGCAAGCTACTTCCGCACTCATTTGTTCTAAAGGAGGTCACGTGGTTAGTGCCGTTATGTAGCTTCTGTATCACTTTGTTAAATGGTAACTTAAATCATTTACATTGCGACCGTTTGTTTGTTTACAGCCGAACTCGAGCCTCGTCCATTGTATAATGAATGAAAGAAGCCCCTATAAAACGCTCGTTATCTTCAGCGACAGCAACCAAATTCTCGAACAAATCCGAGCGGCAGTTGTTTGTAGGGGGTACTTGTTGTAATACATTGCAACCTGACACTGATTGGTTCAGAATATCTTAAAAGCGGTTAGCGGAAATATGTGTCACAGTTGCATTTGGAACCGTATGTGAAGAGGTATCTGATTACAGAACAACGATGACATGTGTCAAGGTGCCATGGGAAATAAGCAGTTTAGTAACGTATCACATGTCGTCACCTCTCAGCAGATGACAAATGGCTGTTAGGGAGCATGAACCCTAATGTCCAGATTAATCAATTGGAATGAGATTATTTGGTTCATCAAGGAGTATTTGGCAGGTACGGGTTGCAGTCTGCTTTAAATAATCATCACTAGCAGAAATGCGCGTCTCCCCATGAAGCGTATAGAACGATGATTGCTCCCCAAAATGAGACACATGACTCGCGTACACAAGAGTCTTTCCAAGTAATGACGATTGTCCCCTGTATGCGTAATAACATTGTGGTTCATAATATTTACCTCAGTATGTCGCAGCACTACTTTCTGTGTTGAATTAGACACATGAACAAAACCAACGTTTCAAGCAAAGCCATAAGGGTGTTTGTTTGCATTGGGATGTTTTTTTTATATTAAAATAGAATTTTGCCTACAGATTAACCAGTCATGCTTATCTGTACAGCACACGAATCTTTACAGTAAAGAGGTAGCCTCAGGCTAATCAAGCATACTGTGCAGAAACCTCGACGGAGAGGGAAAAGAAGTATATAGGACACTCTATAAAATGTGTTATGTTTGATGCATACAATACACCAAAGAGTAATCCAATTCATTCAAGATATATGATTCTTCAAATCACCGTACTTAACATGTAAATGAATCACCTTTGATAACGTAGCGACCGGAACTCTATCTAGTGCTATATTTGTTTGACTGATCTCTTCAGTTGCATCAACTCCTGTTAATTTTTAAATTTAAGTTTTGCACTAAGTGAAAGGATGCTAAAATGCTATTGGTCAAGCAATCTGTCGATTAAGGAGAGGTGGTTCATTACGGCCAGAACTATTGGTATTGCTAGTGAATTCGGCAAGGTGTCCAAGTATAGCAGCAGTGTATGGTGACTGTGTCTTGTCGGCCATGATATTTAGTAGGCATTGTGTAAGTATCGCAATCATTCTCATTTATCACCAAAGCAAAATCATTGAAAATAATAAAAATTAAACTCATCATCAACATTTCATTCGCCAGTTCAGTATTGGCGGGAACGGGTATTCCATGAACGAGAGACGATTTGTACACCGCTTGCTCACGAAGAATGTAGTGATGATACTATGTAATGTAACGGTGAACAACATTTCAATGTTTGTTCTTTTCCTGCGTTTAAATTTTTACCCGAAATCCAGTTGACTACAGTATATACAGCAGGCCCTAGAAACGATGCATGTAATGGCCGCAATTCACGAAGCAACAATTGCTTATTTGTTGATGCAACACAGTCTAACTTATTATATAATCAATTTGCGGTGATGAACTACAGCCAACTGTTGCGCAATAAGAATATAGAATAACCTAGCAACCACACGGTTACGATGCGAGGGATTAGGAAGCTATCTAAGGGTTGAGAGTCTAGTTTCGCGGAGGAGACGAACGCTCATTTCATGGCCTATAAGTGCAGCCTGGTGTAAAAAAAAGATAAGCCTGGTTGTAGCTGCGATAAATTCAGCAGCTTCCGTTATTGTACTGTGAGGATCTGGCTCGTTAAATCCTGTATAAGTGCAATAGTCGCCAATGCAGCCGCCAATATTTCAAATTAAGTTAATGGTACTGTCAATTCTGGTGCCTTGCTGCTGACATCATGAAACCACCGTTCATTAAGCTTGCTGCAGCCACAATCTAGCATTATTACGTTTTCAATGCGGAGGACCCTAAAGGTGAAATTAATCAAAAATCCAAATTATATTGGGGAAAATAATTCAGTGATCAATTTTCTACTATTTCTGGAAATGATATCGGTAATATCGAGTCTAATTAGTGACCCCTGCCATTTTTATGCCGTTTTTGACGGGGCATAGTAGACACAATTATTGTCCGAAGCTAAAATCGGTCGAGCATTTTGGAATTTTGCGCGAGCGTAGTTACGTGACCCGATTGCAGTTTTCAAAGCGCTGAAATCGATAAATCATCGATGATGTTATGTTCTCAATATTAAAAAAGGATTCCAATCAAGTAATATGAGCAACTGAGCAAAAATGAAAACAAAATAATAAATGGTAAAAACGTGCCTATAAAACGTGCCACTTAGGTAAAGAACAAATCTTTAATAACCACTTAGGTAAAGAACAAATCTTTAATAACCACTTAGGTAAAGAACAAATCTTTAATAACCACTTAGGTAAAGAACAAAGTTCATGATTATTGCGATTGAAACTAATATCAGTAAAGCGGAGAGCGTTAATACAAGCTAAATCCGAAATTCAGCTAATTTTGTCAAAACTTGAATTTGTACACCCTTACATACCTGGGTGTAGTCTGGCGTCAAGGAAACACGGGAAACCGTAGTTAGCATAGTTAGCGAGAGGTGCTTGCTGTTTGCTAATTGATCATTATCCTGATGATTTCAGAACACATTTCAAAAACACGATTTTAAAATCAGCCGAGCATTACACATTCTATTCCACCTGGCTTGCTTAAATATGTTTCATATTTATAGCACGAGAAAGTCTCTGCCAGCGTAGACTTTGCAAGATGGATACAATAATGAATCTGACTCATCTCTACGAAGTGAGACATGAGTAAAAATATTGATATATGTAATTAATCTATAACTTGTTGTTGAGAGCAATCTCATCGCCAAGTAACGATAGGATCTCCAGATACTGTGGGTGATTTCACAATGTGTGTTAAGAAGTGACAACGAAAACAAGGAAGCACTCTTTTGATATCATATTGATCTATCATGTGGCGAACTTCTGCAAGTACGGGTTACAGTCTGCTTTAAATAATCATCACTAGCAGAAATGCGCGTCTCCCCATGAAGCGTATAAAACGATGATTGCTCCCCAAAATGAGACACATGACTCGCGTACACAAGTGTCTTTCCAAGTAATGATGATGCCAGGCAAATACATAAGAGGCATAAACAAAGATAGATGGCAATAGATGGGAATTAGTAAAAGTGTAAGTGGCTACGTTGTTCTATCCCACAACACAATGTAGGCAATCTCTTTACAGAAAAAGTCCCAGCCAATGCATGGCTTCAGAGCGATGACATTAGTTAAGCGTGTAATGACCGAAATCACTTTGTAGTGAAATGGACAATAATTTCCAAATTGATTGTTTGCCAGCACCCCACATCTCCACCAAGCATTCTATTAAAGAATCAGTCGACCAATTGTGATCCTTGCCAGAGCTAAATGGTGGCAAAGAAACTTCGCGTCTGTTAAATTGGTTTCAAATTCATGCATGAGTAATTCTTTGTGTGATGAGTTAATTAATTAAGTCATACTGGCATTGTCGGTTTAAAACGGTTTAAGTAGGGATCAATTTGACGTAGAGCATATGAGGCTTTTCAGTTGTTCGATACACTAACGTGGCTGCAATGTTGTTAAAATGATTCGCAATTATATAAACCAATAGGCACTTTCGACTTGCGCATTAAATTCTCAAAGGTCAAGAACAGTCAAAGGTCAAATGGATCAATACATTTTGTCATGGGACAGAATAACCGCAATCAAATGAAACTGTCGCACTTTCGTGTTAGTTCCATTGTATAAAAGACATACCATTACGTCTAGATTTTCGTTCAAATGATCTTTCAACGTTGAAGTAATATAACCTTATGTTTTATCCCTCCAATCAACGATTTGCTGATTTTACACTAGATCATTTCCGACAGAAAAGCACCGAATGGAATGCTTTTGCTCAATCTTTCCTCATACGTGGAACGACATTAATGACGCGTGAATTTAAACTGCTATATGCCGAGTGACCAATCAGTCAAAGTGAGGCGATGAATTACGGTCAGAACCATTATCATTGCTATGAAGCTGGTCGAGTTCAGCCGTAATGGGATAACGATGCTCCCCTGGATGGAAAATCATATTAATCATATTCATCACTTGCTTCCATGATCCCTATCATAATCTATAATATTCTGTTGTTGTGTTATATTCACGAAAAAATGTGTGATTGAACAGCAGCGATTTGTTTGGCTAGACTAGGACAGCGATGTAATTTTTGTTGCCTAGGACAATCTGTTCATGTTTCAATCACTCATAATACCACGAATAGGGGTCGTTTGCTATCATAACCACAGTGAATGAGGGCTATGGAGCCATTGAAGTGGAATGGAGATAAAATCCAGTCTGTGCGCTCTGCAAAGGCATGCTGTATACCAGCTGACTGGTCATACGACTTAGTTGGTTTTATTCTTTCACATTTGACCACCAATTATGCTTTTGATCCCATGGAAGACGACGTGGACAGCCCTAGGAAAGTTTTAAATGTTTGGGTAATGACGCAATTTAACAAAAAGACGATTAATCGAGCAGCCCTAATTATCCCCAAATTAGCAAAACCAAAAAGCCTGGCGTTTGTGGTTATAACAGCAGCTGCGTTTGAAAGCCCAGTATGAATATAGTGTTCATGTCATGTTATCCATGTTACAAAGTGGGCGCTGTTCAAGCATTACACTCATCCACTTCCACAAACGCCACGATATTACGGTCAACATTCACAAACAAAATGTTCACGCGAACATTTCATTCGTTCAATTTGTGGTCCCTTTCTTTTAAAAGTGCATTCATTCTTTTAGATCAATTCATATGTCAACCAAGGCTTAATTGGCTACATTCAAAATGAGGCACAAAGCAACTGTCCGGGATGGTCTTACTCCCTGTTAATGTGGGGAGGTTATCGATGCCAAACTGAGATTGATGCTCTTTACATGCAGGCGGCTATTGATAATGTGAAGTCGACAATATTATGCATTAGGACGCAACGTCGATGAGGCCTGCGCCACAGACTCGATAACTGCGACAGACCATTAATATCGCATGCATGCGTATGATATGCTGGGACGCAATGAAAACAGCACTGATTATAATCAGCCATCAATGTTATTACACATAGCACTGCGTTTCAGATTGATTTTATACGGCTCCATTTCCGGGGCAGCTCAAGCTAATTGCCCATGTGCGACAGCGTTTATTTCCATGGCTGCGTTAATTACTCACAATTATTGCAGTTTTCTCTGAGATGCACTGTTCAGCGGTATGGATGTATCTTTGAACATCAAATGTAGATTGGATTCCCTTTTAGACGCATACCCATGCTTTCATCTTTTGATGACTATTTGGAGGTATGAGAGAGCTATTGCACCAATAAAAAGTTCATAAAGTTTCCATAAGAGCACAGGATAGTGTCCATCAACCAGGGCATACATCTTTAATTGAAGTAATCGACAGGAAATCTGCATGTCGCTGTTGGTTTCTTAATGCGTTCCAAAAGAAAAAACTCTTGGGATGGGTTTGGCTTAAGTGTTCGTAAACATAAGAATGGGGTATTAACAAGTCAGCACTGTTAAAAATGCCAAGAATGATACAAGTGGATGTTTCATTGTAGAAGACGCTTTAAAGGAACATTGTATATGACAAAATTTGATTAATGGAACCCAACAAACGTGTCATTGGTAACGTCGACGCGACGACCCCATGCTGCTCGTATCTACCGTTGAACTGTCATAAATCATTCGACAACGCATGCGCTATAGATGGTGGCATTGTGCAGGATGTTCAGGAATTCAGGAATTATTTTTGGGGTGCCTAGTGGCTATTTTCTTAATTAATAAAGAGAGCTTCTTTTTATTAGGTTTGGAGTGATTTACTTGATATTAACAGGTAGTTAATATTGACAGAAGATTATGTATAAATGTACCGGTTTTCCACATTCCACATTCTGCTTTGAGCATCATTCACATAGAGACGCAGACGATGCAAATGTTGAGCACCCCTCGGACGCATAAGAAGCATGTATTTGACGTTGTTTTTCAGGCCCGCTTACGAGTGTAAAACCAGACAGCTACTGGTAGGTGAGTATCAGTATACAAGTACCACACCAACTAATATTCTCACCAAGTCAAAGTCTTTCACGTGTGGAACGTTTTGCCATACCGCAGCGATCTGTCAATTAAGGACAGGTGGTTCATTGCGGTCAGAACTATTGTTGTAGCCAGATTGTTCAATAAGGTGGACAATTTCAGCGAAGGCAATAATCACAGACACCTTACAGCTAAGTACATTTCACACGCCATTTATAAAGCACTGTTACAACTGCCGCAAAATTGTTTGGACGTACGATTTCGCAGGCCCAGGATGCCATAAGACACGCTCGCATCGGTCGTATGGACATAATCCCAATTTGATGTGCTCTGCAATGGAATGCTATAAGCCAGCTGACTCATTCAGTACCATTTTGTTATGTGCATAACTTTTCCATGTTGAGACAAATTTGAGACAAAGTGCTCATCTCACTGGTACGTTATATTTTCCCGTATTTGTATTTGACGTTTGCACGACAGTATCGTTCCTCCAGTTGGAGGCAATGATGGTGTAGTGTGTACAGATAAGCCAACATAAAACAAAACCAACATCACGTGATTCATTGTAATATGCTCACCGCGTATTCCGGGGTCTCTGAGCGACTCATCTACAAAAACTTACATTTAGGGGAGACGATTTATAGCTAGCATCATTTAAGTGCCGTTTGGGGAAAACTGGCCCTCTGTATCAACCAAGGCATTAGTCAGGCATCCTTAGGTCTGCAGTTTTGTTAATTTGATATTCAAATGATAGAGTCGCGGGCCACTGGAGTTCAGTTATCTGCAGTAGATATATAGAGACTGTTACCTGATATAGAAGTCCATCACATCCTGGTGTACATCTGGTCTGGATCATAATGGATTTTATAAAAATGCAAAGAACATGGAATATTTTTATCACAGTCAAACCGGTGAAAACGAGCTTTATGAGTGGCCATGGCTAGGCTTGTAACAACTTAAAATACGCTCAGAGCTCCCGACATAAAATACTCCATCATTGTTAATACACGAATGTTGAGTTGCAATTGGCAGGGAAACTTCCCTGAAATCATACGACGTAGAAAGAAAAGAGATAACATTCCAAAGGTCATGCTAATAACATATCCGTGCAGAAATATGAACTGTATGTCATTCAGTGGTGCGGCTTTCTGATTACATGGATAACGCTTAATCCTCGTCCAGTGCGTGTAGCCAACCAAATATGAGATACCAAATATGTCCAGCGCAATTGATTTATGTTCGCATTATACTTGAGGTATCCCAGGGTGCAATGTTTAAAACGTTTGTATGGGTGAATACACAGGCACAGTTGATACAGCCAGTAAAATTGTTTTGCGAATATTCAGGCCACAGCAACTTAATTAAATCGACCATTGGAGTTCAGCTTAGTAATTACTCCACATGTAACATAATTGATACACACACTTCGCAAGACCTACCTAAAAATTCAAAACGTCCGGCCAGGTGTTTGTAGGAAATGCAATCGTGAGTTTTGAGATGCGTGACAGCAGCATAGAAGTCATGGGTCTTCCTCGCTGCAGAAAAATATCCTTTTGATTCAACATTTCCACATCTAAGGGAATCAAGCGAAATTATTCGGAAAGGTCACTTCAACATTGAATTACCTCTTATGACCGAATGTTCGCCTAATGCCATCAGCATTTCACCTGTAATCCTGTAATTGCAGTTGCGTAATCACTATGAATATTTACTTAACGAAGCCCTGGTCAAATGTTCAGCATTACTCATACATCAATAAGCAATAAGCGAAGCGGATATTCTATCAGACAAATATACTTCAGATATCAGTCTCCTAAGGTTTCATTAAGCAAATAATTGAATTTAAGTGACCTGCGATTTTTGTATTTGAATTATCTAAAGATGCTTGATTTACGGCTTTGGTGATTCAGATGGCCACCTTCCCCTCCCGACCGTTAAATGATGCCTTCTATAAATCTTTTCCTCAAATGTTAGATCCGTTTAGATATATTAGTGCAGAAATACAACCATACATTGCTAAAAACAATAATGATTTCATGACAGGAATGAAGCTTATGGTGTAAACGAAACACGAGACAATTCAACGGACAATTGACGCATGCTGGCTATTATAAAACTTTATAATTGACTCAAGACGTGTAATTCAGTGGTTTTGCGAAGTAAATGATAAGAACAAAAGCAACGCAAGATAATGTTACACTTTGATCGGCACAATTAAGAATACAAATATCTACAGCGACACATTTTGCTTGGCGACGATTATTCATCACCACACAGAACATCCATATGGTATAGATCATTTATAAATATTGGGGTGGGGTGCAATTCTAATTTTATATTCTAGTTTGTGTAATTCGTTAGGTATTGCATCCCCATTGTTTCTATACGCGAAGCAAAACCTAACATAGCAAAACAGCTGATGATCATCATGGTTTGAATGAAACCAGATTATGACACGGACAGCAAACGAGAGACTTCATTGTGCTCTGGACGCATGCTGGCTCTTGCAGAGTTTCGACATTGACTTGATGCGTCCATTTCCGTGGGTTTATGCTGGTATCATGATAGGTTAATCAAGCAAAGCAATTCAGCATGACACGACAAATGGTGCATGAGAATTTCATCGACATCGACACATTTGCTTGGTAAAGCTAATTTATCAACACCAACCTATCATGGTCTTTTGAGCCGAATATCAAAGCCCTGGTACAGATCATTGATGACCCCTACGTGAAAATATCCACGAAGAATGAAGATTAAAATCCCGCTATACGGCTATTCTTGTCTGTTCATACGATTATTCAATGTGTTGCATTGCATCGATGCTGACACTATGACAAAAAAGTTAGCCTAATGTGTAAGCCAATCGATCTCAACCGTTTTGTAGCCGCCGAATCTTTGACGTGTCTTGCATCGCCCTCAACAACGCATTGGTGTCACGTGACAACCGCTTGATGGTGTCGATGGGTGGTGTTCGCTATGGTCGACATAACGTCACCCTTGTTGCCCCGCATCCAAGACTGACATTGACCTTTAGCGCCCGGTGGGTATTCATCTCCAATATAATGCATATAGTTCACAATGCAATATTTTTATTACTCCTTTCGACTGTGTTTGGTCTGAACCATAATGTCTAGACGTTCCATTGCTCTATGCTTGAGTAGGTTTTTTTCGCCCTGTCTCACGATGGCATTGAAAAATATAGTGTCAAAATCCAGCAATGGTTAGATAGGCAACATTTTCAATACACAAAATAAGTCTGGTCTCGGATCAAAGTAGCAGTTGTCTGCTCGACTCAGTCCGTGCTTTCGAAAAGGCTCTCAGTGAAGTGCAGTAGAATGTGTTGATGTAGGCAAGACAGATCTTATCGCAACTTCCATGAAAAACGTGCGGGTGTTCAGAAAATAATAACTCAGCGTGTGTGTGTGTTTGTGGTGTTTGTGTGGTGTGTGTGTGTGTGGGGGGGGGGGGAGAGTATTCTTGTTTTATTAACTTGTTTTTGTTAAAAGAAAGTCTGGTCACTCTTTTGATAAATTTGTTTTGATAAAACGCATTTCCTGAAAACAGTAATCGTTTTATGATAACAAACTGATGACATGGACACGCGGGCTCGTTTGATCTTAAACTCAATAGCACACTATTGACCGTGGAGTTACACTATTTTCATGCGAATTACAATACATTGATTGGAGTGTGTTATGGCAGTAAACTGACGATGAGTGTATCCTAACAATTTTAAAGGAATTCGCTAAGGTTTTCATTTGAAGGTTTTCATTTGATATTCTCAGCGGATTTGAAATTGACAAGTCACATTATCTTCGACATGTTTCTGCCTTAATATGGATGATATGTTGGAAGGGCATGCTGATTGGACGTTATCGTTTCCGTTGCCTTATACACACCCCCTGTGTCTTGTCAAGTTTTGGAATATGCCGCACACTATCTCTCTCTCTCTCTCTCTCTCTCCCTCTCTCTCTCTCTCTCTCTCTCTCTCTCTCTCTCTCTCTCTCTCTCTCTCTCTCTCTCTCTCTCTCTCTCTCTCTCTCTCTCTATCACTCTACATTCTATTCTCCCCACCTGTGTCATCTTCTTCTGCAATCGAAATTCTTCTTAATCCGAATTAGGCACCAACAAATATAATCCTGACATTAGTGTAATAATTGCGATTAGTATTACTGTCTTAGAATGATACAGTTAATGTGATGAATATCAGCAAATGCATTGACTTTTGTATGACATTGAGTTGTTTAATGGAAGGTGGCATTTAACAAGATTTAAACCCTTCAAAGTTCATCAAATCATTTAAGTATTGCTTCCAGGATGATTTTAATGACTACTTATTTGATGCTAACCGGATATTATGTCTGGAAACAATCTGCATAATATATCGACATTATCAAATGGTTAATCTCAATAACCTAACTAACTGCGGTCAGCCACGTTCATGCTGTCGTGGTAACTTACTGCTTCATGCATGAATGCATTGCTCTCTCCTTGGATGTCAAACCTGTGACTGTTATCATAAAAGTAAACGTTATAAGTTATAAGATTATGAATGGTATTTATAACCACTAATATAAAGACTAGCTTCATCCTGAGCGTTTGACTATACTTCTGAAACGTCACATGTTACCGTACACTTGTGTTGAGCTATATTTATACCTGTAACGTTACACTCTCACACGGCGTTCTTCCTGTGTTTCTTTTTTAAAAAAATTCTTTGGTGTATTCATAATTTCCACACATTATCAGTTTTCTCATGCAATTCTCATCAGATAGTAGCTTCTGCGTGCTTAATCAATTTAATGTGATGTTCAGTTAAACTTGTTAGCTATACAGGACATACTATTAAGCCTAATTGAGCAAGGAACCACAATCTGGGCAATCTGATCAAGCGCCACCCCCTTTTCAATTGCTAGACACACTTTTGCCGAAGATTGTGGTCCTAGTCTGCTTACATCATTCTAAACACTCGTGTCCCTAATAAATTTAAGTTTAGATCAACAACCTTTAAATCCTTTTCATCTCTTCACTTCACTCAAATAAAGGCATAACAGAATTCAACTAAACAATGTTTGATACTAATGGAGCGTGAAGATCCACAGAAAGTGTAATTTCAAAGACTTCATTATTGTTCAAATGAATGAGGATGTGCTGATTGCGACTTGCGTTATGTATAATAGCGCAGCTTGACTCTATTGCCTTTTTGAGATTTGCTATTTGCCATTTACTTAGCAGACTCATGTACTGCACTGAATAACATGATGCATTGTAATGAAGTTGGTCGAACCGAGGGCACTTCACCGTTTTTTATGTATTAAGCGTCCAGTATCGACATACAGAAACAAACCAGATACTGAGCCTGACTTCACAAAGGATCAGTTTGACTGACTGCATACAAATGAATGCCACAAAGACATTGCAGGGATATAACGAATTCCAGAACCGATGTGGTATGTTTGGTTCCAAACACGGAAACCTAGAATGCAAATTTCTACGCGTGTCTAAGTTTTGTATTACAGACTTGCCTGCTTTGAACGATCGCTTCCTAAATAACTCATTGTTGTTGGTTTTGTATGTCATATGTGCACATTGGAATTGTAGAGATTCTATTAGATCTAGTCTTTCTTCGGTTTTAGACAACCATTTAATGTAAGTGCTGCCTTATCCATGCATTCATACTTGTAATGGATCTCTTATATTTGATTGAAAACAGACTTTTTATGGTGGCTATTGTTATGGACTGAATCAAAACACCTCCTGTCTTGAGCATTATTCGTTCATGGGCGATATTTCTTATATTCTTGTATATTATTGTTAGCTTGACCAGTATGATGGCATCCATATCCAGATCATGAAGGTTGGTATAGAACGCTTATTTAAAATACCTCCGCAAAATCCATAAAATGCTGAAGCTCTCCTAGGAAGGCGATTTATGCAACACCTTAGCGCAACCGTTGTTAGCCTCATTAGTGGGTATCTGACTTGGCTTGTGACACCATTGGTTTGCAAACAGCTTCCTTCGTTGGCAATTGAATGGTATATTAAACAAACATCTCTGCTTATGATTCGTCTTTCACTGGGCGGTAGTGCTGTTCAACAAGCTGTCCACACCGTGGTAGCGTTGTTGCTCATTCATTTTACAAATATTCTGCTTTTTCATACTATACACTTAGAACACGGTGATAATGAGAATGGTATAAGATGGTGGGTCACTGGAACCTACATCTACACGATGTATTACCCTTGTCAGAATGGAGCCATGCTTGTTGAATGGTCTTAGTCACAGCCACACTCTAAAACGCTGTGCACATGTTCATTTGCTGTTCATGCTTCATTCATATTCATGGCTTACATCAAATATATCGTGGTGTTTCATTTGCAGAAGAATTTTCCATTTAACAATTTCAATTAGTGTAATAATTACTTGATGTGTTTGCATCGGTGATATACATTGTTTGTAATAAGTTAAAGGCCTTATGACACCATATACTATTCCCGAGCAATCCATGATTACATAGTGTTTGTGATTGTCTCATCTCACTTATCGAATCATATATCGCGAAATGTTATCCTATATAATTATCGTTCGCTTTATTCCTATAGCGTTTCATCATCAACAATACACATACAAATATATGCAACTGTATAATCTGACTGTAGCTGCTGTTTACATCCATTCAGTAATATATTTCATTATTATGGTCCAGTGAGAACAGACATGAATTGTTAATGAGCCGATTTCTGCCTAAGCAGCTTCTTCTGCAACGTTGCGCATTCCCGTCAGCAGAGCTTTACTTGCCGGTCTTTGTGCAACGACCCTTTGACACATTTTGACAATATAGTCCATAATACGTGTGTTTGTTGAGTCGTCGTGCAACACACACTGACCACATGCACCAGATGGCGCCCATAGCTGCACACATCACTCTAAATTATCCCAGCGACACATATAGTATTATCCATAGGGGCCGCAGAGATCTTGAGGAATAGTATTCTCACTATAATCAATTACAATCCCGGGGACATGACTTTAGAACCTCATTCATATGACAGTATCTCATTCAGTAAACCAAAATGAAATGACCAGCTAGGGGCACTAGTTGCTTATATCGTATACACACCGACTCGTCATTATAGTGGTGGTAACCCTGAATGATATTGATTTTGTGCCGATGTAAATACAGGAGTTATTTATGTTTAAAACAGATGACATGAGTCCAATGCAGGGATCTTGATCTTGTGTGATTGTGATATCAGAATTAATTGTCTGAGGCATGAATCTCACAAACGCGGATATGAGGCATATTCTGAATGAGTTGCCGCTTTTGCAGTTTATTCCACTGTGTTAGCAATAACGCCGTACGGTAATATCAAGGTCATATGAGTACCTTGATGCCGTGCTTACCGATTCATATAACCCATAAACTGTCCTATATAAATTGAGGAAACGTCAATTTAGATACGAGTTCGTGCTGTTCTAGGCACAGATTAAAGGTTCTTGAACGTAAGCCACTATAGCAAAGAGCTTGCAGCGCTACAAGCTCGTTGATTATACTGAGAATAAAAGCATAGATACAGCCTCTGTGTGGTATAAGTGCCTGGGTGTCCGACACGCCTCAGGGTGTATGCAGGTCCTTCATCAATTAAGCTCTAAGTAATACTTAATGTGTCAAAATCTGACCGCGTGTTATGTGCTGGGTTAGACACCGATACAGTCCGAAACTCTCGGTGTTATTCTCTGTCGTAAGTCTTCTTGTTAGTGTACGAACGATGACAAATCTCTCATATTTGACAGGTTCAATATAATAGTTTGCTTTCTTGCGCTACACATTGATAAGCTGCATAAGCGACCAACCTATTCCTACCTTTACCGACCTTACAGTAAATTGGAAATTGCAGAAACAAAATCACCCGGTAATTTTCGTTTACCGTTGATTACGAGCCGCATATACAACAAGCTCGGTCGCGAATATGGAATTGCCTTTAGTAAATAAGATAGACGAAGGAAGGTGAAAAAAAAAGATGTGATGTGTTAAAACGATGCAACATATTTTTTTACATCAAATCAAAGAGGCAGACAGACAGACCGACAGATAGATCGACGAAAGATATCTTGACGTTGACAAAAATGTGAGTTCCTTGTCCGAGTGACGATTGAATCTACGGTGCTGTCTTGAGAAATAAAATTTCAATAATGTATACAGAAAAGCAAACTCATCTGCGCTTGGATTATTTACGCTTCATTTAAAAAATTGCATTCCGTATAATAGCTGTTGAGGTTTTATGAATCTAGACCATATGATGAAGCTTGAACATAAATTATTCGTTTAACCAAGCCACGTGTGGCTCCTTGGTAGGCATGTCATGCTTCTGTCGGTTTTTCTGCTTAGGCAATTATCCTAGGACGTGTGAACATTGAGAGAGATATATATAGAAGCCATTTGACCAGAGCCGTCGTTTTGCTTACTGATGTTGAAGTAGACGACATCAGGTTTGGGGTACAATAACTGCAATCGATGCATACGAGCCTCAGATGCGAAGAACAGGCACCTTTTATCACAAGCACATCCCCAGCATACTTTAACTTAAGAGCTAAGCGATACACATATTGTCTCATTTATTTGTCAGGATATGATTATCCTGCGTACATCATTATGGTTCTGGCAGCCTCAAAATCACACCTGATTAGCCCGAAGAACGATAATGTAACGAAACCCAATACGGACTGATGCGGACCATGTGCTGAATATTTCTAAGCCTACAATATTATATACAACATAGAAATAGCATCTGCTAACATAAACATATCGTTAAAAGTAGATTCTATGAATTGATAATCATATTTGCCTTCAATACCCCTTCAAAACTGTGAATGTTTTATGGCGTGTAATATTATAGCGTTCGTAAAGAGATTACAACTTCAAGACGTGCATACGCACAGTGAAATGACGTCATATAACTTTTTCGTGGTGATGAATGCCCATAGTGTTCCCAAACAACTGACGTATACAGCTGGCATGTCCCATTTTTCACATTAGAGTGTCGATCTGTTAATATACACAAACTAGTAGTACATGTCCGCTAATGGTTATAGTTTGTTGCCAATATGAATAATGTTGTCGACTGGGTTGTGTGCATAGTCGCTGCATTGACGCACAGGGAGTTCGGTTCATTGACATCTATGTAACAATCAATCAGCTTGCTTCCATAGAGAATATAAAAAACCCAATCTTTGCGTGACTAATGTCATATTGCTATGAGTAGCAGAGAGGAGAGCAAGCTTTCAAGATCATAACAAAATTTATCAGCAGGGCAATTAGGAGTTAATTCACTTGCGTTAACGTATGATGACATGTAAGATGTCCTGAGGGTGATACTAATTTTTTATGTTTACACTTGCCTGGTTAATTGCTTAATGCTTTATCAGGGTGCCTACGATGAATGTGTTGTACACTGGTTCAAAATCCATCTTGATATACCACGGCCAATGTTGTTGTGTACAAAGCAATGCATTCGTCAATACGCCAATGGATACTATTAGCATTCAGATCAGATTTACGGGAAATGGTATAGTGTTCAATGCATTGGATGTTATGGAAGTTCATCCTTTATTGTTATTGTTAGCACCTTAGGGAGACCAGTACAAGCCCACCAAGGTCATCTGGGTCCCTCATCTAGGTTCCTGTGTTACCTATGATATATAAACTATTGGGTATATAATGAGGTAACGTCAGTCCAGATGTAATTCTGACTTGATGCGAGATTAAGTAAAGGACATCAGATCCTCTCACGTAAGTAATCTAGCGACCACTGAACTATATATTCGGCGTAATGGCTGGAATGAATCAATTTAATTCCCGAAGGTACAGAAAACTAATGCGAGAGAAGAAATTCCATCTAAAAATTTGCAAGAGAGGTAAATTGGAATAAGAATTTTGTCCGAAAGCAATTTCGGAAGAACAATTGTGTAGAAATAACGGAGCATGGTGATGGGTAAAATGGTGATATTGTCCACTGATTTCGTTTTGGTGAAATTATCTATAAACAGTGAGTCACTTATCTGGGGTTCAGTGTAAGAGAGTTACTTCCGTTGAAGTACCTAAAGGTTTGTTTTGAAACTGACGAGGTCATCAGTAAGTTGAAAGCATACATGCCTATTATAATCAAGTTAAATGAAAATCACACGTTGATAGCTATGTACCGACTTGCTGTTGTGTAGCAGATAATAACTCGCCCTGACTGTCGTGATGTAAATATTGACTGATTTTTTTTCACCCATCACTTGTACAGTCCATATTTGTCAGCGGGTTTTTCAGAGTATTTTTTTATGAGCTTATGGCGCAGCCTTATCTTAATGTTACTAATTGAATTTTTTAATTGGGCATTCATCAGCATCTAAAAGATAACAATGGTCAATTCAACCTTAGGGATAGAATTCAGCTATACATTAAATCGATTAGAGATTAGGTTACACAAATTAAACTGGAATTTTCCACTTCCGCTGATTGAATCAGATAGCATGCTACAGATCTGGCAGACATCGGCAAGTATGATATGAACGATGTGCTTAGTTAATAACCAATATAACGCATTTCTATCTCTGTTTAAACTTTCCTATTGCTCGTTAAATCGATCGGTCCATTGAAGCGCAACAGAATGGACATAAAAGACGTGTTACAAAAGCAATGTTGAAACAAGATATTTCATATTAATGTCATTACCAAATTAGCACCGCATTTGCTTAAATGTAATTGCAGCATAAGATATTAATTATATAATGACTGACCTATTCATTATTTTTTTGTACTCGGCCATCAATTACAATATAACATATGTATTGCTTATACCTGGTAATATAAAAGAATGAACGTCAGCGGCTCGAGTGGAAAGCTAGTTTGACAAAACCATTGTGCTTTTTGAGTATCCGATTTGGTCCATGACCATTTGTGTCATATCTACTTTTAAACGCTTCTTTGTCGGGTCATTGGCAGAATATTCAAAAGAAATGAGAATAACATCAGAACGCCAATCTCCTATTTGTCTGATAGAGTCAACTGACAAGTCGGCCTGGAAGGCATAAGAGGCGCCTCCACTACGGAAGGAGTGTTAAATGTACAGAGAGGCGACCACACAGCTGAGTCGAGGTGAGGGGACGCAGAGAGAGATCAAAGGTGGTGCTGTCCTGACTGTAGACGAAAGCCGAGTCATTCGGTGGGGCTTATATGAACAAGGGGCCTGGCGTGGTATATTGCCTGGACAGGACACCATGGGTTACCAGGTTACCCGGTAGACTGAAATGAGGGATCATGTGGGGACGTTGCAAGAACTGGATGGTCTTTGACCACCGTATATGGATCACCACACGGTCTTTGTAGATGGAGATGTCTTTGTGCCGGAGGTGACAGTTTGCGTTGAAGTTTGACGGGCCCAGCGGCAGCACATTGGAATCCATATCTTCCACCATGAAAGCACGAGTCTTGATGAGATGGCGCCTCAGCTGATCAATCAGGCATATGCACTTCCTCACACATCCAATGTGATTCCCGCGTAGGGTGTTTCCTGGACAATTTATTCAGTCACCGTTACTTTCGCCCTCAACAGAAATAAGGTCTCTGTTTTTCTGTTTAAGCCGGTTTTTTTGGCCATTTATGGAGAAAATCTGCGACATGCACTGCCTATTGAAGTGCATTGCACGAAGAGGCGATGGTCATGAATTTTGCTTGTCCAAGAGACAGACACATGCAACTTATATTCTCAGGTGCCAAGCACAGTTAGGCCTCCTTAATAACTAGCTCCTCTTTTCGAAGGTGCTGGCAGGTTTTGCTTGATAGCTTGTGCATAGATAGAAGCCTAACCCTCAAAAGTAGAACCAATTTTTCACGCGATCTAGGATCCTCAGATTCGTTCGCCAGACGACAGTCAAGCGAGCACGCTGTAGCAAGGCAGCTGACCGAGGGCACGAGCATCGAGCCCTGCTATATCAGCGGCTACAGGTGATGTGACATGATGACTTTCCTCTCGCATTCGCCGCGCCCCTCAAAACCTCATTAAACTTTAGTTCAATTACGAAAATTCAACCAATAATTTCGTTCGGGCAATGGCTTGTTTTTCATTAGTCCTACAGACGTCCTACGATGTTCGTTCCCAACACAATGCACAAATTCACAAATCTAATCAGATACCTTAAGCGTATAAAACCAGGCGAGTTATTTGGTTTCATCGCATGTTTTGATGGTAATGAACAATTTGCACCTATGATCACGAGTGGGTGTATTCAGCTGACATGGACTGCCATTACAATTGCAATCGTGGTGGCGTCATCGATGAGTCAAGGTCGACATGTTTATCTTTAAAACGAGGCTGAAGTATCTGGTCGCAGGACTATTTCAAACATGACAGTATATTTACGAAATGGTTGACATTGCATTTGGCTTTCTCGGAAATCTATAATATATGGAATTTCCTAAATAACCGCATCAATCGGGGATAAGCTTCTGGTGCGTAACAACATATTTTTTTTTTGATGTATATTGTTTTCTAGATACTAAATTGAAGATTCAGAAAGGTATATAAAAATATAACCGTTCGACAGTGCTATTTTTCATCTGTTATATAGAATTTATGGGGACACTATGGATCGAGATTTTTCAACTGGTTCCAGCACAAAAGATTGCCTTTACTAGGCGAATCACGACGTGACCAAATTATTGAAACCCACTTTCATCAGCTGCATTTCATTTCTGCTTTGATAGCGAACTTCTGCTACAGCTTAATTGTATCATCCGCTATATTCGCTTGGTTTTGGCATGAACTACATCAAAGCTTACCAGATGGCTGGATTATGTTACTCGATGAAAGACACTGACAATATATTGGACAAAGAGAACCATTTGGCTTGGAAGAGTTTGAAAAGATAGATAGTGCTGAATTCTCATTGTTATTTTCATACAGTGTCGTAGCATCGCATTATGATATCTGATGCCTACCAGCAACTTCAGATACCGTCAATTTCTTTCTATTAATCGGTTTTCCAGTTGGTTCGATGTCATTTAACTATGAAACTGGTCGTGGATATAATCGCTTCATATAGTTCGATCGTTGCGATAATTGTCAGTAATTACACTTGGACCAATCACTGTTGCTTAGATATCTCGGAAATGATGAATTGATGAGTATCATGTAGAAATTAAAAGAGATGTATGTTACTTGGAGTAATGAATAAGCTGTGGTACAACATCATATTGTATTATCTGATACATACCAGATACCTTTAACACCATCAATTATTTCAGTCAGTTGGTTTTCCACTTGTAAGATGCTGTTCAGTTATCGTCTTTGAGCCATGGGGATTCTCGTTAAACCCACTTGTCACCAATACCTCGAGTTTCAGGCTTACCGATCATATTGAGGAACATTAGCCCAGATCCAAAACCCCAAACAATGCGATATACGCCGCCAATCATAAATTCTACTCCATCACAAATTGAAGTTGGCCTGACTGCCACATTTGCATAGCGGTGGCAAGCAGGATAATGGCATAACAGTATAGCCGTAGATATTTTTCGGACGTTTCGTCTGAGAGGCCCCTGGTAGGATGTGGTATTTAACAAGAATGGAGTTGTTCAGGGTTTTTCAAGACATTAGTCAAACAGATCCACGTAATTGTTAATGAATTCATGTTGGTCCATTGTAAATTTCAAAATTTAGAGCCCTTAAAGGTTCTTCGAAATATTGGTAAAATCAGTCCGTCGGAATTCATTAGAGGCACTCTAATTGACATTATATTGATCGTAAATGCCACACGGCCCTATCTACCATGCGCCTTTCCCGTTAATGGTTAGCGTTGATTATACTTTCAATACGCTGTTAATGCTGATTCAGCCATTTTCTGCAGAAATGCTGCTTTCGCAGCCGTTATTCACCAGTAACACAGGAGCTGGATGCGCATGCGCTATCGGCACGTCACGGGTGATGAGAGCGATCGAGTACGATGCTATGCGAATTTTACTCAGTGTCAGCAGACAGCAGTTGTTGCCTGGTTCAGCCAACGTTTTTTCCGGCGTGTACTTTTCTCTCAATATAGATGATATACTTTTTCGCCAATGACCATCACGAGAAAGCGGGCCTTTTGATCTTTGCAGTATAACACATATTGCTATCTGCTGTGGTGTGTAACACCAGTGATACTAGAGATATGGTAGGATCTATAACTGTCCCGGGGATTTAAATTTGGATACGTAGGGGCTCTTGTAACATAATTATGTGATGAGTATAAGAGCTAGATGGACACACTCACGCGGAGGTAGCAGGAAAAAAGGGAGACTGATAATGCAACACACTAACGCAACAAAATCAGCCTCATCAGGGGTCGGGCGGGGCCATGGGCCTCAAAAAATATCCCTAGTATAGTTTGACTTAGGAGCCCGGAGTGACCCCCGGGTTTCTTGGTTTACTAATACAGTGTGACGTCTTTAGGCTCGTTCACACATTTTCGCAGTAGCATTATAGTCTTTGTCTTTGGGGTAATATCTTAGCGACTATGAAAGTTCAAATATTAGATTAACATGCTTATTTAGAGATGGACTACAACATACGGATGATTCATTGGTCAGAAACGTTTCTAAAGACAAAATATAATGCGTAAAATGTCCGTGGACACCTATTGGGCTACAAAGTGATATCGCCATAACACCCAACCGACCCCACATTGCGCCCGCTAAAAGGTGCGTTAACAAGCAGACTGGCTACAACAGCAAGGGGTCCCTGTTACATTGCTATACACGATAACATTTGACGCCTTGCATTATGTTTTTTTTCAAAATGTTTCTAGCTGGTGAATCATCCATATGCTATAACCCCAGTGAGTCTCTAAATAACAAAGTAAGTTTGATATTCATCCGATTCGTAGTCACCAAGGTATTGCCTCTCAGACCTGCCTAGAAGGCTACAGCGAAAAGGTGTTAAGCAGCCAATTTAGACCGTTATCAGTGATGTGACGTCACACTTTGTAGCCCTATAGATACTTCCTCGTAGAATATTCCCACACGACTGGGGACTGAATTTGTAACTGAAAGATTAGCAAACTACGTCTTAGAGCTTCTAAGCTACCACGTTACGCTAAAAAAGACTGTTCATCCCTGTATCGGGCACTCAGGGATCATTTTGTTAATGCATAGCTACGTTTAACGCAGACATAAATAATGCCATCTTTTAATTTGTGCCGCAAACTTTACTTGATCGAAAACCATGCTGATCAATTGTCAACATTATTATTTGACTGAAAACATTCATGATGTGCTGTAGAAATCTGTTTTATTTAGTTGTGTCGTTTCATCGATAACAGTGCCTCCCTAAAACCATGAACCACACGAATGTTAGCTTCAAATCATTACGCGCTCCATAACTTCCTCGTTATCGATTGTGCACTTCCGCTTAGGTTACAAAATATAGATTTCATCAAATCTTCACTAATTAAAGTTGTGGGCATTATTGTACAGAAATTGGATCGTCAAGCAGGAAGGTTAATTTCCGACAACATAAATTGCGACAGCGCATGGATCCTGACATCTTCCAAGAACTCCTGAACAGAGTAGGTGCACGAATCGAGAAACCTGCTCCGATTTTGTGCCCTGAGGCCCCTGGAGGCTTCACGGATGCCCCAGCGGCAGCACGGCGGCTACACGGAGATGCCAGAGGCTTTACGGATAATCCAGGTCTTAACACGCAAGTAACACTGGGGCGCTCATCCGTGTTGATGCCGGGACAAATTTCCCAAAAATTGTGCAGGTTTAACAACACGGACACATGCCAGAGTCTACACGATACAGCTACTCCTGGGTCTTCCGGGACTACTCCGGCAATGTGAGACAGGGGCATTAGCTAATGGTCCGTGCTCGTCAGGGAAGTACTTAAAGAGACTGTTCAGCACAATATTTGTAACGAGGTTGCCTAGCAAGCTGCTTGGCAACCGCACATTGAAAACCAAAAGTTTTAAGTTTTCAGACTTTCAGTCGCTACGCGCCGTTAAGGTCTCTGAAAATAGAACCTGACTTCGGCCATAGCCATTTATGTCGTTGGTCTCATTTTTGCGCAATGATGCCCACAACTTAAATAAATGAAGATTTGATGAAATCTCCATTTTTGTAACCTAAGTGGAAGTATACACATCAATAGCGAGCTAGTTAAAGATCACGTCAAGATTAACATCTAATACTCGAGCGGTTCTTGTCTTCATCAGTTCCATCGTTATGGATGAAACGTCACTACTAAATGAAACTGATTTCTACTGTACATCACGTGTATTTCCAGTCAAATACTAATTTTGAAAATTTATCAGCGTGATTTTTGATGAAGTAAAACAAGGTCGTTAGTTGTCGCTAATAAGAATGTATCTCGCTGGGTGGTCGACACACATCTGGAACATCATCCGCACATTTTGAAATTGAAACTAAGCTCTAATATCTCCACTTAGCCATTGGCTTGCAACAAAACGGCACAAATGAAAAGGTGGCAGTATTATTGTCTGCACTAATCGTATTAATGTATCAACAAAATGATACCCGAGTGCCCGATGAATGGAACTGAACAACCTCATTAAGAAGACCAAGATACCATCAATCACAGGCGCTCGGTTCCCAATGTCAAGCTTCTAAGGTCCGAGTGGCTAAATGAAGATATATAACTAGTGATATAATAGCACCGTTGACGCATCGATGTACCAGGTAACGTTAATGTCTTGGATCGATATTATCTTAAATTTGATGTGCATCTAGCTTGAAGAAGGAGGTTGAATCAGAAGGATCCGGTAACGCTGTACCACAGCTAGTGATGCACCTTTTGCATAATGACAAGAGTTCTTCAAATACAACCAAGCAATTAACCAAATGCATGCTATAATGAGTGATTGTGTATATGACTGACATCATTGGCTGGGGATCATAAAGCAGGTGGGTGGGGGTAGTGAGTGAGTCTAGGCCTGGGCAGTTTGGGGCAGACCCTACTCACAGGTCTGGTTCTCTGCACCTAACTGAAGCAAGGCTCGGGCACTTATCAATAAATAGAGGGATGACATGCAATAATGATTGTTTGACAACACCCCTTCCCCTAATCATAACATAGCATTCATTTTTTTCACCTCTGTTTATGCATGTGGAAAAATATTCTATTCGTAAATGAAGTAAAAACAGTGGCCCCTAATTTTGGCTGGTGGCCCAAAGATATTTAAACCTAGGGATTCGGCTAGTCCCTAGACCAAGATAGCTTGATTCTACCCTAACTTGTTGTCAGGTATCTGACTTAGTTTGCGGCTTAATTTGTGTTCAATCAGCTGCTAAACCCTTGGTAATTGACTTGTATAGAAATGTGTACAAAACGAAAGTCTCATAATTCGTTTACCGCTGGATGATAATAGAAGCTGTCCTATATTGTAAGCCATATCCACAGTGTCAGTCATTCATTTTAGCAATATTCTGATCACTACTGATAACAACGGTCTTGGTTGATAATGCTAGATAATGCAATAAGATGTAGGTATCCTGGTCTGAATATAGCAAAGCTTGTGAAGCGATTGTATTTAGGCAACAATATGTTCGCTTGCAAATATGAAATCGCCTTCATACCAAAATGCGAATAAACAAGGCAAGGAGCGAAATAAGATATGTTTTGCTGTACATGGATGCTATCATATTTACACGTCCCTGCAGACAGTATGGCAGTTAAATGTAGCATAATCATTCGTGCAGTTGTTGGCGAGGTTTTTTCAATCAGTTATCAATATTTGGCGTTCAATGCATACAAGCTAGGTAAATCAAAATCAAGGAACATGACAGGCAGACATGCAGAGAAATAGATAAAGCGTAATTCAATCTGTCTTGAATATGACGGCGATATGAATTGCTTTTTTGGATTGACTTGCTAACATGGGGCAATGTGGAGTTTTTAAAATGACCATTTTCATTAACGTCTCTAGGATTTTCGCATTTGTTAATTATCTGAGGATTTTAGAACATTGCAATATATATACACCAGTACCATCATCAAAAACTGACAAAACTGATATTAAAGTTGATGACCTCTAATATTTTGTCTGAGAGGTACCTGTTTTGGGGTAAACGAACTGCAGGTGATATATACGGACCTTTGATTATTTGTTTGTTAGAAGAAGAAGTATGCAAAGCCCCAGTCCCAATTAAATTAAACTTCTACGCTGGACAATACAACAATTTCCTCTATTTCATTGTATTATTGTCCTTCATTCATCATTATCGTTCTTACAGATTACGAAACAAACTGTAATAAAAAAAACTTGGATCTTTATAATTTGCATTATTTATCCAAACTCAGTCACTATATACAGAATAGTGAAAGCATTGTTAAATGATACCCCATGTAAAGATTTCCAGTTTTCTTCCGCAACCCTTTAAAACACTTTACTCTTTGAACGTTGCTGCATGTGATAACTCGTAAATGTTTGTCGGTGTCACTGGAATTAATTGGAGATGGTCTTTCTAAGTATTTCATTCAATCCCATATTGCTATAACGGAACATTAGATACGAATGGGTATGTTGATCTGTTGATACGCACTGGATAATAATAAATGTCCGCAATTGGTGAGAGGTTGCTGTTATTGAGAGCTTAGTTGACTTGGTGGTGTGCATCGTCGCTATATTCACAGATATTGTGTCAGGTTTTATTTCCTTAGAGAGCATGTTTAATCCATCAACCTGCATCTATGTAGAAGATTTAAAACAAACCTTTGATCGGAAACTGTCAACCATCAGTGAGTTTTGCGGAGAAGCCCCAGGCTCCCTAGCAGCATCGTCATGATATTTGTCAGTACCTACTCTTGGGTTTAATCGCATCTGTGTTCCTTAAATATACCGCAGTTGTTGAACTGATGAATGTCAGGAATTTAAGCAGATCAACATGATCCATAGCCTCACACCATATCATTTACATCGCCAGTCACATATTCTGCTCCATCAGTATATGCATGAGGCTGCATTGGCAAGTCGTGACAAGCGGGATAATTGTCTCTGTATAATAGGATCTCAAGGAGAATTACAGAAAACTCACTCGGTTTTGTATGACGTTGCGTCTGAGAGGCCCTAGTGAAAAAGGCAGTTAACATGATTTAGGCCGTAAAGGGTATTTCACGACATCGGTCAAACACACCCAGGAAATTGTTAATGAACAAACATTCAAGCAAATACAATGGTGTTTATAAAACGTTAGATCACAGAGAATTTCCAAAATATAAGCTCTCAGTATTGCTAAATGCATGCAACGCGGTGAATATGTTAATGCAGACATTTGCTGCGGAATATGCTGCTCTCAGCTCCATTAGTTACCAATACATACTAGCTGGATTTTTGCGTCATCGGGAGATTGAGCAAATGTCATATGCTACTGTTCCAGTGGCGGCATACAGCGGTTTTAAAGCATAACGCCATACTGGTGTAGAATGTACATGCCATCAGGAGGTATTGTGCCTTTCGGGAGACACAAATCAATGGTGGTAGGCTGAACATTGCTTCTGGCTAGCAATATTTGTCTTATTTATTGGCGATTTGTTACTGAAAACGACGGAGCCGAAAGCTGTGTGATTTGATTAGACACATCACCGGTGTTTGAGAAGCACTAAGTTAAAAATTATTAACAGCTTGTTTCTAAGCACTCGATTGAATCGTCTGTGATCCTAATACTGGTTTTGTTGCAAGCCAATGGCTAAGTGGAGATATTAGAGCTTTGTTTCAATAACAAATTCAAAATGTGCGGATGATGTTCCAGATGTGTGTCGACCACCCAGCGAGATACATTCTTATTAGCGACAACTAACGACCTTGTTTTGAGAATCGCTCACGTGTTCTTAACCGTGAAAACGTCAATTCATACAGCACAAAATCCAGAACCATTAAGCAGGATAAGCCTTCTTATATACAAGCAAACAAGCATCACATGGAAAACACACTACTGTTTACCTAATTATTGGTGTCTTCTTGAAGGAAGTCTGCCAACCATCAAATAAGAAATCCACACATGTATTCAGCGTCTTCAAAATAAATATTGGTAGGAGTAAGTTGGTTATGTAGTGTAGGATGGTCAGGAACAAGTGCACGCAATGCCGGGGACTATTTTGGCTAACTACTGCAAGTCCTGCATAATGAACATATGGATAGCCAAGATGCACAGCACAATAGGAAAAGGGAAAGCCCATTTTGTTTACTGCTGTCTGTGATTCCACACCAGTAGTACAAACTTTCACCTGAGCTTCAGTCGACTATTCGAAATAGAGAAGGAGCCACTAGTCACGTTAGGTATGGGCATTCATGGGATATCGCCGCCTATTTTCATGTAAGGAGGTAAAGCTTACTGAAAGTGCTCACAATGAGCGACTACAAATTAGGTGTGATGAATAGATCAACCATACACAATCAAGCTATATATCTATGAATCTATGAACGAGCATATACATTACATTAAAACATATGTATAGCTTCTGAATGGTATGGCGAAACGTGCAAAAAAGCATCTTCCTTACCGCTTATTGTAGCCTGTACTGACTTTAAGCACTATCTATAGATGAAGGTATGTGTAAAGGTCAATGAATTAAACCCCCTTTAGACAATCCTATAGACACAAATGTAAATTTTTCCCATTCGGAATCTAGAAGACCCTAGCAGCCATCCGGTTATTACACGAGAGATCAGGGAGTTTTCTAAGTATCGTATGCTTCATTGTATTCAATCAAATATACATTGTGCTTTTGGTTGAGACAAAATGACCGTCCTCCATTATTGTATTGTGCGCATGTGGCTCATTGCAGTACAATCCATGCTCCAGCGGCAAATATTTCAAATAAACCTAAGGGTTCTGTAAATTTTCATCATAAAACCACCGCACAGCAAACCAGCCGCAGCCGTAATCTACGATCAGTATGTTTTTAATACGGAGGACCCTAAAGGTGCAATTCAGGTGGATAAAACTTCAATGATCGATTTCCAACTACTTCTGGAAATGATATCGGTAAATTCACAACACTAGGTAAACAGTCTGTAAGTGGTTCCAGCCAATGTATGGCTTCACGGCGATATCATGAGTTGAACGTATAATGTCAAATATCTCTTTGTTGTGAAATCACATTATGTAGCATCAAAATAATTTATCTCTTTACCAACATCACCCGACCAGAAATGATGTATAGGCATTCTGTTAAAGAACGACTCGACCCATATCGATCCATACTTAAGCTTTATGTTGACAAAGAAACCGGCGGCTAAGCCAGTTTTGCGTCAATTAAGTTGTTTCCAAAATCCATCCAGTAGTTATTTGTGTGGAAAGTTACAGAAGTAATGACATAAGCCTAAAACGAGGGAAACAGTTAATCGAAAAACGAGTTAATTACAGCAATTAAAATGGAACTGAAACACTTTATAGTTTCATCATACTAGTTCCATCTAACAAAAGAAATACCATTTCGCACAGATTTTCGTTTAAATAATCACTTTCCGTTGATGTAATATAAAAGTCTGTTTGGTGGGAACAGACGTCTCTTCATACCGCCTGTTTGTTGCCTTGATACGTCATTGTCGGTATAAAAGCACCGGATCTCGCATATGCAACTTCATTTACATCATAAGGATTTGAAATGAATTATGTTCATTACCGATCAGCTTAGGGAGGCGATGCATTACGATCATATCTTTTATTATCTCCAGTTTATTCTATAAGATGGACGATTTCATCGGTAAAGTACACTAACTGCAATTTTGCATGGTATATAAAAGCAAATTATTCACATTCATTACATATGCCTGAAATATTGTACATGATCAGTTGTCGATATGTTTGCATTCTACACGCTATATCATGTGCGATACCATAGTATCGATTTCATTTTGGTTAGAGTTCGACAGAAATGTAAGTTTTGTTGACCAGGACATCCAGTTCATGTTTCAATCACTGATAATGTCACAACTGCTAGTCACTAACTGCTGTCACAACCACAGTGAATCAGGGCTGTGTTGTCAGAAAGGCGCAATTGAGATAAAACCGAGCTTGCTTTGTCTGCAAAGGAATGCTTTATGGCAGCTGGCTGGTAGTACGAATCGGCTTGCTTTATTCCTTTTTCTTCCATAACCAATTATGATTCTGATCCCAGGGGAGTCGTAGTGGACAACTCTAAAATGTTTTAGAAGCTTGGTTAATTCCGCAAAATAGCAAAAAGACGAATCAATGAGGCCCAGTTATGGCCGAAATAGCACGAAAGCAGGGATTTGGGCGTTATACAAGCAGTTGTGTTTGACAGCCCAGTATGAGCGTTGTATTCGAATCATGTGGCCTTGTTCAAATCACAATCATCCACATCCACTGACGTCACAATATCACTGTTAACATTCATAAAGCAAAACTAAACGCTTATATGTTTTCCATTAATGTTGGTTCCTGTCTTTTGAAAGCCCCATCTTGATCAATTCCATGAGCAACACAGCTTTATCTTGCTATATTCAGAATGAAGCAGTGAGCAATGGGCCGGGGTTGGCTTGACTCTGGATCACTGTGTGTGTGTATGTGGGGGTGGGGGAGGGGGCGGTAATGTTTGTAAAACCGAGATGTATCGCTCTTTAGTTGATATCGTTATATACATAATAGGGATTATCAGTTGTCAACAAAGTGATAATATAATGCATCAGGACGCAAGGTCGAATAGGACAGAGACGTTATCTGCGACAGCCCATTGCTGGCGCATGCATGCGTTAGATATGTTGTAACTTAATGAAGGAAAACTACACTGATTATGATCAGCCATCAATGTAATTACACATAGAGGTGCGTCTTATACTGCTCAGTTTTCGGAGCAGCTCATGGCTATTCACGCTTGTGCGGCCTGGTTTACTAGTTCCGTGGCTTCAGTAATTGCTTATTAACATCGCCGTGTCGTAGCAAGTGTGCCTGAGATAAAGGCGCAGCGGATTGAATGCATCCTTATACATTCATATATAGATTGACGAATGAATGTGTCACTTCATCAATCTTGCTCAATAACAACTTCACAAAGACCAAGCGATTGTGATGGGTTTTAATCAAGTGTTCGTAAACATGAAAATGGAACTATAACTAATCAGCATTGGTTAACATTGCAGCGCATAACAGCGCATAGACGCTTAACGGTAATATAGTATATTAACAAAACGTGTTCCCTATTGCGAACAAATTGCTGGTTTCTGATTGACTCAGACATTTATAACGCGGCTTCCCTTATTCCACATTCAATGGTACTATCTTAAACTGCACAGACTTTCATTCTACTTGGCTGTCCTCCAGACACCTCCTCGACATCTCCAATTTATTTAGTCTGTAGGTTTGCCAGTTGGTGCGACAGTCCTAAGCCACTTACCGAAAAATTGCAGTCAATCCTACCTTGTCTTGAAACAAAACCCATGCAGGCATACTGTCAGAAAATCAGGGCCGCCGAATCACCTTAGTCTTGATTCCAATCTTGCTATCAATGTCCTAGTCTTCTCCAATCGAAAGTATACCCTATTAGAAAAACGCCCCGAAGTAAAATATTCAGACCTGCTAGTAATATGATTGCAATCGGTATTGGTGCCTCTGATTAATGATATTGTTGCGATGAATATTAGTAAACGCATAAGATATTGTATGACGTTGCTTCCCGGAGTTCTCTGGAGCGTGGTAATTGATCAAATCAAAACCCTTCAAAGTTCCTTCTAGAATTGAAGTATCACATCCATAAAGGTAGATTTGAATGTCTTCTTAATGAATGTTGCCTTTGCCTTATGTAAGGACATATTCAAACTGCATGATATATCGACAGGGTTAAACGGTTAGTAATCCCACCCTGACTGCTGTCAGCCATGTCCAAGCAGGTCATGGCAACATACTGCTTAATGCATGCATTGCGCTCTCCTTGGCTGTCCAACTTGTGACTGTTATCCAACAAATGTGGTGTTTTCGTCTTCAAAACATATCTGGATATTAACGGGTCATGATAATATGTAAGGTGTATATTACCTCTAAAATGGCAAATAGCTCATATTCACTTCTTAACGTTTGATTCTACTTCGGTTTAAAGTTCGATTTTACTTCGGTTTAACATATTGACGTCACTTTATACCTGCACACTTGTTTATAGCATGCAAAAAACAGACGACAAGTTTTAATGTAACACTCTTACACGTGTTTTGTGTGTTAATAATTACTGAGCAATTGGTAATTAGACAGGATAAGCTACATGACCTAGTTCAGCAAGGAACGAAACCTTGGCAATCTGCCCATTTGCTGTCTCCTTTGCCAGTTGTCAGAAATACTTTCTTTCGGAGATTATGGTCATTGAATACTATATTTCTGTTTACATGCATTCTTCACCTGCAATTTGATTTTAGATACTACCAACAATCTGGTAATATTTGCCTCCAACCCTCTTCATTTACCAACTTCACTCAATTGCGGTACAACAGAATATAACGACCATAGTTGCCTCCCATTGGACCGTGATGCAGTAATGTTCCAGAGGTCATAGTTGTAAAAAGAAATAAGGATGTGGGGATTTCATACGTCTACAGTTGACAGATTAATGTAGACGTAGCCTATGGGCTCGATTATCTTTGCTTTTTGCCATTTACTTCTCATGTATTTCACTTGATAGGCCGGTCCATAGTAATGGAGGTGATGACATCGAGAGCAGATGAATGCTCCGATGAATAAGTGAAAAAGCGATTGCTATCCATAATCCTTAAAATCTTAATGGGTTCAGCGTGTGGTATTGACATAAATATACAACCCAGATGCAATACCTAACTATGCTGAATAATGGCGAACAAATGAATTTCTGGGATACTAAGCAAGAATATGATGTATTCCTGAGCCGATGTGGATTCCATAAACTCTCATGAAACTGAAATATGCTCTGTGAGAGTATTATAACCGCTTTATCAGTTGACAGATTAATGTAGACGATTTGGTTATTTCACTGTGGCGTGGACGAAGATGTAATACTTAGACGCCGGGATTACGTTTAATGTTTATCGGAGTTGCCATGTCACAAAAGCTATCAGGTATAAAATAAGGAAATACCGATCTGAGCATAGCACATCTTATCCCCGTACATAAATAACTTACGATAAAGACTCCATATGAGACATAGTAAGTGCGGTTGAATAAGACGCCTTCATTGGTGTGTAGATGGGCGATCAAATGGCGTACGCTCTTAGCATATCTGATAACACGCGTCTTAGCATTACGTCACATACTCTCTGCTTTGAACACCACTCTTTCTATATCTCTAACGGATATTGATTCTTTTGATGTGATCTCATCTATTGTGTACATCATAATGTTAGACATTAATCAACGCAAACAAATCCCTCTTCTTTCACAGGTTTCGGACAATGTATTGGTGTTAATGCTGCAATATTACATGTATTCAAACGTGTCTCTAATATTGGATTAAAAAACATTATCGCCCTTTCATGTTGGTTCTGGAAATTGACAAGAGATGACGCTCAATGAAAGTGATCTTTGTAATGATACATAAGCGTTATCATAGACAGCCCGCTTCGGCTGCTATCATCCACTGTCTTTATGTATCGAAAAAAAGAGTCAGCATTTCAAGCATTAATTTGATAAGCTTGTTAAATCCAGTGGGTATAGTCGAATGGAATAGCGCTCGTAATGAACCGATACTTACATAATGGCGGGCGGGTCGGCTTCATGATTATTCTATCTTGGTACATTGTAATTGGCCATAAGCTAGTGAACAAGAACCATTAGATAGAGCACAATAATGATCAATTGTCATTCTTCAGAGTGTGCCCACTGATTATATTCGACGTGAACCATATTACTGATGTAATTGTGATATCTTGAACACAGCGGTTATAGTCCTCTCAGCACCAAAGAGCCATAACATCAACATTTGCGTGATGCATTCTTGTACATAATCTGATAATCGAACCCAGCCGAGAATTTAAAAGATGTGATTCTGAATTTCCATTGATTGGGTTGGATATCATGAACGAGAATGCGTGACACCCGGCCGCAACGATTACAAGCCTCATTGTCATGTATCTGTCATGGTTTGATAAATAAATCGGCTGCCGAAAGCTTCATTCTTTGGCTGCTATAAGAATGTTCATTCAACAAACCTCTCTGCTCATGATCCGTCCAGCTTAGCGTTAGCTGCACTTTATTACCATGTATGTATGTATGTATGTATGTATGTATGTATGTATGTATGTATGTATGTATGTATGTATGTATGTATGTATGTATGTATGTATGTATGTATGTATGTATGTATGTATGTATGTATGTATGTATGTATGTATGTATGTATGTATGTATGTATGTATGTATGTATGTATGTATGTATGTATGTATGTATGTATGTATGTATGTATGTATGTATGTATGTATGTATGTATGTATGTATGTATGTATGTATGTATGTATGTATGTATGTATGTATGTATGTATGTATGTATGTATGTATGTATGTATGTATGTATGTATGTTTGTATGTATGCATGTATGTACAGCATCCATTTAGTAATATAAATTATATATATGACATCAGGGACAAGATGACTGCCATAGCTGCACACACCATACAACAACATCCCAAACGCATCCAATATTCTCAATAGATACGATTTTGATGCAACAAAGATCTTATGCAATTTTCTTCACGAAACCATCATCAATGGTCGGACTGAGACAATCGTGTAATCTCAATGATTTCACTGGTGTTTTTGATCAAATTGATTCATTGCGCGCAAAGTCCCTTGTGCTTTGGTGATTTCATGGCAGCTCAACCTGACGACGGTATATGCATATTCCCCGCATAACTAGTAGGAGTGACCCCTATTTGCATAGAGGCAACCTCTTCGGTATTATCATATAGTACGTGACGTTCGCAAAGCAACTGATGGGAAATGACAATCTTCACGATTAAACCAGGTGACGTTCTCTTTATCATTCAAAAATAATGGCAGTCGATTCACAACCAACATTCCATGGTGAAGCAAAACCCCAAATTTACGTGTTTGACTGAATGGCAAAAGTGGAACACGTAAAGAATGCTTTGCCACGAGCTTCAGTGGCATATATTTTATGGAAAAGTATTGTTGTAGAACCAAATCAATTCTATAATCTCGAGTTATATTTGAACAGTGGATAAAGAGGAAATTTATCTTGATCATGGCAGAAGTTTGACCACTAGTGTACTTGATATCTGCTAATCACATGAATGGTCCGACGCTCGAATGCGCTGCTTCCAGTATGTCTTTCTTATGGCTATTAGGAATTATTTGCGAGAAAATGGTCGATTGGCACTGTACAGTTTGTCAGGACAAACTTGACTAGTGATCCATAAATGAATGTTGAGTAGGAACTTGCCATACATACTGTAATACCATGCCCCAGATGTGATGGAAGTTCATCCTTCTGTGTTTTTTTAAATAGTTCATTGGGGAGACATGTACATGGCCAAAAGAAACAGCGTAAAATTCAAAATAACGACAACACCAACAACAACAACCTTCCCCGTGTAGTTATTGCTTAAAGCATGCAGTACGCTGTTAATGCTGATTCAGCCATTTGCCGCGGAATATGCCGCTCTCGCAGTCATTGGTCACCAGTAACCCACTAGCTGGATTTGCATGCGTCATCGGGATGTCACGGGAGATGGCAGCGATTGGGTAAAATATCTTCTTGTTCAGTATCGACAGGCAACAGTTATTGCCGGTTGAGCCTAAGTTTTTTTTCCAGCGTGTGTTTTTCTCTCAATATATATTATATACTTTTTCACCTATAAACATTAGAAGATATCTGGTCTTTTGATCATTGCAATATAATACATACTGCTATATGGTGTAGCTCTAACACCAGTGACACTAAGGATATATAAATGTACTGATGATCGGAACTTTTAAATTGAGGGGTCCTAGTAACAGAATTATGTGAGGAGAATTAACGCTAGATTGTGGGTTCATTTTTGATTATTCAGGAAGGAAAAAGGCTTTTGAAGCACCACACTGGCGTAACAAACATCATCCCCAATATTTGTTATTTGACTTTAATTCATTATTTGTTATTTGACATTGTTTGATTAGTGACTTAAAGGGGAAGTACTATTTCATGTTTGGTCAGATGTCATTAACATACATCTGATTGATGTCATTAACATACATCAGATTGATGTCATGAACATGCATCAGATTGATGTCATTAACATGCATCAGATTGATGTCATTAACATACAACAGATTGATGTCATTAACATGCATCCGATTTATGTGATTAACATGCATTAGATTTATGTGATTAACATGCATCAGATTGATGTCATTAACATGCATCCGGATAAAATATAATAAGTGATCAACGTCTTGTCGAGAATTTCATAAAAGTTGGCCAAACTTGTTAAAACAATTTAATTCCTTTTTAATTGTATTTAATTCGGCTGTAAAATTCTTCACAACCATTGGTAATTGACTTATCTTGATACGTGCATTGAACGAAAGTCTCTGCACATGATTCATTCATTGCTGGGTGATAATAGAAGCTGTCCTATATTGCGAGGTATGTACATGGTGGCAGTCATGTTATATTCACCATTACTAATTAATTTTAGAAATATCTTGATTTTTTTCCATACTTTTGATAGCAAAGAGATTAAATGAATCTTAACTGCAAAGGCGTAGTTATGATAGTTTGTATGAATTAACCTATGCTTGTGAAATAATTGTAATGACGCTCAAGCTGTAGTGTGCGATCCATATGCTCACAAGCGTTGCTCATGATTCATACTTATACAGCGTTCACAGCGAGGAATACTTCACATAGACTTTGTGTTAATTTCACATTCATTATTGTAATGGGCAGGGTCTTAACCATATAAATATAAGCAAAATGATTTGTATGTATCCCGTGTGTCATAGCGATAATACAGAAACCATTGCTATGTTTCAGATGCAGTAGTCTGTATTTGACAAACAACAATTGATGTAAAACTTTCTATGAGCGATAGGGAGGATATGTTCACGGTTGCTAATAACTAAAGCATTGTGCACCAATTGCTGCACACGTACTCATTCTTATAGTGGTAAAATTCCGATGTGATATAGATATTCTGCGGGTGAAAGTAGAGGAGTTATTTGTGTTTTATGAAGATGGCATGAATAATTCCAATGCAGTGACCTTGATCTCATGTGTTTGTGTCTTCAGTATAAGTTGTCAGTCCATGACTTTGTCATTGACTGAGACATGCTGCTCTCAATCACCCACAAAGGAACAATCGGATATGAGGTATATACTTCATTTAATGCTATATCGACAGTTCACAGTGTTATCAACAATGCCTTAGGAAGATTGGTATGATCATGTTAAGGTTATTTGAGTACCTTATCTCGTGTTCACATAACCCATGATTGTCCGGTATAAATGAGCGAAGCGTCAACACAGGTCAGATTTCATGTGGATGTGAGGTTTTATTTATCGAGTGACTTACTTGGAACTCGATTATGTATCCTTCGTAAAACCAAGCTATGTACAACCAAGTCTCTTAGTCAATTATCTGAGGATGTAAGAACATTGAAATACATGTAGAAGGAAGGTAGCATTTATCCGCTTGCCTTTTTGTTATACTTTTTGGCTAATCGGTTATTTGCCTGTTCAGAGTAGAAGTACCCAAAGGCCCAGCGCAATATATGAGTCTCTTAAGTAAATGGGCTAAGAAAATCACTTTCAGCGATTGTATAATGTATAACGCAAATTGAAATCACCACATCCTTATTTCTTTAAATGTTAAGGCATCTGAAATTTTGCTATGTATGACCTTGCTTATAAGTTACCATCCCTGACAAAGCAGTTCTCTGTTCATCATCCCGTTCTAAAGGGACCTAAATGTGTTCGTTAAATGCACTTGTACAGCCATAAAGAAGGCAAATGTTATTAGATTGTTGATAGAATCTTAAATTCAATCGCAGGGGCACACAAGTGCTTCGTATGCATGTAAGCAGACCATGACCACAATCAACGTCGAAACATTGGGATTGCGTACCGATAAAATACAATCGGACAATGTAGAAACATTATTGCGTTATACATTATGCAATGCAGAGAAATGGACAGCAATTAGTATTTGGGATAGATACCCGATTGTGCGCTAAAGGTCAATGTTTGTCTATGATCCATACAAGAGATCCTCAGCGGGGGCGTGATGTCGACCAAAGCGAGCCATGTGACATATATCATACATCGATGCGCTAGACAGTCTACGATTCGGCGGCTACAAAACGGGTGAGATCGATTGGCTTACACAGTAAGGATAACATTTTTGTCATGAATTACCAGCATCGATGCAGTGCAACCCATTGAAAAATCGTAAAAACAGACAAGAATAGCCGTATAGCAATATATGAATCTTCATTCTGCGTTATTACCGAGATCAGTTGCTCGATGGGTACATCATTGATCTCTACCAAAGCTTTGACATTCGACGTTAAACACCATGATTGATTGGTGTGGATTAATTAGCGTTGCCAACATCGTCGCTGTCGATTGAAGTATGAAATTCTCATGCATCATTTAGCGTCTCAGGCTGAATCACTTTCACGTTGATGAACCTATTATATTTACAGCACAAAACCGCCGAGATGGATGTCTCATGTTATTGACGAAACGTCACAAGAGTCAGTATGCGTCCACAGTACATTGATGTCTATTGTTTGTTGCTATCAGCTGGCTTCATTCATTTCATAGCATGACAATCATTAGTTTTTTGCCTTGTTCGGTTTGGCTTCAGCATACAAGAAGTAACCAAATTGCGGAACGATTCAAATCTATCTGCAATATGCTGACAACTCTTTCTTATCGACCGGTTACCCTTCAAAAACTAACATTTAAGGGAGAAGATTTATGGCAATCATCATTTAACGGCCGTCCTTCTGGGAAAAACTGGCCATCGGTATCTTCCAAGCCATAAGTTTTAGAATCTCATGATAGTCAGGGGCTAGAATCAGTGGGCGTTATTTCCTGCTATAAGCCGTTTCAGAGGATGAATATATTGGACAATTCATCATACTTACCGCTAACCCTACAATCCACTTTAAAGATCATTTCCGATTTCATCGCCTTACCGTCCGGTACGTATAGATCATTTAATCATTGTACTAGATAGTAGAAACAGTTTCGTGGTATCACTGACGATTTTGCATTAAGCGTTCCAGTCACCATTAGAAAGGGTTGGCATCAAAGAGGGAGGTAAGATCAACACGCTGTCGTTTGTTTTCTGAACAATTACAATATTGAGCTGAATTCAGTAGGTTGTGTGTCCAAAAATATGGCATAAAGATGAACCGCATTGCTGCAAGCCCATAAATCTCCCTCGTTTTAAAAACTCATATAATACAATCGAAGCTTGTCTGGTAGGGCTCAGTCTATCTACACAGCAAAGCCCCACTTAACGTGACATAACTCATTGAGACATAATTTACTAAGCATCTCAACTGTTCTCATCAATACACATTAAGACCCCAGTTTGCATAAGATTGCATCAAGATTAAGGTTTCAACCTTGAATAATTTAACGCAATTATTAATTTCACAGGTGTATATCATCAGCACTTAAACACACATTACTGCATCGTATGCATCTTTGTCTACAGCATGTTGACATACCCGCGGCTAAAATATCAAAACACTTGTAGATCGTTCTTAAAGGCAGAACAAATTGCAGGCTACAAGGAAGATTAATTTTCTCGCGTATAGCCCTATCAACAATTAACATGCATATTTATTATTGCACATATCACTGTCGACTATTTTGCATGGGCCTTGGTTAATAAATATTCATAGTAAATATTAAATTACGTTATCTATACGTCACACACATGTAATGGCGTTTTGCCAGAACCCGATGAAGACATCAGTAGTCAACACATCGGGCCAATGATCCCTCCATGCATGCTAATAAGCACTCACTGGATCACGTGTGGTTCGTGTGGTCTCTTGTAGTAAGTTAGATTGCGCTGCTGTGAAGACTGAATGAAATCCTGATGGCAAGAAGCAAACATTCGGTCGATAGATCAAATGGATATTCGCCTTTGCCATATATGGGATCAACTGAGGAGAGGAACAGAGAGTGTGGGCGCTGTGATTCGGGTTTACTTTTTATGTTGTTGGAGGGCATCTCAAGATACACAATAGCATTTCCAATAATCATCGGGTCGAGAGTTTTTGACGAACAACTTTAAGGTTGGCACAGTGATGTGCAGAAGCTATCATTGCGGTTAAAGCTAAGTTAAATACTAGACAGAGCTACCATGGTCGGCTTTGTGTAGGTATCATTGGCTGAATATTAGCAAAACATCATCTGCAATGGAAAATAATTCACAACCAAAAGAGAGGTATTAAGGAATATTTACTGAGCAATGAAATAAGTTACACAAAGGAGGCAATTACGCTTTGACTAGACATTGTGCGGCACGTGTTCCCGATGCTTATTCTTGGTTTGCTGTCACACTACTGCTCTGTTGTCATGGTATCACTAAGTTAGCTTAAATACTTATTCTTTATGTTTCGTATTTAATATATATCATAGTCTATTGGTCCTGTCCAACACATATCAATCCCAAGCGTGTAATTTGCTATCAAATCCCAACGATTGAGACACTATATTGGCCTTGATCTTTGACGAATAGACTTACGAGTCTATATGCCATTACTGGCGGTTTTAACTGTGTCTTCAATTCATCGATACAAACGTTCTACTTTATTACTTACATAAATCAACAGCGTTATCCATATTTGGTAGCACATATTTGTTTGGGTACACAAATTAAATGATGATCAAGCGTTATCCATGGAGTGAAGAGGCTGCAGAACTGAGTGACTTGTCGTTCATGTTTCCACCCTGATAGTTTATGACCATGTGAGATGCTGCACAATGCTGCAGGATTTTGACATAGTTCCGTTAGGGAGCTGCCTGTTTACTTTCAGAGTCGCATGCTTTGAGGAAAGAATGCTTGCCAATTCAATGTGCTTAGACTTGCTAAAACACTAGTAACTGGTTCAGAATCCGTTTTACTAACACATGCGGAGTCAGATGCGAGAGTGATCAGTGTAGGGCCCATTGAGCTCGCATGAAGTGCTACAATATATCACTCTCAGTTCCTTGTCGAATGTGTCACCTACAGATATACCAGAAACACCTGCATTGTAGAACAACACGTTGACAAGCATTTTTCCATCACTATTTGGGTATGTAATGGTGCAGCAAACTTACTCCATATGAAAGGAATCCGGAGGAAGCTGTAATTGCTCTTTACGGGTTTGGTGCTGTGATTTCTTCATCTCTAGTCTATGAAAACGTGACCTTGGCCTTACGGAGCTCACTCAGAAGCTTATCCTGTTAGGCCTTTTGGGCTGTAGCGCACTTCCGCCCTGCAGCTACCTTTCTTGTTTTTTTTATGGGTTCAGATACAGTCACCCTATCCAACGCATCCGACGGCCTCCACTGACATCTGCGGATTTGTTGAGGACAGTTGTAGAACTGCCTGACCAGAAGTACGTGTTATGCTAGCATTCAGCCGAGCCTCGTATCGAATATACATCTGGGTAATCTCTGGGTCAGCCATTGATTCAACCTGATCAATTGTCAAGCAGTGTGCCCCCCAGAACTGATGGGCCTAATCATCGGCTATGACTGCAAACAGTATATCTCCCTTGCGAGTCACGTCAACATCTTGCCTGCAATCAGTCAAGCTAAGACCGATGCCAAAGACAAAGTTTACCCTGGACCCTGCAAACTTCAGGATGTCATGACACTGCTTTATCGCGGCTGATAGGTCAACAGCACTTTCGATCGCGTCATGTTGGCTTCAAATGCATTGCCAATACCATTATTCGTTTTCATGTTTCCAGCCATAGGTCCGAATGCTGTGGCTTAGGTGTAGAGAGCTTGGACAAGTGGGTCCTTGGCCTCGGGGTGGTCGTGGGATGACACGCCACAGCTTGTGCTCGTACACCACACGAAGTTGATCTGATTCTGCCAGAACTGCATCGGCCTAAAGGCTGCAGTTGGTGTTACTGTAAATGATTCTTATCTTCACGGCCGTTAGCATGTTATCGTTATGTATGATATGCTGTCAATTAATCTCCTTGTCCACTTTCAATTAAAGATATAATCGTATGTTCTTTGAAATTTATCCAAATACGTAATGATCCAGAATGAACATCTAGAGGTAACAGAGAAATTGCAGGCCATATCCTCCATATATTCACGGCAGACAACTTGGTGAGCATAATATTTGGTTTGGTGCTTGTATAACGACAATAACTTACCAATAGCTGTCTGGTTTTTAGATACGCAAGCAGGGCGAAAAATTAGCCCCATGTTAAACTGCTTCAGTGTCCAACAGATCCTGCTAACGCGACCTGTTGGTGCTTCATACTTCCTTAGACGGTGCCTGGGAGCGAATGCTACTGAAATCGGAACATAGAGCACATATTGGAATGATTTGTTTGTCAATATTCACAATCTGTTTATATCTAGTATCTTGCACACAGCCAGCATCTATTATAGCACCTGCATCATGGAACGCTATTTCAGAGCCCAAATGGCAACATGGCGGCGTCGTGTCGACGTTACAAATAGCACGATTTTTTAGCACCGCTAAGCAGCATTTCTTTTTGTCATAGTGGATGTGTTCCTTTCTTGCATCTTAGACGATGCAACATCTCGTGGTATGCTTGGCAGGTTTTAGCTGAGATGGTTTGCTAATATTTCATGTTTACGAACACTTGAGCAAAACTCATCACACGGGCTTAGTTCATTTGGAGAAGCATCAACATAGATGTTACGTCCTGGTTCATAATATTATCAGTTTGCTGCAACAATGCATTTAAAACATTTCTGGGGTTGTACATTTCGTCTTGTAAGATTAGAAGCATAACTGGCTATCGAATAGCAACGAATAAAGCCAACTTAGTCGTACAACCAGTAAGCTGGTACAGAGCATTCCATTGCAGACCACACCGATTGGGCTTTATCTCCTTTCCATTTGACTCACTGCAGTAAGCGAACCATAATCGTGGCATTATCAGTGATTGAAACATGAACGACATCTCTCTAGCCAAAACAAAAATCGCTACTGTTGAATGACGCATATTTTCATGGATAGAATGCTTTCGCCTTTACAAGAGAATATAAGAGAATTTAAGGAGATCCTGCGCACAAAAAACGTATGTGATTAATTTGCTTTAAGATACCATGGAACAATGCAGCCACAGTGCATAACGGCTGGAATAGGCAGTATAATAATGGTTCTGACCGTAATGCATCGTTAGTTGATCGAAATGCACTTTAAATCAATATCACATTAATGACGTTCCATGTCTGAGGAAACATTGAAAATTAACATTCGATTCGGTGTTTTTCTATCGGCAATGATCTATTGTGAATTCCATGAATCAACCCATTTTTTTCCACCTAAATTTTCTTAATATAATGGCGCAGAGTTTATTTGTGGTTTACAGACAGTTGACGCCGGTAATACGCGCGCCGAAAGCGACGAGACGTAAGACAACGCACCCGCACCGACATCGCCCAGTGGTTTTTGTGTTTCAGAATATGTATTTCATAATGGAAGTGGAAAATGATTCATCCAATTTATTGATAGCACTTGGACGCTAGGATGGTCTGTAAAGCTTATCAGAAATTCTCCATATTCCATATTATATAAACAATCCCTGTACATAATTAATTACTTTAAAGAAAAAGGCTTTTCGAACAAGTGATAAATATGAGACATGGTCAGTGCGGTTGAATAAGACGCCTTCATTGGTGTGTTGAAGGTTGTAGACGTTTTCTTGATTTCAGACGATCATTTGGTGAACATACTGCCATATCACAGATATTCAAATGTGTTATGTGGTAATGGGTATCATCATCATCATCATCATTAGCAGCAGCAGCAGCAGCATCATCATCATCAGCAGCAGCAGCATCATCATCAGCAGCAGCCGCATCATCAGTATTATCATCATCAGCAGCGTCATCATCAACATTATCATCAGCAGCGGCATCATCAACATAATCATCATCATCTTCATTTTCATCATCATCATCATATCCCGCAGCCGCTGCCGTTGGAGCGACCCTGCATTTTCGACTGTGCGGCACCACGCTGTTCTGTCCTCCGGGTAAATGATTATGTAAAAGAGCTTACGGCTTAGCTACCAGGATTGACTCATCGGACCTAATTTGCAAGTCGAGTGCAATACCACTAAAGAGATGCCAAGTTCCGTTAATATAGTTTTCTGTCAAGTGATATTGTCATAACGAAAATCAGAGGATCTATACAAAGATTCGTATTTCCAACCCAATATTATAAATGGCTTCAGAACCTCTATTATCGGATGGTTGCTTCTTCATTTAATCAAAAATAAAATGACTAACTGAGTAGCAAATTCCACAAAGATGGTTTATTTTTTCCTTTTTGCTTATGCAATATACACCAGTCGCTGCGTCCGGATATTCCGATCTGATCATAATATTGTGGAGTGAAGGTTACAGGAATTATTGGTGTCTTATGTTAATGAGTTGACTGATTGACTGATTCCTATGCAGTGGCCTTGATATTTTGTGATTAAGGCATCAACATTAGTTGTCAGCCCATGACATTGTCATTGACTGAGACATGACCCCACAAGCAGTCATTAGGAAACATGACATGAGCTAAAGCAATACCGTGCGTTATTAATAGCGCCTTAGAAAGATTAACACGATCATACCAATGTTATTGGGGAACCTTATATCCTGCTTACCGAATCATATAACTCATGCAATGTCCGGCATATACTGGGAAAACGTCAATACAGATTTGAAGGTAAGCAGTTATACTGAAAATACAAGACACGATGCAGCCTGTTTGTAAATGTGACGGGCTGCCTGATGTACCACAGAATGCAAATAGGCCCAGCATCAAATAAGATCAAATAAATACTTCAAAGCTAAATCATAAATGCATTAAGATATGACTTCATGATATGTGCTGGTGAAGTCATCGATGCAGACTAAAACTATCGATGTTGTTTCTGTTGTAATTCTGTTTCTTAATGTACGAACAGTGACAAATCTCATATACTCCACAGGTTCAGTTTCATATTTTGCTTTCCAGTACTATACTTGAATAAGTTGCGTAAGTGCCCAACCTCTTTCAACAGTCAAACGGGCATGGTATAAAGCTATTCATTTGGCAATTTTACCCATAACAATCCCGGCATACAACAAGCTCGTTTGCGAATATGAAATTGCCTTTTTTACATATAGATAAGATAGACAAAGAGAGGTCCCAACAATGAGACGTGACGTGGTAGAACGATGCAGCATATTTTTGCATCGGACTATGCAGAGAATAGGATAGCAAATGCATCATGAATATTCATACAATCATTGTTGCATTCAATGCATACACGTTGGCAGCATGAATTGCTCGTCATTGTGCTGCGTCCTGTCATGAGAAATGATCATCTTCGATAACATAACATTAATAAATAAACTTGGTTTATTAACACTTCATTTGAGCAATGGTGGTTCGCATAGTAGCTATTCAAGTTATATTCATTTAGTCACTTAGGATCACTTGACGGAGCTTGAATCAGAATCATTCACTCTTCCAAGTCGCCCTTTTGCTAAATTATGTTAAAGCTGACGACCCCAGTTATGTTTTTAGTTGCATGCTTAGGGTAACATGAGTTCAATTGATATATACAGGCCGCATTGAATAATTACCATTTATCCGATGAATATTCATTTCGTAAAGGCACATCCCCACGAAACTGAACTCTTACGCTGAGCGACACAAAAAAAGGTTTCATTTTGTCATTATGTGATTTCCAGAATAGCATCTACTATCATAAACATTGCGTCAAAGCTATGTACTATGTTGAGATACGCCCTTCGTTACATTTAGTATTCTAATATTTCTATCATCGTTTGAGTATGCCATCAGAATCACATGCAGCATTGCATGGTGGGCTGAACTTTAATGTACGTGTTTCACTGAATGGCAATAGCAGAACGTGTAAAGAACGTCATTGCCGCGAGCTTCAGGGGCATATATTGGGTAAGTATGTAATGTCATTCCGCTTAAGGACGAATGTCATTGTAAATCATCTCTGGTTATATCTGAATACTTCCTACACCCGGAACAGAGGAAGAGGATGCCCAACTTTATTATTGCTAAAGTTCGTCCACCAGTGGACCTGATATCCGCTGATCAGAAAATAGTCAGAAGCTCGCATGCATTTTTTTGATGTCTAACTTATGACTGTTTGGAATCATTTGCAGTAAAATAGTCGGTTGGCATTGTGTTGATTGTCATGATCGCAAGACAAGCCTTGTCTTGCGATCAATAACTGTAGGAGATATTCGAATTTTCAATACTGCTAGGGTCATTAAAATGGAATACCGTGCGATGCATTGGATGATACTAGCCAAAATATATGATGAAATTCAACAGTTTGGTCTAACGGCGTATAAAGTTGCGGATTAAAAATGTATATATAAACTCGAAGGTGAATGATCAACTTTCACGTGCGATTAACATAAAATGCCATCAAAATAGTCTTTGTGAGTCACTACGACTCAAAATTAACAATTAATTATCTTTTTTGCCGAACTATGCCGCTTTGATAATGGCGGTTTATTATGTTGTTTTACGAGCTGAAACGGAAGTTGTTTCTCTAACGACCCTTGGGATCTATTTCCTGCTTGTTAACATTTCACAGAGTGACTGTAGTTGTATCTAATTCTGCATGTATATTTCAGCCTAATTGTTCATGCATTATTGATAGAAAACAGCACGATCGTCTCCTGAACTTATTGGGCGATAACTAGAGTTCCTTTTTGAACAAAGCAGCATGTATTTACATCGGTAAATACTTAATACAGTGCGCCTCGTACAGCGCTTCGCAAAGCAATATTGCTATATAGGCAGCCGTAAAAATATGGCGGTTGCATTTGAAAACAATGTTGGCAAAATTAGAACTCCCGAGTTTTCAGGCCATTATACACGGATATATGATCTAAATACGGAAACATTTTCAGAGAATAAGGGGATTAAAATGTCATTTAGTCTTTCGAATTCAAGCGGGTCGCCTGTAGGACCATGATGTGAATGCAGCTTGGTCCGATAGAGCTAGATGATACCATGCCTCGGATGCTACGGCAGTTCATCCATCTGTGTTATTGATAGCACCTTGGGGAGACCGGTACATGTCCACCAAGGTTATCTGAGTCCCTTATCTAGGTTTCTGTGTTACCTATAATACATAAACTATTGGGTATATAATGAGTTTACGTCAATCCAGATGAAATTCTGACTTGATGCGAGCTTGAGTTAAGGACACCTGATCCTCTCACGTAAGTAATGTAACAGCCGCTGAGCTGTATATTCCACGTGATGGCTGAGATCACTCAGTTTGCTTCCCGGAAGTACAACAATTTAATGCGAGAGAAGAAATATCATCTGAAGATTTACAGAGGAGAAATGGGAATGGCATTTTCGGTATTTTTTTGGTCCTGAAGGCCCGCCCACACAACATGCACAACAACGATTCCGATTGGACAATTGTCTGGGAATAACGGAGAATGGTGATGGATAAAACGACCATGTGTTACAATGCTGTTATCAAATTGGTACATTTATCTATAAACAGACATAATATAACCTTCGTGTATGCATAACAACTTCCATAAATGAAATTTTGAGGTTTGTCTGAATTTGACGAATACTTCAATAAGTTGTCAGCGTGAATGTCTATTATGATAAATTATATGGTTACTTCAAGATCTGCCATGTCCAAAATTAGATAAACATAGTTGACAGCTATGCTCCGACTAGCTGTCATGAAAAAAATCATAAATGAGGTTTTTTCAGAGCATAAATCTACTATGAATTTATTGTTTGACATTGATGTAAGTGAGCATTTACTCTCTCAAAGTATACAACGGTCAGCTGCGCATGAAATCAATTAGGAGCTGTAATTTCCCACATCCATTGACTGCGTCGGGTATCAAGCTACAGATCTGACAGACATCAGCAAGTATGATAGGAACGATGCGCTGGATTCGTAACAATTAGAATGTAACAGCGTCTGTGTTTCAACATTCAGTATTGCTTGTTACATCTGTCAGCCAATTGTAGAGCAAACTATCGGATAACAGAGATGTTCAGTTGCCCTGGTCTTATTAATTTATTATAAAAATGTCGAAACATGACATTTCATATTAACACCATAACCGCGTGAGCATTCCTTCTGTAATGTGATACTTCTCTTGTCCATTTGTTGCTTGTGTGACGAACAAGAACTAGTGAGTGATGTATGTTATACACGCATGAATCATTTCAAGTAATGTCATAGCATCATAGTAACTTCAGACAGCGCCATTTGCTTTCATAACCCGGTTTGCCGATTGGTGCGATGTCAGCGCTGACACCATCAAGCCATGAAAATCGCTGTACGTCAAAGTTATCGTTATTAGTTAAGGCTAACTTTACCATCGACATGGAGGTACCAGATTCATCATATCGCGTCGGAGTCACGTGACCACCGATTTTAAACTACATACTTATACAAATAGGTGTCTAGAAATATTATTTTGTTACATGAGCATATCGATCGTGAGTAGATATAATCGCATGATATAGCTGGATGGCCGCCATCATTTTCAGTTATTCTACTTGGGCTAAACCAAATGAATGTTGTCCAGCAGCAGTTGTTGCATTGATGAATATCCTGAACAAATTGACAGAGAAACTTGTAACTCAAAGTAGAGTCATATATAATCTGTGGTTCATCTAACATTCCAACTACTTTTAACACCATCTACTTTTCACTCAATTGGTATTCCACTTGAAACGATACTGTTCAAGGACCGCCCTTCATCCATGAATATTATCATTAACTCCGCTTTGTCATCAATAACTCGAGCTGCACATGGTATTAAGGTACATTGGCCCAGATCCACAACCTCACAACCATGGCATATAGCCCGGCAATCCTGAATTATAATCAGTCAGAATATGCAATAGGTCTGGGACTTCTTGCTTGGATACATTGGCACAGAAGTGGCAAGCAAGATAATTGTCTCTGTATAATAGTACAGCTGTGATAGATGTAGTTAAGCCTGGGAGGCCCTTGATGGGAAGTGGTTTATGACAAGATTATAGCTTGTGACGGTTTTTCAAAGACATTGGTTAAACACATCTAGAAATATGTAAATACGTGTAAGTGCAAATAAGTACAGTGTCAATTTCCATAATTATAGCTATTTGATGCTCCTTGAAATAGAGTAGTAAAAGGCTCCGTCGGAATTCATTTCCTGGCACTTCAATTGATGCAACGCATTCAATTTGCATTATATAACAGTGTCGTAAATGTCATACCTCGCTATCTGGCGGGCGCCTGTCCCGTGAAGTTAATAGTTTGCTTTCATTGAAGCTCACAACACGCTGTTAATACTGATTCAGCCATTTTCTATGGAATATTATGCTTTCCCAGTCATTAGTCACCAGTAACACATGAGCTGGATGCGCATGCGTTATCGGGACGTCATTGGTGAGGAGAGCGATCGAGACGAAACTCATGTGCTTCCGGTTCAGTGACGATAGGCAGCATTTGTTTATTACACACTATATTTTATCAATCTAAATGATAAAAAAAATATTTAACTTACAATTATCCGATATCTGGCTATTTAATCATTTCGGTATAATACTTTTTACAATATACTATTGTTGTACAGTCAGTCAGACAATATAACTGGATCTTTAACTCTCCCGATGATTTTGTCTTTGAAATGGATCGATCCCTGTGACACAAATATGCAAAGGTTTATTTTAAGTGCTCGATCCGTTTGATATTTGCTCCCTCTAACAGTCGATCCTACACACTGACGGTCGTTTTGGTTGTCGATGGACCGGCCAAAAGCAGCTTCCATGTTGCTAAAGACAGTCATGTCTTAGAGAGAACACTTGAATGGAAGTCGTTGATGGCAGTAATGTACCCGGATGATTCTGATGGGAACTTAACCCGTCGTTTTATGCACATCGACATCCGTCTTGTTTTCTCAAGGACGCTTGAGAAACGAATAATCTGACACTCTAAATCAACAATATGTCACGCTCGGAGCCAACTGGGTTTGCATTATCCCAAACCTAACTGTTTTGCTGCAAAATTGGCTAGAATTAAGGGAAATAATATTCCATCAGGTATGGTGTTTTTCTTTACGACGTGTTCTTTACGCTATCCAGTTAAAGCAAATTATTCCAAGACAGATTTGTAAGCTTGCGTATTGACATAAACTGTTTCATAGGCTCCAATGCAGAAACTAGGTCTTATCAAATGTAATGTCACGACCATTAATACTTACATATAGAATATTGATAATGTCACATTAATGCATAGTTCGTTGAACACTTAGCTGTTTCGAAATACAATAACCAGCCGGGTACCCCGGTAGGATTTGGTAGTAGCCGTAGTTCCATCAGTTGAGCATGGCTGCCCTGTCGGCAGTGAGTGTGTGCGTCTCGTAATCACGACCTGGTCCGTAATACGTGTGTTTGTTGAGTCGACGTGCAGCACGCACTGACCACATACACCAGACGACACCCATAGCAGCGCACACCACTCCAAAACATCCCAGCGACGCCCCCAGTATTATCCACAGGGGTGATTGAGATCCAACAGAGATCATGAGGAATATTCCTCCTGAAACCATTGCAAGAAGTCCCAATGACATCTCAATCGTCTGCCACTTGTAAGGGAATTCACAAAGTCGATCCATGGAGAATGTAGATGTGTGGCGTATCTTAAGACTGATGACGCTGTCAGTTCACGCCTGCGTTTACAATAAACACTTGTTATGACGATGACGATATAAACTCATGCTTCACTGACCAGCCTACCATGGCCAGCGACTTCTATCACAACCAAGCCGGCTCGTATTCTCATACCAATCAACCAACGCGAGCTATAGTCTGGTAACGAGACGAAAACAATTCTCTACCGACGTGAAGTATCCTCCAAGCCGCCCCTCTCTGCCTGAGCGGGGGTAATGACCATTGGCTCGCAGAGCTCCGGACTTAATGCGCCGTCTGTCGGCAACTACATCGCTTGTTATACGTATCCATGCGGCCGCGTAACATCAAGAAAACGATGTATGATAAGAGCAAGATGTTTCAGTTTATGTTCCGTTGATAACAGTTAGTTACCTAGCATCGCAGTGTCTAAGCGTCCTCTGCATCCCAGGAAGTATTAATTTGGGCTATTTATGCGCAGTTGCATTTGTCAGGATTCGGTCACCCATGTTGTATTGAAGAAACAAATATACCTGCCAAAGCCACAAAAAGCTTATGAAACAATGCTGCAACAGAGACATAGAGGCAGTATTAGAGATAATTGCTGATGCAGTGATATAGCTGAAGAGATTATGTTAATTGCTGACACTGTTGCATAGCAACAGAAACAATGAAATATTGCTGATACAGTGGAATAGTAATGGAAACAAAATGCTTGCTCACGATGAAGTGCATTAGCAGAAGAAACATTCTCTGGAATGTAATAATTAGAGAAACTTTAAGACAGACTTCATGGAAACGTTCACGATTTTAGAGATATTTTCAAACAGCACAATTATATTCATTGTACCGCAGAGACAGTTCATTGAGTGGTTATCCTTTTGCAGCCAAGATGGCACGGGCAGATCGTTGTAATTGATATGTGCTGTCGTGTTTTATGGTAGAGCAGCATAATCTGGATCAGATGGTAATAAGTGACCTTTTTTGTCACTCTTAACCGTTGCGTTTGCTTGCAGTGGATGATCCCGAAACATTCCCCGACAATGCAGCTGATGAGACCGTTATGATGACCGCATTTGTCTGTAGCTGTTACTAACCGTTTTCTATCTATCTATCTAATCTATCTATCTATCTATCAATCTATCTATCTGATGGCCAACCATTGCATTTTAATGACCATCACATTTTAGTCGACGTCTAAACACAGACGTTGATTTGATGCGAAAGCCGTTGCATTACAGAAATCGATCTCCTGTATGAAAATGCGCACTGGAAACGATGAATAGTAGTAGCATAGTGGATAACATATATTTTCATGCGGTGTGTAAAATGGTTTCCCATATGATTTCAATAAACTGCTATATTGTGCACTTTTAATGTTTCCGACCCAGCGAGTCTGGAACAATTCAGACACAGCGGCATCATGATCACAGACTCCTCGTTTCCGTTCACCGGGAGATATCGCCCGATCGCCAACTCCCCATGCCTAAATGTTACGCCAACATGAGATAATGAACTTGAGAAAATTTCTATGATCATAACGAAACTTTTTGCGCAACAGGCGGGGCTTCTATTCTCGGTGCTTATCCATCATAACGCTGAAACTCTGCTGAAGGAAATTTGTGTATTGTAACTGGGCTATTTGTATGATTTGTGTTTTGTTTCCAATAAGTTGTGTATCTGTATAATCGTTGTACGAAAAAATAATATTATTTTTATTATCTTTGACAATACAAAAATCACTTAAGAGAAGGCGTCATAATGGATCTCAATTTACAGCGGATATCCCCACGATCAGATCATATATATATATATATCTATATATATATATATATATATATATATATATATATATATATATATATATATATATATATATGTATATTTTATATATATATATATATATATATAGATATATCTCTTTCTCTCTCTCTTTCTCTCTCTCTCTCTCTCTCTCTCTCTCTATATATATATATATATATATATATATATATATATATATATATATATATATATATATATATATATTGCTATATATGCATATATTCATATATGTATATAGGATCTTTCCTTGAACCATGAGCATTCGAATATTGGTTCCGGATCGGAAGTGAATCCATCTTGGTTTCCCTCTTTATGTATGATCATAACGGCCGTCCTACCCATATGCCTATATACTTCAGAGGTTGGCTTTGCAACAGCTGAGAATGAAGTAGATCAATACGACGTGGGATCAATCTCAAACAGGAATATATATGAAATTACGTAATTGTTTATTCGTATTATATGGATAGTATGTTGACTCGCCTTGAATAACCAGCATACCCCAATGAGAAATACTCGAAGTATGATTGATGATCCCTTTAGCGTTTGCACCTGAAGCTAACACGGTGTGAGAAGTCATTAATATGACTCTCTACTGGTTTGTCATCAAGATCACGAGCCTCGATAGCTGTTACACATGCTGTGATGAGATTCATGAGAATGTTGTCACCAAATGTGAACGAATTATGTTTCCTTGACAAACTACTCGTGCCCTTTCGATATTATCACATAGCCCAACAGACCGGCGTCAGGTTTTATTACCTTGTTGGAGTGCAGCATTCCCGTACTTAGTTCGAAATAGTTAGTTATCACATCAAGACATCACAGGTTCGTATTTCAGCGAATCTTGATGGTGTAAATTAAACACGCTGCGATGTTCTTGAACTGTTAGAAGAAAGAACCAATTGTGCGGAATCGATATCATGCGGAAATGGAAAACCAACTCGTCGGCTGTCTACGATGTAGCAGAAATACCCCATTAATTCGTACTGTCAAATGGATGGTAGTGGTTTGTGCGCGTGTTGAAGGAATGAGGGTGGACATCAGCCATGATCAATTGTAATGCTGCCTACTGTAAGGTGTCAGTGTTTCGAGCCGAAAATATTGGTATAACCTGTGTTCTGATGGCTTTTTGGCTAAGGTTAGCGATTTGTCCGTGAAATTTGTTGCAGTAGCAAACCAAACGACCGCCTTAGAACGCAACACTAAGCGGAGGAAGGGGCTGGCTTGGTGGTGCTGAGAAAGGTTCATTGAAAAGTGCATTGCAATGAGCAAAAATAAAGCAGAATCTGGAAATAAACCATTCCATCTTCTGTTCCTTCCAGTTAACTTTTATTGTCGTTCTTTTGTAAGTACCAGACTTCGAATGATAACAAGGTCGAGGTCAGCCTCCATCCAAAGTAAAAAAACATATAAATATCAAGAATGTAAGGGAAAAGGTTACAGACGGCAGGGTTGGTCGGCAATGAGAAACAATGCTCGTGAAATACAACTGGATAAAAAAATCCATTTTCATTTCAAAACAGTCAGCCACGGGTTATTTAGTAACCCCACAAGCAAGTTCTGCAAAGCGGAAAACCATCGATAAAGTAAACGCATTGAACTGCGTATTCAACATAGAGAACAAGTATAGTGAGAGTATATAGGAGACTTGCTCTGAGTCATAGTTTCTGATCACCTCATCACGGGTGTTACAAATTGATACTTGATGCTTCTTCGTATGAAGGCGGTAGACACTCTGCTTCTGTTATGGCCGCGAACCACGGCGCATGCGCGTGAGTGTATGACGGCACACTGAGGCGGCTCGGTTCACTCAGCTCGGACGTCAGTGACCGTTCCGTGATAATTGAAACTTCCGGGAATGGATCCTGAATGGCATATGGTGGCGGTTCCATGAGTGCTGGTGTTCGTATGGTTGCTGGGCAGTTGTTCTGTCCAGCACTCGACGTGTGAACACAACCTGTTGATTCAGTCGCAGACCTGGATGAGACAAGATTCACACGATAAGAAGACGTCAGAATGAAATCATTTCCGGTGTTATTCACAGAGCGGTCATCATCACGGATGTCACCCGGGAGACATCCTCAAATGGGATTACAACATTATATGACCTTATGATTAAAAATTTTAATTATTTTTCAAGAAGAAGGGAAAGAAAATAATTTATATCTAGAACGATACTTATGTCTTCAGTAGATGTGTTTGCTATTTTGAACATCATAAGTTTGCAAGTGATTGAGATCGACTGCAGCTTGTTTCTGTGTTCACTTTGTACTGATAAGCGTTGATAACAATTGGGAGAAATTGTAGCGTTCAATTCAGATATGAATCACTTTAAGATTTGTGCATTTGCGTGCCTGTACTTTTAACAGATATAGGACCTCACAACTATTCCATAGGGGACCTCAACAGGTTGTTTAGCAGTCAGCTAGCTTTTCATAATGACTCCGCTGGAATTTTTTTAAATACCAATATTTCATGTAAGCCAAGTGACTAGTTTCGTGAGGATAATCTGTTACGCATAAGTGGAACACGAAGGACATTGTGTACGAGTAATGATGACCACTTTACCTGTTCGACCGCTTTTGGATGCGGACTCGATGTCGTATGGTGTGAAGTTGGTGCAATACAGCGGCAGTATCGCCTTCCAATGGCTCCAGTCTGCGCTCGACCCATTGCTGTACGCGGTTGTTTAAAAGCAGTAAAAGTTGGTAATCCTTGTCGAATGTTTCGGGTGGAACGACCACACGCAGTTCGTTAAGCACCAGGAACAGGTGTTGGATCTGCTCCTCAAGTGTCCTGTATTGGGATTGCCTACCACGCCCGCCAGACAGGAACACAGCTGGTCGACTCCCTTCTTGACGCTCCACATCCCGCTCCCCCTGGCTCCTTAACGATGTCTTTAAGCACAACATTTGATCAGCGACCGTGCAACAGAATCCACCTGACCCCTGTGTCCAGCCTAATTTCTGAAGTATGCACGCCATGACACCTATGATGATGGTGAGGAGAATGCAGATGACTCCCAGGTAGATAAAGGTTGTGTTAACGGTGGCTGCCCCGAAGAAGATGACCGAGAGAAGGCCGAGAGCGAAACAGACCCACGCCAAGCGCGGTACACCAGCATTCGACGAAGACATGTCTACTCGGGTGACGTACCTGAATGTTATATTACGCGGATCCGCTGAGAAAACAAAACAAATATGAGATTGAGACCGATGCTGCTTTGCTAATATATACACTTGGTAAGGATTGGCTGATGACTTACTCCACTTGTCCAACTCATCGGCGTGAAACATATCAACAAGACACTTTGACCGCGCTATCAGATGCGACTTCACGATATGAGAGTGAATCATTATCGATATACCAGACGAGGACAGGCGAACTAAGCGCAGTGCAGCTGTACGCCAATATTGGGTCAATTGCTTAGTACGAATTGGCATGCCCCAATCCTACCCTCAGTCGTCGTCTCTGATTGGACAGTATCGCTTTCTCGAAGATTTGTTGATATTTTTGTTTGTATCCGCTTCAAAGCGGATTAAGCTATCTTTTCATCAGAAGGGAAGTATATGTTGTGACTCACAACCACCACAACAGTCTTATGGCGGAATACTAAATGGCTTTCGGGCAAATTGTGTTCTTTACTGCTAGATGGTGATGACAGCTTCGTGAGTGTTGCTACTGGGGCTGGCAAACATTGTGAACAAATAACTATGTTCGCGGACCCAAAACTTGATGGCTGTCTGTATTAACCAACAAGCAGTTTTTCGAGTGCGATAGCATTAGCGAGACCGATCTGATCAGTTTCTGGAATGTTAACGGTAAAACGATTACCAGGTTTTCCATCACTGTTGCTCACGTGCAGGAGCTCACGTGAAGGTCCGCAGTTTTCACCATAAACAATGGCGAATGTTGAAGTTTAGGAAAGCGATGAATTTGTGTTAGACGATTTGGCGATACATTGTTGGGTGCAAAAGTCTCAAATGCTTGAGCATTCCAATCCAGAGATTGTAGCTGGTATTGTGCCGTACTGATTCGAACCATATCTGTCCGAAAACAGCGCAAGCGAGTCTGACAGTGACAGGACTGATTCTCGTGTTCCGAGGAGCGCTAATAGTAACAGGCTTGGTCAAACTACAAACATTACAGCACCATTAAGTGTCTGATTGGTGCAAGTCCACAAGGGGTAATGACCTTTCTCTCAAGTGTTTTGGTTGGCGAATAAGTGACAAAGAGATAACAATTGAAAGTGGATTCTTGAACAAACTTGATCCTGGTGATGTTATTTTGGAGACAGATTTCTTGGTCAAGGAGGAAATCGCTCTACGGGGTGTAAGTCTTGTCATCCCTGCCTTCACCAAATGTCACAAACAGTTTCACAAACTGCTGATGCTGACAAGTCCAGAGCTATGTCTAGAGTTCGTGTTCACGTGGAACGGATTATTTGATTGCTGAAAAGACGCTCTGGAATCATAAATGGCCCAATGCCAATTTCTTTGATTAGAAGAAAGAGCGACTCAGGTTTTGCAACTGTTAACAAAGTAGGAATTAAGGTCATCAAAACAACAGGGGCGATTGCATTGCCTAGTTTAATCCAACTAACTTATGTACTCCGGTATATTTTAGTCTTAAGCAGAGTCTGGCATGTATTTCGTAAGTTTTGAAACCCTGGTTTCAGGTGCCAATGTGGAGACTGCTCAGACAGGCCAACAGTCAGGGCGCGTTTGCTGTGTGAGTAGGAGAAAGTGATGGTAAAAATAGTAAATTTACCACAAATTAAATGTGTGACACAGCATCCACATTTTAATGCTGTATGTCTTCATGAAGATGTGTTGGAGACTGTGTGCTATGACTACAAGCAGCATCATGGCTCATACAAGAGAAACAAATGAGTACTGACCGACAACAAACACCAGCAGTAAATTAACTTCAATCATGACTAGAATGAATGGCATGAGGAAAGATACTTCATGAAATTAAACAGCTGGTTTATTCCACTTTGTTTTTGTTAATGAATCCCCTTCTAGGTAAAACTTGTCCCGTAAAACTAAAAAAAACAATCCTACATTTGAAAGAAGGTTAAAATTTCCGAAGATGCGAAATTCTAAGCTAAGCAGACTGCAATTTATGAAAGATTTATCAGCAAAACGGACCAGGATAACTGGAAGCGTAGGTTTTTGGAACAAACTGAATCAGAAAACTGTGGAAAGCCTCTATTTTGGAGGTCTGGGCATTGCTTAATAGGATCATGATGTCCCTGCACAATGTCTTGTTGGTGATGATTGTTTCCAATTCTATCGCACAACTCGTAACTAAGGACATAAATGATATTTTGCATCACCTGGCTTGATCCAACTTTTGCGTCTATCTCAACCAGTCGAAAGCCAATGAACAAACAACCGAACCCAGAATGAATATTTTGAATGTGGTCGAGAAATGAGAGCCACTTGTCCAACACCAGCGGTCCATTTCCAGCGGGTGGGGTGGGGGGGGGGGGGATTGACAATACACTACAATACCGATGGTTTACAATGCTTCATATCCACTTTTGAATATCCGCCAGATCTTATTAAAAATTATAGAAAAATGATCAAGCATCCAAATGGAAGATATTCAAGGATCACCACAGTCACTCTCTTTTTCCTGGAGAGGCGAGTCAACCAACAATGTTTCCAGAACCATAAAAAAACACTAAGTTGTTGTTTATAGAACAAAATTATGGAAAAAGGAAACATCCAACTTAAATGAGCTAATCTAAGCAGCTATACTCGTCAAGGGATTTTGGATACCATGTTGTATTTTTTATGAGCAGTGATTAGAGGATTACCTTAGTTGAATTTATTCTGCTGATGCTTTCAAAAGCAATGGATTTCTAAACATATTATTTATGCACCATTTATTTTCACTGCTGGGGTTGGTGGGGGTGGGGGTGTCATTACCTTGCTGGGTAAACCATAAAATGGTTAGATACATTACAATACTACGTAAGCCCACCTTTTGGTGCTCCCTTTTTTCCACTGCCTTAGGCCTCCTGGCTGGTGGCGAGTCCGTGTATGGTAGGAACAGCCAGCAGTTGGGAGAATATTCCGGGAACATTTATACCCATATCCGAGAATATCTCTCACTGTGAGTGCTTTGTCAAAACATTAAGGCCCAAATTGCTCGCTAGACGCTACACAAAAATGAGTGGGTCGGCGGACCCGTTCAATCTGCCGCTGTACGCCACATTTGAGATAACCATTGCTGACGCAATTTCTCCTCCTGAGGTAAACTGAATAATCGACCGCTCCATGAAGAAATGTTCGAACGATTCGCGGCCACACAGCGCTTCGGCATGACTGATCCAGACTAAACAAGTTATAAATTCACGGTTGACAACGTGGTTTCTAGGGAAGCTGATTTGGGGGGCTGAACCTTTGTTCATCCATATGCGTCATTTCCGGTTGACCTAGATTCACGAACGAAATACCGCTTCGCTCCAAAGAACGTTAAATATCTCTTTTATTATTTGTCGGAGGTCAAAAATTTCACCATTCGATCCGCATCGATTCGTTCAGTTTACACTCAAAAAAATCATATTTGAGTTATCATAGGCTCTTTAAATGACGCACGCAGCTCGTGTGGAGCTTTGTTCATATGGAAAGTGCCCGTAGTAATGAAAACAAGACAAGAGAGAAGGAGATAAATTAAGCTGTTATGCTTAGGAGATCATAGTGCATAAATGACGCCTTCTTAGTCCCTTTGTTGTGACATAATCAGACCAATGAAGCTTTGATATCCCATCCTGTAGCCGTGGGGTAGATCAGCTGAAGCAGGCAACCAATACCTGAAACACACCACTTCATTCTGGAAAATACATACTATGTCAGGATTCATGAGTGTTTGTATGTGTGTTTGTGCGTGTGTATATGTGTGTGAGCGTGTGTTAGTGTGAGTCTGCGCATAACACATACGCTGGTAATATGTTACATTGTGATATGTGTTATATGAATCAACGCAGATTCTGTTCCTAGATAATGGTGTGCTGTAAGAATTGACCTTTCGCTTAAACCAAGCGAATACCAATCAGCGCCGAGAACAAACCATAGCAACATGCATCCTGAGGTAAGACCAACTGTCAGATGCCACATAATAATGCCCATTATATGTTACAGTTCATGGCGTTATATGACAAGAATTTACATGGGTGAACACAACAAATTACATCCTTTATTCCATATGATTAAAGCTGTTAAACGCTGGTTTGCGAAACAAGCCGCCATTTGCCTAGGTGTCGTAATCTGTATGTCACCTCATTTCCTGAGCCTCTAGCTCAGTAATCTATAAATTTTAGATGGAATACAAACATTTATTATTGCATATCCTGTATTAAATGTGATTCTTTTTTAATGTTCTACTTTAACTTTTAAGAAAAATATGGTATTTCAAATATTGCTTCACACAACGTCAATAAAAAAAAATAAGCCAAGGATAGTAGTCCTTTAAGCAACCTCCTTGAGGTGGCAGTGACGTTTTAGTCAGACTGGTTGCTTTTATGCGAGTTAATCATAGATTGAAAACTCCATCGGAGATGAACCGATCTCGTCAGACTGTCGGCCACAAATGAGGCACCAAATGAAAACAGCATCAGCCTCCTGGCGACCCAAACGCATCCCTTTGCGTAATTTCAGTCACAGTAGCTTAATATTCATGGCGATCATTCGGTGTGAAGTTGCGCTTGTTTAAAGCGTGTTGGTGCCATTGCGGGTTTCTTTTTATCTATGGTCACGTGGGTAATTAGGTGGCGGACTGACCGCAGAACGAAGTACGTACTTCAAACAAAGTACGTACTACGTTCCCAGTACAACACACTTCAGTTAAGGTACACATGACAATAATCTTTGCTGTTTTGCATTTTGTTACATTACTTTCTGAAATGTGATTGGCTTTGAGCGATTTAATTATGCAAATATACTATGGCCTCCATTTGGAATCATTTTCGTTGTTGTGAGCGATATTGGGCATTACCAAGAGGCGTTTTGACTTCCGTCGATCAACAGCGACCGCAAATTTTTCTGTATTCATGGTTGAAAATTTGTATACACATGTTTTCTTATTTATATATGTATCTTCTAATCATGCATCATACATAATACAAAATTCTATAACATATTAATTAGCTATCGGCAATCATATAACACCCCTGTTGAATAAATTTTCCGAAACAATGGCGGATGAATGCGTTCGTACACAGATAAAAATAAGCTGTTCTTCCATCTGAATTCGTGCCAAAGTCAGATCGTTGATCGTATGCAGATAATGATATGGCACTTATGATCCATACAACTGAATTGCAGGTCGAATGTAGCCTATTAGTCTGCGTCCCAGACTCCAGGGTTCCGCTACGCTTCTCACCCTAGCCTAGACGGCTCATAAAAATCACTCGTCTGGTTGGACAAGTTGACTTTGGCAAGTCACTTGTCCGACATGACATATCACTTGTCCCGGGGAAGCGGACAACCATTGGTGTCGAACCCTGACTCATTCCAGTAGCTAACAACGTATAGCAAAAAGTTTCCCCGCCCCAGCAGGCACATTCACAAAACAGTCACGACCCACTAAGCAGCCGAGCGCACAAGTCTTTCAATACCACGCCATGTGACTGTTGCTCGTAATCAAGGGCTTCCGTTGGAGTCATTTCCATATTAAGCAAGAGAATATACTACAGTTCTGGTGAAAATAGGTGTAAAACAGAGCGTTCCAAAACAAATATGGCGCCGAATCTTCGGAAAATGTGACACTGACCAATGAGAGACATTCTGATTGGGGCATCCCAAATCTGGGATGCTAGACCAGTTCAAGAGCTCACCCTAGCCTAGACGGCTCATAAAAATCACTCGTCTGGTTGGACAAGTTGACTTTGGCAAGTCACTTGTCCGACATGACATATCACTTGTCCCGGGCAAGCGGACAACCATTGGTGTCGAACCCTGACACATTCCAGTAGCTAACAACGTATAGCAAAAAGTTAAAGTTAGATAATTTTGGGGGGAATTTTGAAACCTTGGACTTTTGAAAGGACACTGTCAATAATTCCAACCGAATATGATTTAGTCTATTAGTAGAGGAGTGATATTAAAAATCTTACAAGAGTAGATGGTTTGTGTTGTAAACTTACTTAAAGATTTATCATAATATATAATATTATGTATTTGAAACTGCCTAGACAGTGTCTTAATTGCTTTACTTTAGCTTCAGAAGCGTATCAAATTTGAAAGTGATGGTGACTATATGCAAATGCCTATAGATGATGATATTCGGAAGGTAATGGAGGCAACGTGTGGAAGAAACTGAACAGGTCCTTAAACAAACCAATTAAGACCGAGACACTGGCCTTCTATAATGAACTTAAAATATGTTAATGATCAGGAAGCTGGCTTTGATATCAATGACACTGATGAGGAGTATTTATTTCATATCTGCTTATCCATCTGTTGTTAAGATCTTCCCCATACCTAGTTAAACATATCCGTTGTATTGGTTTCTATATTCTCTTGATTTGCTGAGGACTGAGTTGATGATTTTATTGGTATGCATGTATAATATTTTACTTCGTATTGAAACTTTTAATCATGTTATTGTCAACAGGCTGAAACTAGTCACTAGTACAACAATGTATATGTAAGTTCATGGTATGCTTTGCAGCTGATCAGACATGCGATTAAAATAAATACACTGTTTATGGTAAAAAAGTTTATAGAAAAAAAATCACAGGTACACTTGTGTATGACCAATCCAACAATAATCACAGGTACACTTGTGTACGACCAATCAAACAATAATCACAGGTACACATGTGTATGCAATCAAACAATAATCAGCATGATATGCAGTTCACAAGCATGACAGTTAAAATTAAATACTTCAGTAAGTTTATATCTAAATCAGACTCCCAATCCACCCAATACACCCAAAAACCACATGTGACTATATTTTCACAGCCCAGCCATCTGCCATAGCATTTATTATCATTTTTATAGACTGCATTGCAAATTGCACACTGGTAAAATTCTTATATGGTCTGTTATTTGCTTTTTTGCATTAAACCTGTCATGTGTGATTAATTACAAAACTATGGTGGTGGATGAAGAAGGACAGCCTAGGTGAGACAGGCTTAAGGGAGGCTCTGGGGGAGCCTAGGTGTATGAGAGGGTCAGTGGGGGAGCCAGGGGACATGAGAGGGTCAGTGGGGGAGCCAGGAGACGTGAGAGGGTCAGTGGGGGAGCCAGGGGACGTGAGAGGGTCAGTGGGGGAGTCAGGGGGACGTGAGGGGTCAGTGGGGGAGCCAGGGGACATGAGAGGGTTAGTGGGGGAGCCAGGGACGTGAGAGGGTCAGTGGGGGAGCCAGGGGACGTGAGAGGGTCAGTGGGGGAGTCAGGGGACGTGAGAGGGTCAGTGGGGGAGCCATGGGACGTGAGAGGGTCAGTGGGGGAGCCAGGGGACGTGAGAGGGTCAGTGGGGGAGCCAGGGGACGTGAGGGGGTCTGTGGGGGAGCCAGGGGACGTGAGGGGGTCAGTGGGGGAGCCAGGGGACGTGAGAGGGTCAGTGAGGGAGCCAGGGGACGTGAGAGGGTCAGTGGGGGAGCCAGGGGACGTTAGAGGGTCAGTGGGGGAGCCAGGGGACGTGAGGGGGTCAATATGATAAATTATGGGGTTTACCAGAGTTTATTCTGTAAGCTCTATATAAACAGCCTACATTTGTTTTAAAACGGCTCTTAGTTCGTCAGTAGTTTCCTCAGAAGAGCATGTCACACAAAAAGAAGCAAATTTCACAGATGAACATCGCCTATTTTAAATTAATTTTCAGGATCATTACTTATAAACCTATAAACATTACTTTGGTGTAATATATCGGATTTCCTCAGCAGTAACAAACTTGAGTATTTACTCAACCTGGAAACAAAAAGTATATTTCACAATTAAGTAATATCAGACAGTTCTGGTAGCTTTGTAATTATATTTGGGAAGAACATTCATGCTTAAACACTGCTGGACAAGTAACTGTGCACACTCAATCAAGAGGTCTTGTCGCTTTCTGGGATCTTACGAACAAAAATTGCCATCAAGGCCAACAAAATATAGTCACAAGCTCCAGTTATCGAGGCTGTGACAACTAAGTGCGGGATTCCACGACTCTTACACAACTAAATGTCAATAAACAAAGTCAGAATTTGCATAACAATTGAGACAATTTATGTTTATGCATGCATACTTCAAACAAAGTATGCCGTACTGGGAACGGAAGTATGTACCTCGATCAAGGTACGTATACTTCCTTCTGCGGTCGTCTCTGACCTGATAATATGAGGATATGTGTGTTTCCCCATATCATCCGCGTATTATCTGACGTGTACAGAGCGTTCGCATACCAGACCGCCGCAATATAATAAGCGATCAAATGAATATTATTGACACTAGAAACACGCGCGCCACCTGCGGCGAGGCTAGAACTGGCGTCGCCTAGCGGTTTTAGCGTTTCAGCTTTCGCGTCATTTCCTGTTCTCCTGCTGTCTACATAGATAAATATGCTTAATTCCAAACCAAGAGCTGTTAAATTATAAGTTCAGCCCGACAATGATAATTCATGTTCTCCTTGATGATATCCTTACTTTAAGAGATCCATAATTCAAATATATGAGCATTGGTGACAGAATGCGTTTCAAAGATATAGACACTAAAATTCACATGCATTGTACTGTATACCCATCTATATCACTGGACAACATCTGGTCGGAATCTCATTGATTTCTTTGTATGCTGTTTTTGTCTGGTGTACTTTCATCTAGGTAGAGGGTGCCTTAACTATAAAAGGAAGATTTTGACGAAATCAGAAGCATTTGCGCGCCACACGCAGACGTTTAAGAATTTATCCATATCGCCAATTCAATGGGAAGCATTTAAAATTGTTTCTGCGAGATAATTACCACTGTCCATTATTTCTCAACCAGAAAGAAAACGAAACGTTGTAATGAGACATCCTTTCAATAACTTATTCCGCGATGATAGGAATTCGATCGCAGCCTTTCTGGCCCAAAAACTACCTCAGTGACACCCGCCTGGTGGGGCCTCCCAGCTAGACACACCTGGTGGGGCCTCCCAGCTAGACACACCTGGTGAGGCCTCCCACGCCTGGTGAGGCCTCCCAGCTAGACACGCCTGGTGAGGCCTCCCAGCTAGACACGCCTGGTGAAGCCTCCCAGCTAGACACGCCTGGTGAGGCCTCTCAGCTAGACACGCCTGGTGGGGCCTCCCAGCTAGACACGCCTGGTGAGGCCTCCCAGCTAGACACGCCTGGTGAGGCCTCCCAGCTAGACACGCCTGGTGAAGCCTCCCAGCTAGCCACGCCTGGTAGGCCCTCTCAGCTAGACACGCCTGGTGGGGCCTCCCAGCTAGACACGCCTGGTGAGGCCTCTCAGCTAGACACGCCTGGTGAGGCCTCCCAGCTAGACACGCCTGGTGAGGCCTCCCAGCTAGAGACGCCTGGTGAAGCCTCCCAGCTAGCCACGCCTGGAAGACCCTCTCAGCTAGACACGCCTGGTGGGGCCTCCCAGCTAGACACGCCTGGTGAGGCCTCCCAGCTAGTCACACCTGGTGTTATCCTGCAGCTAGATACGCTTGATGATACCCTTCAGGTAGACAGGCTTGATGATATCCTGCAGCTAGATACGCTTGATGATATCCTGCAGCTAGACACACTTGAAGATATCTTGCAGCTAGACACGCCTGGTGATATCCTGCAGCTAGACACACTTGAAGATATCTTGCAGCTATACACACCTGTTGATATCCTGCAGCTAGATACGCTTGATGATATCCTGCACCTAGACAAGCTTGATGATATCCTGCAGCTAGACACACCTGTTGATATCCTGCAGCTAGATACGCTTGATGATATCCTGCAGCTAGACACACCTGGTGATATCCTTCCGCTAGACACACCTGGTGATAGCCTCCTTATGTAGAGCTTCATTCGATAGAAAGCGGATCGGGTCCGACCCCCAACGGGCCCGACTCCCCCACGTTAGTTTTCCTGCAAATTAATGTGACCATACAAGCCAAGGTGTCTAGGTGTTTCACTCGTCCCAGAAGGTCATCGTTCTTGGTCTCAAAATCACTGACAACATCTCTCAGCTCAATCTCTAAATCTATTTTCTCACTCTCAGATAATCATAATTTAGATCTAACTTCAAACCTTATACACAACCTTCAAGCTCAGCAATACGCTCTTCGGTGTTTATTGTATACCTAACACCCCTCGTTTATTAAATTGGAAAAAAAAATTGGTATATACAGCGCGTAAAAGTCCGTGCAATGAAATCACTCTGCGTATTGAGGTGGGTCGATATTATTCACAGTCCGCTAGACGGTGTAGAAGCAGGATCACCCAACTTTTTTTTCTGATACCTTCTAATGCTTTGTCTTTTCTACGTTGGATCAGTACGTTTTTTCCATCGATTGAAATAGTCTGGTATGCTTTGACAGATCTAGCCTTAATTTCCCCCTTCGTTTGGGTTTAAACTCATAATTCGAGATATTGGCACCTGTGCTGTCGATATAATGTCAGCAATGGTATTCAATTTGCTCTGCGCCAGATCATATTTTTTTATCTTGATGGTCACGCCGACTGATGAATTTTCCAGCGATTCCAAGTAGCCCACAAGCGGTCCCAGTAGCACCCAACACTGTGACAATAGGAATGGCAACTACCGTATACATTACACTTACGTCTCCTGCGCCAAGACACATACCAACATTAACTTAAGCAGTCTCTACTGCATCCACTGAGTTAACTGCGCGCCTATATTTCTTGTACATAGCACAATATTTTTCAATCTCTTTCTCGAGGTATTGCTTCGTGAGGCTGATCTCATTCAACCGATAGTAGTGCCCTGGATTCTCATCTCAGTATATAACGATCCCGTCGGAACGGTTGGTTGTTGTTTTATACTGAGTTCAATTAGGAGTGATACTACAGAGCAAGTCGCTGCTCTGCTTGGAGCGGTTGTATAAAAGTCACTAACGTTGCCTTGTTCCAGCTGCATAGAAGTTGGGTATAAACATATTACCACAGTCGGTTGGTCAGCCGCCTCACTTATCCCTACCGCTTGGTTTGTTCCATTTATAACAGGAACAACTATTCTAGTATCAGTATCAGCGCCCACACCAGAAGACAGTCCCATACGTACGACTTGATAACATGGTATATCCACAGCTTGAGTCTCGTGATGCTTGACCCCTTGCTCCATCACCACTTATATCCTCTGCAAAGGGGGCCACTTGCTTCTGCCCAAATAGTAATGAGGGGATTCTTCTGTGATATTCTCTCATATCCCTGTGCTGCTGTCTATGCTTGTTATAAATATACATTTTAATAGCAGCATCCTTTGGTGATATTGGGTCTCGTATGTGAGTCACCAGTAGGTTTTTGTTGCATATTCAGAGAGGTCGGATTTTGTGCTCGCCGTTTTTTTGTCTAGATCCATAGATTGATATCTTCTAATGCGAGAACAACGCTAACAGCCAAGTCGTGGTTATCCGATAGCCTTCCTTTATCATCGCGTAACTGAACCTTCAACTGACCGGATTAGCGATGTTCGCGGTATAAATGTCACCGAAAGAGCCCACAACTTCAGGAAGCGTAGTGGGTGGCTAGCCAGTTACCTCTGTAAATACCTGAAGGTATCCACCGTCTACCGAGGCCGTCATCAAGACCCAACATTGCCAACACTCCGTCTGATATGCACGCAGCCCCATTATCACGAATCGTGAGGGAAGTAACCCCATTTACAGCATCAACCTCTAAACTAAGACCTATAGCTACAAATACCTCCTGCAGAAGTTTGAAATTCCAGAGCCCAGGTTTAAATTGGGCAGTTCCTCCATTCTCTGAAGTCCTTGAGTGCCATTGAATAGACTCATTTTATTTAAGGTTGTACCAGCCCACAGTATACGTGATTGAATTGAGGCCTACGCATAGAATACCTGCAGTGTTTTCAATAGGATTTTATGTGTCTGGACCTAATGAGTTTCATCAAGCCAATCTCTTGTTTCTTCCTCATGACGTCTTAGGGATAGAATGCCCTCACAGTAGTTGACGTGGACTCCCGCTACAAAGTGGCTGAGTCATTGACTACAAAAACGGCTACTGAGGTTGCAGGTGCACTTGAAAGGATATGCAAGTGAGGACCACTGCATTGGCCTCAACTACTACAGGTCGAACCAGGACTGGAGTTCATGGGAGTAATGAACCAGCTGCTGGCCAAATACGTGGTCTCCATTAGACGTGGCCGTGTGGATGTCCATCGGGAGCAGGCTATTGTGGAAAGCTTTAACAGCACTATTGCTGAGCATCTCTTTGGACACCAGTATGCCTTTTAGGTAGTGATCGACTGTGTGGTTTCTCGGCTGCAAGCTGTTGTCTCTGCAATAAACCATGAAGTGACCCACTTGACTGGAAAAAAACCTAAAGATGCTATAAAGGTAAGTTGCACAAAAACTCTCTTCCGTGGTTCCTGACCGCTTGGCAGGGCTCACAGAGCAAAAGCTTCCATCTGGTGTTGGCGTTTGCTACCTCAACTAGCTTGGTGAGCTGGAGCACGGCTGACTCTGTGTGGTCACTCAATGTCTCCAGACTTGGACGCTCTGTCACTAAGCCCGATGAGCCTGTGCTCTACTATTTATTGGATGGACAACTCCGTGGCTTTGTAAAGGAGGAGCTGCTTGTGGTGCCACCTGACACTCAGCTGCCTGCAGATGGTAATATCAATTAGACATTTAACATCTAGCCTATATACACAAAAATGGTGGTATTTGCAAACAAGTGCCCTTGGATATTGCTGGGGAAATGAGACCCTTGTAACAGGCCCTGTACACAAGGGTTCTGTAATTTACACAGATATAGGATGAAACACGCAGTCATCCATGGATTGTGGGCTTAACAAAATCAACCATAGTCTTGTGTACCACCAGGAAAAGAACCCCCACGAAGTCATCCCGATTACTTCAAAACCTAATGATGTGAGCTGACTCAAAACTCCAAATGATCTGTACAACAACCTGACTCATCATGATAGGTGTTTTTTACCGATAGAACAGTCTACTTGACCTGAAAAGTCGACTACATAGCGCTCTGTTCCCAGCTGTTGCTTTTTCACTAGTAAAAATATTCATTTTAGACATATGGATCTGTATAAAAATGGCTCACCATACTCGAGCATATAAAGCCCAAAACGATTACCTTGCAGCTCATGGGGTTAAACGCCCCTACCCACGCTCCAAGGTTGCACTACAAGCTCTTGAAGAGCGCCTTGCCTTTGTATTATGAGATATTTGCTAGACTTACGGCCGCAGGGCCTGTGTCTGCGCCACGTGGTAGCAAAGCTTCCCCAGTTCCGGCGCTACACGGAAGCTAAGCTTTCCCAAATCTCACGCCACGTCTGAACTTTAAAAAAACCAAGTTGAATGTTAAGATCTATCTACGTGGATGGGTGATGAACGTTCCTGAGGGTCACCCCCTCGGCAGGGACGCTCTGAAGTTCTTAAAGAGACTGTTCAGCCCCATATTTGTAAAGAGATTGCCAAGCAAGCTGCTTGGCAACTGCACCTTGGAAACCAAAAGTTTTAAGTTTTCAGACTTTCAGTCGCTACGTGGCGATCCTTGCTTCGGCTGTCGCCATATATGTTGCTGGAAATTACCCTTCCTGTGTGTCGGTCTCATTTGTGCGCAAAGATGCCCTGACCTTAAACGAGTGAAGATTTGATGAAATCGACGTTTTGTAACCAAAGCGGAAGTATACACATCGATAGCGAGGTAGTTATAGAGCGCGTAATGATTTACAGCTAACATTCGTGTGGTTCATGGTTTTAGGGAGGCATCGTTGTCGATGGAACGACACAACTAAATAAAACAGATTTACACAGTAAATCATGGATATTTCCTGTCAAATAATAATGTTGAACTTGATTTTTGATCAAGTAAACTTTGCGGCACAAATTAAAAGATGCTATTATTTATGTCTGCGTTGAACGTGTTTATGTATTCACAAAATGATCCCTTAGTGCCCGATATGGGGCTGAGGCGTGTGTAGACAGATGCGTGAAGTTCTGACCAGTGAGCTTAAGGAACTGAACGGAATCAAGTGTCAGTTTGTCCTGCAGGTGAGGCTCATGAAGCTCACCGGCGATGGCGGAAGCAGAGTTGAGTCTGTTTTGCATAATAAACAGGAGGTGGTTCTCTCCGCAGAAGATATTGATGATATTCTGACCAGGAGCAATGCTGATATCTACGAGTGGTTGGAGAAGTAGAACAAGAGAGGTTCTGGCTGGGAGTTTGAGTCGGTCGCAACTCTCTGGATTGGCATTGCCCACTACCAGCCATTCAAATGTGGCTCCTACCTGCCACTACCGAGTGCGCTAGCAAATGAGAAGGCGATAATAAATGTGAAAAACACGAACAACTACTGCCTTCTATAGTCTATTGACTTAGCTCTGCACCCGGTCGCTAAACACCCACAGCGACCATCTAACATTCAGTGGCTGTTAGTGGAAAAGGCGTAGAGTTTCCATCAACAGTGTCTCAGCTTGACAAGGTATACAGAAGCATGTGCCTAACCTAGCCCTAATCGTCCACTATCATACACCATATCAGTAAACAACCAGCTGATATTTCACGTATAAACAGATCAAAGATCTGAACCGCATGCTATATGATCAGAGTAAGTGCAACGCTGCTAGTTCTTCTGTGAGCGCTGCATGTATGACTACTATACCAGAAAAGCACAAGCCTGAGTACATGGGGATAGGGCAGGCTGCTGTGCGAGTTGACATGTCTGAGGAAGGGAAGAACAGAATATCCTTCCAGAACTGGCACAAGCAGCTGGCATCGCTGTATGTTATCTATGCCGACTTTGAGGCGCTCACGGTGAAGCTTCTTGGCCCTGCACCTGATCCTCCCAAGAGCAACACGCAGAAGACAGAGGAACATGAACCATGAGGTTACAGCAATGCGGTTGTCAGATGCGGTTGTAAGGTGTATAGAGGACAAAACAAAATTCTTGCGAGCCCTGCAACAGGAAGAACGCAAGATCAAAGCAGTTCTGTCCAACCCTGCTCCTATGCACATGACGCGTGAGGATAAAAGAGCCCACAAGGCGGTAACTCACTGTCATGTGTGTAAAAAAGAACTGGGCAGCGACTCCGTCCGAGACCACTGTCACACAACAAGAAACTACAGGGGACCAGCCCACAATGCATGCGACTATACCAGTGGTCTTCCACAACCTACGGGGCTATTACTCTCACCACTTAATGCAGGCCATCAGTAAGGTAAAAGGGCAGATCAACTGCATCCCAAACAATATGGAGAAGTACATATACCTATCGATCAGACAGTTGCTCTTCTTGACAGTGCACAGTTCCTCCAAGCCTCGCTTGACAAGCTGGTCTCTACAAATAACCCTACAGTGACCGCTTAGTATGAACCTGACTGGGCAAAGCGCCGCCTGCTTATGCGCAAGGGAGTGTACCCCTTTGAGTTCATGGACAGCTGGGATAAGTTCAATGCCTCACTACCGCCGATCCAGGAGTTCTACAGCAAGCTGTCTGAGCAGGGCATATCTGCTGCAGATTATAAACATGCACAGAAGGTTTGAGACATAGAAACATGGGTGATTACCATGCCCTGTACCTGCGCGCAGACGTGCTGCTCCTGGCGGATGTGTTTGAGATATGCCGAAAGACCTGCCTGAAGCAGCACGGGCTGGACCCAGTCCACTACTATACCGGCCCGGTCTGTCATGGGACGTGCTGCACAAGACCTGCCTAGTGCTAAACTGCCTGGTGTATGTAGGCATGTGCATACTCTCCAAGCGTCTGATGTACCTATAACAACACAATGAAGTCCATTTATGGTAGCGACCTGGGCCTGCTATACACAGACACGGACTCGCTGCTTATGGAGATCTGCACATCTGACGTGTACGCAGACATACAGCCGCCCTCGCCCACTTTGACACCAGCAACTACTCACCTGATCACACAATCCACACCGACACCAATAAGAAGGTCTTGGGAAAAATGATGGACGGGTGTGCCGGTGTGCCCATCAAGGAGTATGTGGGCCTGCACTCCAAGATGTACTCTATCCTGATGTCTGACGAGGGCGAGATAAGAAAGGCAAAGGGAGTAAAAAAGGTTGTGGTGAAGAAGCACCTATGCCACGCCACGAGTCTCTGTTCACAAAGAAGCTGTTCTGCCATGGTTTGAACAATCTGCGCAGTGAAAGTCACAAGATATATGGTCAGCGTGTGAAAGGTGCATTTTTCCCCCAAAAATGTTATGCGTTTTTTCTTATCCATTTAATAGAACAACTCTTTTGAACCATTGTCTCAGTTGTCTAGTTTCACAAAACGTGTGGTATTATTTGTACTGCACATTTTTGTACTGAGTATTTTGTAATGAGCATTCATATATTAGTCAATTGTTTGTCTCACAAACACATAACAAAATATGATACATAAATTAATTACCCAGGTTAACCACTGTCAATTAGTAATGACAAGTTATCTTCATATTTGACTTTTTATGGTCACAATTCTAGTCCTGATGAAAAAAGAAGTGACATTAAAATGGGTTCATGTATTTGTTATTTGCCAATTCCATGAGTTCTATTGCAGTTTGGATTTGCACACATATGAATGCGAATAATAAAAGATATGTACATTTCAACAAAAACATATTTCCAAATCTTATTCTTTAATATAACGAGACACCTGCAACTCAACTATTTCTTGGATGGAAGGCCTTGGCACAGGAGCAATGTTCCAACTGATGTTGCAGGGGTCATCAGCAGAGTTTTGTGGGTGTTGTTGGTGAATACTGTCGCATTGCCTGTGCCTTAAGATTTCATCCATCATGTCAGGTATATAGGCGTAAGTCCTGACCAATTTCCGTTTAGATATATATATGTATATGTATCTACCTTGAGGCATCAGAGTCCTTCGGTGTGGAGAACAGAACCTTGGGTGCGAGTTTGGGAGGTGTCACTATGACTTGCTGTGAGATCGGTGGGGCAGAAAGTTCACTCTCGTTGCTCGTGTATTTGTCGTACCTGGACCATCGTACCGTAAGTAAGTCAATAAAATGATTTACTATCTGATGAAAACATGTACTGAGTCAACATTCCCCACAGAGGGCTCCCATGCTACTATGGTGCCACCCACTGATAGGGTGGTCAAACGTCATGCCGATTTTTTGGGGCAAGCCATTTTTCTGCCGTTTGATGCTCTTATGTATCTAGCAATGGGTATCCAAAGTAAGCCTATTATCAGAAAAATGGACAAAAAAAACAAAATACCATTTTGTCTGTAAAACCCAAAATAAATTTAACCATAAAATTATGTGTTTATAAGTATTCTAAGGTACCCCCTAACATGCCATTTAATACGCAACATTACTCAATAATGATCTAATATAGATTCAATGGCAAACCAATCCTGCCTCATATGAGAAACAGGGAGTTTGTCAAGTGCTTGTCCAAATTATGTGCCATTTCTGGATGATAAAAATCGCTACAACTTTCTAACTGACAGATATCATAAATAACAACAGTCTTGAGATGCCGCAAGTAAGAACTTTCAAATGAACCAATGGCATATTTGATGTTAGCATTTTGAAATTCTGATGGGCCACCCGTTCGGGTCGTTCTACAATTATCAAATCCAAATAGTGCAAAGGATCCAAAATAGGCCCTAACATTTTATTAACTCGGTGACATTTACACCAAGTCTACTTCGAGGAGCCGATTCAATATCAGGATCATTCATAACATACAATTACTTACATGTCCAGCCAAAAACTTCTCAGCTTCTTCATTGGTTAAACACCTCACTTCTCTGAACGCTTCCCATCTGGCTAACTGGGCCCTAAAGAGACCCTCGTGTTAGACCGCAGCTGATCTCGCTCACGCTTCCTTCTTTTGGTTGTTGAATCTGTTTATAGCTTCTTTCTCCCTCCACCTTTTCTTCTTTTCTTTCTTTGGTCGTCCATTATCGCATATAGTGATTTAACGTGTGGTATGGATAGTTAGAGGTGGACCAGAACCTCTACTTTCTATACTACTTCTCAATGATCGTGGCTCAACGACAGGCAGAAATTAAGGCAATTTGAGGGTTCAGCACATCGTAATTGTGCTGACTGCTGCGCCACGCGGGCGTCGCCGGCGGTGCGTTACTTAGTTACCTATTGTTTAGTTTGCATTGACAGCGAACGGAAGTAAGCGGACGAGGAGCGACTTCCGGTAGATATGGCTGGTTCAGATACTCTCTAGCAGCATTCATTTCTATCTGCAATGAACTCCATGGAATGCAATGCTCGTGTAAGTTATTTCAACTCTCAACCGATTTTTAAGAAATCGATATTTTTTTCGGCAGAAAGAGTATGTTTATGTGAATTTCAATTCGGATATTTAGCCGTCGCTTGCCACTTCTTAGTACTGCAATCAATTCATTACCAAATTACCAGGGACCGTGTCAAAAATATAGTCCGAGAAAATAAATGACACAATTAGTGATGTTGGTGGCTTGTATAGACATTACAAGAGTAATGTTAATTCTACTGGTGTGACATCAACCATAAGCTGACTCTTTGCGTCCCAGCTTCACTGCTTCCTGACGCTCGCCCCGTCCCCGTCCGACCTACAGTAAGTTGTTAACCACTAGTTGTCACCATATTCCACCTGTTTCCTGTCCGCTAAGAATCGCCCTCGCCCCCAACTCCCCGCTCATGCTGGTCCCGTTTTTCCAGGTAGTATACATCTGTGTCATGTTGATTAAGTTGGTAAATCGGGGGTAATTTGGTCCATCTGTCTGGCAGGCGCCGAGCGACGCTAGTGCGCTTTGTTTGTGGCGTCATAGAATCGGACAACAAGACCGACTGACTGTTATCCAATGATCTCGTGATACCGAGAAAATCACGACGAGACGAGCGCAATTTGGCTTCAATATCATGCGGTTCATGGATACAGCATTGCCAGCATTGTATCTTTTCTCAAAGTTTGATATTATAATAATCAAAATGGACATATTGACAATATCCATAACGATAATAATGACAATGAAAATGATGATGACGAAGAATGGTCAAACATTGGGCAATGATATTAATGATGTTGACCTACATCATGGTGATGGTGAGGACTTTAACGATGATGACGTCAGATACGACGACATAAACAATTATAATGATCTTGTAGATGAAGACGGATTTGATGAGCATGACGAAAAGGACAAGAGGACCGCGCTTTTATTGATGAAGATGATTTTGATGACGAGGAAGAGTCTGTTAATGATGATTATGAGTATGATGATGATGATGATGATGAGTATGATGATGATGATGATGATGATGATGATGATTATGATGATGATGATGATGATGATGATGATGATGATGATGATGATGATGATGATGATGATGATGATGATGATAGAGATGATAATTGTAACGGAAATCAATTTATAAGAATCAATGATGATGATGATGATGATGATGATGCAAGTACTGCTAAATTCATCGATTCCAGCAACCGAACTGTCATGCTCAGGACCGAAATCATAGCTAAACCAACGGTCGTCGATGCCTTGTGATCAATCTACTAAACTCCGTGAGCGTAGCGCCAAGCTGACGCCTATCTCGTAGCGTACACAATACAGCTTATGAACACGCAGATAAGTCAGTAGTCATTGTCATAGCACGCGGCATGGTCACATCAAAGCGCCCCCTCATTCGCATCTCGATATAAGTAAGAAATAGCACCGCACTAATCTGTCTTTTACTGTCGGGCTCCGCAACAGTTGTTTTATCATAGAAACGGCGAGCGAATGTTTGCTGCTGTCAACGAGAATGGAGTTGATGCTGTGAGATATGACTGTGGGTTGATCTGCGATAAACAAGGCGATGTTTGGCTGCCAAGGCGTGGACAGGCAGCTCATGGTGGAGTGACGCGTAGGGGGCGCCACCTAGTTTGCCACAGGTGGTGCTACTAACAAACCTATACCGGGTTTAATTCCCCAATGACAGAAAGTGGGAAGTGTTACCTATGTCTCCATCTCCGCTTTAGTAATTCCCTGAAGAGTTGATAAGATTCTTTTTGATTTATTTCCAATTTTAAGTTTTTAAGTCGGGCTACATGCGTAATGACCGAATCCTAATTCGTGTATTTTAGCGAACGGAGCGCAAATACAACCCCTCAAAACCAGCTGGGTTCGCTAAGAGAATGAAATCCATTCGTTTGAAGAAAATAATGTCAACTTCGGTCCGCTTCCAACAACGCTACCTTACTACATTACGCTAAACATGAAATTGTTGTGTATGTGTCAACGGAAGTCGGGGTTCTTGAGCAAGTTGCTTACATACAACCCACCATGAATTGGGGGTAGTTCCGTGGAAAAGGACAAGGACAAGGATTCATTTCTACTTAGAAATCACGACCATGACTGAGCCCGAATTGTTGTTCGCACTTTACTGAGTGTGATCCCCACCCCCACACGCTCCTCACAGACCGGCACCGCCCCCACCTGTGTCCCGTTGAAGCCACGGACCACTCTGTACGCTCCCTTCGCTCGTTTCCGCTCACTCGCCTTTTGTTGTTAAATTAGCTCCTTTATTAGAATTTAACTTTCCTTGGACTTTATTATGAAATCCTCCTGGTTGGACACGAGCTGACCTGCTTTATATACATAATCTTTATACATTATGTTCAGAGGAAGGAGTTCTACCTCTGTCATATTTTTCAGATAATGTGGGACCAGATATTGATCCACGCAACCAACGAGCTCAACAATGCGGTCAAAACGAAAGGAGACCAAATTCGTCTCGTTTCAAATTATTTTTCCTTCGCTTCATAAGAATCTGTGTATTAGGTATCACTTCACATTACGCTGTTGAAAATGTAATCCAACTATTTAACAAAAAAATATGCATAAAAAACTCATCATGTTGATTTAAGAGCCTCTGAATCTTGCTTAAGGGTATTTTTTTGTGGTTTGATAACTGTACAGACAATAAGTGTGCCAGCAACCGGTGACATATGGCAATTTAGTACATTGGATTGTTCATGAAGACACGCAAATGATCAGTGGTTGAATTGTTCTAACTCCTTTGCTATGGATCGCCCAATTTCTCCCGAATTAACCTTGATCAACGATACCACGCGAAGTCGCTGCCAGTCGGAGTTAAAGAATATATTACCTTTAATGTGACCGTTGGTTGGGCCGCTGGTACAGGCGTCGCTTGTGATTGGTCGAGGCATCTGACATCCCAGTCACATGGGCCAATCAGAGGCTTCTATGAAAGGCGGAGCGTTCCCGGGGAGCAAGAGACGAGTGACAAATATGTTCATTGCCTTGATTACTACAAAACCTGGCAGCCGACTTTTATTCCCGCAAATGACAACACTCGATGAACAACAGGATTCTTTGCTCCATCCAGACACTTTGACAACTTTCAGTCTTGTGCTGAGATATTTTTGATACAACGAATGGTGGTTCGCATATTGGGATTCTAAGTGAATGGCTTAACAGAAGGTACAGCAAATAACGTGAATATTGAAGAGACTTGGGAGCTAAGTTAGGAGGAAAATAAAAAACCGAGTTATCCGCCGGGATGAACTCTGAGGCCAATCGAGAGGATCCCACGCAGGGCCAATCACGCGACACAACGGACCATGAATACCCTCAAACGGAACACGATGCGGCCGGCGAGCATGATGAGGAATCATCGAGCGAGAGACCGCGTACCAGAGACCTCGGAAGGATGAGCGAGGCGGAATTGAGCCCACGTACCACGTACCACACGACGAGTGGCGAGCCAAACACGACCACAGCAGCTGACCAGACGTCTCAGTATGTCACCCTTAAGCCGGTGAATTATCCGGTCTCTTTTAGCTCGGGGATGCACATCCTCACACCGCCTGCCCCGGTCGCCGCCATTACACCCTCTACTACGTTCCCATGCGGGCGGAATCAAGGCCCGGCCCCGGAGCCACAGCTACCCTGGCCCCCGTTGGCGGTGACGACCGCAGCGGCATGCATCGCGCCGTCGATGCCATCTCATCTCTCCCACCCGACAGCCAATATAACCAAGCCACCTTCTCCTTCCTTTCCGCATTACCCACAAGCCCTGCCCTGGTCAGGCGGACTCCACGGTCCTCCGGGCCTCGGCGCGGGCAGGGTTGGTGACGAAAGGTCCGCCGTATCGGACGGACATGAGTCGGCGTCCGAGACGGGGAAGGCGCGTGTCTACCTTTGCAACCGACCGATGTGGCTCAAGTTCCACTCGCACACTACTGAGATGATAATCACAAAACAAGGAAGGTTGGTATTTTGACTCATTATAACATGAAGTTAACAAAATCTCTCTTTACATTCAAACATTTGACCGAGTTAACCTATTAAATGCAAAGTTATTTACAATCTGCCTAGTGACTAGATTGCCTTCATGTTTTTCATTCCAATGATCTTATCTAATCAATAGTGTCGATCTGGAGTACGCCTCGATGAGGCATTGGTTGACAACATGTTGCCGATTGGCAGGATTTCTCGCGCCAATTTGATTCCGCTTGTAAACCTATGTTTGCCGTACTACAACACACGCTGATAATGTAAACGAATTTCTACAAAGAATTTTTCCATGTCCGGAATTTTCGTTTCATATACTGTTTGATTTCAGGCGCATGTTCCCGACGCTGCAATACAGTCTGAGTGGTCTGGATCCCACGAGGCACTACAACGTGTTTGTCGACATGGTGCTGGCCGATCCACACCACTGGAAGTTCCAGAACGGTCAATGGATCACCTGCGGTCACGCCGAGCAGCTCCCACCCAGTGAGTATATTATATACGGATTAACGACTAGCCATACACATATTGGTTGAAGATTTTTTTCGATTTCTATATTTTCCACTGGTTTACAGCTAAGTGAATTCCATAGTCTTCCAAAGAAGTAATAGGCTCGGCGAATCAGTTAAATGACAGTTGCGTTATTGTCTCCCCCACTGTGTCCATCGAAAGCGTAAATAACACTCGACATCTACACACGCCTACACCGAAAGTGCTTATTATATTGAAAATGTGTATATTTAGGGAAATCCATTACGAGTCAGTAGCAAAAATAGCTATATCTATGTCCTTATGTTAATTGGCTCGCGCAAATATATATATATATATATATAAAAGATATATAAAGAGAGAGAGAGATAGATAGAGAGAGATAGAGATATAGAGAGAGAGAGATATAGAGAGAGATAGAGAGATATAGAGAGAGAGAGAGAGAGAGAGAGAGAGAGAGATATAGAGATAGAGAGATCTATAGATAGATATATCTCTCTATAGAGGATATATAGAGAGATATTATATAGATTTATATATATATATTATATCTAGATATATATTATATATATAGATATATATATATTCTATTATAGATATATTATTATATATATCATATATATTATATATTTCATATATATATTATATATATATATATATATGTATGTATATTTATATAATGAATATATATAAATATAAAAATATAAATATGCATATATATATATACATATATACATTTATATGAGTATATGTATAAATATGTATATATGTATGCACATGTATATAAACATATGAATATAGATATGTATATACATATGAATATAAACATATATATATATGGATATAAATATATATCTTTATATATATCTGTATATACATATATATTCATATATATATTTTCATATATATATATGAATATATATGTATATATATATAGACTTAGGTGGGTGGACAATGGGGTCCTGGTGGTTGAGTTAAGGGGACCTTAAAAATGCCATGACTGCAATACACTAGTTTGGCCCTTATTGCGTTTTTAAAGAGAGGCTGGAATGGCCTGCTTCAGTCAATCGGCTGTAGGTGACATGCCCAATGATAATTTAGGTATTTGATCTTTTCACCTTCATGTTCTAGTTCATCCTCATCAACATCGATTTCTCACTGTTGTCCCTCATTTATCCTGGAAGGGTGCCAACAACTTGAATGAGTGAAGATTTGATGAAATCTACATTTTGTAACCAAAGCGGTAGTATACACATCGATAGCGAGTTATAGAGCGCGTAATGATTTGTAGCTAACATTCGTGTGGTTCATGGTTTTAGGGAGGCACTGTTATCGATGGAACGACACAACTAAATAAAACAGATTTCCACAATACATCATGAATATTTCCAGTCAAATAGTAATTTTGAAAATTTATCAACATGAATTTCGATCACGTAAACTTTGCGGCACAAATCAAAAGGTGGCATTATTTATGACTGCGTTAAAAGTAGTTATATGATCCTGAGTGCACGATATGGGGCTGAACAGCCTCTTTAAGCACTGTGCTTACTTACTTACCCCTCTCTCTCTCTCTCCCTCCCTCGCTCTCTCTCTCCCTCGCTCTCTCTCTCTCTCTCTCTTTCTCTCTCTCTCTCTCTCTCTCTCTCTCGCTCTCTCTCCCTCTCTCCCTCTCCCTCTCCCTCTCTCCCTCTCCCTCTCTCCCTCCCTCCCTTCCATGCCATTCTGTGTTGTGGGCTTACGAAATAGGCCTACTTTTAACAGCTGTGATAATTGACGTTGATACGTCGTCATTAGCGCGTATTTTATCTCATTAACAAGGAGAAAAATGCTTGAAGCGAAGCAACATTGCACAATGGTCGTTCGCTGACTTAATACCGAAAGGCGGACAACAATGTGTGCATGCGCGTCACCCGCTCTATCTATAGCGCTAGGCGTCCGCGAGCCAAATTAGTGGGCAACGTCAATACTGCGTATGGTTGTATCTTCACAATAAGCTCATCTGTATGAGGTTAAACGCATGTTCACTTGCGTATTGTTTATATATGCTGTTGTGTGTGTTTCTATGTGGTGTTTGCATCGCGTTATATGTAAGCTGTGTTTATGCCATCAGACGGCCGTGTGTACCTCCACCCCGAATCCCCCAATTCAGGCGCTCACTGGATGAAGCAAGATATTATCTTCAGTAAACTCAAGATTACAAATAACAAGTCTTCAGACCAAGGCTACGTAAGTTATCTTGTATCATGGTGTCATTTAACTGAGTGTACGCAATTGAAAATGGCAGAATCTTAACACTAACAATATCAATTTATTCCAAGGTAAAGTAAAACGGTATGGGCACTTCACTGATACGGCACTTTGCCGATACCCGTATCGACTTCTTTCCTTTGAGGATGATAACATTGGTAGCAATAGTTTCTTCAGTTTATCTTCATATTATCGACAAGATTTGGGAAAGATGTAATCACTTTCTTTAACTAAGCGTCTTCACAGCTCACCCTGTATCACGCCATTGTGTTCTGTTATAATATACACAATGTCTTCACAACTCGTGACTGTTTATGCTGTGTGTCATGAGCATATTGAACTTGACCTCCGAGTCTGAGGTCGTAGAACAAAATTGGCTACAGCTTTCGGGAGTCAACAGTGCCACGTTGTGTACAATATAGAGCGAGCACGTTATGATTTTCATACAATACATAACAATCATAAGGTTCACAGCGGGGGTTAAGGGGAACTGTGGTGGGAGAATACGGCAGGTATTAAGATGTGGCTCAAGACAGGGTTAATGTCGCAGTAACGACAGTAAATAGGGGGAAGCCTTGTCGATCACTGTGAACAGGAAGTCATGGTCTTGTGTATGTATTTCAGATTGTGCTCAATTCAATGCACAAATATCAGCCTCGAATTCACGTGATAGAGGTAGGGGGTGGATCCGCCGAGCAGAAGAGCCTACAGACACACTGCTTCCCCGTGACTCAGTTCATCGCAGTCACAGCCTACCAAAACACGGATGTGAGTCGCTGATGCCAGATGAAGGCTACAATTAACAACACGATTAACGCAGACTCCAACGCACATTCTATATGTATCTCATTCTATGGCTATATGATGTCATGCTTGAATTTCAGATTACCCAGTTGAAAATTGATTACAATCCGTTCGCCAAGGGCTTCCGTGAGAATTATGACAGGTTGGTTGTCTTTTATCTAGTCTGTTACATAGCTGATATTTAAGACAGGTACGTTGATTTATATCTCGTCTGTTACATAGCTGATATAAATGACAGGTAGGTTGATTTATATTTCGTCTGTTACATAGCTGATATTTAAGACAGGTGTGTAGACTTATGTTATATCTGTTTCAGATCGCTTGATGTGAGCGGCTCTCCTCCCTTTTCCTTGCCCCCGATCCCCGTTGATCAGCCCTACCCATGCAGTGGCATGCCGGTAATGGCGCTTGGCAGCGCGCCGAACACCCCATACCCGCCCCATGTTATCGCCCCTGGCAGCGGTTCCCATGGCAGCGAGACTCCGTACGTAGTCCAGCCACAAGCGTCGAGTACGGACGTGGGTTACGGCTATGACATGGCGGCGCCACCGAGCTCGGTCGGCGGCGGCACCGGAGATTACCGAGGTTGGAGTCCGTACAGCGTGCTCCACCCCAGCGGAGGGGAGGCTTTGTCAGCCAGCAGTACCATGCACTCTTACACGTCTCCTGTAACAAGTGCTGGCTATGAGCCTGACGAACGGCCGGGCGGAAACAACGCGGTTCAACAGCCTTCCTCTGCCAACTCGTGGTCTTACCTCGACAGACGAGAGCCTCCTTTGCCCACTGTAACAGCGTCAGCGCTCCCTGACGTAAGCCACGACCCCTCCGAATCCATGTCCTGGCCCCGTCATACGGATGCCGCCCTGAAACGCAACGTTAAGGCGGAAACTGACGAAGACGATGAAGGAGTAAGAGACAACAAGCGTCAACGCGTCCACGATGACTCGCTCTCCAGCACCGACAAGTCGCCGGTTCATATCCACGGTAATTCGCCAGACCAAATGGTACCCGGGGCGTATACCAACCTCTCTAATAGTCCAACATCCAACTCGGTCGACACAGGCTACCCCCGCTACAACATGGAGACAGGCGGACACATGTACGGCAACTACAGCAGCTATCCCGATCCTAGTCAGCTGATCCGTACAGCCTTCCACAGCAGTCTTGTTGGTATGGACGGTCATGCGTATGGCGGCAGTCAAACCAATGGCTCGCTACTGGCCGGCGCTGGTTACCGTTAGGCTCCCCCGCCCAGCAATCGCCCGTCGTGCCGGGCACGATCAGATCAAGCCGATGACGTGTTAGGGTGCTTGGGATCCGGGCACAAGAGGAGAATTGGCATCTCTTCTTGCTATGACATTGGGGCGACATAAGAGAAAGTGAAAAATCCTTCGTGGTTTATTCTCACCCCATAGCCAACACAGGCACAATATAACAGTGGGAGTGTGCAATACTTCTTTGTCTTCAAATGATCTCAAAATACAAATCAAAGAACTATATATTTAACACAATTTATTCTTCATTTCGCCCATATATTTATGATTATTTATTCTAACTAAATTGGGTATTTAGTGTCGTCTCGTTATGTCAAGTGATGCTGTTGAACACCAATATATTTTAGGTATCGGTCCTGTTTGATTTTACGGTCGTCTGCTAGTGTTATTATTTAACATAAATGTATTCTCGAATCGGATGATATAACTGCCCTGGTTGACACGCATGTGTACACACCGTGTCGGTTGTCCTGACATATTCCATCTGAGTTTTTGAATCAGTTGAATTTCCGCATACATTCCCTCTTTACCTTCCAGGCCATTCCCAGTTCTTCACCCACCATTTAATTATCTGATTTTCTCCTTCGAAACTGAAGGTCATTTGCATTTTGATTCTTCAATACTAGTGCAGCGTTCCTATTCGAAACTTGAATTCAAAGGTATTTGTTTTTCTTTTTTTTTAAAAGATGACATCATTTTAGATGATAGGCTGCGCCTTGTCATAATCTTCAGTTGTACATAGAACGCTATCCGAGTCTCAACGAGATCTCCTCTATATTCACTGTTCTTCAATTTGTTATGCTGTTGGTAGCATCTTACCGCCCGGTTTAGGCGTGAAAAATTGTGTTTTAACGGCGAATAAATATTTTATGAAAGCCGGTTTATTGTATCAAAATTGCTTTGAGTGGAATTCACTACCACATCCCTTCGGCCATAAGGTGGGGGAAAAAGGGAAGCTGAGCTCGATCAAATAAAACCTCGGGTCTATAATAACCTTTAGTCTACGTCCAGAACCCACGGGGTCCTCTACGCTGCTCGCAACTAAATCATTACTCGCGCGCAAATTATTCAACCGATTAGATGATATGAATTACTTGTGCGTAACTACATCAACCAATGAGAGAACTGGTATTACAAGCGCTAAATCAACCAATCAAAACGCAGGAATCGTAAATGCACTCTTCGTTCTTGATTCTGGATTATTTACAAATCTAATCGCGTGAGACTCATTTTATCACAAGCTGCGTGCGGTGTTGCTTGTCATGCGAAGTCATTCACCCAGATAGCCCTTGAAGAATTTTGGTGAAAACGTTATATATATAGTCACTTGACATTTCTGTAACGCAGCCACATTTTCACGAAACTGGTCTGCACTGGAAAGAACTAATTACATCAGTCATCTACGTGGTGATCCTTTCCTCGGCGTCAGACTCTGGAAAACCTTTTAAGTTAAATATAGTTATAATTATCAAAAACATCTCCAAACAGCCGTTCATGTGAAATTCTCTCAACTACACAAGAGCTTGTTTTGCTGTAGTGGAAATATAAACCTCTGTTGTATAACTGTCACGGATCTGTGCAAAACCTAAGAAAGTTCTACATGAGCTCAACTGAAAATGATATAAAAAGAGTTATCCTTGACAAAAGCTTTCATGAGCCTCGCGACTCTCTACGTCGTTGATGTCATTTGTTTCAACAGCTCATCCAATCTGGTGGATTTATTGATAAGAATAGGGTTTGTATGTCTTTGAAAGTCAATTATCAGCATTTCGAAACAAACCCTGGTTCTTGCAGAATTTAGTTCTTCGATATTTGTATTGTGATATCTTTCAAGTTGTCTTTTGTGGTTTCAATCATAGACTCCCAGCATATCAAAGCCATCTTCCTCTTCCTGGCTTTTAAACTCAAGCTGACAAGACTGCACAACTCACTATCAGTATGTGATAGATACTGCATGAAATCTCGCAGTATTTACGCATCAGAACACCCATCTCCTAGTCTGCGTCCCAGACTCCAGGGGTTCCGCTACGCTTCTCGCCTTAGATGGCGAGACTATTGAATATCAGTAACATGTAAACAGCGCCCACAGACATCAGGCTTGGGGACCTTGACTACCCATCTCTCATTGTTGTTTTGAAGAAACTCAGACGAAGCATTAATGAATGGAAGCAGTCAGTCCCATAGAGCTTTACAGTACAAGCCCGTTGGACATCATGAGCTGTAGAGCGGCACAGTACAAGCATTCCGATGTTCATTTGTCATAGTGTGACGTAGTAGAGGTGCTTTGACCATGTCCGCCATCGCCCCATCATATTCTGTCTCTGAAAACACCACCACTATCCTCCCCTTCCTCCCCTCCCCTTCCTTCCCTTGCTTCAATTGTCCCCTTCATCCAGTTATTATGCTCCAATTTCGGAAAGGTATTTTTTTCGTCCAACAAGTCAAAGTTAGTGACATACTTGAAAATATTTGATTCCAAAAAAATGATCAACCATATCTTCTTTAAACATTCACAAACTATAACCTTATCATGTTTGCATTCCCTTACACAAACATCTTGTGTCATTTAACTGCCACATATGATAAAAGTGTCATTAACAATAAACTAATCAGGTTCTACAAACCTACCGTAGACCAAAGTCGACCCTATGGTAAACCTATTTGGTTTGGGTATTTATAGGAATTTTTAAGAGCACCTTTGGTTCAATTTGGGCGCTTCCAAATTTTAATATGTTCTGGTGAGGAAATGTTCGCTTAATTACTGTTACGTATGTAAATGTGGGACTCCCGCTGATTGATTTAACATCTTTTATTCGTAGAAATTCGTTTTCTAAAGGATTCAAACGTATTTAATTGTGTGTATGTGTGTGAACTGGTACAAAAAATCACAAACCACAAAACAACAAAACGAGTGAACTTTGCATCACAATCATGTTGTCAAATGTTGGAGATTACCTTTTGTACCAAGTGTAATTTGCTATAGTTATTATTCGCCTATGTCTATTGCAATCCACGGAAACTGCTGCCTTAACATAAATGAATAGGAGTTGATTCGTATTTTTATCACGAAATCATTATCTTTTTAATGAATTTATTTACACGATCCACACCACCCACACAAAGACCGGAAACAGACATTCTATCCTTTTTTGTGATTTGAAGAACTCTTGAATAATATTGCATAATATTCTGTTTTTAATGGCCTTCGGACATACGCTTCATAGACGATTTATAATTCCCATTTTAACGGCTTGAGCGCGCATTGGGAATTTGTTTTTTACACATGTCCACAACATCAACCCACAACTCTATTTGTATAGTAACTAGATCAATAATAGAAGTGGCAACTTTCTGGGAGCGTGGGGGTGCTATAGGGGGTTGTGAGGTGCTATATACGGGGTTGCCACTGACTTCCCATTACATATACTACTTCATGCTCCATACTTAAAGTCTGTAAGTAATGTATCAACTGTAGACATCCACAGGGCTCAATAACTAAGGTTGCTAGCACGATGGAGCGGCTATCTAATGATGACATGTGCAAGGTCATCCTATTTCGCTTAAATACAAGCGAAGAACAACGACTGGTGTCTTCTTGCCCTCCATCAGAACGTCCACTCTGAGGGAGCGCATATGTTATGTGCGCTGTGCCGGTTTTATTTGATTGCCGCGTTCCTGTTTGTGAATGAATCAAGACGGCAAATGCCTTTATATTATCAGTATGCATTATACGAAAGCGTGTATTTGACCATGGCTGAGATGTTTTATTTATCATCATAACAAGGTGCCACGTGGATTTTGTACATACAAATCAAGATTTGGACCGGTATCATTAACGATTTGCAATCTCGTTGACAGGATAAATGGTGACACGTGAATGTGCAAACATGAAGATATTGTACACCAGTAACATCATTACAGATCAGCCACATCAAACTCGCAAATGAAGCCAGTTCGCGTCTGACAATCATAATTTCCCCACTTGTGTTCGAACTGAGAAATCTGTAGAACCCAAACACATGTGTCTTCATATGGAAGCTGGAGGAAACCCCAGCGGGAACTGTCTTCCGGTATTACCGTCGTCCGGTTGTGCCACTGGAACAGCCCGGCGCTGTTATTGTATATTCCCCCTGTCCACCATCCTTGCCAGCCATCCAGCATTTCCACTTAAACCATTCGTGAAAATATCGTTAAATGTTCACATTCGTAAGTGTTGTTAAATTATATTACCTCAATCACATCAATGTATGGTTGCATGTTCTTTTTCAAGCATCTTATGCTCTTGGATGGTTCAATCCAATAAGCACTTAAACACGCGCGGCTACGGACAACTCCTACCTGTGTACACAGACAGGTGATTGGCTATAAACGCCTGCTCCGCATCATTATCAATTGTGACCAGCTTGGCTGCCGGATGGAAGGTGTGGCAGACAGCCAGGGCATCATGCACGGTCCTCGCCTCACTCTCAGCAGAGTACACCTTGTAACATGACCCCCACCTCGTCCTGGTGAACTCGAGCGGACACTTCACTGAGCAATAGAATATAATGATTAGTTTACCTGGCCTCAATATTCTGACTGGGGTTTGGCGATTGGAGGTCTCCAACCACTGGATTCATTGCTTATGCTATGAGGTGGAGATCGTGCGGATACAACTGCGGTATGCATTCATAAAGTTACTGCAATGCTATGAGGGAAATATCAATGGATCAGCAAATAAGCATACAGGTGATTTATCAACAGGTGCCAGAACTACCTGTACAAGAGAAACCATCGGGGCTGAGCTGGTAGCCTGGACGACACTGGCAGACGTACGAAGCGGGCGTGTTGTTGCATAGTTGTTGACAGCCTCCGTTGCTGGCAGCACATTCGTTGACATCTGATATGAAAACACGCGACATTTGACCAGTAACTGCAAGAAAATGTCTCGCTCGCTGATATCCAAACAGTGTTCATATTCTGTATCCTTATTCGTACATTAGTTATCACACCCTGTGTTTCCCGAGATACGACAAAAACACCCGCGTCGTCCGATGATTTGGTATCTTGACATGATATTGAATGAAGTGGCCTTTAGTTATACGGTACATCTGGCACTGATCCACTCACCTGTACAAGTGTGACCGTCGGGAGACAGGACGAAGCCACGACGACAGCTGCACTCGGCGCCTGACATGCCCTCCTGGCATACATGTCCACACCCTCCGTTGTTCTCTTCACAGTAGAGCTGAGGACCTAATTAAGTCACCAACACACACACACACACACACACACACACACACACACATACACACACAGAGAGATAGATATATAGAGATATATATATAGATATATATATAGATATATAGATATATAGAGATATATATATATATATATATATATATATCTATATACACAGTATATATATATATATATATATATATATATATATATATATTTATATATGTATATATATATATAAATACATAAATATTCATATAAACATTCATACATATAGACATATACATATATATATATATATATATATATATATATATATATATAGATATATATATATATATGTCTATAGATATGAATGAGAGATATATAATATTTATGTATTTACATATATGCATATATGTATAAATGTTTATATGTATAAATTTATGTATTTATATATATGCATCTATATATAAACAGATATATAGTGTATAATATATATATATATATATATATATATATATATATATATAAATATATATATATAGAGATATATATATACATCTGTACATATATATATATATATATATATATATATATATATATATATATATATATATATATATATATATATATATATATATATATATATATATATATACTATATATATATATATATATATCTAGTCAGGCAGTGAATGGCTTTATGCATTACTAAGGGTCATCGCATATTTCGACGACGACGAAACCTCATGTTACACAACTCTGCCAATTACTTGACATTCTCCGCCATCTTGGTTTTGCTTGAATAGCCCACTGCGCGCCTTACTTTCCTAGGCATTGTTTTACACACCCTTGACTCAGCACAGACCACAACGTTGATATTATGTGGTGGCTGATTTCATGGAAGTGTTCATTGGCGTGACGCCTATGGTCAACACCCGTCCCTCTACCCCACCGTGACTGGATGACTGCCAGGAAGTCGCTGGAGCTGTGGACGGCAAGGAATTCGTATAAACCCCTTTCGCCCTCTGCCCGGGCACTAAACCCCTCCATGTCGATCTGAAAGAGACCTTTGCGCTGTTGGGTCCCACTTTGGTCAAATTTGTCGACAGCGACAACTAAGCTGCAGTGGGGTTCCTCCGCATGGGCACCACCAGCAAGCCCTTGGTTCTCATGCAGTCCCTGTTTAGGGTCTGGTGGCAGTCAGCGAGCGATAAACAATTGGAACTTACCCGTCTTCTAAAGCTCTATATTACTTACAAAACGTATCACGCTAATGTCATCGCTGATAATCTGTTACAAAACTCATCACAATGACTTACAAAACTTCAACAACCGTACTTCGTCGGTTGCAATGTATAAAACTTTAATCGCATTTGCAATCATTTGTGCTTAGAAAAACTTCTAATAATCCTACTGTTTCATCAACAATCGGTACTTACAAAACCTTGGCTCGCACCTCAGCTAACAATCGTACTAGACTTGGACCTTAATCGTGTTTCATTTATTCTACAATCGTACTTACAACACTCATCAACATTCGTACTTACAAAACGTATCTAAAATCGTACTTACAAAACTCATCTATAATCGTACTTACAAAACTCATCTACAATCGTACTTACAAAAACTATCTACAACCGTACTTACGAAACTCATCTACAATCGTACATACAAAACCAATCTACAATCGTACTTTCAAAACTCATCTACAATTGTACTTACAAAACCAATCAACAATCGTACTTTCAAAACTCATCTACCATTGTACTTACAAAACTCATCTACCATTGTACTTACAAAACTCATCTACAATATATATATATATATATATATATATATATATATATATATATATATATATATATATATATATATATATATATATATATATATATATATATATATATATGTATATATATATATATATGTGTGTGGTGAGAAACTATATAGATATTTTTATAAACCGAAATTAGGGGTTCAGACTCGCAAACTACATGCGGTAGATAGTTTTGACCCAAACCGACGTGCGTTTACGCTAAACGCGACGCTAAACGCTCATTTCATCAAAATGACTGCCCTCTTACCGTCACAGGAGTGAAGGTCGTCGTTAAGAGTGTAGCCCTCATGGCACGCGCACCTGTAGGATCCTAGAAGGTTGACACACTGCACTTCACAACCCCCGTTCTCTATCAAACACTCGTTGATATCTGCAAGATAGACCGCAGCTCCGTCAGCAATTACCTGATAACGAGCATCTTAGTCTTGGTCACGTTGTACGCTCAGGGGAAACTTTACGCAATAATGAGCCTGTGTGGGGTTGTTATGAATTTATGAATATTGGACAGTTCCATAATTGAAACCAAGTGTAATAAAATAAATTACGCATCATCAGAGTAAACATATGTCCATTGTGCGGGATGGTGCACTAGAGTAAAATATATGTCCCATTGCAATGTAATAAAACGGGAATGGTGCAAACTAGGAATTGAATGCAATCGTAATAAACGCGTTACCCAGAATGCAATCGTAATAAACGCGTTACCCAGAATGCAATCGTTATAAACGCGTTACCCAGAATGCAATCGTAATAAACTCGTTACCAAGACAATTCCGGCCGTACGGGTCTAGTTTGTAGCCATGGTTACAACTACAGATGAACGACCCTTCTGTGTTGCTGCATATCTGACTACATCCTCCATTGTCGTGTAAACATTCATCATTATCTGCAACCAGATATACCTCATCATTGCAGGAGTAGATTTGTAACCAGATATACCTCATCATTTCAGGAGTAGATTTGTAACCAGATATACCTCATCATACCATGAGTAGATTTGTAACCAGATATACCTCATCATTCCAGGAGTAGATTTGTAACCAGATATACCTCATCATTCCAGTAGAGTTGTAACGAGATACACCTCATTATTACAGGAGTAGATTTGTAACCAGATATACCTCATCATTCCACGAGTAGATATGTAACCAGATATACCTCATCATTCCAGGAGTATATTTGTAACCAAATATACCTCATCATTGCAAGAGTAGATTTGTTACCCTGTTACTGAATATATTGCAATATGTGCTGTGCATTCTATGATAGAATCTGACTTAATCAGAACCATTGATGTTCAATTCACATTACGTCTAAACTGAAGTCAATAAGCTATATCCCCTAATCACAGTCGAAGCTTATATAAGCTAAGATATATCCCCCTACGTCTAAACTATATCCCCCTACGGCTATCCCCCTACCGATAATCCCCCTAGTAATCGAACTTACCGTCACAGCTACGCAGGTCACTGTTTAACGTAAACCCTGTGATACAGCTACATCCTACGTAGCTGCCTAGTCTAAGTATTGACGCACAGTCTAAGCTATATCACCCTACGTCTAAGCCATACCACCCTACGTCTAAGCTATATCACCCTACGACACAAGCTATATATTGCTATATAATCCTAGGTCTAAACTACATCACCCTACGTCTAAGCTATATCAACATTTAAGTCCCGGATACATCCCCAAATGTCTGTGGCTACATCCTCCTACGTCTATGTTATGGTATCCCCCGTATACCCTGTTGTGTGGATATTCATGCAGCTTAAAGGAGAGGGAGATGTTGTCAAGTAATAGTCTAAGCTATCATCACTGAAGCCACGGTGCTAAGCTATCCCCTCTACGTCTAAGCTAATCACCCTAACGGCTCATTTATATTACGTCTAAGCTACATCACCCTACGTAAACTACATACTCAACGCCAACTTATATATATCAAAACCATCATGAAGCTATTTTCGAAGCTATAGCTGACGACAGCAACTATGGTAATCGTAACGCCATGGATAGGCCTGGTATGTATAAACAGAAATGAGACGATAAATTTAGAAGATAACATAACAAGTCGATGAGACCATTGACACCCAGCCTCACATTAAATGTAGGTATATGAGGACTCATTACCATGACAGGTATGTTGGTCGTCATCCAGCCTATCCATAGCCCAGGTAGTTTAACACTCCATCTCCCAGAATCACTGGGTCTCTAGCACATAAGCACACTCGATGATAAGCGTGGCGTTAGGAAAACAAATACAGAGCATAGCATAGAAAAGTTTTCCAGTTACTCCATCATATCCATAGCATAGTTTTATTCACCCCATACTTCATCATCATAGTCCATAGTTATTCACATCAAAGACATAGTCAATTATTACGCATCAATACACTGTTGACCTCATTACATCCATAACATAGTTAATAACTACATCACATCCAATACCCAGTTTATTACTCCATCATATCCATAGCATAGTTTATTACTCTATCATATCCATAGCATAGTTTATTACTCCATCATATCCATAGCATAGTTTATTACTCCATCATATCCATAGCATAGTTTATTACTCCATCATATCCATAGCATAAGTTATTATTCCATCATATCCATAGCATAAGTTATCATTCATATCCATAGCATAAGTTATCATTCCATCACATCCATAGCATAGCTTATTACTCCATCATATCAACAACATAGTTGATAACCCTATCATATCAGCAACATGGGTACCCTCGGCAGGTGATATGTACCATTCCTGAGAGCTCACATCGGCAGGGAAACCTACATCGTTTCTAGGAGTAGGTGACATGTATCTCTCCTGGAAACTTATCATGGCAGGTGGCATGTACTTTTCTTTGGAGCTTACCTTGGCAGGTCACATGTTGTAAAGTCGGACATGAGCGGGGAAACTCTTTACAGGTGTGGACAGGTCGCGGTGTTCCGCGCCTCTGTTGTTATAAACAAACGTGCCTGACACCTTGGTCGTCGCTCGAAGAACTGCAGTTCCAAGTCAAATTGACTATAAAACTAGTCGTTTGGTGGACAGTCAATATGACCACACAAATTAGTCAATTTGACTAGAGTTGGTAGTCGGTTGAGTAGCTAGTAGATGTAAACTAATGTCATCATACCTGTAGTTAACCCCTTTGATGAAAGTGCCGCGGAATGGAATGGAATACTCGCGGTCACATGTAGCATCAATAGGTATTAATATTATAACGTAGAAGTAATTGAAATGTCGAATGCATTACACCATCTTTGATGCGAGAAAGTTAGGATGCATGTAATGATGTTGAAAGGAGGAACGTGCCGATCTTGGTGGAAAGTTGAGAAGAGGAGCGTGCTGTAAGGAGAAATAGTGATCGGGGTACGCGTGGGGATGATGTATAAAAGAAACGCCTTCTGAACCTCAAGACACACCCTCCTCCTAGCTACAGAACGAAGCTGCTGCCACTCTACAAAGCCGATCAATGAACTTAGGTGTTGTCAACGAAGCGAATTATAAGTAGTTGAAGCAATCGAAATAAAACTTTAGTCAGACAACTGCTGTCTGTTTAATAGGGGATTACCATTGCCCCGCCGAACTCTCTTCTGAGAAGCAACGCGAATTTTGCAAAGGAAGTTAATCAGCTCAAACAGGGACATCAATTTTACAATGTGTCTCCCTGGGAGCCAACCTTTGCAGGTGGCATGTGCCTTTCATGGGAGCTAACGTGGTAGGTGGCATGGCAAGTGGCGTGTGTCTTCCTAAGAGCTAACCTCAACAGGTGGTATGTATGTTCCCTGGAAGGTTACCTTAACAGGTAACTTTCCTTCGAGTTTACTTTGGCAGGTAGCATATATGTTTCACAGGAGCTTGCCTTGGCAGGTGGCAGGTGGCTTTCCTTGAAGCTACAATTGGGAGGTGGCATGTATCTTTCCTCGGCAAGTGACATATACCTTCCTGTGAGCTAACCTTGGCAGGTAACACGTACCTTTCCTGGGAGCTCACCTCGGCAGGAGCCGTGCGCCTTCACAGGAGCTCACCTCGACAGCTAACATGTGAGGTACATGTGGGCCTAAATTGGCAGGTGACGTGTGCCTTGATGGGAGCTTACCTTTGCAGGTGCGCTTGTCCAAGTCGAGTTTGTATCCAAATGAACATGAGCAGTAGAACGATCCCCGTGTGTTGGTACACACCTGCCCACACCCGCTCCTGCCAAGCTCACATTCATCCACATCTGGCCACAGCACAAAGTCGAGAACATGGATGTTAACATATCTGGTTATTGACAACAATCGACCTGCACATCCACAATCGACCTGCACATCCACAATCGACCTGCACATCCACAATCGACCTGCACATCCACAATCGACACATCCACAATCGACCTGCACATCCACAATCGACCTGCACATCCACAATCGACCTGCACATCCACAATCGACCTGCACATCCACAATCGACCTGCACATCCACAATCGACCTGCACATCCACAATCGACCTGCACATCCACAATCGACCTGCACATCCATCAGCTACAAGTATAATTGCAGTTTTGCACAGCTTAATAACCAGGTATAGAGCTGGCAATTAGTGGTAATTAGTGCTGTATTAGACAACTTGGCTGCGCACGGATGAAAAAAATGCACGATGTCAATATTGGAGAGTGAGTTACGCAGACGTCGTGCCATTGAAACGAGACAGTTACTAAAATAAACATTGGTTAAAGTTATTTTCAGACGAAAATAAGAATCGGTTATCCCTGATAGCGACTAGTCCAGAAAGGAACTCTGGAGGCTGGTTCCATTCCGCTTCAGCAGCCAACGCCCCGCAAAATAACCAGATACCTGTCGATGGAGATGTAAGTATATGTCACAGGCGCTTGGGCTAGACCATTTTGAACCTACCATCTGCTGTCTGAGATGTACATAGGATGCCATATACAACCGTTAACCCAACCATCAGATACCTAACTAGTTTTCATTCGTTCGTTGCCAAATAATATTAGCAAATTTCTTCTTCCGTAGATATGAAATGGTATCCTGGACAAAGGCATTGTTTTTGCACCAGTTTCAATAATATATAATTTCCGATACTTGGAAATCATTCCTTACTGTACAAGACTGGTGACTAGACATATAACAACTTATTTGTTAATCACTTGTATAGTCAAGTTAATCTCTTATTGTGTACATTATATTGATGAAATTCAAGTCCTGGACAAGGTATAGTTTCTAATGGGCATGCTGTTCACATACAAGGCACATGAGTATCATGCATTTGTTATGTTTGGTGATGCCAAAGAAGTACCTTGCTGCCATGATATTCAAATGTCTACAAACCAGATGATTCCGAATAGTCAATGATTCATTCCAGGTGAATGAAGAATCATTGTATTTACTTGAGACATGGATAAGATATCTTGTATCTACTTGGTGGACAGCTTATGTATGAAAAAAATTAAAAAAATTGTCACAATCATAATAAATCAAAGATATACACTCGGTCGTGGTTCTTAAGGATCTCTCTGAATGTTTCGTTTCTTGTCACAAGATCGGCCCCTAGACTCAGTACATGAGGCAGCTGATGTGAAGCAAACTGTTATAAACCATAAAGTCTGGGTGGAAACACGAATTCAAGGTCGCACGTATATTGCCTTGCACAGATTATCTCGAATAATCGGCATTTTGTCACGTGCCAGGCCAGGGCTATCGTCCTCACTGCCTCTTTCATTCGCCGGTTTTTTTCGTCTTTCCGAACCAGATGTCTTCTTCTTTACCTCCCATTGGTGAGGCACAAGTTGTCCACTTTCAACACCGTAATATAATACATAAAAATTACTGATCTACAACGCACTGCCAGTAAACAACGCGTTGTTTGCGCCTGTGACGTCACACCACAAAAATGGCGGCGGCTATACAATCAGAAAAAACGAGTAAAACCGTCCTAACTATAGTTCTCGTCGTCTTTAAAACCCGGAAATATTCAACAAATGAGTGAGGGCCATGATACTTTAATCTCGTTCAGTTGGCAGGGGTATCACTTTATGGCAGCTGACACGATTGTTTATTGAGCAAGATGGCGGTCGCTTGTTGCTATGAGGTTGCTATGAGGTGTTCTAAGCGCTGATTGGTGGATTGCTTGACTGTGACTAATGATTTATTATTTGATGCATAGCATTTAACTTATTATGCTGGGTACCCACCTTGGCACGTTCGCTGGTCGTCGGCGAGATCGAATCCTCTATGACAGCGACAGGAAGCCGCGCCCTGTAGCGTCTCGCAAATGTGGTCGCACTGTAGGTCAACGCAGTCCGCTATGTCTAGTCTACCTGCAGTCATAATGATCATAGCGTATCAGCCGTAATGCAAATCTAAATGTTCCTAGAGGTGTAATGAGGTCGGCATACGACCATTGATCTTATAGCTAGACCAAGAGGGCTCACTTTGAATAAGCCACCTGTAGGAAGCACGCTGCCTGTCATAATGTCTGCTTGAAAACCACATAGAAATTATCGGGCTAAAATTTGGGGACACGTCGCCTCGACCAATTCGCTCTCAATTTCTTCGACGTAAGCCGCAATGCGTAAATACAAGAGAAGTTGGATCAACAGTCACATGACATGGGCTCTTGTTGAAGCGCCACCTGACGATAGGCGTGCTCAAAATGTTTACCGTATAGCCACTATTATTGAGTTCTCTAAGCCCTTTGATATGTCTGGTAAACCACAACCGATAAAAACATTCGTGTGAAGAATCGAGCTTAGGGGCTGACTGCGCGTGATTCATGAGTCATGCACATCGCACTTAAATGGAAGTTAAACTGATGACTTATAAGTCATACTTGTCGTGGTGGAATATAAGTCGAACTGATGACGTATAAGTCATACCTGTCGTGCTAGAATAGAAGCCAAACTGATGACGTATAAGTCATACCTGTCGTGCTAGAATAGAAGCAAAACTGATGACGTATAAGTCATACCTGTCGTGCTAGAATAGAAGCAAAACTGATGACGTATAAGTCATACCTGTCGTGCTAGAATAAGAAGACAAACTGATGACGTATAAGTCATACCTGTCGTGCTAGAATAGAAGCAAAACTGATGACGTATAAGTCATACCTGTCGTGCTAGAATAGAAGCCAAACTGATGACGTATAGTCATACCTGTCGTGCTAGAATAGCAGCCAAACTGATGACGTATAAGTCATACTTCTCGTGCTAGAATAGCAGTTAAACTGATGACTTGTAAGTCATACCTGTCGTGCTAGAATAGAAGCCAAACTGATGACGTATAAGTCATACTTCTCGTGCTAGAATAGCAGTTAAACTGATGACTTGTAAGTCATACCTGTCGTGCTGGAATATAAGTCAAACTGATGACTTACAAATCATACTTCTCGTGCTAGAATAGCAGTTAAACTGATGACTTATAAGTTATACATGTCGTGCTGGAATATAAGTCAAACTGGTGGCAAACAAATAGTTTAGGTTGTACAGGTCGTATAATAGAAGTCTTCATTCAACCCATCACGTACGGCAGTTGTCGAGGACCTCGTGAATGAGAGCATAAAGACTCACCCCCGTCCCACATGTTAACAGGGTTGGCTGTAGTGGAGGTTACTCCAGGGAGATCCTCGGGCAGGAAATCGTTTTGATCATCTGGGATATCTCTGAACACATTTTGGTGGTCGTTGCTAGGCGTTGTACCGCCCTGCGTGCCAACATTGCCGGACGGTGCAGTGGGTGGCGGGGTTCTTGGAACAGAAACTGCGTCAGCTGTTGTGGCGTTCTGAAGTTTTCTCAGGTATTTCACAAATAACTCCCACGCAGGTCCGAGTGTTTTCCTACGATTTAACGACATGTTCTGTGACGTAATCCCGTCGTCAATGACGTCACTGTATGACGGGAAACGTACGCGTTGGCGAGGTTCGGAGTATGAGGGCAAACTCTGCTTATAACGGCGAAGGAGGAAAGTGATATTAGCGTTACACAAATCGAAGTCACAGAAGCACCATAGTACGGGCACTTGATCCCACCAGCCGTACGTCTGGTAGCGGCAACCCGTATATGTATAATCCAACATGGGCCACTTCTGGGTATCAGCACAGCCGCGATACACGACTGGATAGACACACAATCACCATCACAAACATATTACTCTCACGCATCATAAATGGAAAATAGCCGATATTCTAATGAATAAACGAGCCTCGTATAACCACGTGGTCATAAACTGACCATTTCATGGAGACCTGACACATTACATTGAAATGCGAGTAAACAATTGTAAATGGGTGAAAATGTCGGAGTGCGATAGCGTTAGTATGACAGCGCCAACATAGTCCCAAATATTCAAAGGTTGAATTCATTATGTTTTCCTTAGACACTTGTTTACAGTAAGTGCAAGATCTGGTGTAAGCCAATGTTCGGGTGAAACATAGGCCGACCGGATGCATACTGTGACATAAGACAGCGCGCGTGGGAAAATAAACAACGTTTCTACTTACTGTCATTTGGATCTTGACGTACGAAGCACTTGCCCACGTCCTTGGAGTGACATTTGCCCGTCCAGTTATAATGAATGAGTTTGTCACATCCTTCCTCGGAGCAGTCGTGACATTTCAAGTGTCTCACTGCCGTGGAATCGTCGCCATATAAATCCGACAAGCCGTAGCGAGGTGTTGATCGCGGAGGAGCAAGCCTCTCGTTGAGGCTGTACCCTGGTTTATAATAACGCCCGTATGTACCTAACACGATGGGCAATCCATCCAGAATAAACACACTGGGCACATCGGCCATTCAGTTTTCGGCGAATAAATGCTCAATAGAAAATGTTCGTAACCAAATAAAGTTTTTCGTAACAAGAAAGTGTGTGTTATAGATTAGGAGACGAGCGTCTCGCCCAGATATCAACGTTTACCCTCTAAGACGAGCGTCTCGCCCAGATATCAACATTTACCCTCTAAGACGAGCGTCTCGCCCAGATATCAACATTTACCCTCTAAGACGGTCTCGCCCAGATATCAACATTTACCCTCTAAGACGAGCGTCTCGCCCAGATATCAACATTTACCCTCTAAGACGAGCGTCTCGCCCAGATATCAACATTTACCCTCTAAGACGGTCTCGCCCAGATATCAACATTTACCCTCTAAGACGAGCGTCTTGCCCAGATATCAACATTTACCCTCTAAGACGAGCGTCTCGCCCAGATATCAACATTTACCCTCTAAGACGAGCGTCTCGCCCAGATATCAACATTTACCCTCTAAGACGAGCGTCTCGCCCAGATATCAACATTTACCCTCTAAGACGAGCGTCTCGCCCAGATAGCAACTTTACCCTCTAAGACGAGCGTCTCGCCCAGATATCAACATTTACCCTCTAAGACGAGCGTCTCGCTCAGATAGCAACATTTACCCTCTAAGACGAGCGTCTCGCCCACATATCAACATTTACCCTCTAAGACGAGCGTCTCGCTCAGATAGCAACATTTACCCTCTAAGACGAGCGTCTCGCCCAGATATCAACATTTACCCTCTAAGACGAGCGTCTCGCCCAGATAGCAACTTTACCCTCTAAGACGAGCGTCTCGCCCAGATAGCAACATTTACCCTCTAAGGCGAGCGTCTCGCCCAGATAGCAACTTTACCCTCTAAAAATAAGCGTAAATCGACAGACTGATTAAATGTCCCTACCATACCTGCGCATGCTCTCACTAGGGTCAAAGCTATTGCTATAGCAACCATACACTTGTTCCAGAACGCCATTGCTCGGTCCACTGTTAACACCTTTTGGGTAATATAGCGTGTTCTCTAACCGTCCAGAAGGGACAGTGTGCACCGGAGAGTCGACCAGTGCTAGTGGTGGGTGTGCCCTAGGCTGGTGCTCGCCAAGGGTCAACATCGACATGACAACAATGGGAATATCCTACATGCTCCTTCTCTCCGCTATTGTCCCTTCTGCCAAGTTTTGCGAATAATTGCGCCATCTGTCATTGGTATGGTAGGGATATGTCAGGATGGCTCGCAGCTGGGGACGGGGACGGGGAGAGAGTGGGGGAACTTGATTCGTACATAACCTCGATGTTTTCTCATTTGTTTTATGACATAGTGGTACCCACCCAATATGCCGACGTGTGTCTTTGATCATGGACACTGAAAAATGGTAATTGTTTTTGCGGTCATAATGAGGCGTGATGTTGGCATCATATGCGCGAACGTGAGAGACGGTATATCTCACATTAAAAGCCGCACATTGTAGGCGAAGCTTGGCAAACATTACACAGTTGCGGGTGCTCATACTAATATGTGTTTATAAACAGCAAGTCGATGACCCTGAATCCTTACTATTCTTCAGCTGGACTGCGCGCGTATTTCACAGGAGAAATGAAACCTTTACGTTTTATGTCGTATCAAAATATAAACTTTGCCCATGACATTATATATCAGGTATTCATAACGTTGACGTTGCCATCATGGGGATCAGCGGAACCATCATGGGGATCAGCGGGACCATCATGGGGATCAATGGGACCATCATGGGGATCAACGGGACCATCATGGGGATCAGCGGGACCATCATGGGGATCAGCGGGACCATCATGGGGATCAGTGGGACAATCATGGGAATCAGCGGGACCATCATGGGGATCAGCGGAACCATCATGGGAATCAGCGGAACCATCATGGGGATCAGCGGAACCATCATGGGGATCAGTGGGACAATCATGGGGATCAGCGGGACCCTCACGGGGATCAGCGGGACCCTCACGGGGATCAGCGGGACCCTCACGGGGATAAGCGGGACCATCATGGGGATCAGCGGGACAATCATGGGGATCAGCGGGACCATCGTGGGGATCAGCGGGACCTTGCTAAATGGCTCGCAGGATTAGCAACCTGATCAACTTGTAGGTAAATATGATACACGAATGCCTACTGAGTGAATTCCAAGGACATTTAATGAACGCTCAAAATTTAATGTTTCTTTATGCAACATCGCGCTAGGTGTACATTGCAATGTCGTCTTTATCAGTCGGGGATTGGGCGAACTTACATCCTTGCGATTTCCTTGCTATGCTCACCACCACTAGCCACCCAGTCTCACCGAATGATACCCGTACAATCTATTCAAATCTGTGACCCCTGCAATTGCTATGGAATTGTTAAGTGCGATTGCTATTTTTTTTAACAGGACGTGGGTATAAACCAAATTTGGGCACGTGGCCGTCGCTATAGGCGTTGTTTGAGCGTAACAATAGATAATGACAGAATGGCGCATGCGTAGTTACTTTTTGTAAACAGAGTTCGGAGGCTGTTTTCAAAGCGCCGATATTGATAAGTTATCGATGATTGAGTGTTTCCAATACTATGAAAAGATTACGAACGAGTGATTTCAGGAAATGGAAGCGAATTGATAGTGTAACCTGGCAGCGAAAAAATGCATCCTTCGTCTGTTCAGGCTGGCTCATAGTGTCAATAATCATAACGGTTTTGCATGCAACGTAACCAAAGATGTTTGAAGTCATAACGTAACCAACTCGCCTGATGATGGAACATATGCATTAAACATCTGGCGATGATACATAATTGATTGGTCTCCGCCTAAAGACATCCAGTGTCGAGGTTTCCAGCTACCACCAGATCAATCCAGAACAGTTGATGACGATTTGCCAGGGCAAGGATTCACCAAGGCGTCCGGATGTTTTGGAAGCAGCGCACTTACAATACACAGACGACCATATTATTTGACCCATTGTAATTCAAAGCCCTCCATGAGATTCCAAATGAAATCAAACATAACGCTCACCAAATTTAGGACTCGTCTTTGAATTCTTTCATCAAGGTCGATGTGGCGTTACGACGCGTGGGTATGTTTCCCCGTAAAAGCTACAAATGTAACTTTAAAAACGCCGCAGGAGCTCCTAGTGATGTCACCGAGAATCACCCCGAGAATGTTATCTGCTAACGAATAAGAGGTATTTCCCGCGGTCACTTAATCCTTCTGAGAAGCACCGCCCACTCGGTGTTAAAAAAAAACACCTTTTCACTTCCATGCAATCCACATGATGAAATAGATTTTGCCTTTCTGTTCCTTGTTCATCACTCGAAATCATATTCACGTCGAAAGATTACACGCCCTACGCCGAAATGTTCATTGCGGAACCATACAGTACGAACAAATCGCCATTGTTTCACAAGTTTCACTTGCTCGCAGTATATCAAAATGCTAAACTTTTACCAGGATATCCAAAGAGTGCAAGACAAGCATTTGCAGAGTAGTTTACTTGTTTCCTTTAGATATGATAGGTTCCTATTTGGATTCCTGAAGTTCTCCCATATGTATCTGCTCATCCAGTGTTCAACAACAAAGCAATCTAGGCCCATATCAACAGATATATTAGTAGAAATCTATAGCAATAATAGTCTGAATGGGTCTTTTTTCCACAATTTTTGTTTGGTCATACGTTTAATTCTCCCTTCAGTTCAGTCACATGCGATAGATGTGCCATTTAGACGTGTACGGGAGTCACCCCTGCTGTCATCCGCTTACGGGCTCGGTAAACACTCCACAAATACTTAACTGCAACTTACATATTATAAGAAACCCCTGTCAGCTGAGTACAGATTTGATTTCTAACGACGCGTGAACGAGGTTTATATAGGGCCACCATGTCATTTTATGTGCAATTCAAGTTTAAGTTAAAGCGAGATAAGGCTGAGGTGAGCGCCGAGTTATACATCGTACGTTCAAAGCGATTTAAGGTAAAGACTTCTCTTAGAGAGATGACTTCTCTAGGAGAGACGACCTCCCTTGGAGAGATGACTTATCTTGGAGAGATGCAATCTCTTAGAGAAATTACTTATCTTTTAGAGATGACTTCTCTTCGAGAGATGACTTCTCTTGGAGAGATGCCATCTATTGGAGATATGACTTCTCTTGGAGAGATGACCTCTCTTGGAGAGGTGACCTCCCCTTGGAGAGATGCCTTCTCTCTCACTTGCGCCTAGTACTTAAATGATTACCTCGTCAGAAATCCAAAATGGAATTCTAACAAACCGTACGTTGTGCAGGCGCTAGTTCCCTTCGTCTGTTGTTCTATGGGTCGCCGTGAGAATAGTCTTCTCGTGTGAGAGAACTGATGGCCAGTGCTTCCCGCACCAGAGTCATCGTACGACTAACCCATCACATTCAGGCATAAGCTGGCAACGTCAACCTGTCCCATCAAAGCAACGTCAACCTGTCCCATCATAGTAACGTCAACCTGTCCCATCATAGCAACGTCAACCTGTCCCATCATAGAAACGTCAACCTGTCCCATCATGGCGACGTCAACCTGTCCCATCATAGCCACAACTGATCCTTTCAGTGCGTAGCACAAATAATAACACGAGGCTGTAATTGGTTGGTGTAATTGGTGAATAAGGTCAAGGCGATTAGAAGGGATTGCATCCTCGATCACGATCATCTCATATGCGATGAAACGACGACCAAGCAGTTAGTGCTGCTAGGAGGGGTGTGGAAGCGCACATCATATCTTTTGTACTCGTGTTTTATATCCACGGAATTCTCGCCGTTCCCAGGTGAGCCATTCAGAGTAGCACTCGGTTCAGGTCAAACATTATTCTTATAACTAGTCACATTATCCTGGTGGGAGAAGAGCCTGTTAACAAGAGGAAAACCATATTAAACTCTAGACAACGTGCCGCTCAGTCGTAAAATGATAATCAAGAGCGGGGCAATGTGTGCACCAAGGGCGTTAACTGAAGTTATGCATAGATTGGCGAGCTATCTTTTGTTTATATGCGGAATTATCGATTCATCGGATACTTGTGCATAGAAAACAGCTTCCAAACATGACTTTTAGGTATAATTCAACAAAACGTATACTTTTATTTGATATGGTGCATAAATTATGGTCCTTGACGCGCGATGGTCCTTTGAACCAGCAAGGCTTAACATTGGATTGTATGTGCAGCGCATGCGTAGTTGTGGGTTTGAAAAACTTCATTAACATGTGATTCATAGCATAATACTCTGTAGGCTTAGAGACCAACCAACGAGGGGTCGTACACGAGGGGTATATGAACCAGTTCGTATACGAGGGGTATATGAACCAGTTCGTATACAAGGGGTATATGAACCAGTTCGTATACGAGGGGTATATGAACCAGTTCGTATACGAGGGGTATATGAACCAATTCGTATACGAGGGGTATATGAACCAGTTTGTATACGAGGAGTATATGAACCAGTTCGTATACGAAGGGTATATGAACCAGTTCGTATACGAGGGGTATATGAACCAGTTCGTATACGAGGGGTATATGAACCAATTCGTATACGAGGGGTATATGAACCAGTTCGTATACGAGGGGTATATGAACCAGTTCGTATACGAAGGGTATATGAACCAGTTCGTATACGAGGGGTATATGAACCAGTTCGTATACGAGGGGTATATGAACCAATTCGTATACGAAGGGTATATCAACCAGTTCGTATACGAGGGTTATATGAACCAGTTTGTATACGAGGGTTATATGAACCAGTTCGTATACGAAGGGTATATGAACCAGTTCGTATACGAGGGGTCGTATACGAGGGGTATATGAACCAGTTCGTATACGGGGGGTATATGAACCAGTTCGTATACGAGGGGTATATGAACCAGTTCGTATACGAGGGGTATATGAACCAATTCGTATACGAAGGGTATATCAACCAGTTCGTATACGAGGGTTATATGAACCAGTTCGTATACGAAGGGTATATCAACCAGTTTGTATACGAGGGGTCGTATACGAGGGGTATATGAACCAGTTCGTATACGAGGGGTATATAAACCAGTTCGCATGCGAGGGGTATATGAACCAATTCGTATACGAGGGTTATATGAACCAGTTCGTATAAGAAGGATATATGAACCTCTACGTATACGAGGGGTAAAGGAAAAAATTCGTATAGGAGAGGTATATAAACCAGTTCGTATACGAGGGGCATATGAACCAATCGGTAGCGATGTACGTACGCTGTTAAAGATGCGTTTTGTCGGAGTTTCCGTTTTTGACAATGACACGATAGTTATCTTTTTGGAAAGACCACATCATCCTTAATGCATCGTAATCGGCGCATTGAAAACATCCTCCCAACTTTCTTTACAAAAATATGCAAATAAGCAGCAACCGAGCCAAGTATATGCATGCACCATCATTTTCTAGTATCGCCTCCCAACATACGTTCGCAGCTTTGTACGTCTTTTAGCGTATCATTATGGGGTATAGCTAGCTCGTTGTATATGATGGGCATGTTTATAAATAGAGTGTACATCTACCTGGTGGTATATGGTGAACACGTTATTCACGCGGGGTGTATCTATTTGGTAGTTTATAATGGCCACGTTATAATACGGGGTATATCTATTTGGTAGTTTATAATGGCCACATTATGATACGGGGTATATCTATTTGGTAGTTTATAATGGCCACATTATAATACGGGGTATATCTATTTGGTAGTTTATAATGGCCACATTATAATACGGGGTATATCTATTTGGTAGTTTATAATGGCCACATTATAATACGGGGTATATCTATTTGGTAGTTTATAATTGCCACGTTATAATACGGGGTATATCTATTTGGTAGTTTATAATGGCCACATTATAATACGGGGTATATCTATTTGGTAGTTTTATAATGGCCACGTTATAATACGGGGTATATCTATTTGGTAGTTTATAATGGCCACATTATAATACGGGGTATATCTATTTGGTAGTTTATAATGGCCACATTATAATACGGGGTATATCTATTTGGTAGTTTATAATGGCCACGTTATAATACGGGGTATATCTATTTGGTAGTTTATAATGGCCACGTTATAATACGGGGTATTTCTATTGGGTAGTTTATAATGGCCACGTTATAATACGGGGTATATATCTATTTGGTAGTTTATAATGGCCACATTATAATACGGGGTATATCTATTTGGTAGTTTATAATGGCCACATTATAATACGGGGTATATCTATTTGGTAGTTTATAATGGCCACATTATAATACGGGGTATATCTATTTGGTAGTTTATAATGGCCACATTATAATACGGGGTATATCTATTTGGTAGTTTATAATGGCCACATTATAATACGGGGTATATATCTATTTGGTAGTTTATAATGGCCACGTTATAATACGGGGTATATCTATTTGGTAGTTTATAATGCCACGTTATAATACGGGGTATATCTATTTGGTAGTTTATAATGGCCACATTATAATACGGGGTATATATCTATTTGGTAGTTTATAATGGCCACGTTATAATACGGGGGTATCTATTTGGTAGTTTTTATAATGGCCACGGGGTATATCTAAGTATAATGGCCACGTATAATACGGGGTATATTTTTGGTAGTTTATAATGGCCACGTTATAATAATACGGGGTATATCTATTTGGTAGTTTATAATGGCCACGTTATAATACGGGGTATATCTATTTGGTAGTTTATAATGGCCACGTTATAATACGGGGTATATCTATTTGGTAGTTGGCCATAATGGCCACATTATATATACGGGGTATATCTATTTGGTAGTTTATAATGGCCACGTTATAATACGGGGTATATCTATTTGGTAGTTTATAATGGCCACGTTATAATACGGGGTATATCTATTTGGTAGTTTATAATGGCCACGTTATAATACGGGGTATATCTATTTGGTAGTTTATAATGGCCACGTTATAATACGGGGTATATCTATTTGGTAGTTTATAATGGCCACGTTATAATACGGGGTATATCTATTTGGTAGTTTATAATGGCCACGTTATAATACGGGGTATATCTATTTGGTAGTTTTTAATGGCCACGTTATAATACGGGTATATCTATTTGGTAGTTTATAATGGCCACGTTATAATACGGGGTATATCTATTTGGTAGTTTTATAATGGCCACGTATATACGGGTTATACGGGGTATATCTATTTGGTAATTTATAATGGCCACGTTATAATACGGGGTATATCTATTTGGTAGTTTATATAATGGCCACGTTATAATACGGGGTATATCTATTTGGTAGTTTATAATGGCCACGTTATAATACGGGGTATATCTATTTGGGTAGTTTATAATGGCCACGTTAAATACGGGGTATATCTATTTGGTATTTTATAATGGCCACGTTATAATACGGGGTATATCTATTTGGTAGTTTATAATGGCCACGTTATAATACGGGGTATATCTATTTGGTAGTTTATAATGGCCACGTTATAATACGGGGTATATCTATTTGGTAGTTTATAATGGCCACGTTATAATACGGGGTATATCTATTTGGTAGTTTATAATGGCCACGTTTATAATACGGGGTATCTATTTGGTAGTTTAATGGCCACGTTATAATACGGGGTATATATCTATTGGGTAGTTTATATAATGGCCACGTTATAATACGGGGTATATCTATTTGGTAGTTTATAATGGCCACGTTATAATACGGGGTATATCTATTGGGTAGTTTATAATGGCCACATTATAATACGGGGTATATCTATTTGGTAGTTTATAATGGCCACGTTATAATACGGGGTATATCTATTTGGTAGTTTATAATGGCCACGTTATAATACGGGGTATATATCTATTTGGTAGTTTATAATGGCCACGTTATAATACGGGGTATATCTATTTGGTAGTTTATAATGGCCACATTATAATACGGGGTATATCTATTTGGTAGTTTATAATGGCCACGTTATAATACGGGGTATATCTATTTGGTAGTTTATAATGGCCACGTTATAATACTACCAATCTATTATTTACCCCGTTTATAATGGCCACTATTTGGTAGTTTAAATGGCTTATAATACGGGGTATACCCCGTATTTGGTAGTTATTATAATGGCCACGTAGATAATACCCCGTATTATATCTATTTGGTAGTTTATATGGCCACGTTATAATACGGGGTATATCTATAGATATACCCCGTATTATAACGTTTATAATGGCCACATTATATATACCCGGGGTATATCTATTTGGCCATTTATAATGGCAAATTATAATACGGGGTATATCTATTTGGATATACCCCGTATTATATATATGGCCATCATACCAAATAGATATACCCCGTTATAATACGGGGTATATCTATTTATTAATAATGGCCATTATAATACCCCGTATATTATTTGGTTTACGTGGCCATTATAAACTACCAAATAGATATATCTATTATAGTTTATAATGGCCACGTATAAATACCAAATAGATATACCCCGTCTATTATAAATGGCCACATTATAATACTACCAAATAGATATACTACCCCGTATTATAACTATTTGGTGGCCACATTTATAATACTATATATTTGGTAGTTTATAATGGCCACATTATAATACGGGGTATATCTATTATTATAACTTGGCCATATAAACTATAATGGACACCCCTATTTGTATTTATAATGGCCACATTATAAACTATCTATTTGGTAGTATACCCCGTTTATATATGGCCACGTTATAATACGGGGGGTATATCTATTTGGTAGTTTATAATGGTTATTACGTTATATCTATTTGGTAGTTTTATAATGGCCACATATACGGGGTATATCTATTTGGTAGTTTATAATGGCCACATTATATACGGGGTATATCTATTTGGTAGTTTATAATGGCCACATTATATACGGGGTATATCTATTTGGTAGTGGTAATGGGCCACGTTTATAATACGGGGTATATCTATTTGGTAGTTTATAATGGCCACGTTATAATACGGGGTATATCTATTTGGGGTATATATATCTATTTGGTAGTTTATAATGGCCACGTTATAATACGGGGTATATCTATTTGGTAGTTTATAATGGCCACGTTATAATACGGGGTATATCTATTTGGTAGTTTATAATGGCCACGTTATAATACGGGGTATATCTATTTGGTAGTTTATAATGGCCACGTTATAATACGGGGTATCTATTTGGTAGTTTATAATGGCCACGTTATAATACGGGGTATATCTATTTGGTAGTTTATAATGGCCACGTTATAATACGGGGTATATCTATTTGGTAGTTTATAATGGCCACGTTATAATACGGGGTATATCTATTTGGTAGTTTATAATGGCCACGTATAATACGGGGTATATCTATTTGGTAGTTTATAATGGCCACGTTATAATACGGGGTATATCTATTTGGTAGTTTATAATGGCCACGTTATAATACGGGGTATATATTTGGTATTTGGTAGTTTATAATGGCCACGTTATAATACGGGGTATATCTATTTGGTAGTTTATAATGGCCACGTTATAATACGGGGTATATCTATTTGGTAGTTTATAATGGCCACGTTTATAATACGGGGTATATCTATTGGTAGTTTATAATGGCCACGTTATAATACGGGGTATATCTATTTGGTAGTTTATAAATGGCCACGTTATAATACGGGGTATATCTATTTGGTAGTTTATAATGGCCACGTTATAATACGGGGTATATCTATTTGGTAGTTTATAATGGCCACGTTATAATACGGGGGTATATCTATTTGGTAGTTTATAATGGCCACGTTATAATACGGGGTATATCTATCTATTTGGTAGTTTATAATGGCCACGTTATAATACGGGGTATATCTATTTGGTAGTTTATAATGCCACGTTATAATACGGGGTATATCTATTTGGTAGTTTATAATGGCCACGTTATAATACGGGTATATATCTATTTGGTAGTTTATAATGGCCACGTTATAATACGGGGTATATCTATTTGGTAGTTTATAATGGCCACGTTATAATACGGGGTACTATTTGGTAGTTTATATGGCACGTTATAATACGGGGTATATCTATTTGGTAGTTTATAATGGCCACGTTATAATACGGGGTATATCTATTTGGTAGTTTATAATGGCCACGTTATAATACGGGGTATATCTATTTGGTAGTTGATGGACACGTTATAATACGGGGTATATCTATTTGGTAGTTTATAATGGCCACATTATAATACGTGGGTATATCTATTTGGTAGTTTATAATGGCCAAGTTATAATACGGGGTATATCTATTTGGTAGTTTATAATGGACACGTTATAATACGGGGTATATCTATTTGGTAGTTTATAATGGCCACGTTATAATACGGGGTATATCTATTTGGTAGTTTATAATGGCCACGTTATAATACGGGGTATATCTATTTGGTAGTTTATAATGGCCACGTTATAATACGGGGTATATCTATTTGGTAGTTTATAATGGCCACGTTATAATACGTGGGTATATCTATTTGGTAGTTTATAATGGCCACGTTATAATATATCTATTTGGGTATAATGGCTTATATATTATATCTATTTGGTAGTTTATAATGGCCACGTTATAATACGGGGGTATATCTATTTGGTAGTTTATAATGGCCACGTTATAATACGGGGTATATCTATTTGGTAGTTTATAATTTATAATGCCACGTTATAATGGCCACGGGGTATATCTATTTGGTAGTTTATATGGTGGGCACGTTATAATACGGGGTATATCTATTTGGTAGTTTATAATGGCCACATTATAATACGGGGTATATCTATTTGGTAGTTTATATGGCCACATTATAATACGGGGTATATCTATTTGGTAGTTTATAATGGCCACATTATAATACGGGGTATATCTATTTGGTAGTTTATAATGGCCACGTTATAATACGGGGTATATCTATTTGGTAGTTTATAATGGCCACGTTATAATACGGGTATATCTATTTGGTAGTTTATAATGGCCACGTTATAATACGGGGTATATCTATTTGGTAGTTTATAATGGCCACATTATAATACGGGGTATATCTATTTGGTAGTTTATAATGGCCACGTTATAATACGGGGTATATCTATTTGGTAGTTTATAATGGCCACGTTATAATACGGGGTATACCTACGCGGTGTTAAAAGATGAACACGCTATTAAGCGATGGCCACGTTATAAATGCTGTGTTTATCTACCTTGTGGTATATGGTGGGCATCTTATTGGTTCGGGGTATATAAATCGACATGATGGTACACTGTGAGCACGTTTTTCAGACGAGACAGTCAAACTTGCTAATTCCACCCCGAAGCTTGGTGCGAGTCGATCAGCTGCGTCCGCGACCGGCACACACGCTGTCTCCATTAACGCTCACGTGCGGTCTTCTGGCCTTATTACGCCAGGTTTCCTCAGCTGCCCTGCCATTGGTTTGCGTAGCTTTACAATTTTTCAGTGCGGTTTAAAGTATTGGTGACATTTTACACTGTATTTGTGTAGCTTTTCATCCACATGTCACCCGGTGTTATCAAGAATAGGCCACATATCAGAGAGAAGCTCCCGACATTGTGGTGCGACAGCGCGAATCACCTTAACGCACTGCCCGGCTGCAATAAAATACACCATAGGGTACAGAAATCAGAAAAGCAGGGGAGCATTTCGAACATTTGCCCATTTATCAATTCGTTTCTTAGTTTCATTCCGTTACAAGTCAGTATCCCATATTGGGCACGAGATGTCTCCACTGTATGGGTTGGCTGTATTATGCCCGAGTCCCTGCTGGCTAAAAGCAAGGAAACGGCACTTCATCAAACTACATTAATGAATATCTAATATTTTTAGCCTGACATTCTGAGAAAGATGTTTGGACAATTCAACTGTTTGTGGCAACTCCCCGAAACTTTAGTTAAAGACCGCCACTAGCTGTCGATTTCAACAAAGGGAAGACTGTAGCAAGTGTCGAGGGTGTGCGCGCGCAAACGAATGCGCCATGAATCGGTGAAGACCGATACTACAAAAACACATCCCATTTATACCTAGGGTTTCTATTGTTGTCAAATATGAAAGTTTGGGGTAGGGGGGTGTGTGAGGTAGGTAGGGGGTGTGTAAGGGAGGTTGGGGGTTACATCGGCTAGGGTAAGTTACCTACACCTTGAGGGTTCGTGTGGGGTTTTGACAGTTAACTACGTTCGGTCACAGCCACCCCTATGCCTCTCAGCCGGTCTCACCTAGCCTCACCCCTACCCAAATCCCTTCTCACGGTGCCCCCGCGCCCTCTTTAACCTACCACGTATCCTCTCAACCAAGTTTGGGGACCCAAGCCGATTACCTGCATAAAGGCCAATGAATGGGGGGGGGGGGGGGGTCTGTTAAAGGCCTTGATTGGTAAAAGCGGTGATGTCAGATGGGTAATGCGTGGCGCTGTCTTTCAGAAAATGGCTCTGCCCACAAAAGTAGCGTAAAGAAAAGCCCGCTCGCTTGAGACGCTATATACAGAGAACGACTTGCTTGCCCGCGAGCGCCAGTTGGCTTCGTCGCAGTTGACTGGTTTCAACATTTGAATAGGTGCGCACACATACACAATCAACAGGTCCCTCGGACAAGCTTGTGGACTCGGCTGCGCTTCATTGGAGAAGAGAACTTACTCATAAGAACTTTGCCGAGAAAGCAAGCGTGTCAGAAGAGACGCAATGGACGCAACGCTGCTCAAGCCGAACGGCCATTCCTCGGCTCTTACGGATTCGGAGATTTCCGTAAGCCATATGAAAACTGGCGAGGATCGAAAACATGAATCTGCTGTAGCAGTGACGAGAGGAATATCTGAAATGCCTGCTCTGATGAAACCTTCTGATCAACATGGACAGTTTCTAACGACTCTCGCTTTAGGGGGCCCTTTGACGCAGCATCTGCAGACCATCCATACGGGAACTCTGGCGGATGCGGCTGCGGCGAGCGGTTACATCCAGTCGGCGGCGTCCGTCGTGACGGTATCTTCAGACCCCGGGGCTTCCGTCTTCACCGACCCAGTGGTGGCTGTATCATCGGCGGATCTCCATGGGGTGACCGATGACAGAGGACCACCGCCCCTTACCCCGGCCTCTGTGGCACAGCAGCTGTTGTTGGCCGCACAGCAGCAGCAGCAGCAGCAGCAGCAGCAGCAGCAGCAGCAGCAGCAACAACAACAACAACAACAACAACAACAACAACAACTGGAAGATGATGATGATTCGGAGCATTCCAACAGATCCGGCAACGGTGAGCGAAATATATATAGTTTAGATTGATTAACCAGCTGCATGATCGTACATCAACGTTGTCATCACCTTGCCACCCACGCACACGCCATATATAGTAACAGTAACATACCTGGTGAGGCCATGTTTCTTCACTCACCGTGACGTCATGCAGGTAAGATACAAATTCCATCAGGCGAATACGGGGGAGATTTAAGTTCCATCGGGCGAACACAGCTGACTCTCCTGCTGTTTTCGAGGTGCTTCATTCATCAAACCTGCTGTGATATACGCAGATGTGTTAGGCGTGAGGAAATCGTGGTATTGGCACCCCTCCTTCCCAGACATCCCGTTCAAACTGGAGATGGAATATCACATGTTTAGATCAACGTTTACCTGTGTTTAGTTGGACCTAAATGGTCAGTCCTTATCTCGCCATCCCACCTGACAAGCAGGCAGATGACCTTATAACCATTGGTTCTGGGATGGAGGATCTAGTCAATTACTGAAATAAACCATCACAACTTCTAATCAACATCTTGTAGGGCAATAGTTAGTTATCATTTACGTGGGTTTTTATAGAAAGATAGGTACCATCTGAAAACAAAAATGTTATCAATATGAGCTAAAGACACCTGCGCACAGGTGAGAAGCTCTGCTGATGCATTATGTTAATTGTTTGGTTAGCAGATGGTCGACACAAGATGATATCTGGCTGTACATGTCCCCCGTTTGATAACAGGAGATTTCTACCACTGGTGACTCCAAATTTATCTTAACTGTCAAAGATGAACGGGTCAGGGATACCTTGCTTTAGGTGTTAATAATTCTGCGAAAATAGGCTTTACGTTTTCACCTGCAGCCCAGTTTAGACTTTCATGTTCAAAGCGCCGCTGTCACCAACATCCGGGAGCCAACGAATCACCGTGGACTCCGAGCGTAATGTAAGTTTCATTGGCAGAAAACACGCAACATATATCTAAGGGCGCCTTTCAAGTCTCCAACACGTATGTATGTGTGGGGACTTCAGGTAGTGATTTAAAAGTCAACTTCGGGACACGGCCATTTAGAATCGTGAATTTTGAATAGAAAAATGTATTTTGGCTTAACTCTTAGTCATTCCCTCGGCTAGAGATGGGCGTGGCTTAGTCACTCTGTAATTATCATTCCGCGAATTCCATTGTACTACCATAGTAACACTGTCCTCAATGCTCCAATCGACCTCGACTCCCCGGGGAATCGAACCACCGTTCGTGTTGGCTTTTATGTTAATGAGGCGAATGCAAATGCTTTGACGGCGATGTATATCAAGGAGTTGCTGTATTGTAGTGCCCTGTACCGAGCGATAATTACCGATCAAAGGGGATGAATTTGTTACATATTCATGCATTGGCCCAGCCCACATTGAGGTGACACAGTGTGTGCGCAGTGTATTCAGCTGTTGATGTAGAGTCCTAATGGCTCACCAATTGGTTCCTTGGTGGTGTCCTGTGGTTCTTACAACGCCTCAAGCTGAATTCACAAACTAACTGATTGTTCAGACCACCGATTGTGTTATACACAGGGTTCAGACCACTGATTGTGTTATTCACACAGGGTTCAGACAACTGATTGTGTTATTCACAAAACATTCAGACCACTGATTGTGTTATACACAGAGTTCAGACCACTGATTGTGTTATTCACACAGGGTTCAGACCACTGATTGTGTTATTCACACAGGGTTCAGACAACTGATTGTGTTATTCACTCAGGGTTCAGACAACTGATTGTGTTATTCACAAAACATTCAGACCACTGATTGTGTTATACACACAGGGTTCAGACCACTGATTGTGTTATTCACTCAGGGTTCAGACCACTGATTGTGTTATTCACACAGGGTTCAGACCACTGATTGTGTTATTCACACAGGGTTCAGACCACTAATTGTGTTATTCACACAGGGTTTCTGAAATATCATTTCCCTGCTCGAGATGCACACACACATGCACACACAGGCGCGCACACACACACACACACACACACACACACACACACACACACACACACACACACACACACACACACACACACACACACACACACACACACACACACACACACACACACACTTACACACACTTACACACACTTACACACACTTACACACACTTACACACATCGGAACCTCTTATGTATCAACCTGCTTCATAAGAAATGCTGTATCCCATCACAGTGGTAAGGTACTATCTGTGAAACTACTGGCTAGTCTTGAAAAGGGGGAATTCCCACTTGTGAACGGGATTTCGCCCCCTCCATGCTCCATCGAGCAATGTCAATTTCATTGATAAAACCATCAATGCTTGTGGCCTGTGGTTATAAGCGCGTGGCCGATAGTTCCAACACAGGGACGAGTCTGTTGTGACGACCATGCTTGGCCAGTAAAGCATTACAGACTGACCTAGATAACGGTTCCACGAGCTCCAGTCATAACACACAACCCTCACCCCTGACTTCCGCAGAATTCCAGGATCATTGACCTGAGACGAACGAACGGAATGATTCACACAGGAAGTAAAACAGAAGTCACGTGGCGATGGTTAATAGCTTCACATGGGATTTGGAATGTGTGGCCAACATTGATACGATTTCGATGTCTAATCGCTTTACCCGTGGTAATTGGGTTACAGAGAACCAGTTCGATTGTGGATAAACCACATCAGAGAATTGGGGAGAAAATTATTGCGTCAATCGTCTGTACTAATAATTCAATAATGTTCGTGGTTATAATATTCGACATTGTTACATCTTTCACGAGCTGATGAAAGGTAAGGTAAGTATAGGGTTTAACGGCACACCAACAATTATGTCTTATATGGTGCCAAGAAAGGTTAATAGATAAGATTGACCATATTAAGCAGCCACCTTCTAGGATAAATGAAAATGGAGATGGAAAAGATAAAAATGGAAACGATTATCCTAGGGCAAGTCACAACCAGCCGATTGATTGGACCAGGCCATTCCAGCCTCTCGTCTAGGTGAAATCCGGGCCAAAGTAGTGCGTTGCAGATATAGCCCTCAAAAGGACAGCTCTGCTCTACCACCTGGATCCCATTGTCCACTGACACGAGTCGCACCCACGGCCAACAGGTTGCCCTCTATTAGTCGCCTCTTACGACATGCAGGAAAATACAGTGGGCCTATTCTTCCCCCAAATCCACAGGGGGTGGAATTTCCTAAAGAACTGATGAAATACAAATCTATTGATTTGCTGGCACTCTCGGAGCGAAAAATACGTCTGCTCTCTTTACAATGATTTCATTCGTCAAAAAGTTTTTTGATACTATACCCGCTAAAATTCATAGACATGTTCATATGACGAGTCTTCAAGGGCGTGTTAGCTGTAGTAAGGCGTGGTCCCTATTTACGAAAACAACTCTTGTCTGTTCTTTGGGTATTAATAAATACTAAGCCAGAACAGTGTCTTACCCAAGACGCTAAACTTTCTTGTAATTGTGTCACGCCGAATGCGTCATCTAAGGTGTTACTCTGTGATATTAAGGGAAAGGGGGATTCTTGGAATTGTTCCAAACAAATGACAGGCAACGAGCGACATTCTTTTGAACGAAAACCATAAGCTCTCTAAGTTTTATTTCATTTCATATGAGTCTGAAAACTCCTCTTTGTTATATACCGCCGTGCGAACAACAAATAGTCACTACTCGCTCTTGCGTTGAGGCCCTGTTGGCAATCGGCCAAGTGTAGAATAAGAGGATCTGGTATGAATAGATTTTAAAAATACACACTCTTGAAAGCTTGAGTTGTTTCTGATCTCCTTGACATGGCCTTGTCCTGCAATGGTTGACCTATCGAAATTAATGCATATTGGTCCTCTTGTGACCGATTCTGTTTCAACTGGTTCTGTGAACGTTATGATTGCTAAACCGTAATGACAATATTTCGTTATGTACGTTATGAACTTGCGACAATGTAAAGGGTCCCACCAAAAACCAACTTGAGCATGAGTTGCCGGGTTATTTGCCTGCAGAACATAAGCAGCATTTATATCGCTATATAATCAACAAGTCATTCAACCGGCGTACATATTTTCATCTCATTCGCTTTATTGCGAGTTGTACGTCATAATGTATTCCAGTAGCCGCAAACAAGCTGTGACGTTCTAAGTGTTTGCGACATCAGTCAACCTTCATGCATGATGTGTCATATGTGTCTCTCCAGATGGGTTCCGTTTGTCACGGTATTTGCCGTGTTTCCCTGGCTACACGCATCTCATAAACACACATACAATTTCACACCTTTTTCTTAATTCTTCTGCCTCTTAACCTTACCAAAAAAACCTATACTTTGTGATAGTATTGAAAATAATGCGTTCTTGCCGCTGTATAACACAGTCTCCTTTGTATCGACCACATTCATATCAACAGCTTGTACTTTTTATCAGTTGTACCAACGCACTCTTATACAAGTCAAAACGGTCTTTTGTTTTGCAACCACTCTCCGCTCTTATATCAGAAGGATTTGGATGATGGCAGAGATTTCTCATCTCTGTGTGTGATTATTGTTATGTTAGAATTAGCGGGGATCAATCGGTGCATTATGGGCTGGTCTGCTTGGTCCAGCTGACTTCAGAACTAAACTTGGGCTGGCACTTTTATCTGACAAACCTTTTTCCATTATAAGGCTTAGCCGATCCCACGCTTACATTTCAATTACATAATTGAATGCACCTTTAAATAAGTTGGCCCTCTGTTTAAACTTAGTATATTAACATATGTCGCTATCGGAAATGATAATAGTACTCATGATTTACTAGCGACTGCTTGGGAACGATACAGTGAGCGGGTTTTTATTTTGACAAAGTGTACCTACGCGTTTGTTTTCGGTGCTTACACACCCACACCCCCACTCAACATACTGGTCTGTTGTGTATATAACCGATGCCTCTAGCTGATGGCCTGATGTAATGGAAGCAGTTGACATAAACTCTCTTCTCCATGCCGCAACAAGAGACGATCTAAATCCCAGAGCCTGATCATAAGATATTTGCAGCGGTTCCCCTGTGGCATCAGTCACCGGTAAGGGGACAGCTTGGTATATGAGGTCTAAAGTAGCCATGTATATGGGTAATTGGGAGTTGCGACGCGGCCCCAGGGTCGCGAGCGTCCACCCCAGTTGACCAACAAGAGATGCGCCAGACCCCACAACGGACTTGCCTCGCCAGCCGAGTAATTTTGCGGCTCACTGGGCTGTTACTAAAGGGCAACACCCCATGCCTTCATTTGGTCGTCCTCTCCTGGCTATCTACGAGCGCGACACACTCCCCCTGCCGGCCCATGGATTAGCTGTAGTCACCAGTCCAACTCTCTTTTATTTCGAAACATCATCATCAACCCAAATGACTGTTCTCGGTGCTCGAGCCCCCTCCGTAACGCTACAATAAGTCCTCATCCGCGCAAATTCCCGCGCAATCTGGCTTCCCACATCAACGCACAATGCCGAGATGTCGTCTGCTCTCACTCCCCTATAATATGCTATCATTTATCCGGCACTATTGTTTTATAACACATAATTGATTTATGGGTTCATTTGGAAAACATCCACTTTATAAAACGACCTAAATCACTGCAAGGAAATGTGATAAATACGAAACATATCTGGAGTAGCCCGTCAATTCCATTCCCAGGTCGACTTCAAAGTGTGGCGATAATGTGGCCAGATGTTGAAACACGGGGGTCAGAGCTTGTAGCAATTTTCTGGCAGAATTACTGAAAGTAAGTAAGTGTGAATGTATGGGAGCGAAAGAGGAGGGAAAGTAGGATGGGGAAATGGTACAAGGCAGAACCATGCTGCTTTGGCCACATGAAAATACTTAAAATCTCATTATCCCTCGGTAATTCTCTATGAAATGATTTGAGGGCGAATAGCGCTTGAGTGACACGACTCGACGCTTGTTGGAAACCCGAGGCTGCTTCAAACCAGCGTTCCCGCGGAGAGCTTAGGACGGGCTCCAGGTTAGCCCCCTACCGGGAAGCCCTCGGGGCTGCCGCGTGCCTCTATCATCTCTACCCGTCAATATGGCCTGATGCTACACTGGCGATCAGTTTCCAAGATGGATAATCCTCTTTCATCAAGACAGATACCTAGCGAGTTATAGCAAGTGCCACTTGATCCAGTGCTCGCCATTCGGTCGATGACCCATCCCTCTTTATCCTCCCTCCTACGCGCGCTCCTATTTCACTTCTCTATCAATCACGTGTTGCGCACCTGTATACAGCCGACTATAGACACCTGTAGGCACCGAGGCGCATCCATTTTATCTGTAGACATTGCGCCCATCGAGAAACTTGTTGACTCCCACCAGTCTCATGCGATCTCTTGTGGACTGGGTGAGGTTGAATAATGTTTAACTTTGCGACGGAATATTTTTTGCGACAAATAATTGTCGCAAATAAAGAACAGATATCTGTCTGCTCCTGCTTTACGATCTCATCGGAAAAAGACGTGGGTTGACGTTGGCGTAGAGGTACTCATGTGTTCTCCCTCCCCCACACACTCTCTCTCTCTCTCTCTCTCTCTCTCTCTCTCTCTCTCTCTCTCTCTCTCTGTCTTTATCTGCCTCACTGTGTCTCACTCTGTCTCTCTCTCTCTCTCTCTCTTCTGCCTCACTCTCTCACTCTCTCTCTCTCTCTCTCTCTCTCTCTCTCTCTCTCTCTCTCTCTCTCTCTCTCTCTCTGTATTTCTCTCTCTCTGTCTTTATCTGCCTCTGTGTCTCACTGTCTCTCTCTCTTCTCTCTCTCTCTCTCTCTCTCTCTCTCTCTCTCTCTCTCTCTCTCTCTCTCTCTCTCTCTTTCTCTCTCTTTCTCTACCCCTCTCTCTCTCTATTTCCAGGCGTGGATTATATATGATTAATCTAGCTGCGTTGAAGCGGAGTTGTCTGTCTGTTTGTCTCCCTGCTGCCGGTAAGAATGGGCGAGGACGTGCTCGCCATCTCATCTGTGATTCCCTGTTGCTTGCTAACATGCATCGTGAGCCATCGAAATGGTCCTCCATCCACACACAACCACGCAACTCCACACATCTCTACTCACAACCACACAACTCTAGGTACAATCAACAAACTCCACACACAATCAACAAACTCCACACACAGTCACCCAACTCCACATAAAGTCACCAAACTCCACATAAAGTCTCCCATCTCCACACACAGTCGCCCATCTCCACACACAGTCGCCCAACTCCACACACAATCAACAAACTCCACACACAGTCACCTAACTCCACATAAAGTCACCAAACTCCACATAAAGTCACCCATCTCCACACACAGTCGCCCATCTCCACACACAGTCTCCCAACTCCGCACACAGTCACCCAACTCCGCACACAGTCATCCAACTCCGCACACAGTCACCCATCTCCACACACAGTCACCAAACTCCACACACAGTCTCCCAACTCCACACACAGTCACCCATCTCCACACACAGTCGCCCATCTCCACACACAGTCGCCCAACTCCACACACAGTCATCCAACTCCGCACACAGTCATCCAACTCCACATAAAGTCACCCAACTCCACACACAGTCTCCCAAATCCACACACAGTCACCCATCTCCACACACAGTCGCCCATCTCCACACACAGTCGCCCAACTCCACACACAGTCACCCAACTCCACACACAGTCACCCATCTCCACATAAAGTCACCAAACTCCACATAAAGTCACCCATCTCCACACACAGTCGCTCATCTCCACACACAGTCACCCAACTCCACACACAGTCACCCATCTCCACACACAGTCACCAAACTCCACATAAAGTCACCCATCTCCACACACAGTCGCCCATCTCCACACACAGTCTCCCAACTCCGCACACAGTCATCCAACTCCGCACACAGTCATCCAACTCCACATAAAGTCACCCAACTCCACACACAGTCTCCCAACTCCACACACAGTCACTCATCTCCACACACAGTCGCTCATCTCCACACACAGTCTCCCAACTCCGCACAGTCACCCAACTCCGTACACAGTCATCCAACTCCACACAAAGTCACCCATCTCCACAGACAGTCACCAAACTCCACATAAAGTCACCCATCTCCACACACAGTCGCCCATATCCACACACAGTCACCCAACTCCGCACACAGTCATCCAACTCCACACAAAGTCACCCATCTCCACAGACAGTCACCAAACTCCACACAACTCCAGTTCAATCACAATCAACCCACTTCAATCATAATCAATCCAATTCAATCACAATCAATCTAATTCAATCACTGTCACTCTACTTCAATCACAATCACCTATCTCCCCATGCACTTGACATACAAGATCATCCAAATCTACACACAATCACCAAGCTCCACATACACATGACTCCCTCTTGAAGAATAAGCCTATCACGGTTTCGGATCATTCAATCATGTCTAGCCGGAGATGTTCTCCTACTTCCTGAATGTCGAGTCCGCCATTGATTACCGACCAGTGTGTATCACTATTCCTGCCATAGCGACTTTTCTCCACCATCTGTACCACTACCCATCTTGCACCTCTTGTCATGTTCAAAGCCTCTTTATTTGCCCTCTTTCAGCTGATGAACCGCCTTCATAACTCTTCGTTACACTACGCCTTTGTCCCCGCGTTTGTTTTGCTCCGTTCAGTGCGAGCCACCGCGGCCCTTGTCAGTGGCGGCCTGCCCACTTCTACCCGACGCTTCTTTTGACCAACACCCCTGAACTAACCTGCAGCTTAATCACCGCCAACTTAGGCAGGCCCTAATGGTCATATACATTGCACTTGTTCTTGGGGTGGGTCCCCGGGCCGGTTGGGGTTTCCTGGGGGTCATATTGACGTCACGACTTGTGCAAACGGATACGGGATTTGGGAACAGATCCACGGCTCCGAGTAGGCAGACTGACAGACCAGGTCAGAGGGGTCGTTCCGGATGGGAACCCCTGAGACCAGGGATAGCGTCGCCGGGATAAGTCCGGTTGACTCCGGAGGTAGGAGGCTGTAATGAGGCAAATGCCGTGGTGGAGGGACCCTGAGAGGCTCTCAAGCTGCCATGCTCCGTCGCCTCCACTGGCACAGGGTCAGGACCTCATTCCTCCATCATCATGCCTCCTAGGACTTGCCTTCCCTCAGACACGATACTCTCCATCCTTACCTACCCTTCGTGTTGTTTATACGACCAACAAAAAGCCACGTCCGCATTGCACCTCCAGCCTTATAGCTGAAGCTCGACCTTTGTAACATTAGCGTTGGTGTACGTGCCCCCACACCCCACATCACTGCTTCCACTTTCTACATTTGCATGATTATTCTATGGTTGGAATTCTATCAGAAGGAGACATCCTCTTCCCCCTTTCATCCGTCATCGACGTCACCACGTGGTCTATTGTAGCCACACACAGAGGCAAGAGTGACAAAACAGGAACAAACATATCGTGAAATGTTAGAGGATCTCTTGGAATCAAGTGCTTATTGGCAGACGCGCTATCTACAGTAACATTAGACTGCATAATACGGTGAAGAGGACCCTAACTCCCCGCGGTCCCGTCGCTCTGCAACTCTACTCCCTCTCTGCTCCCTGCCCCCTCTTGAGGGACAAGGATGAGAGATCAGAGGGCTCTACTTCGTCGCCGCTAAACCGTCTACATTCACTCTTCCCATTGGCTGCATTTCGTGGCTAATCATTGCCTCGATCAACAGGTACCAAGAAGCTCACCTATGCAAGAAGACAAATCAAAGAATCCGAAAAATATCTCCAACATTTGAGCTGGGTTGTTTGTGTTTATAATTTGGGAGCGGCGTAAGGTTTTGTATACATGTATCTGGCGGATCATTACGGGACCTGCTGCGCGCAGTACCCTACCCACCAGGCCAGGTCAGGACCCGGGGGCCTCTCGTCCGGATCTCAGGCCTCCATCTTCATGTACAGCCCCGGACCGTCGGCCACGGACTGCCCGGCCACGGACTACCCCCATGGCTACCACAGTCGCTACCCGGAGGCGGCATACACAGCTGCCGGCTACGGAGCGGGCTGCGCTGGATTCAGTGCGTACGATGATGTCACGACCTTCGCTCGATTTAATGTGTTCCAGAAGTATAAATCGGGTCGAGCTAAAGGTAAGAGTTACTAGTTGTGGTAGCCAGTGTGTTCGTCGTTTGCCCGTGTCTGTCTATAGCCTCGTACACATTGATGTGGTGATAAGTTACACCTGTAGGATACCTTGATAGAATCCTGATAGAAGTAAGTAATACGGAGTGTTTGAATCACCCATCCGAGTCTTTCAGTACCTCACATATTCGGTCTTCAGTACCCATGTTTTAAGTGGCTTGCGTTCATATATATCTACACACACATACACACACACACACAATTATATATATATATATACATATATATTCATATATATATGTGTATATATATGTATTTAAATATATGTATATACATATATTTATATAATTTTTTATATATATTCATATATATGGATATATATACGCATATATATATATATATATATATATATATATATATATATATATATATATATATATATATATATATATATATATATATATATATATATATATATATATATATATATATATATATATATGACAGTATCTTTACCAACGTATTCATAACCAATAGAACTGTCGTAGGATGAAGCACGTCGTTGTCATTGCGTTCTTCAGGTTATGAGTCTATGACTCAACTAGACCTGATTTCCTTATGCATCTCTGGGTCACATTTAACTGAAACAACTTTCTTTAACTATCATTTCCCTCCACCTTTCACCAACAGTTTGGCGCGAGTCATTTACCCCGCGGTGAGAAGTTAACAAGTTGAAGTGCTTGATATGCGACCTCTTCTGAGTGTCTCTCATAACCACTGCACGGCGCTACCATCTGCTGAGGCGCCTGCTTACTCGCCAGGCGGCGCTCGCTCGCACCTTTTGAAGTGCCCTCCAACCTCTGCCCATTTCTGCCTCTTCTGGCTAAACTCTCCCTGGAGATGGCGGGCTACAGGTCAGGGCTCGGTGCTCACAGGGACTGTGGGACCCGTGGGGCTTGTAGGCCAGAGAACTGAGCGAGGTAGCCGGAGAGAAGATGAAACGTGAGCGCGGGACTCTGGGGCGGGGGTAGTCCCAGTTAGACCGTGATGCGTGGGGGTTGTGGCATCAACTTATGAGAAGATCATTATGACAATATGGACTGGCTGGCTAGACCATCCTGCCGTAACGAGTTAAGAGGTGTCTGCAGCCTGATTAACTGGCCTTCAATGAACTAATGATTAATGGGTCCTTTCTCCTGTCTCAGATTGCAGCATCTAATTAGCATTTCCTCGAGGAATATCGTATGATTTGCCTGTCATATGTGTGTAGAAGTTATGGTATACAATCTAGTTAGGCGATTGCTAGCATTTTAGGGTATCTAGGTGGCCCATCCGATGTTGTAATGACTTATTGTAATATGACCATACGGATGACTATCTTGTCGGATAAGAAACAGATCACTACTTCCCATCTCAGAACATGTATTCATTCTTTTAAGCAGACACGTTAAACCTTGAACGTCTTTTTAAGCGTTTAGAAACACTTTAAACTGGTATGACAAACCACAGCGCGGCGCGCTGGCCAGACATCTATCAGTTATATGATGGGGTGATGATTCGTTCGCCAGGGGGCGCTGTCAGGTGCGCCCTGGCATTCAAGTCAAGTTATCTCCCGAGTTATTAGCCACCCACCGCCGACAGGTGGCAGTCAATCCCCAGGGCTTCCATAACAGGGATATCCCCTGGGAATCCTTCATTAGATCTACAGAGAGCCCAAAGTGATGCCAGCATTTTAGTCGCCCATCTCCAAATACTCTAGACTCATTAATTGTTTGCATGTTTAAGTCCTTCCTAGTTAGCACCAACCCGCGAGAGTTACCTCTTTAAAGCGGTATATATTTGCCCCTTGAGTATAGCAATAACCTACCTTTCCAAGGGCTTCAAAGCGAGAGTTGCTTCGTTTGATCAGCAGACTTTTTGCAGCCTTGATTTACCTGCCTTCGGGCACCAAACAACAACATCCAAAGCTGGCCACCTGAGCGTGCATGTTGTATGAACCACCTTGTGGTTTAACAGATTTAAATTTACAAATAGCGATGGGCAGTTCCCACGGTGTTTGTTGCCGCGCTCTGATTTACCTGCCTTCCGTCACCTGATATTGGACGTCCATGCGAGGGGGTGTGCACGGTGGCTGGGCAACGGGTTTGCCATTAATACTCAGTGACCTCTACGCGGCCACGCGGTCTGCGCGTCACGATCCCTTTCAAGTCGTGGTATCGCCTGTAACATCATAATAAAAAACCCTTTCTCTCTTGTAGCTGTGGTTCGGATGCGGTTATTGGTGTATGAGAGCTCGTTTGACGAGCTTCTTGTTAACTCAAGTGTGTGTTTGTGATTTGACGTGAGTGGGGAGGGGATACGGAAGCCTGCGTGCGTTGGGGAGGGGGTGCGGAAGCCGGCGTGCGGTGGAAAGGCTGGCTTGTTAACCCTCTTAACTAATATATTGAAACGATATATTCAGATCCCTGTTAACAGGCTTATTACTTCACACCGACTCACTCACTAACACCACTCATATCCCCGCCCACAAGCGCACTCCGTCACACCAACACCACTCATAACCCCGCCCACAAGCGCACTCCCACACACCAACACCACTCATAACCCCGCCCACAAGCGCACTCCCACACACCAACACCACTCATAACCCAGCCCACAAGCACACCCTACACACCAACACCACTCATAACCCCGCCCACAAGCACACTCCCACACACCAACACCACTCATAACCCCGCCCACAAGCACACTCGCGCTTGACCTTGACCCTGTGAGGACACCTTGTTAAACACCTATATGTTTGAACATTTCGACATACCTATATATAACCATTATCTTTACCCACTTGCAGACGCACAAATACACGTCTGTATACGTCCACGTGTAGAGCATCTGAAACAAAGCTCTGAATCCTGCGTGGCTCTGAATCCTGCGTTATATTGGTCGCCACTTCTCGTTTTCATCATGCCATGTAAGGGCGCCACCAGTAGGCTTGTACCTGTCTAGGGTCCAGACACCTTCAGTCCAGGTGCCATCCCGACTGTACTAAGTATCAATAAAGTGATGGACAATGTTACATTTATCTGCTGATAGTGTTCATAAATTTGCCTGATGCAATGAAAAAAGCTCGTGAGTTTGTTGAATAAGTGCGCCGTTCTTCGGTCAATTTTTATATAACTATCTCGTATTTATCAGAGAATTTAGCAAGGACTGTTTGTAAAATTACGACAATTGCCGTAGCTGACACGGACTTGGTAAGCCAGTGGCCATTTTCTAATTATTTTTTATGTAGGCGTGGCTGTAAAAGACTAGAGCTCGTGTCTGATGTGTTGTAAACGAGGATAAGGCTGTAAATACAGCCGACTGGCTGGTTATTGCTAGCGTCATGGCGCGGGGGTGATGGGCGGGGATATGTTGTTGAGCCGGGGACAGTGTGGAGAGCCATAACAAGGCGCCTGGCGCATATACACCTCGTCTAAGCGCTCCTGTCTCTCTAAACCAGCCGTGTTATCCCGTTTAAGTGCCAGCAGGCGCGGGAGAAAATGAAATATGTGCCTCAATACGTCCTCCATGGCAATGTGTTCCCTTTGCCTTATTTGGGAATAGACTTGAGAGGCGATCGGGAAAGCAGGAATGAGGGGGAGGGTCAGGGTAAATATTGGGGGAGTGGGGTTGGTGGGCTTGCAGGCATATTCCCCAGGTGATCGCAGGCGCGCTCCGATTGTCTTTATCAGTTACTGCCAGGCGCTTTGGTTGAGACCGACTTGCCGCGATGGTCTCCGCGCCCACCCAACAGCCAGTCGCTTCAATCTCGTAAGAGAACTTTCATTAGCTTCAATTTCCCCCCTCCCCATCCGACATCGGCAGTCGCCGCAGCCCTGTTTGCAAAGAGGCAGCCGGGTTTATAATTTGCTCACAAAAGGCATTGTTGTTTTATAAGGGTTGTGGGCAAGCGCTATGGGGAGCCGAGACTCGTTTAGTTGGGAGACCGGGATGTATGGTTTATGGCGAGGAGAGTGAACAGGAAACACTATGGGAGGGTGATGTCTGGTGATTTAGAGGGCTTTACAAATATCACTGGAAGAGAGAGAGAGAGAGAGAGAGAGAGAGAGAGAGAGAGAGAGAGAGATGAGAGGAGATAGACGAGAGGGAGAGGAAAAGAGGAGAGAAGATGAGAGAGAGAGAGAGAGAGATAAGAAAGAAGAGAGAGAACCTACTCCACAGACCGAGAAAAAGGGAGAGAGAGAGAGAGAGAGAGAGAGAGAGAGAGAGAAAGAGAGAGAGAGAGAGAGAGAGGGTAGGGGGTAGGGAATTGAAGCAAGAGGGCTTACAAGTTATCATCACTTCACACACGTGATGAGAGAGAGGGGAGGGAGCGAGACAGAGTGAATGAGAGAAAGAATCAAAGAGAGCGAGAGAGAGGGCTATACAAATATCACACACATGGAGAGATAGATAATGGAGGGAGAAGGAGAGTGGTAGATCGGGAGGGAGAGAGAGAGAGAGAGAGTAGAGAGAGAGAGTATAGAGAGCATGAAAAGCTTGAGGGGTCAAGTGCGAGAGAGAAAGTATCAAAGAGAGCGAGAGAGAGGGCTATACAAATATCACACACATGATGAGAGGGAGAGATAGATAATGGAGGGAGAAGGAGAGTGGAAGATCGATAGGGGAGGGAAAGAGAGAGAGAGAGAGAGAGAGAGAGAGAGAGAGAGAGAGAGAGAGAGAGAGAGAGAGAGAGAGAGAGAGAGTAGATAGAGGATGAAAAGCTTGAGGGATCAAGCGAGAAAGAAAGATATAATAGTGGAGAAAACGACAAAGAAATATGCGAGAGAGAGGGTAGAGCTGATGAGGAGAGAGAAGAGGAGCGGGAGAAAACATAGGGAAAGGAGAAAGATGAAGGGGACAGACATGTAATGAAGACCTAGTAAACATGACGGATGTGTTCAGATGGTGTGAGAGAGGGTGGCGATTGGATGGGGGGGTGGGGTATAGTTCACGAGGCGATGATGGTGCCATGGAAGGGAAGATGTACGCATTCATTGTCAATTTCAGCTCGCTTCAGTATGTTGAATCCTTTAATTGTTTCGTAGGATCATAAGTACAATTTATACGTCATCGCTGCAGGCAGCATGCAGTCCTTGAATGCTAAGTTGATGAATTCTTTTCGGATGAAGTGCTTGTTGCGTGGGTGGTAGAGCATTTGTTCGTGGTTGGGGCATGGCTGTGTGACCAGAGTCAATATGATCTCCCCACCTTTTCCCCGAGCCATGCAAACTCGACTCGTTCAGCATTTGTTTGGATCGCTTCTTTTACGAAATCCTGCTGATGAATACTGCATGTTGGATACCTAACCTATAGTATATGCAGGTTATAGCTCTGTCGGATACCTAACCTATAGTATATGCAGCCAATAGATCTGTCGGATACCTAACCTATAGTATATGTAGCCAATAACTCTGTCGGATACCTAACCTATAGTATATGCAGCCAATAGATCTGTCGGATACCTAACCTATAGTATATGCAGCCAATAGATCTGTCGGATACCTAACCTATAGTATATGCAGCCAATAGATCTGTCGGATACCTAACCTATAGTATATGCAGCCAATAGATCTATCGGATACCTAACCTATAGTATATGCAGCCAATAGATCTGTCGGATACCTAACCTATAGTATATGCAGCCAATAGATCTGTCGGATACCTAACCTATAGTATATGCAGCCAATAGATCTGTCGGATACCTAACCTATAGTATATGCAGCCAATAGATCTGTCGGATACCTAACCTATAGTATATGCAGCCAATAGATCTGTCGGATACCTAACCTATAGTATATGCAGCCATAGATCTGTCGGATCTGTCGGATACCTAACCTATAGTAAATGCAGCCAATAGATCTGTCGGATACCTAACCTATAGTATATGCAGCCAATAGATCTGTCGGATACCTAACCTATAGTATATGCAGCCTATGGATCTATCGGATTCCTCTCCTATAGTATTTGAAGCCTATAGATCTTTGATCCAGGAACCACATCGGACCTTCCATGTCAAACGCATATTTGCAGTTTATGATTCAAATAGAATCATATGATTGTACACATATAAACCTGCAGCTTTCTGCCTGTGTCTGTTGGCGTTATAGAGCCAAAATCCCGATGAGCTCGTCGCTTAGAGACTCAGTCAAGCTAGGTGAATGCATGGCGCGTCACACCGTGAACGCCGCTTACCGCCCAGTCACCAACGAGTGCTTCTTCCATTATGCACCGCCTCTCCATCCATTATGCATCCTAATTTGTCTGATTGAATGGTATACGTCTGGGACAGGTAAAAGCCTCACCTGTCGCCCTCCCTACATCAGTCCCGCGTAGCGCCTTCATGCTATACCCATTACAGCCTGCAGCTTGTCATGATAATGTCCCTAACTGTATACTAAACACCCCTCTCCCGCACCCCACTGAGCCGCGCTCACCCCACAACATCGTGTGGACCGTGCCATTCGAGTCATGGTTTGAATTGCGACGGCAGGGTTGTAAGTCTTGCGGGCTGAGCGGTGTGTCTATCATAGCTGGCCGTCTCCATTGTCCTGTGTCTAGCGTGGTACCCTTGAATGGGTGGAACGAAATACATAACACCTGACACACCAGGGCTGACAATGGACATATATATATAAATACATATACATATATATATAAATATATATATATATATATGTATGTAAATATATGTGTGTATATATATGTATATATATATATATGCATATATATATATATATCATATATATATATATGTATATATATATATTTATGTATATATTTATGTATGTATATGTATACATATATATATAATATATATATATATATATATATATATATATATATATATATATATATATATATATATATATATATATATATATATATATGTATATATAAAATGTATATAAAAATGTATATATAAATGTAATGACCGTTATCGTTTAGCCAAATTTTAGTTGCTGTGTTGAATTGCTGTCGACTTGGGCAATGTCTCGTGAGGGTGAATAGGAAACATGTGTGAGGGCGTCAGTGACAATCATGTGATCCCTGTGCCTGCGAGCAGCCTCCTGTCAGCCCTCATTACCACACCCTCGTCACTCCACTCAGCGATTCCTATTCGGAGAGTTTTAATAATAAGATACGTATTTATAGAGTTGATTTGTATAGACGGGATGGTCTCGGGATGCGTGCACGGCCCCTGAAATGCACCTTTCTCGAGTATTCGATCTGTATGTCTATATGGAAACTCTTCTTTAATCTTTGGATGCATGACTCGTGCGTATTTCCGTTGTTCAGTGTGCCATTCGTATGTCTCTATGAGGTGTCCGCCATGCAATACTCGCATTCCAACTTGTTTCTGTCGAGTAAATATTAGTACCATTTTTGGGGCACTTAAAGAAATCACAGCTTTCATAATTAAATAATTGGAATTTGTATCTTTCTTGATCAGAGCCTTGCCTCTTCAGACCAACAGGTAATTTGTCTGGGTGTTATGAGGCATAAAACATGGACGTTTTCACGCCTGTTGCGAGGCTATAGAGGTGCGTTGAGTCCGGGCAACCAGGCGTACCGTGGCGTGAGACACGTCTCGCTTTCTGCGTCTTCAAGGGAGCACGTTGCCGGAACGCTGGAGCCCAAAAGGCGCGTTCCTCCGTGGCCTCGTGCGACAAGGAGGATTCTGATAGCGGCTGTCGTCATCCCCTTAACGCCGCCAGAGGCTTGTTTCAACTGCCTCAGCTTCTGGGCAGCCCCACTTGATGCATAAGACTGGTCGTGCTGCATTCGGTGCTGACGAACGAGGAAATAGTCGTGGGTTTGGGAGCGCCTTGAAGTGGACGACGGGGAGGGATTTTCTCTCGGGCTTCCGACGATAATCTCGTTAATCTTCGCAGGGTTCCAATGGCTGGACTGCGATTGGTCGGTGTAGACGAGGTCACGTGATTCGTGGAAGCAAGCCGAGATGGAGGAGGAGGAGAAAGAGGAGGGGCAAAAGGCTGTTCCTCGTTGTGCCTCCTGCCCCCATAGCTACAAGGCCCGCGAGTATTGGGATTCCCCGTCCCCCGCCTCGTTACCGCCACCCCATGTAGGTAGCAATTAAAATCGACTTGGCTATGCCGCCTCTGTAGCACTTGCTAAATAGACACACGCCCGGCCGCACACCACTGCACCGTACATACAGCATCCCTCTCGGTGCCTCCATCACTTCAAAACACTCCAGTATTACTTCTAGGATCACCTTTCTTGGACTATATACACGGAGTGAGTGCCCATCTTTCCTTCAAGGATAAAAACATCCCATCCCGGGAACGCGTGTCCCGGACGTTCAACATGATGCAGACTGCGGCCCAGCAACATTTTGCCGGAAGTCCGATGGATCTCTCTCCGTATACCGGCCACTACAATCCGCGTTCCGTCGTAGACTACTTTCATACGTGTAAGAGTAAGTCCTCACCGGCTGAAATTTCATTTTCTAGTTGCATAAATTTCTTGAATGCCGAATTCTAGCTATTACTTTTGAGTAAATATATCAATGATAAATTGCTTACTTGGTTAAGGTTAAGTGCTTCTTGAAAGGCACCCGAATTAGATACACTATAGGTGTTAGCGGGTGTGAGGCCCTTGTGGTCTTACAAGCGCTTCCACTATAAGCTTATTAAGAGTGTGAGGATGTGTGTGATTTCATTCCGGACAAATTGTTTCCCCGCCGCCTTGCCCATTCAAACCTCCTTAATCTAATAATGATGCGGTCCTCTTAAGTGCATCTCCCGTGTTGCTCTCCTATTTAGCGTGTGTCCCGCTTCGTATTTAAAGAGCGGCGAAACCGGAGGAGTCTTCTGTAGGACATCTCCACCTCCGCGACTCATACCAGAACTGACAGCCCCATGTAAAATTCATCGTCATCTTCTCATGACATAGTCGTCGCTTGCAATACTTTGTCGGCAATTTGCATACATTGGATCTAACATTGATTTCCACCAAGGACGAGGGGTGCAAGATCTGGCAACAGAGACATTGTGAATTGCTAAGTAACTAGATATTCCGTGGACTTGCCGGAAACAAATTCAATATTTGCCCAATATTCATGACCAAAAGGATAGATTCCGAGACATCTTTCTCATTGGATGACGTATTAATATATGAATCAATATTTATCGGGGCAAGAATCGGTTGTGATGAGTGCGTCCTTTGTTTGTCATCGCCATGACAACCATTGTATAGATAAACGAGTAGGTTGGTATAGCGGGGAAAGGTCGTCGTCACTGATGACGCTAATGACGTTGCCAAACGGGTATGTCTTACCGACGCTATGCACAGACGCTCCGCAGTCTTCTTCTGCTCATCCTCCCAGTGTTTTGCGCATAAAAGATGCTCTCAATTGGCTCTCCAAAATAGGTAAGTCTTCGTGGAGTGGTGTGAGATCCATTCTGGAGAGATCCTCTCATCTGAAGGGGCACTTTGAGGGTGCGCCCTCCTGTCGCGGATACTAATTCACTATAGGATGACATGTCCTTAAACTTTCGCCTATCAATGCGGTGTATGTGTTTTTATCCACCATTTCCCTCTGTGTGAACTGTTACACGGGATGCCAGGCTTGCGATTCGCGTGCCGAAGACCCCATAAGAGCGTTTTGTATGTTGGAGGGCAGATGTGGAGGCACACGCCACTTGGCAGCCCTACTTTTCCTCTTCTCGATTCCAACTGACTGACTCTTTTATTGCTGCTCTCTCATGCCTGCGTCTGTCACCTCAATGAAACCTTTCTTGTTTTACACTGTCAACAAATTTTTTGTATCCGTAACCTTTACGCGTTAACGAAGCGTGACTGCGTGTTCGATTCTGCGTGTTATGATGTACGTGGACGTACGTGTGACTGCGCGTTATGTGCGTCGCTAAACTTATGGTTTATACAATTAAACAGGTCTATATTGATATGGGTGGTGTGGGGTTGGGTTGGGTAAAGGCGGGTTATGCGGACGTTTGTGGGGGAGGGGTATTTATGGTGTTAGCGAGGCAGTGATGGGGAGAGGAATGCTTGACCACACGTCACTACCCTCAAGCGGCCCCGGCTTCATCCAACCCTAGCAAGCGCCCTTAACGACATTCTCTACCCCAACTAGCGGCCCTGGAGGCTGACGCGTAGGGCGTGCTAGGTTCTGCCGCGTTACAGTTCATGCTTCGCGCGCATCACTGCATGGCATGGCCGGCCCCTAACTCTATCTAACCGCCTTTCCTTTGCTTCTTTCTGCTTATTTCACAACCGTCTCTCCTACCCTAAGCTGCTCCTTCTCAGTTATACTCTCCAACTCACCCTGGATTACGCATCCTCCTCGACAACTTGGCATTTGGACCTACACACTCTCCCATGGTCGACGACGTGGTCACCAACGTACTGGGATAACGAAACTCGCCATTTCACATTTCTATTTTTCAATATGTTCAAATTATTCGGAGTATATTCTGGAATATTGTGTCAATGGAAAGATATCTCTGTTCCGCCGACGTGGGCGTACTTGGGCATTATGGAATCAATAAATGAATTGATAACACATCGCACATCAGATAGCAGGTGAATTTATCCTCACACTGGATTTGCCTTTTTCTTTATCGAGATCCCGCTGTATATATATTGGTTCTTTGAGGATACAGCATGATTAGATAATGGCACGAATAACAGCGCGGATATTTTTGCCTCTGAGTGTAAGTATATATTGTCTGCACACACAATGACACCCATCATGAGTTACAGCGTGTAGCCGAGTCGACATTTGTCGTCATCATCTGGTGTGATATTTGATATAACATGTCATAACTTCCTTCCATAACCAAAGAGTGCTTCTCAGCATGACGCAAGATCAACCACATACTCGGGTGTATAATGATACGACTAGTTCAAGCTATATTGGACCGTCATTGTCTCTAGGATTGCCTTGTGATGTGTTAGAAGATCGGCAACAATACTTCAATTACACTTCCACGACTGCAAGTTAAGATCGTATAAGCATTCTATGGTACAGCCGCCGTCTTGCCCCAACTAGACGTTCTCTTGCCGTTAAAGCATCAGCTGTCAAAATTGCCACATCTCAGCCACGAGACTTTAATTCCAAACATATCCATTGTCAGCTAGAATGATATATATCTTGGGTCTCCCATCAAATTCTGGTCATGTGACTTTATTTAACACCTTCGGTTGGCTGACTTTTCTGAGGTTTAGCCTCAAACTCGCTTGGCTTCCGTTCGTGTTTTATTGAGAGCCAAGTCCCAGCCACAATAGATTGCCCGAATTATACTCACGCATACTTCGAGTGGCTGGATGGGACCACTGCCCACTGTATTACCACCTTGTGTTGCTATACACAGTATTTAACAGGCTTCACACAATAAGGGTAGTCCTTAGAAATTCACCTTAATTCTTGCTACTGGATAACTTAGCATTAGCTTTGTGAATGCCGTTGCGTCGGTAATTTTACACGCCATCTAGTTGTGTGAACTGTGTCATTCCTGAGATACATAACATGAGCCGGCAAATGCCACGCTGTCATTAAAGGCTTACCACAGGTTATAAAGTGTCCAATCTTTTTTCCCATACAATTCATTTCATAATTCATCGCTCTGCATGGTCGTAAAGATATATGATGTATAGTTCGGGTAATCCCAGCCAATTTGATTGTTACAATTTCCGTAAAACATCATAGAAAATCTGTTGTTATTGATCCGTTACTGGGCATCGCATACCACACAATAACATACTTACATTATATAACCGGCGCTACGCGAGATTATACCCAATAAGAGCAGCTGTGATTTGATCACAATCTTATTGAAAGGATCATCATTACGTCATTACATAAGCATCCATCTTATTTATAGCATCACACTTCCATCATTACATATAACTCCATCTTATGCTTACACATCCATCAAATTTATCTCTTTGAAAGACACATTGTCGCAAACAATGGTACACAGGAATTGCCCATTTCTGGAGGTACAGATGCCTGTAACGCGGTGATTATGTCGGGGCAAATCGCCTTTCTAGCTGTGACATGGTGGCCCGTATCATACAATGCGACCCGTCCCTGTCTCATGGGCAAGTAATGTCGCCTTCCTCCTCTTTATAACCCGCTCCATATATCAGCTAATACTTCCATTGTTCAATCGCATCTTGCCTCCACTCTCTGAAGTCTCGTCTGTCACGCAATCGCGCGACTTGGCGCGTTAGTTCCTTTACTGGCGGCTGTATATATGTTCTGGGGGCGTCATAGAGAAGGGTGGTCAGCGTATGCTTGGTGTTGGGCACTGGGGAAAATCTTAGTGACGTTAGGTTATCTGAGTTTGGCAGAATGATGTGGTTGGGTGTTTCATTTGACCCTCCTTCTGTCATTGTCCTCGTTTATATCCTTATATGGATATTTGATACATGCAATTCACGGAGCATTCTGCCCGGCCATCATATCTAAGACAGCATACATCGCTTAAGGGATTAAATGTCGCCCTTCTTTTCAATATATCAATTATTCACTGTTCGGAATGCTTCGGCCTTAAAAAGTCATTAACTCGATTCATATAAGGATACATCGGTAAACTTGACATATATATAGTGGCATGTGCAGAGAGCTATAGCTTTTATTGGTTGACGTGGATTTTATCGCCCATGTATTTAAATTTATTGTGATACTCGGGTATACTTGCGACTCGACTGGGGAAAAAATATAGCAAATATAAAGCGAAAGTTGCTTTGTGTGTGACAATAAATGGGTCTCCTGGTATGACATTTCCAAATAGTATATCCTGTTTCTAAACGCGCGGTGAAAACGATTGAATACCTACAAAGGCTGTTCAAGGCAGTGTGTGAAAAATGTCAAGTATTTTGAAACTTGGTCCGAGGTGGGGTAGATCATTATACTAGCAACAACATCAATTTATTATAACTCCAGAGATATGTTCGGTATTTTATATCGATGGCAAGCTGTGTGATAAAACCCTACAATCTAACTGTGTGTTATTAACTGAAGGAGACAAGCGATGTTTTTCATTCGCCGTGTGACGTGGTCGCCGTGTGAAGTCCGGAGCGCTTGCTTGGGGAACGTGGCAGACCTATAAAGCCTCCAAAATAAACGCGTTTCAGTTGACTGCATGTAGATGTCGATGTTACACCTGTCCCTTGATACAGGTAACTCACAGCATGTAGAAGTCATTGAGGGGAGAATTTAGTGACCGCGGGCTAGGGCGTCTCTTGGCTGGAGCGTGGGTGTAGTTGTAGATACCTCGACGTTCATTATTTCCTTTCACAACGTGCCATTCCTGTCCAAGTTGTCTTTGAAAAGGCGGGCCACTTTTTGAATTTGAATGGCGGTGATGATGGGGTTTGCGAGGCGGTGTATGGTATAGGGTGTAAAGCGACTTGGTGCTGACCTCACAGTATATATGGCGCATTCACTTCTGCTTTAAAACACCATCGACTGACCCCCTCACCCCCTCGTACCAGCCAGCGTGGTCGTATACGCTTAATGAGACAGGGCCATCGTGATTAATGACTTTTTCGTCTAGCAAGATCCCCGTCCCCCAGGTCGACTTGGTTGAAATTTATCTGAGTGAAATGAAGGTAAGGCACGCTTGGTTGGTTTGAAGCCTACCTAAACACTCTTCCTTATCCATAAACCATTCTCTTTCACTGGCTTCACAACCCCTTAACTTGAGTCCCATGCCGCCCGACCAGCCAGTCATTCGTGAGCCGGAGCTTCCAACTGCATGAACGCTTCTTCGTCGCTTCATCCACTCGCCTGTGACCAAAGCTTACCACAACATAATACAGGACAATATCCCCACGATTACCAAATATTGGCCGTTCTCTATCGCCTCCGAAACAAGCGAGCGTGAGTAAGTCAGTGAATGCTCGCCTCAATGAGTGACCCTCATCGCGATGGAGGCACTGTCCTGAGCGGAGTGAATGAGTATGAGGAGGAAGAATCCGGGTGGGAGGGGATGCTGTCTGGTCATCCCCAGCTTGCACAAGGATACCAGGAGGGCCTGCAGTTGACGGGTGGTCAGCACGTCCTGGGCGCCCCGGTGCTGCACGCCGCTCTGCTCCAACATCCTAACCAGGCCGCTGGCCACAGGAACAATAAAGGTCAGTTGCTGAAACGTCCAGCCACGTATCCCCACGTCCGAGCTAAACCTCAAAACGTGCCTGCTTCTTCCCTCTTGTACCTCCTCCTCCTGGCGGTAGGTCTTATTTGACATCCACTACAAATGAGGCGGACACCAGTCCCTTCTAAATGAGGACACTAGCGGAGAAGGAAGGTACGCGCTGCTCCGGTTGGTGTGCACCCACGCAATCGAGGAGAAGTAGTCGAAAAGAGGGTCGGTTGATGATGTGTGATCGAGTGGTCACTTATGGCTTAATGTTGGTCGTTGTACATCAGCTGTGTGTCTCTAGTAGAGGAAGCACTTTGCTGTTCTATAGAGCTGTCCTTGCCAGGACATAGCCACTATTGGGCTGTGGATGGTTGGTCAGCCATGCAGTCACTCGGCAAATTCTCGCTCTCTCGTCCGTGTCTTTTCACAAGACCAGCAAGCATGACACATTCTTCCATTCACTTTATGAATAAGTAAATATATGTATTTTTATATTAGTTATATATGAAGCGGTAGGCATTGTCTGCGTGTGGTTTGAACGGAGTTTGCCCATACAGTGTAGACATACAGTGTAGACATACGTGCGTCGCCAACGGAATTTGTTGGCGACGCGTTGGTTTCGCTTGGGGTTTTATTCGAATGATTGGATCATTTTGTGAAACTTTTGTGGGCGTCTTATTTTTGTTACGATTTGAGTGAGTTCGCTCCCTTTCACTTCCGCAAAAACGTAATCTTACGTCTTCGAACAGTATTCTTACATCCACTGACAATATTATCTTGCATTCGAACAATGGTCACACGTCATTGAACAATATTCGCATGTCTGCGGACAGCGCCCTCATGCAGACGACAGCATAATCTCCCAAGTCCGTGGATACAACTATCTCGAAGCAACTGTCTATTGTCACTTAAAATGGAGTCTGTCCAAGAGATTACCTCTTGCCAATGAACTAAAGCCGAAAAACAAATGGACATTGAATATAGGAATTTTACTGAAGATAAATCTGACTTGTAATTAGGTATTGGAATTTTGATGAATGAGTTAAAACCATGAATTTTTAATTCGAGGCAGATTAAATGTTTGATTTATTAGAATAACAATCCTTTATATTATAAACAAATGCGATTTTATTCCTACAAGATATCTGATAAGATTATGAGCCAATGTTTAATTTATAATCTGCATCACTGTTTTACTCTGAAGCGTGAGGGTATATCACTTCACCATATGCTTATATTAACTTATACGAACTGGCTATAGCCTGCTTTCGTCCCGAATTAAATCTTTCAAGTCTTTCATGTCCAAATACTCACTCTGTCTCTTGATTCTCTGTAATACTGAAAACAGGCGCCCCGGATGACATTGAGGGTAAGAAGCGCCGCTAAAATATAAATATCAAAACGATACTGGCCCAATAACGGGCTTTTCATGGCGAGGTTCGCGTTTTGCTGGCCGTCTGCGCGGGGCTGGCAGCCGCAGTTACGGACCCTTACCATCAACGCTCACCAATTGCTGCAGGCTGTGTCTTGACAAATGTCAGGCTCTCCATTCAAACTCAGATAAACCCCTATATATGACCTCTAACTTAGTGTTTGACCTATGCCCATGGGTTCCGCTCTTGTGCTGCGTGGTGTATGCGCGGCCATTGCCTTCAGCCTGTTCCCATATCGTTGTGTGTGAGACGAGGTTACAGCTACAGACCGACCTGACGTCGGTTACTAGAGCGCTAAGAAACAGGTGGATGCCTTTGGTGGAAACCAACTGTCGTGCTTTTTACTCGTATTTTACACTTGATGGAATTAATGTCAAGTTTACTGTTGTAACTTGCATGATGCGCGCTGCTTCAGTCTTACGCCTGTATTGGTCGGATATTAGGACCAATGGTAACGCCCGACCTTGACCCCAACCCTTGTTACTCCCGACCCGACCCAATTAACTAAACGTTTATCGTGCGGGAAACAATGCAAGTGCTGGAATGATATCACAATGAATGTAGTGAGTAGGTATATGCGATATGACAAGTGCTTTGTAGTTGAGGGTTGATTGAGGTTGTCGTGTGTTGCCTCAGATGGGGGACCTCATGCTTCTCCGGGTCCTCACCACAACGCCCTCCAGTTCCAATATGGCTTCACAGGACACCACAGCGCATGCGCCATGCAAGACCGTAAGTGACGTCACCCATGAGCGATGTAGCCATGTGCATGTTGCTGCATCTGGTCTGCCGGAGTATCTATTAATAGCCACTGTACCGACGCGCTTCTCATCCATGAGAATGTTTGGAGGTGTCTCCAATGAAGTGTGACCATTTACTGGCCCTGTGCTTGTTGCCATAAAATCGTTACAACTTGGTTATGTTAAAGGTGACGTTGATGTGGTGCAGCTTACTGGATTGTTTGTTACTCACCAGGGTCGATCATGCCGTGTCCTATATCCTGGCCTACATAACATCGCATTTTATCGCTCGAGGAAACAAATGAAACAGGAAACGCGTTTATTGGTTTTGCAAGATAAAATGTAGTTGCGTTGTTATTTCAACAGAGACAATGCTCTTTTCTGTGAACAATTTGTCGCAAATATTCATTAATAATTAGTATTCTCATTTGACGCCTTTTCGGGTGAATGAGATAATCGAACGAACCATAATTTCTTAACGAGCAACGAGTTACAAATTAATATTTCATGAGTAAGGCCAAACAAACTGTATTGCGATATTACGTGGTAGCATTAAACGAAAGCCGTCATCAATTTTGCATCGCGCACCTGCAGTAGGGTGGAATAAAACCTATGAATATTGATGAGGGCGCCCTCTGGGGAGTGCCTTTGACTTGTCGTCGCTGACACGGACCGCCTTTGGTTAAATGCGCGATCTGTTTCTAGCGCTCGTGTCAGGCGTTATTAAAATCTTTTAAAAGATTGCTCGTAGCAGGTTAAATTAAGTCAGCTATCCTTTATAAGACCTTAGCTTAGATGTGTTGATAACCTTGTGACGGCATCTTACTAGTCGGGTTTGGCAGTCAATTCTAATTAATGAAGACAGTTGTTTAATGTTTATGATACTCAGAAAAAGAGAAAATATAAGGTTAACGTGTTGGTGGCGGACGGTCGTAGCTTGAAGACGAGAAAGGGGCGGGGCTTATAATGTGGTCAAGGTTAAGTTCTGTAAAAGACTTGTCCTTCACGTGAAGGTTAGGTGTTCTCTTTGCGGACGGTCAAATCACGTGATAAATGAGGAGGTAAAAGCGACCATCTCACGTCTCGTGATGCCGCTGTTGGATATATACTGGTTACCATTGAAAACGTGTAATTGAGTTTGGAGCGTGACATAAAAACAGAACACACGGAAGCCTTCCTTAAAATGAGCTACTCCATTTCTTCCGAAATCCATGCGCGTGGATCGCCGTGTATGAATGTCGATTGCAAGACCGTTTATTACAAACTTCTCTGTTTACATCGACGGTTAGGTTATAAACAGTGTTATGTCTCGATGCAAGCCTCTGCCGCAGGCAACTGTTTCTCTAAGTCTAGATGACTCCGACTTCTGCATTGGACACGCCTCCAGAAATCTAATTTTAGTAATAAGCTTTTTCAAGGCAGTAAGTTGCATTACTCCCCCGAGGCTATTTAAACATCGAGCGTATCTTAACTTGATTTGCACTTCAAAGCTTACAGGTGAGGTGTAAGCCAGGTGAGGAAGGGGATAAATGAAGGTGTTTGTTGATATGTTTAGTTTCATACTGAGGTGTCACATGGAATAAGTTGAAGCGCTTATTTGTTCCTACCAAAGGGCCACTTAAAGAGCGTGAGGAGTACTCCTTGAGGACCTCTTTGTGCCTCCTGATGAGGAGACAGTGTGTTCCAGTTAGATGGCTTGAGGGTTTATCGCAACATGCTGAGGTATCAACGGGTAGCTAGGGCACCTCAATATGATGATGTATCAACGGGTAGCTAGGGCACCTCAATATGATGATGTATCCGCTGTGACTGCAGCCCCCCCCTTCTCTCTCTCCCTCCCTCTCTCTATCTCTAACTCTCTCTCCCCTCTCTCCTCTCTCTCTCCTCTCTCTCTCTCTCTCTCTCTCTCTCTCTCTCTCTCTCTGTCTTTCTATCTTTACCTCTCATCTCACTATCTCTCCTCACTCTCTTTCTATCTCTACCTCTCTCTCTCTCCTCTCTTTCTTTCTATCTCTCACTCTCTTTCTATCTCTCACTCTCTTTCTCTCTTAACTGATTGTGATTTTTATTGACTTAATCATCCTTTGTTGCATATCAAATCTGTGCACCTCTCTGCCAAGGCATATCTCATTCTGCCTTTGCCTCTCCTTTATAACTCCCTTACCTCTCGCCCTCGTCGCACGTGTTTTTCAGCTCTGTTTCCCACCTTCCATTCCTTTCCTTGCCTCTCTTCTATTATCTTCTCTTTATCTTTATCTCACCTGGGCAGCTTCTTCATCTTGCCTCCATCGTCCCCACGAGCACTGAGCCACACTGTGTGCGAGCAGTGCGTTGACTGGTGCAGTCAGGGTGTAGGTGATTTGTAGACAATTATGCCCCTTGCTGTCTTCTTAATAATGCAATAATCCAGATTATAATATCTCACAGCCTGACGCAGGAACCAAAAAATGTAACAATGATGTTGTTACGTTCACAAGCGCGAGACTGTCTATTAGTTTTGTTCTAAAGCACCGGGTAGCCCAGGCTGTCCGACCAGTTACATGAAGGCTAATTTTCTGAAAACCTGTATACCTATGTATGTGATTCGTTGATTATGGCTCCGTGGCGAAGATATTGTCCATGAGGAGTGTTTATGTAATGCCGATCCAGTTGTGGTTGTGTCCTCTAGGTCATGATAGTGGGGGCTCTATATATAGATATAAATATATATATATATATATATATATATATATATATATATATATATATATATATATATATATATATATATATATATATATATATATATATATATATGTGTGTGTGTGTGTGTGTGTGTGTGTGTGCGCGCGCGTGTGTGTGTAGCCTGCCGATAGAGTAATCTTATTTCTGTTTTATCCTAGTATCCCAACATGTGTCTTTCTTTACCTGTACTCGGTCGCGATCATACATATTTAAGGAAGAAACATCGCCGGAGACCGGTGGCCAATAGAGTGGATAATCCGCCCAGCGCAGAGAGTCGCTATAGGGTGATGGCGAGGCACGGGCAGGGGTGCTAATTATAAATGAGGCAAGCGTTTCCCGGTAAAGAGGCATTCGTAATACTGTCACAGCGTGGCTGAACCCCCGTGTAAATGACGTGGCTTCATTTCATTAATAGTTTAGTGCTATCAGTTAACGGTTGCTCAGGCAGCGATGTATAGTTCAGGTCTTGTTTTGCTGGGCAGCAAATTTAAGGAAATTGTTCTTAAGTTCGTATAAATATCTCTGAGCATTCGCTGAGAACCAAACCCGAAGTGAAGGAAACTGGTGCTTGCTCAGTACGCGTGCAACGGCGCATACATCAACAAACACATGTATCACTGGATACATCCCCCAGTGTACACATTTACGTGAGTGTGCGTGTGCATATGAATGTATGTGATGTACAGTCACGAACACATCATACACAAACATGCGCACATGCATGCATCACCACCTCGATGGAGGCCTGATCCACCTGCGTCTTCCTATATAGCGGATTGAGCCAGATTATACTCACTGACAGGGTGGCTGCCAGTATAGCGCTAATACGTCCAGTTAGCCCCGGGCACACTGCGCCTTCTTACGGATCTCCAGCCGCTCTCATGGCTACATATGTATGTGGTTTGTTCATGACACCTCGGCTGTGAGAGGGAGACTCGTGTTATTGGTGGAGCTTCATTTGTTGAAGCACGGGTTCACGTGACCCTTGGCATCCCATCATTGACTTCCAGCTTTGATATCTTGATTAGTTCGATGATTTGTGCTGCGGGAATTGGTGATGTTCACGGGGTAGTTCCAGCAAACATGCCAGCTGTCTGACATGGCCTCAAGTCACGTGGATGCCCCGCACATTGACGACTCATGGCCGACATGCAGATCGATAACCGCTAAGCTTCTACCGTCTGCCATGCAACCATCCAGCATTTGCAAATCAGCAGCAGTATCATCTCACTATTTTATCCCAAATCTCTCTTTTCAATTGATCCAATGTAAGTGGTGAACAGTCGTATTATGGTGACGTCATGACACGTGATCATCTCGCTCTCAGAAAGTAAAATTCCATGCTTCTTGTTCGCTGTCTGATGATATATGATCTTACAATGAATATTTGTGCATACATTTTGATTGTTGATAGCATGTGTTATTTCATTCTTGTTTGTTAATCGATGCTTTTCAGTTAATTATATTTATTCAACATTGTGAGAGAAAAATGTTTCATACTGCAATTGGAATCCTAAGTAGAATAATAAGATCCTGACCACACCTCACACAGTCACCGTTATGAATTATTATAATGTGTAATATTATCATTTCATATCGATACAGTATTTATTCATTCAATCCCTTTTTTTATTTTCAAGGTCATGGCGGGGTCAATCAACTTGGTGGCGTTTTCGTGAACGGACGCCCCCTACCGGATGTTGTTCGACAGCGTATCGTGGAGCTTGCCCACCAGGGGGTGCGGCCGTGTGACATCTCCCGCCAACTTCGCGTTTCTCATGGCTGTGTCAGTAAAATACTTGGCAGGTAGGACGATTATTTTTTCAAGCAGCAGTTATCTTTAAAGACTTATTGTACAAGCACGTTTATATTTTTGGATTTAGGAGGGAACAGTATATAAATTAATGATTTGTCATGTATGGAGAATTGTAGCAGCTCCATTAAAAACGTTCCCACTGTGTACCACATGTGATTCATAGTTGGTTCTCAAAAAATATTGGACGAAGCCCGCTTTTACAGCAGTCCTTTTCACGGCCTCACAGTTCGACTCGCCACTGATACCTGGCAGTGTAACGGAGAAGACCCCATAAACTTCTCCCAGCTTTTGCCGGTTCTGCCTGGCCGCGTCTCGCCGGAATCTCGCCCGTAACGTGGTTACAGTCAGTTGCCATTACCCGCCAGCCAGTTTCATGACCAGTGCGACTAATACACTCCAGTTGTATATAGAAAAGCCCTAAATCAAAACCATGTCGCCATTGCCCTACCGACTGGCAACTTACATTGGCTGGCTTGCGAGAACTCACGGAGAGGAACAAGAATGATGGCGATTCTAATATACTCAGGGGATCATTACTGGCACGCATTAATCTGAAATATGGCGTGATTAATCCTGGTTGTGTGGCTATTCGAGTCCGCTTGTTTCAGCAACAACATCGCCCTTGCTAGCGTTGTCTCTCAACTTTCCACAATGCCAAGACAAACGTTTTTATTATGCCAGTAGACTTTCAACGCATATCTTCATAAGTATCGTCTGATATAACATACGAGTCTCTTTTTATCGGAGTTCGTTTTTGTGTTGACGACAACAGATGCAATTCAATAATTCGGCGCGGCGTAAAGGAATGTTAACTTCCATTAATTAACATAGAAACGATCTATCTTGCAAGTCGGTTTGGGCGTCAACAACTTCAGTTTCGTTCATATACTTCCCCGTTCTGTTTGGTCTTTGGAAAAAAAACACTTGCTCTCTCCAGAAAACAAGTGGAGTCTGTATTAGCGGGCCATCATGGCTAATGCAGGTCTTCCAACGAAGCCGTCACGGCTCAGTGGCGCGCGAGTCAACCTGTACGCAGCATTCACGTCACGTCACATCCGGACTATGATGGCTTGTGGTGTGTTGGCCACAGGGCGTCTGCGTGGTATGGGCGATAATAAGGCGAAACTGAAAACATTAATCACCGCCCCAACCTGACTTCCCCTAGTTACAATTTAACTGCCAAACAAATCAGGCACATGTAGGCAGCGAGGATGGGGAGGAGCCCGCCCATTATTTCCGTTGTTGGACGGGGCAGGTATGAATGCACGTAGACTCGTGCATCAACGTGGAATATTCTTGCTCCATGGATAGATGATGGGTCATGGGAAGAATAAGTGGCGAGTGAGAATAAAAGTCAATAGAGGTTGGTAGGTCGGGGCGTAAGGGGTCACCCATCAATATGACTATAAACGATGACATTGGTTGCGGAACTTTAATTAACACGCCCGCAAAACGGCCCCTGAGGACTGAATTATGGAGTAGTGTTTTCTGATGTCAAAATATCAGATTATAACCGCTTATGGAGGCGTGGTTTGGCTTGTCATGTTAGTCTATTCTAAACTTGATCCACCCGCTGTGAACGATTTTATGGTTCGGACAAAGCAGATGTTTGAGTTTGCTTGTCACGTAAATGGTCTGTCACCTGCCAACAATAGCTCTGCTGGCGATCTACTGCAGATCTATGCGGTCTCTTAAAATCAGACACGTCGACAACTTTAATTCATTTTTGATTTTCGTCAAATGAAATTAGATTTTTTACAAGGAAATACACGGGTAGATTAATACCTGTGTTAAGCTACTTAAACAGCAGGTACGATGGCCTAAGCTTTTTTACTTGTAGTTTTTGACCTCTAATCTTGACCAGAGTGAATTCTTTGTCCCATGTCCACCATGGACACCCCATGCTGCTACAAACGCGCCTGTACGGTCCAGATAAGACAAGCTGACGAGCGCCATACGCTTCCCTCCACCTCGCTGCACTATTCGCAACCAGGAGCTCTGCTCCAATAAGCTGCCTTCTCCACCTACAACTTTACTCGTCGAGTAAATCCCGAACCTAACGCAGCCGTTGCTTGGAGGTGTTCTTTATCGGGAGGAATTCAGTCGATGACACGAAGGGCAATGACAGAAAGTACACCCCAAGCCAACCTAGCTTCCCTTGCAGACACGTCTTCATTCAACAGCTATTCTGTTAGCGTCCCGCAAAGCAGACGATCTGCGGAATTTCGCGCCAAAATTACTGGCAATTCCCCCGGGCGTGCCTGGCTGGAGCGATACGCTTGTAAGGGGCTCCCTTTGGGAGGGCAGTGGATTCAGATCAAGGTCTGTTTGGAGAAAAACGAGATGGACAGCAAAGGGAATTTTGTAGTCGCCTTATTTATTAAGAAAGGAGACCTTTAATATACATCGACACCTATAATAATTCTGAGTTCTAACTTGCAATCTCAGTGTCACACTCTTTATACACAAGTAAGAAATCACATTTTGAGGTGGTTATGGTTTGTTATAAATCCTACAGCTCGGAAGTCTCGTCTGTTGACCGTCCACGCAGTTCATGGTTTCAAAATAATAGAAGTTTAAAACTCTTCGCCGATGTTTTTTTTAGATATCTGACAAGTAAAATTAATGGACTTCAAGGCTCTTTAGGTTATTAATTTCCGAACAGGAGCGGCACCTTTGTAGCTGCGAGTGGCCAGGCAGACGGCAGACCCCTTAACGACAGTCACCCCAGTCACAATTGGATGTGCAATACATTATCAAATTATGATAGAAATTATTAATACATGTCTGCTTCTGTGGAGGAACTCAAAGGAGCAAGCATTAGAGCCCGTCACGGAGCACTAGCAATTTGTGAGGGCAGTGGATCCTTTTGATAGATAATCATAAAGCGAGAGGTCATTGAGCGAGGGAGGGAGGGGCGTAGAGGACTTGAGCGTCGTAATCGGACGAGAAATAAAGGCGTTCTCTCGTGAAATGCAGGCGAATAAATGGCACATGTCGCTACGACTGACCGACAGCAAAGCATCAGGCACATAGGTCTGGGAAGTGGGGGGGGGGGGGGGGGGGGGTCATCCCTCGGACACGTCCACCGTCGCCTTCACTGCTCCATTAAACAACCTTCTGCTGCAGAAAACGTTGCTTGAATATTGAGGATTATGATATCGCCTCACATTTAATGGACGGCATACTGCATGTATAACAATATCTCGATGGCACTTGGATCATATCAGAAGCAATAATATATATTGGGTTGTCACCACATTAAAATATCCATTGGTAGAAAGTCCACGGTTTATGTCAGAAGATCTTTGTTCATGAAATGCAAATTTTAAGCAACTAAAATAGAAATTGATACGACATAAAATACGGTATTAAAAATTCTTTTATATAAATGAAATACCCATAGAATATCAATGAACGTATCAGCTAATCACAAGAGCAAACGAATTTTTTATTTCTTTTCATGGATCAAAAGAATGCCGTCTTTTCTCCTTGTGCCTCTTGCATGATATTGAAGATGCACGGCCAGCACAATCCGATTGGAAGTCATGCACCTGTCAATCACGCCCACCGCTCCATGTAGTACACTCACTTTGATCTACCGCTGTCAATACATCTTCTTCTCCCCCACCCCACAATGTTATGTCTAGTTTTCGCATTCATTCCAATTAATTGGTTTGTCCAATAACCAGTTGCTTTAATGTGGGATATACTCTCACAATCATACGTCGTCCGTTTCGTCGTAGCTAGGCATTGATGTCAGTATCATGAATGAAAAGAGGGCGCTATTGTATGGTGGTCGGGCGGGACGCAAAGGCTATCCCTGCTCGCGTGTACCTATCCAATAGACTTGATCATTTGTGGCTTTTAAAGCCATATCCGATCGTTTTATCAGATCAGGTATTTTTCCTCCGATAGTTTAGACGATGAGAAGAATAGATTGATCAGAGATGATGAGGTGCTTGATGGCGGGGCATTCTCGGGCATTTTGATCAATTCATAATTGTGTCATTATGCCATTTGTAAGTTTCAATTTACTTCTGGTTTAACGAATTTCCCATTTTACATTTGTGAGTTCTATGCTTCCGAAAGTGATCATGAATTTGAAGTAGATCGTTGGCTGTTTCTTCCACCAGGATGCCAATCTTCATGGTGCGCTCATTGCATCAGATATATCAAGCGATTACATCCATGGAAGCGTTGATCTATCAGTCAGCTTCTGCGATCTGTATATATGTTCTAACTATACAACACAAATCTAAGGGGTTCCTTGAATTCACTTTTGCCACGTATTGCTATCCGAATTGAAAACACATAGCAATAATTATTGCCACAGTACGTATGAATTTACAAAATCACACGATTGGATTCGTGCTCCGTTTTAAGCGTCAAGCGTATATATATCCAGTTAGTTTTAATTTTTTTTTTATACAGCTCGAGTGTTATGTGTTATGCACCAGGTACTATGAGACAGGCTCTATCCGACCAGGCGTCATAGGTGGTTCGAAGCCTAAGGTAGCCACTCCACACGTTGTAGATGCCATAGCCAAATACAAGAAAGACAACCCGACCATGTTCGCATGGGAAATCCGCGATCGTCTCCTAGCAGAGGGAGTGTGCTCACAAGAAAGCATTCCCAGCGTCAGTTCCATCAATAGGTTGGTAGTCTCATTTTAAATTACGCACTAACCTCGTTTTTGTGTTTTTTTCTTTTCTGACATGCCATCTAGGTATTATGAAACTGGGTCAGTAAAACCAGGAGTAATCGGTGGTTCCAAGCCGAAGGTGGCTACCACTAAGGTGGTCGACGCCATTTGCAAATACAAGCGGGAAAATCCCACAATGTTTGCTTGGGAGATCCGAGACCGATTGCTGACTGAAGGCATTTGTGATCAAGAGAACGTTCCAAGTGTGAGCTCGATCAACAGGTATATAGCCCCGTGGGGAGGGGATGACGGGGGCATTGTCATCATTTGGCATGCAGATGAACCTCTCCCAATTCGCCAATTCTGACATGATCTATGCATGCATGCATCCAGTGTTTGATGGTCTGGCTTAGAGTCTCTTTCTGCCATGTACACATCTTTTTGCTTTGCCACCATACATCTACAGGGATATTTGATTGTTTTTATCCAATGCATATATATTTTGTATACATCCTTCTCTCTTTTTTTAGCAAGGCACTGTTTTCCGTTTAACTCTCCGTCTCTGTGTGATTCCTTTGTGGTGCCATTTCCTTTTTGTCTACATCCAATAGCTGACATAACCCGCCCACTACACTTCTACACATGCCTCCCTACCAGTAGCAAATGATTGGTTCATTACCGTGAAGCAACGTCACTTGACCTTTCGTGTATTTTACTTGACCTTGTTCAGTCACTGGTCACATATACGATACTATATGGATCATCAAATTCACGTCATTTTGATCTCAGAAGCATTGTAGTATGCTAGATACTATGTCTGTCCTATCAGTTTTGTTAATTGACATTATTTCCGTACTTCATTGTCTCCTGTTACGATGTATGTGGGTATATAAAGTTGTATATAACGTTTGTTCTGGCAACCTCCACTGTTCAAAAGAGTAATGCTACTATACCATGCTGGCTTGCCAACCAAGCGCTGTCTGATTGCATGCTATTCTGTCGAGTACCCGTGTGCTATAGCAACATCACTAATCCTATTGAATTTTGCACAATATACACAATTCTATGTATTCTATGTCATTACGCTGAGACAAATGTTGAGCCCGTCTAAAGTATTTGCCTCTTATCGAAGCAAGATGATGGAGCCCGGTTTCATGTAGTCTTGCGTCACCTAGCGTCTTGTACGTCGTGTAACATTTCAGTTGTAGCTCAACAATACAGTGACATACTGTATGGTAGCTGGCCCGGTGGCTACAACCACTAGTGTCAGCAATTTGTCAAAATGATCCTGGAAGTGGAGAAGATTACTCCCCCGTGCTTACCAGATGGTAACATGGCGTTTCCTCGTCTCCTTCGGAGCTCTCTCGTGTCTTGTCCCATTAACTCAACACTCCCACGGTCTCAACTCGCCCACCACCCGTCCGTGCAAACCTCATAATCCCCCACCCCCCACCGAATAGCTTTTAATTAAAAGCCATTGTCATTTTACGCCAATGTTTGGGGGCCAATTATCAATCACCCATTACTACAGCAGAAAAAGATCTACACTCTGTGATTTCGGTTCCCGTGTACGCTGTTGAAGGAGACAGTGTTGTCGCGCCAGGGTTAACCAAATTTAGCCGGTCTGTATTGGACATGACAGGGCCTTGATGCGAGGGTTTTCCCAAGGGCAGTGCCTACGGGCGGGGATTTCACCTCAGAGGGCATCCAATGTATCCTGTCCCAGCTTCCATTTCCCGTCGCTCTCAGCATCCCACGAGGAGGCGGCCATATTGTCTCGCCGATCTACAACGATCGAGATGAATAAAAATCTGCCAAATCTCATTATTGGTCATTATTTTGGTCTGCTGAGAGGGTCCATTAGGGTCGTTAAGGGAGGTGGAGGGAGGGAAGAGATGAGATTTTGAGGGATAAAAGCCGAAGAGGCTGCAGTGATCCAAGGGCTTACTGTGACCAGGCGGACTGGCATGATGCACTGTGGCCGGAGAGGCATATTGTTACATGGCTTCATAGGAGCTGTGAAAGTAAAGAATTACAAGAAAAGAGCATCGCCAAATTGCACATACATGTTAACAGTAACATAATTAATGTCATTAATATATATTTATCAGATTGGGTCCTTTTCTGTTACAGAATAGTGAGAAATCGGGCGACCGAAAAGGCGAAATCTCAGTGCCCGAGTCCCCCTCCTGGAAGTAGTACTCCAACCCTGTCTCAGTCTGGCGTGCAGGCGGGCGGGGCTCAGGCCGGTCAGCCGGGTTCTATGCATGGTGTGCCCGCCGCCGCTTACACCATTGGTAGCATCCTAGGAATCAACGCAGCAGCCGCTGGTCAGCTTCCACACGGGGCAGCGCTGACCACCGACCCCAACGCTAACATCACCAAACGAAAACGAGAGGACGATGGTAAACTCATTCTTATCATTTCATTGTTAATCCACATCCTAGGAAATAAGACAGTGCAGTTGATAGGTGTCAATAATTACCGTCTCTTTATGTAAAAGGCTTGAAGGGAAAAACCATACAACTTTGAACTTGACGAACATGGACATTTTCCCTCTGGTTACATTGTGTATTCACAAGCGTCTTAAATTGCACTCCATTTCCTGTTGTAATATAAGTTGAGAAAACTAACCATTGATTTGCTTTAACTTTTTCATAACTCATAAACACAATCACACCCTCCTCGCGTATTCACAAAAGACATTTCCCCCGTGTAGTTCACCTCGTCCGCTTCCCACGCTGAGCGATATACAAGCTTGTAGACAACATCTTTTCTCCCCCTTTGCGTTTGTCCTTCATTCGTCACACAGTTTCACACGACCAATTGCTAGTTACCATGGATAAGGTTGTCTCAAATATGAATGCTTGTAGTTATGTCGTAAAAAGCGATAAGCTTACAACCGGTAATTGTCGAAAATAAATTTCAAGATCTTTTGTGTCCATTTCTATCGGTATATTTCCGCAAGCATCTCACGATATCACGTTAATTCCTGCTTTTGACTGCCATAATAATCTTCCAATTCGATTGACTGACAGGCTACAAATATGACCTTATATAGAGAAATTATGTGTTTCCGGTAGGATGTTTTTTTCACTTTGTAAGTTACTTTAAAGGAACACACAATTACATCCATAAAAGACAATTGCTAATTCCCAGCGACAATACAGGGAGAACCGATTTGATTCTGAAAACATGCAACCACAGGCCATCTAGGACTCCCTAGGGAGGGTTATTCTTCGTATTCCAGAATCGTGAGCTTGTAGTCTGACCAGGCAGATGGGTTCGTCTGAAACCGGGAAGTGCTCATTTCCTCAGACCAATCTTCTGCCCAGATGAAGTGAAACATGGCGTGACCAGTCGATTACTTGCCCCGCGATTTCATTCTGCCGCCGTCAATATATGACATGTCATTCGCAGAAAATATCGCCAGAGAAACATTTACGCGCTACGGTTATCCTAAAACTCGCGCGCCGGAAATGGGGCACATGGTCGTGGCTGCCCGTTGGTAGCTAAAAAACGGCGGGAGTCGGCAGAGTCTTATCCACACACAGCGGGAGGGGGAAGGAATCCTAGCTGTCATTATTGTTATTTCGGTATCGATACATGCCCTGCATTCAAACGATCAGCGCCTAGACCACTCGTCGGAAATTAAAACAATCCAACATGGCGGGATTCAAGAATTTAATGCAGTTATGGGCCTGATAAAAGAACTGATCTCGATGAATGGGTCGCAAAGGCTAAGATGGATTGCACTGGGTCGTAGCCGATGGCTGTAACCCCTTTATTGCCATTACCTCGAATGATGCATGTTATTCATAAAAATCGGCCTCGCTTTTCACGACAACACTAGGTTTTTGACGAGGACTTCAGTTCATTGCTTCCATTGAAAAGCCTTTACCTGTGTATCGACCGCTGCCGCAGCGCAGTCGTCACAGCTCCAACTCGGAGGGAATTGTCGGACTCCATCGTTCACTCCATGAAAGCTATCCTTTCTGAGCTGAATAGCCAAGCGAGATCGTCTCCCTTCCACCCTCTCCCCCTACACCCCTACATAGTCCAATTTTCCTCATCCATCCAATATCGCCCGGTAGGCGCCTGCTACCTGCAGGATTTAGACTTGACAAACGAAATGGAACTGATCTCCCCCGCTTTTCTAAGCTCATTGGCTAAATTGACTCAAACACTTCATTGTTGAGTGGATGGCTGAATTTAATTCCAGGAAGGTTTATTCCCGGGTCTGATCAAGCTATTGTCGTCAAGTGGCTAAAAAGTAAGGGGAACGGGAGGTGTTTTTGTAAAGGATTAAAATGGACCAGCACTCTTGTCGATTCAGCCCATGCCGATATGACAATACTTAACAAAGCGCGCTATAGCTCTGCAGGTTGTACCATGCTTTCTGTGACACACCAAGGTAGCACTATACAGCTTATTATTAGCTCACTGCTTGCGCTCTATTGGTGATTGAACTCGGCCTGTACGTCGATCGAGACCCAGCTTCTTCTCGTATTCTCACGAATTAGGGCTGGGCAGCAGTCGTATAAGATCGATAAAACGCGATGATACGGTTGAATGTTCGTCTCCTTGGATAGCGTCGTCTGCGGGACTTTAAATACTCAAATGAATTCTGTGTCATTTTTAACGTAAGCGAATGACAACAAGCAATAACGGAATCTCATGGAATATCTTCCAAAGAGACCTGCGGTCTCATAAAACCTAGCGCATCCAATTTAGATAACTGCACACGTGTTGGAATTTTCCCCAGTTGTATGACTCGTTTGGAATCGGCGTTATTGAGTTGCCACAGCAACAGTTCCTGGGCTGTAAAATATTCGCCCCTGCGGCGGGGCGCGAAGTGGGTGTATCCAGAGCAAATTAGCCGCCACGCATGCATGACCTTCTCATAATTAATATGAACTCATCCTCAGAATCTGTTAGTCTGATTCCGTAAATAATATGATAATGAAAGCTTGGTTCAAATTCAATTATAACTATGAATTGTCATGTATAGATACTGATGATTAATCAACACATTATTGTATCTCATACCGTTCGAAAAAAAGTGTTATAATACGCAACTTTGCCCTGTACGCTAGGAGTGACTCGTGACGGCACAGCGGTTAGTATAGCTGAAGGTTATTGTTGGTTTCAGACGTTCATAACGGCGACTTGGATGGAGCTCAGAACGAGAGACAACAGGCCCACATCGCCGTGAGTCGCGTCGAATTCTTCACTCGGATTTCAATTATTTTCTTGATTTCCAATGATGTTTACGCACGTAATGCAACTACAGTGTGCAGTTTCTAGTAAGAGTTGAAGTTAAATCTCTGTTTATTGCCTATGGTCAAGCACATTGAATCACACGGATAAAATGGCGCCGTTGAATATCCCTTTATATTTGTATTGTAACAGGTCTGGCCTTACCACGACTCATTCAAGGTGTCCAAACGTGAGCCCGAATCATCCTTACCACCCCAACAAGTGTTGGCTGGAGCCTCCCAACCCGTGGCTCTCATAGGCAACTCGTATGTGCAGCCTTACTCGTCCTACGTGTCTGTGTCCGCATCAAGTGACGGCCCACAGACCGCCACCACCGCTGGCGCCGCCACGGACTACACGGCCGCGCTGACCGCCATGACTGGGGGTAGTGGAGGGGCCCCGCCCGTGGGAAGCGCCGCGGTTGCCAGTCTCCACCGAGGTGCTAACCAGACGGCGGCGGTGACCGTTCCCGGGGAGCAGTCCTCCTCACCTTCCTACAGCAACCCACTAGGTAAAACCACGCACAGTTTGAAGTTATTAACACATGTCAAACACGCATGACATACTGCTTGATGAGATGTGTTTGGCATGGCGCAACTGGTTAGGGTTTGAAGTCCATCCTACAGGTGTTCGTGGATAATGACTGCATGTCAGCCAGAGTATGAGAGTCTGTGTGGTCGGTTTGATAACGTATCAGGATGGGTTACCATGGCAGTTAATGATTGCTGACAGGTGCGGAGAAACACACTTGCATAAAAAAATATTCCCGCTCAATTCATAAAACACACAGGATTGACACAACTTCTACCCACGTGCATGTGTTGATAATGACCTGAGCGTTTCGTCTCGCGTTGTCCGTACCACGCAAAGTCCCTCCCTGGGACAGCATGTCTAGCATTTATATTTTGTTATTCATCGAGTTGATTTCCTTTTCATTTTAGTTTCTTCTCTGCTTGGCCCCTAATATGATTTCGCATCTACATGTTGTTGGTAGGAGTTCATTCCCATCTCACACTTCCGGTTTCCATTGTTTCCGACTCGGCAGAGGAGGCGAAGTCGAATTCCGTGTCCAATATGGCTGCGCGATATCTTCACGAAAGTAAGTATATATAGCTCACAAAACTATCCCCATTACACGTGTTCACAGTACCAGCGTCTTGTGTAGTGTATAGGTGGTTGCGGTATTTACAATTCGACTTAGCTCTGATGTGTTTATTACCGTTGTCATATTGTATTACACGAGGCTTGCGAACCTGATTCATTTACACCTATATGCTAGAGTGAGATTGCATGAATGCACGAAAACGATACCCGCTTTGTGTTTTTAGTCATTTTAGTATTGTATTATACGTGTATTTGAGAGTGAGAAGAGGAAGCACGCTGCATGCACCTGCTGTTTCACAGCGCCTTTTTGTTGCAGCTAATAACAACACATCCACAACAAATAACAACTCACCAGCCACCATAGTCATCAGCGTCCCCCCTCCCGCCCACACGCATGCGCCTGTACAACAACAATTGCAGCAACTTACGAAGGATGTGGCGCAGGAGCAGTCGAACGTGAGCGACGCCAATCCGACGTTGACGGAATTGAAGCCATTGCAGCCGGCGTATACACAAGCTGCATACGTAGCTGGCTACGCTGCTTATCCGCCCAGTAAGTGAGAGTAGCGGCCAACGCGCTCACTGCTAACACAACTCTTCTTACTAACACAACTCTTCTTACTAACACAAATCTTCCTACTAACACAATTCTTCCTACTAACACAAATCTTCCCACTAACACTCAATCTCCAGGCAATGTTTACAAATGTATATTCTGTCATCATTACGCCCTCTGCTTTCCCCATCACGTACATAGACCTTAACTGGGTGACGGCTGTAGTGTGTATTGCTTCATTAATGACAGATACTGAGGGCTTGTAAAAAGAAACTGGCAGCCACGGGCCAGTGTCGTCATAGCATTCTGCATACAGACATTGCATTACGGAAGGTACTCCAGCACAGAAATCAGTTAAATGATATGCTTTTCCACCGTATCCACATGTACTTATCGGCAAACATGCAAGTGACCTGATTATAACTTCCACCAAATCCCTCCAAAAAAACCAACACTATTGAAGTTGAGGTCATTGTTTCCTTGGTTGATCCTATGGGTAATGCAACCTCCTCACGGGAGGTTGTTCGCTTCTGTCGGACAAGATGTCCCACTCATATCCGCTAAGGGTTCCATCCATGTGACTGGCGCTGATTGAGCACGAGAGGAGATTGAATAGATGTGGTTATGTGTTTGGATGCCTGTATGTTTGTTAGGCCGTTCTGTTCTCGTTTGCCACTGTAAGGAGATCTCTGTGTTGTCAATACCCCAGTGCACTGTCTCATATGGATGTATTTAAGACACGAAGTAGGCGGCCGGTCAAGTGTGAGCGGACAATTGGTGAACTGCGTGTGTTACAGTGGTTAAGTGGCTGTTCAGTGACTGTTTGTATTTCTCGCCTCATGAGACTCGTCGTCTTCTTGTCAACAGCTCAGGGAGGATATCACCCGTCTAGTCCTTCCCATTCCTCCTACAGTGGTCTCAATCACCATCACCATCCACATCACCACCACCATCATCACCACCAGCCCGCGCATCCCGGCCAGGGGGGCATGGCTTCCGGTGTGGTTCCCCCGCCCCTCGTCTTACCGACACCAGGAGGCGCAGGGTATCCATGCTCAACAGCCCATGGTGCAGGTGAGATGAGTTGGACATTACAGCATGACGAAGAGCTGCATGTGGTGTTATAGGCTTAATTGACGCATGCTTCCCTGTCGTAAGATGTTGCCCGTGTTGTTGTTGTGTGTGTGTGCCCGGGGGGGGGGGGGGGGGGGGGGGGTAAGGTTTCTTGTATGGCTGTAGAATCATTTCCTACTGGTCTGCTTGGTTCAGTAAAATATGCTTCCACGACGTTAACAGGGTGCTAGGTTGGTGTTTTTCCCAGGTTATGTGCATGGTGTCATGTTATTTGGGTTTCCTGGTTATATATGTGCATGGTGTCATGTTATTCGGTTTCCCTGGTTGTGTGCATGGTGTCATGTTATTCGGGTTTCCTGGTTATGTGCATGGTGTCATGTTATTCAGTTTTCCTGGTTATGTGCATGGTGTCATGTTATTCGGTTTTCCTGGTTATGTGCATGGTGTCATGTTATTCGGTTTTCCTGGTTATGTGCATTGTGTCATGTTATTCGGTTTTCCTGGTTATATGCATGGTGTCATGTTATTCAGTTTTCCTGGTTATGTGCATAGTGTTATGTTATTCAGTTTTACGGGCTATGTGCATGGTGTCATGTTATTCAGTATTCCTGTTTGTGTGCACACATTGGCTATGCCACTACTTGCAAAGCGCAATGTTGAGGTGATTTGCAACAATCTGCTTCATATAAAATTGCTATCGATTTCCCCCACAACATTACAATTATAATCTATGAATGTGGGTTAATGTGATATTTAGTGAGATTGCACAATATTGTTGTCATGTGTGCTTTAACGTGCACGTAGTATTTATATTTTCACACACAAGCCGCCCGTGGCTGGCTGTTTGTACTAACTGCTCTGACTTATACAAGCACGTTATATCATGCAAATTGCATGATGAGTTTGCCAACATGCTTATGGCACATCCTCGGTTCTATTGCTGGTGATGCATTGTAACCGCCTGGACTAATGCGCACTGCACACGCCTCACAACATTTCACTCACCTGCAAACTGCCTGCACGCTCAAACCATGAATCATTGCTAGGATTCAATTGCAAGCTTTTGTGTTGCCTACAGATGTTTCACTCTGATGCCTTGTTGATGTTTTTTCACAATGTCACGAGGTGTTTAGCCATGCTATCGCTGGCATTTAGAATGGCAGTGGGCTGTCAGGTGCAAGGCTTGATAAATAGATAGATGAAATGCAAACGGCCTCTTCGCATTTGACACCTTGCTTCTGGCTTTACCACCCACAACCAACCACCTATATTTGAATAACGCAATATGAAGTAATGACCACATTCAGAAAATCGATTAATTATCAAATACGAAAAATATCAATGATAGATCATCTTTATTTTCAGACCTATTTGACATCGATTTATATTACTTCATTTCCTGTCACCTGTGTGTGCTGATGACTAGGCCGGTGTTAATGGTTGATTAATGATAATGCGTTGCGGTGTTGACAGGTAGTGGCGATTACTCGACCTACGCTGTACCCTACACACAGTATGCTTATTCCGAGCAGCCGTGGTCCGCCATGCGCTATGCCCGTAAGTATTCGTCTACTCCACTTTATCGCCACTATTTTCTCCCACGGCGGAATCGCCCGCTGATGGAGAAGTCTCTTATCGTTCTCACCTGTGCAATCATCTCTACCTGACTGTAAAGAAAGCCCGCGCAGTGCCAGGCCTGCAAACATGATCACCATGCATAATTGATATCTTACCTCGCACAAGCACTTCTGCAACTGGAAATTATTAAACAGTTGGTGTATAGATGATAAAAGGTACGCGAGGGTAGCTGAGAGCCTACCTGCTCGACGGTGGCGCCTTCTCCTGCCGCCCGCGCGTAATCAAATATACATGTCCTCGATGAATGATATCGATGCCCAACACTCAAGAGTAAAAAGGGGATAAAAACGGCATAATTTTCCCTAATAATTTGCTCATGGGATGACTTCATATCTGTGGTTTGTGAGTTTTGTCATTTGCTAACCACTAAGAGATCTGCATTAAGCTGTTTGTTCTGTGTCTCTAACAGCGCCTTATAGTTACTACGTAAGCAGCACGGGCGCTCCTGTTGCCACAGTGAATGCAGTGAACACGACAATGAGTTCGGGACCAGACAGCTCGGATGCCGCCCCTACTAACCTGGCCATCACCAGAACTGTCGACTCGTCCGCTCAGCAGCAGACCAATCCATCCCAAGCCGTCCCCACTGTGGAAGGTTGCTAACTAATTAGGCTGTTCCTGGATGCTCCTTGGTCGCCTACACTACGCAGGTTAACTGCCATGATGTAATCAACAATTAAAGTGAATACCCTTTATTTCTGGGGTTGCATTGGTCGCTGGGTCTTGGGAGTGAAAGCTAGACCAAGCCTTCTGATAAACTGAACCAGGATCCCCCAATGAACTCCTACTTATGATGAGTACTTCTGGGGTTTGGCGTGAGTAACCAGCCTAGCTGTGTGTTCCATTTCCACAAGCTAACTGGATATGTATACTTTTGCCTGGTTATTACTGCAAGAGCAAGCAAGTGCAGGAAATCATGCTGGCACTGCGCTTACGTTAACCTAACTATGCAGATGTTGTCATACCTAGCACACAGCCTTTTTCTTGCCCGCTGTGTACTTTTTTCAATAAAGAAATCTATGTGTTCGACATGTCTGGATATTGGTTGATTCAGCAAATCTCGTTTAGTACTGGCTGTTGATACTACCATGCATTCCTTCACTGCTTTTGTCTAGTTACAATGATACTTGTTATATAAATATCAACAATGAGCTCCATTGAGCTAATACTTTTGCCATACTTAATTTCCAACCTGGAACAAGTAAGAATTAATCACACTTGTTGCATAGCATATTAGGGATTCTAGCAGAAAATGTTGTATTTATTTTAACCCATGAATACCTCAAATAATATTTTTAATTTTGATATCAGCATAACTATGTCCCTGCTTAGATGCTGTCTTTTAAATGTTTTTTTTATTTGCATGAAGTTTGTTTGCATCGTTATGTTGCTTCTACAATGGTACCCTACTAAACAATGGTACCCTACTTAACAATGGTACCCTACTTAACAATGGTACCCTACTAAACAATGGTTGGCATGTAACCAATTAAAGTGCAATACAAAACACAGGTCTCCTGTGCTGAAATCATGTCAGGCATGTTTGTTGACAATACTGACTGTGGCAAGCCTATCATGGAGTGGCATTTACTTAAGGGATGTACAATTCAGCTGTATGTAAATATATATTCCGAATGATGTACATATCCTTATTGTCTCATTATGATATTCATCCGTAGAATCTCATTCAGTTTCATAGGAACTTGTACACCATCGTTATGTATGCATGACCTACACCCCCACTTGGACGGGGTGGAGATAACCCACGAGAGACTAGTTTGTTAATGATTTGTAGTTTTTTGTGTAGTTGTTATGGATGGTCGGGCAGCTGGACCCCTATTGGTCTGGCTCTCATCGATTCAGCTTTGTGCAGAACTCATTGACATCAAATATAATTTGCGGTCCTTCCTTCATTTATCGCTCTCTTTCATCTAGGCTGCGTTGACATAACACATGAATTGGAGAATATGACATTGTTTTAAAAGACATGATTGTCATTTTTATTTTATTGAATAAAATTGCAAGATGCATTATGCTTATGTTAATACTTGTGAGTCATGAAGCTTGTCGGGGATTATCAGCAGTGTCACTGTTCATATGAAGTATTATGTTATGTTGCGTTTATGAAGTTGAAATTCATGTAACTGGTGTGCAAAAACTTATATCCTACACCAACCCACACCACCCAACCCCCACACAACATTTTCATACTCTATGAAACGGATATATAGAACAAAGGTGGCAGCTCTCATCATGCCCAACGGTCTGGTGCATATCATTGGAAAGCAAACGCTTTTCGGAAATGGTAGCGTTACGGTTATGAGAGGGTTAATTCACAATACATCTGTTGTACGGCCGCTTGGGAAGAGGCAACCAGCGAATGATATTAAGATGTAAATTGGGGTACATTGCTTATGCTTCAGTAGGGATATCCTGATGGGGGATTATCTGCAATACCCGGGGATCGATGATAGAAGTGACTTCTTTTACCTACGGTCGTCACCATGTAACACAAAGACCAGTCGCTCGCTGACGCAAACACCTTGTGTATCTCATAGAATTATTAAATATATTTGTACATGTACTGATGCATTTGGCGTGGGATGTTAAGACAAATACTTTTATAACTGCATGGGTATTTATTACATGGCATCTAACATATCAAACTTATATCGATGGTGTACAAGTATAGAATGTGAAAGTGAATTTTGATTGGGTAGTCTTGGGTAAAGGTGAGATTCATTTACATGATGCCGCAGATACCTTCCCTACAGAGATTCCTATGCTGGGTGGACATGGAGGTATTGCTGGTGGCACCTACCGAACCTACTAACAGTGTAAGATGTGTCATAGGCCCAATGTTACTGAACATTACACATGTACGGCGCTTATATCGATATTTATCACATAACGTAGCGTATAAGTTATACTTTAGCTCATTTTGCAGTGTGTGGACTTCATCTTTGAGATTGACCATTAAAGCTTCCTTTGTCTTCACCATGGAACTAATAAAAGAGCCCGAGCAGTCGTCATTTCCATTGCCCAACTAGTTCTATTACCATGCACACAGTCAATAAGAACTGTAATAGGTCTGCTTCAAGCCTGCCTCTTAGACACCACCAGGTCATCCATCTAAGGAGGGGCTTGCCCTTCCCACCCCCTACGAGTCTGGGCTCTTCAGACGAAATGCTTGTTCGGTAACCCTAGAATCCGCGTTAGGTCAGAGCGGGATGTATGTGGGTAATGGACGTGAGCCGAGGGCCAGCTTGATACAGAGGCAGATAGTCAACGGGTGTGCGTCTTATGTTAAGTGACCAACCGGGCCGGATTGGATGTTCCGGGTGAGTAGGGTCAACGCAACCAAGGGCTGGCTATTTGGAGTTGCGTTACAAATGAGTGTGTGTTTAGCTACCATATATGGAGAGACGGTGGTCTGTTCACAACATCATATTTTGGCTTGTACAGTATTGGAACTGCGCCATTATCTTCTATGCGCTCATCGACTTTTGTAAGCGTCACATTTTCATCGTCTACTACTTCATTTGAAATGGATACATTTTCGTTTAGTCAATTTGTGCATTTTAACTTCGCTTGGCCGATGAGTTGCTGTTGTAGTGTGCTAACAGGTGTAGTGCCATCTTGATCGATGCTATATTACTTTTTAAGCATGCACCCCAATCATGCATTAATTTTATGCTGTTATAAACACCGCAATTATCTATTCGTTTGAGTCTCGCCGTTGGGGGTGTGACACGTGACCGCCGTACAATCGCTCTAATTTTGTGTACAGCGCATCTGTAGGTTAACATTGCGATACATACACAGCTCAATCGACTACGCAATGCGGAAATCAGTATTAGCAATATCCCAGTCGGATACCGTAGATAATAAATGCTGACACAGGGGGTTATTGTGTATTGATGTCCCCGACATGGGCCAGTGCATGGTATTGTTAAGTAGATGGATATTGGCTGTGATGGCGTTAGGGTTCTTCATTGTCGCGAGGCATGTTCATTGACGGACATGAGTGTCGTCTGCTTTCGTCGGTATTGTAGCATTCCTAGTTCACGAGGTTATCGTCATTCATCTGGCAACTGAAAGGTGAAGAAACAGCAGATAATACACGGTGTGTCGACTCGCCATTTATAATTTTCCAATTTAATTCCCATCTCGCGCCTTTGTTCACGGTCTTTTCAGGTAACCTTTTCAGAAAAGACGAATTGGTAAAGCAGAATCAGTTCTAACAAAGAAAAAATCACCAACTTCTATCAATACAGCTATTTCCGGCATGCATTCACCAAACACCACGAAGCGAGTAATAAATGACTTTCAAGTAATTAAATGATTATAATATTCAAAAGTTGCCACATTAGCTTAGCTGTTGGAGAAGGTGAATTGCTTTTGAGCGCGGCTCGGTTACTACCGGGCTCTGTGTCACCGTGTTATCTCGACTAAATGAAACGTCACGCGGTATTAGCGCTGTTGTCAGATATCACCTGCTCGTGTGGAATCTCGGCCAAACCGACCTGTTACAATTATGATTATACCCTGAAACGCAATAATGACATCTTTGAGTGTCAACTTCCTTCGCCCAAATTTGAAAAAAAAAAACTTGACGTATCGATTCCAACAAAGATTTTTAGTGGGCTTCTTATGAGGTGACATCTGCATGATTTCCAGTCTTCTATTTTTCACTAAACTTCCGAAGTACACCTGTTGTCTATTGCAAGTCGTAAGCAGATGTCAGGAACAATTTTACGACTTAGCGTAACATGATGCAACGCGCGTGCTGCGACCGAATACGGCTCACTAGTTATAAAAAATACTTCCACAGTAGAGTTTTTACGCGCACGCGCTGTCATTGCGCCTATACACAAGTGTAACCCGTTTTGTGCGTTCGACTTCCTTGGGGTATTGCTCAGAGGTATATTGAGATTTTTCATACGTCCTGGGACATTGATGCTCTTTAAAAACGCCACATGCGTTGTTTACTTACCAAGACAAGCGCTTCAACTATTTTCAGAAGTGATGAGAGAGATGGAGATACTTGTGGAGCTGTAATAAGGGTTCTCCATCAATAATCGCCTTCGCCAGGGACTAAGCATTGCCAAAGAACGGCATTTGAAATACAAAGAAATGATAACACGAAATATAAATATATAAATTTATATATCGTATTCAATCCAAGTTGTCTGCAAATACTTCCTTGTTATGATATGTGCAATGTGCGGATTTGGGAAATAACTTCTGTGAAATTTCCAGAGCCGCTACCTACCCTGTATTTGACACTCAAATATTATTTATTGTGCAAACATCATTTTTTATATTTGGGGTTCCCTACATAACTTAGCCAGCTACTTAAAAAAACTATTTTCGACTTTATTGCAAAACATGTCTGAAGTTATAATTTGATTACAGGATGTGGTTTCATGTGATATATTGGTGTTGGATTTCTCAAACCCATAATACACCCGCATCATGCATGTGCAATTTAATTCGAGAGAGCTGCTCAAAGGGGTACAAGAACCGCCTCGCTATATGTAAACCCGTCTCGTTCTAGTCGCCACCTATTGAGCCCGTTATTTGAGGAGGTAGGGGTCTTCTGTTACCGCTACCTGTTAAATTTCATACGTGACTGAATTTTCAAAACATTTGAATGATTTTGGAGAGATCCCCTCGGGGTGATGGGTTGATATGTTGAGGGATGGCGGGCGTTTATGGGCGATAAGGGAGGTAATTGGGGGCTGTGGGCAGAATATCGGGGAGAGCTGATAGCGGAGGGGGTAGCCTCTGGGAGGTGTAGGGTCGCATATACCGTGTCATCTCAACTCGAGGTGATCATGGGAGGAACAATGCCTGCCCACCGATAATGCAGCATCATCTACAGCAAGCTATTTGACAAAGAGAAGCCAGGAAAGGAGACTACGACTGTCAGCATGATTGATTTTATCACTGCCAGGGAAAATTGACTTCATCCGTCTCTGTCAGTTGAGTGAGGTTGTCCATGGGTGCGCCTCTGACCCTCCCCAGCTTGAATCTGGTGTCTAGTTCGCCGAAGACACACAAATACGACTGGTCGTAGAAGCTTGGCGGGAACTTGTTCGCGACGATACACGTATAGCATTTGTTTTGTCTCCAATGAAAAGCCACTCGTAGCTCAACTAATGAGGCAGTATTTGGCGGAGAAAAGGGAAATGGACTGTTACATTCGAAATGGACTCCCATCTGCACTAGAGGCGCGAGAATGTGCCCAGAGCAGACGCCGTATTCATGGTAGCCAGTGACAAACGACGCGGCTTCACAAAGCATAAGGTGCTCATGAGCTGGCTGTATCTCAGCCTCTCTTGGGACAAGCGAGCGACGCCGGGAGATATAGGCATCTTTTAAATACAACAAGTGCATATGTATCTCAGCACATCTTTACAAATAAAACAATGATGACGATGTTGATGACGGCGTCCATTGTGCAGTACTTTGTGTGTGTGTGTGTATATATATATATATATATATATGTATATATATATATATATATATATATATATATATATATATATATATATATATATATATATATATATATATATATATATATGTGTGTGTGTGTGTGTGTGTGTGTGTATATATATAGTCGCCTCGAACAAAGGGATATAAGCGGAGCACAGGCACCTTGGTGCTTTTATCAACGGATTGCCTTGTGTAACAATGGCTAGCATCCCGACAGTAACAAAGCTATTTATTCCCGCGCCGCAATTCAACCAAAAGCCAGGAAACTGCTTTCAACCGAGATAAATCCACTTGGTCACTGCTCATTTTTATCCATTCTTCCCTTCAACAGCATTCAGTTGTCAACCCCCATGGGGCCATTGCATTCAACACAAAGCTATCTAGAACAGTTATCTAGCGATATGGTCGCCGGAGGGAACATAGGTACTCACAGCCGGTAACCAACACACACCCATCTCACATCGGCATCATCACTCAGCGCGCTCGCCGCCAGACGGCGCTGCGTATATGATTCATAAGTGTTCTTATCTGGACCATTGCAGGCGCGCAATAAATGAGGAGACGGCGACTAGCTTGTCTCACTAGATAATTTTATCCACGTCCGCGAGGCACCCCGGGGATAGCTGCATCCTCCCATGTTTCGCTCAAACACCACCGCTTCCACCACCAAATGGGGAAACTAGTGCTGTTTGTATGGCACCATCCTCACCACGTCTGAGGTCACTGGCATGATGCATGACCTGGCAGTTATCAGAGCGCGCCTGGGGGGTAGGGGAGGGAGAGACCAGATCGATCGTGGGCTTTTATGGCTCTTATGATCGTCTACAACATAAAGCATATGTTCCTGGTGATTACGTTTTGTCTTTTGTCTTTGTGGCGCAAGTCAAGAGGGGGCAGTCAAGTCGGCTTATCGCCCTGAACAGACGGGATCGCACCATTACCGTAATCTGGCCGCAATGAAGACGATAGTTCTTTGACAATCACTCTTGCTCCCACACCGTATATTGCGTAGATATATTCCGGTCTCGTTCAGTGATTCCTGACGTTCTGTGTTGTCCATTATTCTTGTTACAGTGACAGAATGCTGTCGCCATGAATACTGGGAATGCTGACACATATGGTAGTTTACATCGCGTTTTTATTTTCCTATGGTATTTCAAAAGAAACATGCTGTTAACCTGGCTGCAGGCGTGTAACGAGTGATAACTCGAAAAAAATCTGCTCAATTTATATTAATTTTAATTGTATTTCATTATGTTAAATTTTTCAAAAGAGCTTGAAGTTCATAAACGCAGAATAAAAATCCTCAAGCATAAATCTAAAGGTGCTGTCGCTATCGCGGCGAGTAAACACGAGGGCTGCCTGCAAGCATTGGTGTTAGTCTCACGCACTCTTAGTTACACTAAGTGCCATAACTTATCAACAAAAACGCAAGGTGACCGATGGCACTGGTCACCAGGTGTCGTGGATAAGTTTGTTTCCGGTCAGAGACGTCATTGGTGACTAGTGTATAGCAGTGGTCCGATTCATACTTGGTGACATTTCAATAGAAACACGTGTTTCACACGGAACGCATGACTAACCGGCATGAATCCTCTACACCAACCCGCTCTGCAACCCCAGCCCCCCCCCCCCACCCCTCAACACACTACTGCGTTGTGACGTAGCCTTTAATAAGAATGGTAAACCTAAAAACACCAAATCAACGAAGCCACAGATTTTTAAAAATATCATGTATTTAATAGAAGCATTGTATCATATGTACATGATTATAGAAGCAAACATTATTTCATCCATTTCAAAATTCATATATCACCAAAACTTCAGCTGCTTTTCCCGAATACATGGTACCAACTGGATCGCGTGAAGCATCATCCGACAAAACATTCACCAGTCAGATTCCATTTAAAAGCACATCCATTAAAATGCAGTTTTGTAAAAGGTCGCGATTGACTGGCTATAAAACGAGCGAGGAATTTTAAATGACTTAAAAACAGACGTTATTACAGGCCAATAAAGATGGGAATCTTCCAACCTGTGCCCCCCACGGGTCATGCTCACCGCCAACCACTGGTTACGGATACCCGTCAATCTATAATGCTATTCCCATCGACCTATCCTCGGCCAGCGCATATAAAATGCACACACCTTATTGTGAATGGAAGTTGTAATTCAAAGTAACCCTCTATGTTAATAAAATGCCGAGAAAACGCTACCTGGCCGATTCACATGGTCCGGCATCAATATAAACTAACAGGCTCTAGGGTCTTATACAGTCGGTAAGCACAAGGGGGTGGGGGTGAGGGTGAGGGTGGGCTGGAAGATAGGTGGTGAAGCTAAAGCCGATTTGTAGCTTACTGGAGTTATTCATTGTGATGGTTGTGGGTACGTCTGTCCTAATGTTGTCCGATGCATTCTGTTACAAGTTAATGCGAGAAGCAGTCATCATAAGTAGCAGACAATTGGCTTACGTAAGGATTAACACACCAAACAAGTATAAAATGGACAGTTTAGGCAGCTTTAAAAGAGAAAACAATATGCATATGGACAAAACTACGAATCAAATATATCACACGCACTCATATTAAAACTTTCACACAACACGAGTTGGCTGGCATTAGGTAGAAGTTACGTCCCGGTCTAAATAGATTTCCTGCCAGCCACTCAGAGACCGACCCGGTACGGCTGCACGGCTGGCGGTAGAAGAGGCAGCAGTGTTGCTGTTTCCGCTACACGGGATGCCCGGTCGCCAGGGCGCTGCTGGGGGTAACAACTGGAAGAGAGCAAATCATGTATAACGGTAAGCATCAAGCCCAGTGTTCATGGAAACTGTGGCTCGTCGCGTTGGAGGCGGACGGAGTAGCTCAGTAAGTTAGTATACGCCCAGATGGAAGGCAGGACCTTGTTTCACACATATCTGACCCTATTGTACCCGGCTAACACGCCGTACATCTCTTCCCACACCGCCCTCACAAGTCCCGGCACGCGTGTCCGACCTCGCCTCCCAGCCCTCACATCGCTCCCACTTTGAACTGTCTCACAAGGAGTCTATTTTTGAAAACAAATGTCCCCACTGCACATTTGTAATGTCCACACGAGCGTGTTCGATGACTGGCCGTGTGTCGGTGCTTTGAGAGGGTGCAGTAGCCCATCCCGTTATCTTGTCACGTGATAAGGTCTGGACGCCCGGCTGCTGTCAGGCAGTGTTTCATGACATCTGGTCAGTCAGGTCGAGCTATCTAACGCCCACTTACAATGTCTTGTCATGTCACAGTTAGTCATCGAGGGAAACTTTCAATGAGTTTAATTCAAATACTTGTTTTACCCTTGAGTAGTTGTACCACACTAGTGGCTGTAACACCTGGTACTGTGCTTCTACTCCGTCAACAGTGTAGTGTCTGAGATTTTTCACCGTTCGTAAGTCGATCATAAGAAGATGATAAAGTTATTGAGAACCTGTTCAAAAGACCGCCAGGAGAACCATCTGCTCAGGGCGGTCATCGGTCGAACGTTTGGCAATCACACAATTGCGGCAACAAATTCCTGCTCACGATTACTTCCATTAATTAGGTCGGTCACGGTTAAATGGGCAACAGATCTAGTCGCCATTGTCCTTTAACGTCGATTTAAGTATCTGTCCATCTCCTTGAGAAGGACGCCAGCCTCTCGTCGGCGTGATTGACAGCTCCTCCAAGTTACTGGCTCCACCAGAAAACCACAGGCCCAATGCAAACCTCTCAGTATGTAAACTTTGCGGTGTCAGCTGACTATAGGGGATCGAAATGGGCGGTGTGCCCCCTCCCAGTCATGATCATTACCAAATCCCACTCACATCTCATTATGCCCACATGCATACTGATCAAGGCAGGAGGTAGTCCCTATGGAAGGGATCGAGGAATACCTCCTGGAGCAATCCTCCCACCTCTCTGACGTCTACCGGCTCCTATCTATCTCCCGATGATCGCCCCCCCATCCCCCAATCATCTCACCAACGCCCACGTGCTTACGTCATCGTGTTCACAACGTTTGCCGGAATAACGGAATAAATGCGACCAACTTATGGTCGATGTTGATGTGACGGGGATTCCCGAGGGGCCCGATGAGCGACCCTGTTAAAAAGTGATCAATCACGAGCCAGCTAGGGGCGCGTGATACGGCTCGGTATCATTCGTACAGAGACAGCTAGGGGCGCGTGATACTGCTCGGTATCACTCGTACAGACACAGCTAGGGGCGCGTGATACTGCTCGGTATCATTCGTACAGAGACAGCTAAGGGCACGTGATACGGTTCGGCATCACTCGTACAGAGACAGCTAGGGGCGCGTGGTACGGCTCGGCATCACTCGTACAGAGACAGCTTGGGGCGCGTGATACTTCTCGGTATCACTCGTACAGAGACAGCTAAGGGCACGTGATACGGCTCGGCATCATTCGTACAGACACAGCTAGGGGCGCGTGATACTGCTCGGTATCACGCGTACAGAGACAGCTTGGGGCGCGTGATACTGCTCGGTATCACGCGTACAGAGACAGCTAGGGGCGCGTGATACGGCTCGGTATCACTTGTACAGAGACAGCTAGGGGCGCGTGATACTGCTCGGCATCACTCGTACAGACACAGCTAGGGGCGCGTGATACGGCTCGGTATCATTCGTACAGAGACAGCTAAGGGCACGTGATACGGTTCGGCATCACTCGTACAGAGACAGCTAAGGGCACGTGATACGGCTCGGTGTCACTCGTACAGAGACAGCTAGGGGCGCGTGATACGGTTCGGTATCACTCGTACAGAGACAGCTAGGGTACGTGATAGGGGCGGTGATCGGTTCGGCATCACTCGTACAGAGACAGCTAGGGCACGTAGGGGCATCGTGATACGCGTGATACGGTCGGTATCACTCGTACAGAGACAGCTAGGGGCGCGTGATACGACTCGGCATCATTCGCAACGACTACGTGGAAACAAACAAGTATTGAATGTAGTACATTCCAGATCAATAAGACTCTTGTCTTTCCAACAGAAACAGCGCGTTAGTGTCCATTCGACAATCGACCGCAAATAGTTTCTAATCCATCGTTTAATTCCGTATGAGCAACGGACCCGAAGTCATCGAATCCAACGTGTCCTGGATACACACCCCATAGCGCATCACCAACCGACGAACACTTTCTCCAAATTCTGACCAAATTTCGCCAATGCGCTTATCATTGGTTGACGCTATGACCTTAATCGTAACTTTATTTAGAAGTGGGTAAAGGTCAAAGCAACTACAGTAAGATATGGCGGAAGCAAATGTTTGAAATCTTGGCTACTTAAGTTAGCGCAAGTGATATTCGCCGGACGTGGGGAGATAGCAGTGACAGACATTTGTCCCAGACCTGCGACCGCCGTGAAATTGTTGTCGGATTCCCCCGTCAGATTGACGGGGATGGTGTCGCGTCAATCGGAGAGAAGCACTCTCCAATCTAATTAAATAAGTGTGTAGCTGTAATGAATTGTCCGTAGCAGGAGATGGGGTTATGGGGAGAGCGAGGAGTCGGAGCAGCGGAGCGCGGGAGGGGCGGAGGGAGCGGGCGGGATAAGTCGTAGTAGCCGGGGTAGGAGGTATCTCGGGGCTTGGAGGCGAATTAATGACGCGATTCGAGGAGCGGCGCCTTGTCTACTGGGACGCGTGTATAGACTGAAGCCCGAAATGGCAACAGTATAACTAGTACGCTGTGACACCTGGTGCAATAGGTCTACTCCACCCAGCATCACAGCAGTGCTGTGTGAAGATGAGTGGTGACGAATATCGCTTGTTAATACGCCACATACACTGTCAATCCCATGAATCGGTAATGGATGCCACAGATTATAAGGACTTTTTGATGCTGTTTTATATATATAAAAAAATAATCAATGTTGTTATTAGTGCATTAGTTTACGACATAGCTAACGTATGGATCCAACAGAGCCAAGGCATGGATTTAACAACTTGAAGTCTCTGGTCAGCACACTGATATACTTAGTGAAACTATCGTTGCACTGTTTCATGTTGTGGAACCAAATCATTAAGTGCTGTTACACAAGTCAAAGAGTTCTGTGAAGATTAAAGAGACTTATCCCCTACTAAATATGCATCATTACAAGATGCGGACGAAGTATCCAATGACGTTACAATCAAGGTGCGTTATGCTGCCAAACAAAGGAATGCTTTGACTGATGTTATACGTTATGATTTAAACCACCATCATAACGTTGAGCATTATCATAACGCATGAGGTGGTTCCCGGTGCGTGCCCACCTGATTCTAGAGGTCAGCATTTTGTAGGATGTCCTCACATAGTCGCTTGTAATGCCACGTGTCACCTTTGACACGCTTGCGCCTCACTCCATGAAGGTTCATCTTCTGCAGTTGAACCACCTCCAGGTCAAAGGCCAGTCGGATCTTGCCCCAGTCATCATTCACACTGCACCTCAACGAGTACCTGCTCAGGGTCAAATTGACAATATCCAACATCAACAGGCATAGATGTGTGTGATCAGAAGCAGACTTTAGCATGGTAGGTTGTTGTTGGAATTACGAAGTAAAGCAGTTGGGAAACTTTAGGCCACGTACTGCTATGTAGGTAGACTATAGCAATGCACTATGTGAGAACAGCTACACCAGCAGCCGCTCACTGGCAGTTGTCTTAGCTCAGCTTACCCAACTTGCTTGAAGTTGACTTGTCGCTGCTCCATGGTGGATGTCAGCTTGTTGAGGATAAACTCTGGTGCATTCTGGCTTGTGTTAGACACGTTGTAGGTAGCCTACGTAAACATTATCATTCAATAGATACATGGAGCATTGTATCCACACATCATCTCCTACTTGAATGAGCACTCTTATTTTACATTGACATACTAGGAAATGAATGCATGAAACCACAACCCACTCCCACCTCACTTCACACACCATAGTAAACGTGGCAAACAAAGACTCACCTTGACCTTTCGTGGCCCATCATCGATACTACCATTACGTTTCTTGGGGGTGAGCATACAGATAAGCTTGTCCATGCCACGCTCAATGCTCCCAAACATCGTCTTCTTGTTGGAGCGAGACTGACAAGGGGTGTCGAGATGGAGGTGGATGCGGTCCAGCTCTGTGTCCACTGACCCTCCCCCACTGTTCACACATAGGCAGGGTGAGGTCACGATGAGGTGGGGAGGAGACGGTGGTTGTAGTGGACAGATTGGTGGAGTAGAAGCACATTACCAGGTGTTATAACGACTAGTGTGGTACAACTACACAAGGTGTAAAGGGTACAATACTGTCTTCAGGTGTAGGAGAGGCATGCAGACTACAATACTCTCATACGAAAAAAGCTCTATTGAAGTGCCAGATAACACCTTTAAAAATGTCATTACAATTGCATCTAAGAAGAGCACAGCTTAATCAATTTCATGGCCTCATGAGCTATTTGGACTCCTTTGAAACACATATCACATAGATAATCTCAGATTGGAAATTGGAATCAGTTGTGTTGTTATTAATGATGCATCATTCAGACCACAATCACTATACAATGTATGTCTACCAAAGTGATCCCCTCAGGCCCAAAATTGATTCTCTACAAAGCAAGATCAATTACATGGCGTTCACCAATGAACGGATCCAGGAATCATAGCACCCAAGCATTTGTGAGCGAGATGTTCATTCCTTCCACCATGCCCTTAAGCAAGAGTCATAGAAGAATACGAAGAACTACAGCTAGCTACAACAACATTCAGTACATACTTCTTCTGGTCGCATGGTGTGCATCCTGCATCCCTACTTGCAGACTCCTTACAATGGCTAGAGACATCACATGCCATATAGTTACATGAACACAGGGCATGGGCAGACAGATGGCATGGGATGTGACTTGGTCCAAAAGAATTACTTACAAGTTGTCATGGCTGATAGGGGTGGCCATGCCCATCGACAGATTGTTGAGCTGACTGTCCACAGAACGTGATGGAGATAAAGTGCTCGGAATCTCACAATAGTTATTCTCCAGTTTCCTCTTGGCTTTTGGAGCTGTGTGTAAGAAAGGATATTTGTTCAATAATGCCTTCATGAGATTAAGAAGAGAGAAATGGACAGTCAGCAATAAGGAAACTGAATCCTCTTACCCGTTCTCTGGTCGCGTGGGGCAGATCTCTGTACACTAGGGGACAGGGGAGTGGCAAACGGTCTGGCAGCTGAGCGTGGGGGAGACATGGGGTTGCTGTAGGGCCTGGGGGCTGTGCTTGGGGGTGACATGCCAATGGGAGGGGGTCGTTGGGAGGAAGGAGTACGGCTGGGATCAGGGGCCACAAAGTTTTCCTTGTCCTCATCTGTAAACAACACTTGTCACCATGACAAAAGTAATCACACATTCAGTCATCATAAACACTCGTCATGGCAACTGCAAATGTGTCTAAATCATATAATAGAAAACCCTCCATGCACATAAAACATACCCCAGATTATAAAATCTGAGAATCGCCCCCATTGGTAATGAATGCCACAGACCAACAGATGTCATGGTTCTCACCTGTGGACTGAGCCGGCCGTGGGCTGGCCACATGGCGCCTACGCTGAACAGAACGGGATGGGGAGTTAGGCTTGCACCGAGAAGGAGTGGTTTGGGGTCGTTCGGTCCGCTTGCCAGCTCTGTGCCTCTTGATGGAATCCAAATACGGCGACTCTGAATGGTCAGATGTAATCTGTACCAGCCACACCACAACCACAGTCCATATAAGCTGGTGATTTGAAAACCAAATGGGCAAACCATTTAAACCAACAGGCAAATTTAAAACAGCAGCTCTAGAACGTGTAGACAGGGCAATATGAGTTACGCTTGTAAAGAGAGATGTGGAGCTAACTACCCTGGGGCGGTCTAGCAGGGCTCTTTGGGGAAGTAGGCGCACAGGCCGACCTTTGGATTTTTTCTGGAGAAGTAAGAGGTATGTAGCTGTGAGGTAGTCATACTCCCACTATAACACAGAGTCACAGCAAGTGGGTTGGCCAGCCTGCTACAATACCACATATATCATGAAGTTTAGAAATACAAATGGAAGTTGATCTTGATGATCTAATTCACAGCAGCCAAACTAATGGATGATACATAAATAGATTGATGAGGAGCTGAGAAAGCTAAGAGGCAGAGGCGAATGGCACTGTATATGGCTGGGGAGCAGGAAGAAATAATGACCATCTGCAGTTTGTGATGCATGTCATCTCTATCCATGCTGTAGTGAACTGCCAGCTCGGTGACACACTCCTGATGCAGGTGGTCTCTCTATATACAGCCAGCACACAGAAAGTCACAGGTCATCACAGAAGATGATTGTACTGATATCTACACTCATTAGACAGAACATGATGAAGTTGGCCAGGTACTCAAATATATGAACAATTCATTGTAGATTATACATACACACAAGCACACACACATATATATATACAATATGGTTTATACCAAATACACATTTACAGACACCCCACATCACATCACATTAATGCAGCTTACCTTGAACTTTGACCTCCAGGAGACAGGCTGATTGGAGCTACGGGTAAGCCATGGATGCCTCACAAGGTCACGAACAGGGATCCTCCGCTCTGGGTCGACTTGTAGCAGGCATGCCAGAATCTCCACACTCTCACGGGACAGCCACTTGGGTATTTCATATTTACCCCCCTGGTAGCAACATCAAGCGAGCAATCAAAAATACTGTCATAGTATTGGATAACTACAAGTCTTTCTAGGATGTAAACTTCAAAATGCACTGGTGCTTATTGACAAACATGTTTCATTTATTTAATAGTTAATACCTGACGGTGAAAGCCTTAATGATCAGTTCATACAACACATCAATGATATCTCTCAGTTACTACATACCTGTATTTTCTTGTACAGAGTGGCGATGCTTTCATCATCGAAAGGCAGGTAGCCACACAATAAAGCATACAACAATACTCCCATACTCCATACATCAGCCTGGTAAAACACACAGACAGAGAGATAGGAACTTAATTACTATAACAAGTGTTACCAAGTCACTGCCTAAGTAATATATTTAACATATGATTGAGCAGCAGTGTTTTGAAGCAGTTACCTCATTGCCCAGGTACTGTCTTCCAGCTATGAGCTCTGGTGCAGCATAAGCAGGGCTTCCACAGCAGGTCACTAGGTGCTTCTCCATGCCCCCCTACACACACACACCATGACAATTCAAACAGTATTTCTATATTTATTGACAAAAGATGCAGTTCTTACAAAAGTAAAACTCAAAATTAACCCCTGAATGGTATACAAATGGACGTGGGCATGGTCGTAGGAATGATAAATCAACACAAGGCATATTTCTGAATGTGAAGAAACATAGGTACACTACCTTAGGTTTTGCACATAGACCAAAATCTATGAGCTTCAAATTTTGCTCATCATCCAACAGCAGATTTTCCTTCACAAAGCAAAAACAATGTAAACTTTGGAAACGATATATTTGAAGTATCAATTGAAGACTTAATGAGAATTGAAGTGCATGATTTTTTTCATATCAGTGTACCGGTTTTAGATCACGGTGTGCAAAGCCCTGCGAGTGGATGTAGGCAACAGCAGCAACGATCTGACGGAAGAAGATTCTAGCCTCATCCTCAAGCAAACGATCTTTTGCCACAATGTAATCAAAAAGCTCGCCACCAGGGCAATACTGGATGTGAAAAAATAATAATAAATAAAACATCGTATATTCAAATACACATTTTTTAGATGCAACAAATGTATTCAGGGCAGTTTTGAAAACATATGTGATGCTAAGAACTGGTTCTTATTAATATGCATGAGGGATTAATGAAACACAAGAGTAGCAGCTATCTGCATTTAAATATTTTGTCAAGAGATATTTGTTCGGATATTTAAGTTGAAATTACACCCGGTGTCTCACCTCAAGGACCATAAAGATTTTGTCCTCTGTTTCGATAAACTGATACAAGTTACACACATGCTGATGACTTAAAATCTTCATGGCTTCAATTTCTGTTTTCACACGAGGAAGATCATCCTGGTGAGGAATAAGAAATCTTGTTTCATCAACAAGCTTGAATGCATCATTTCACAAGGGTCAGGATCATAAAATTGTTTGCTTATGTAGAATTTGTTATCTAGATAGGCAGTACAGCAGTAGGTTATTTACTTAATCTTGCAATTTAACCCAGTCTCCTGATGGGAATGCCATTTTAATATCTGCATTAGCTCAGGCCACTTTCAAGCCATCTGATCAACTGCTTATGTTGAACCCTGAACACATGGCTAATTTTGGTGGTCATTAATGTATGCATGGATGATCATTAAGTTGGTGCTTGCATGGTATGCAATAGAGTCCCCTTTTAGAGTGTCAATCTGAGTCAAATATCAGCATCAGGTGGTCAGTGCGCATGATGTGACACATGACATAAATGCCCTTATTTGGTCCAGATAGACAGGTTCTCATTGGGAAATTAGAAATACCACACAAGCATCATACATTCACATTTCATCTGACATGCAAAATATTGTACATAGCAAAACAAAAAATTGAAGTCACTCACCCCAAGACCCTTTTTGTCCATAATTTTGATGGCTACTTTATCCCCTGTGAGGGCATGATAAGCCAACTTCACTTTTGCAAAACCTCCTACAGATACAAAAATTTGTATGTGGTTTTTCAACATTCTTAATCAGAGATCAATAACCAAGAGAAATGTTGGGGAAATGTCATCATATTCATAGGTTTTATGAATATCTACATATATATAATGTGATCATGTAATGAGAACCAGTCAAACAAATTATTCTGTTCTGAAATGGCTCAGTTAGTCCTACCTGAGCCAATGGTCTCACGGAGGTGGTACAAGCCTTTGAGGGCAGCATACTGTGCCATGACGACGGCGGTCTTCATACACAACGAACTGATAGATTATCATTCAAAATCAAATCGAGGAATGCAGATTCAATTAGCAAATACTCATAATATCGCTCAACTTTTTAAAAAGAATAACTTTATCTCTTCAATAATCAAAATACACTCTCTCGAGATATTGTGTGGGAGAAAATGAATTATTCCCACTAACTTTGTCAATCTTCTCTTGTGTTATCGTCTATATATTGCATCTGTCGATTATCACTACGCAGACTGCAATTTTGAAAATCACCCGTACAAGTCCGACAGCCAATCGGCGGTCAAGTTAAATTTACCAGCGCCCCCGAACTGGAGCGAAATGCTGGAGGTAGTAATAACATGCACAAGAAAGAGGCTCGGAAGCCTGATATTGGGTTGTTCTAAGAATCTTCTTCCCTGAGTGCACGCACAATTTTTGGTTTGTTTTTGGCATGAGGGTGGCATCCAGGCAGGATTCAAGGTGGTGCCTGTGAAATAAAGGTCTTGATAGCTGAATGCTCACAGTGACCCTACCATAATCACCGCCATGACCCCACTCCACCTCAACCTTATTTATGACTTGGAAGATGTTTCTATTGATCAGACAGACATCTAAATTTGATACGTTTTCTCTCTTTAATTCATCTTTGATCCACAACATATGCTCAGTTTAGTTGTTCATCCTCGTGATTCGAGTTATTAAATTTTGGGAGTTCGAATCTATTCTATCGATGAATTAAGTCAATGAATATTACCATGAATCATGGAAAACAAATTGACCAAACTAATGAAGTTTTAACTCCACATATCTGACTATATGTCGCAATAACTGCTTGGGTGAGACCAAATTCAAGTTTACTTGCAGAGTGATTTTTCAGCACCGCAAACAAAGCTTCAACTGTAAAAGTGCTGTTCGTCTGGCTAACTACTGTGATGCAGGTTCGGTGCTGCCAACGGCTGCACCCCTTGCACTCAAGAGCTTGTTGCCTCCTTCTGACTTCAGCATGTTTGTATATCATGTATGTTTAATGAATGTTGAATAAAGAGCCAGAGTTGTTTTATACGTTTGTATTGACTAGTATGAATGTTCATTGTAGTTTTGTATGCGGTTTTAGTCCATATTCCTGTATTTATTTCATATTCTTATTTTGTTCGACTGATCAATTTTAACTTGTGCTCATCTTTTATGCCTTTAATTATATGGCAATGGCATAAATAAAATATTCTTCTTGTGGCCGGTTTCTGTGCCCGTCCAAAACTTAAACATTCAAAATACACATTCGCCTCCTTTATTTAATATCGTCTCGAGACGACGGCCAAGCCAAATGCCCTGGCCGCCTAGTCCAAACACCCCTAGAGCACTCTATCCGGGGGCGATGATGGACGGTAGACATTATGCTATTTATTTCATATAAGCAAATTTTTATTCATTAACACCGTTCTCTTAATACATAAAATATGTAGTTTGCAGCATATACATTCGCTTCATTTTTTGTAACGCGAGGGCGTATCTCCCCCGGGGCGCAGCGACCCGGGGGCGCATCGTCCCGGCGAGGGGATGCGAGGGCGCATCGTCTCAGCGAGGGCGGATCGACCTGGGGCGGATCGTCTTGGGGTGCACTGACGCGATACCCAGGGGTGTCTCTCAGTCACGCTGGCAAAGTATGACGTATGAGCAATATGGCGGGGTTGCTTGTGCGTATAACAAATTATTTCTAAAATTGGGGGGGGAATTTAAATCTGTCAAAACAATTTATTCCACACAACAATGACATACTCGAGGGGCGAGAATAGCTAGGCGAGAACGACCCTCGCCTGTACCCTACATGTGTCAATAAACTCACATATTTAGAGATAGATTATACCCTTCTTCCACTTTGTCATTTATTAACATGCCCTTTGTGTCACAGTTAATTGAATAAACTTAAATGTGACACAAAGGGCATGTTAATAAATAACCCTAACCAGTTTTATTTCAGTAAATGATAAACACTAAAACCATGAACCCCGGGCCATGAACCGGGCTCATTGATCATGAATATTTTGAATTTCTATTATAGTGCCTCCCCCATGTGCAATCGTTCAAAACAACAAAATGGCTTCCGATGAGGTAAAATTTGTTCGTTTGCTTTTTAGTTATTCTTACCTATCTGAAGTCAAATTCGATATTCATGTTATGTAGTTATAACTGACCTTAAACTCAATACTCCTCACATTTTGTTGAAAAATATGGTTAATTGGTAATTTTACAAAGAATAGACCATGTGTGGTACGCCACATCATACACATGCACCAGCGTACTGCTGGGGTGGTCAATGAAAAATCCTAAAGGGTTGTATTGCATATGTAAATAGTTCATTGGAAAGAGCTCACTGTGAGCATCTAAAAACTGCTTTCTTTTTTGGAATTGGATATCATATTTACGAAGTTATTGCATATTTTGTATTAAAAAATTGGGGTACTACTGCACTTTGCTAGGGTGGTCAATAAATTTTTTAAAGTCTGTCAATATTTGCAAAATTGATAGACTACCAGGGGTGGAAACTAACAAAATCAGCTACCAGCCATTAGGGCTGGTAACTTTCAAAAATTTTACCGGCTAAAATCATAACATAACCATTTATGAATCTTATGGAACTTATCGCAATATCGGGGAAGCTAACGTCCGCCAGGAGTAACCCCGTAGCGACACTCCTTCGGTGAAAACAACACCTGTCAAGCGTTGTTAATATCAGCCATCTGATGGTTTACTTGTTTTTCCATCATTAGTAGCTGTTACACGCTGAGCATATAAGTTATGAATTTACAAATGTAAACAAAGAATTCCATCAGAGAGAGACCATTTCACTACGTTGTTCGTCTTGACGAAACTACTAGTACTCGCCGAGGACCTCTTGTGCGCGTTCATTTTTGCTTTTATGGTTAATTATTTGTTGCAGAATTATAAAATACACAATCAGTGGAAAGGGAAATTATGCCAGTATACAGTATGTATTTGGTTGGTTAAAGATTTTTGACACTCAGGTGGACCTTATGTAGAGGTCTCAAGGTCGATTACTTAAGGTATGCACTTGACTTAGAAATGGGTTGACTGGTGGTTGGAAAAAACTCCATTTGATTGAAGACATTGGGAGTCGGCATATCACCGAAAGCATGTATTCACCGTTGCCAAGGCCGCTTAGCGTGCAATGCATTTTGGGAGCCCCGATGAGCTCCATTACCCACTACGGTACATGCAATTCACACATCAAACATGTACAAAGAAAAATAGAAATGAACACTTCGTACGCCTTAACTGCAAACACTCATAAAGACTAAAGACGACGGCGATTTCAGTCGACCCAACAACTAATATTTATTTATGAATACAGCGGAGACCGCCAACTTGGCTTACCGTCTCAAAAACTGACTTTATGAACAGCTGATCTAAAAGCTTGTTGACACATGCGTATTTTATGGTAGCATGAGTAGACAAAAATCAAAGACATACGTCTCAAGAATGTTTTTGATGTTTGGCAATGTCGCCGGAAAGTAATTAATTGGCTCCCAGGCGCGTGATTAGGCGAATTCAACTCGCCCGAAATTGTATTATTTATCATCCTTTTGTCTCACCACCTTAAATAATTGGAAACTTAGTGCCCGGGAATTATCAAAAATACTACTTTCTGAGGGATCCAACCTAGCCAAAAAGACCACCTTGTCGAGGGAGTGCATGCATCACTCCCGTACTTAGTTCGAAAGAGCTAATCCAACCCTACCTTTATCCTATAAATCAATTATAATGTACTCTCAAGTTATGTTATGCTTAAATTATAAACTAACTTATGGGAAAGTATTTTAAAAGGGTTCCTTTTCATATCAAGTTGAGCCCTGGCACCATGTCAAGTAAGGTACTCAAGCCAGGGTACTTAACTATAGGGGGTGAAATTATATGAAATGGCCAAAACTGTCAACTATTGGTTGTGTTAGATATCATCATATGTATAATTGATATATTTACTGTTAGCTGTAAGGGATAACAGATAGACAGGTTGTATTTGATGATGTGCAATTATTTCACCCTATCTTTACTATATTCATACTTAGCCAACATTAACGACAAGAACTGAAACACAATAGATAACAATTATAAGCTAATAGATGAAACACCTTTATTTAACAAACAGCAAACCATACAATATAACTGCTGCACTTTGCATGTTGAAAACTTGACTATTTGGGCTCTTTACATCTTAGATAAGTAGTTATCTATTGTGGATATGACTCATACAAAAATGGAGAAAAAAGTAAGGATTGAAAAGAGGTAACTAGCAGGATAATATTATCTCCAGGTAATGCTCAGAGAATCTAAAAATATATAAAATCAAAAGTGTTTTTTTTTTTTTTTTTTTGGAAAAAAATGAAGTCTACGGCACAGATCAGCACTAATTGTCTCCAAACCAACATATGTCAAATGTAATTGATGGTGAAAGTCAAAGCAATCGGTTTAAACTGAGCCATCTTTATTGATAAATTTACCACTCGGAGGAATAAAGCAATAACCAAAGTGAGGGAGAGATGTTCTAATATGGGCTGTTGTTTCCATGGCCTTGTGAGTTAAAGAGAAAGAGGTGCTTTGAGGAGAGTTAGGAAAAGCCCAATCCCTTTTAGTTAAATGTGAATGCTCACTTGGCGTAGAATTAAGGAAATCAGGCAACTTCATACCACAGACACTTCAAGCAGACTTGTACAGAAAAGAAAAAGGTATTATTAATATTGAGCTTTGGTTCTCAAAATATAATTAGTTCCAAATATATTTAGGGCATACCTTTTGGCAATAAATACACTTTCTTGAGAAATATAGAACAAAGGGGGAAAAATCATAAAATTATTTAAAATACTGCAACAGTAAAAAAATATGTTAGTTTCAACAGTATACAACATAGAGCAAATTCTCTTTTCACTTTTCACAAATATACCGTTGTAAACTTCCTTAACTTTTAGTATAGATGAGGATCAAAAGATTGCAACATGGAACAGAAATTCAGTCTTTGTCCTGTTTTTAAACTGCTATCACTTAGTACATCAAATTGGAATGAAGCACACGTAATTATAACAGCGTTAATATTTGACAACATAGTGGACTTATTCTTGAAGCGTCACATTAATTGATATCCCCACTTTTGGGACCATACCATGTGTTGTGATAAGCATTGCCAACAATTGTATTTATCAAACAGCTGTCATGGTGTCCTATGCTGAAATGTTACATTACTGTGGTTTTAAGTTAAATTGTGCCACAGTATCTATTCCAAACGAAAACTGACATCACGCACAGGACTGCTATCTCTTCACCACAGGGATGGACCCGCCATCTTTAAAATCCATGCATTGGGCGTTGGGTCTGGGGATAGAATAGGCCCATTGCATCCTTCTGCATGTCGTAAGAGGCGACCAATAGGGGGCAACCTGTTGGCCGTGGGTTGCGGCTCGTGTCGGTGGACAGTGGGATCCAGGTGGTTGAGCGGAGAGGTCCTTTTGCAAGAGGCTGAGATGGCCTGGTCCAGTCAATCGGTTGGTGGTGACATACCCTGGGATAATCCTTTGCATTTTTATCTTTTTCATTGTCATCCATCTGTGTTCAGTCTTTTTACCCATTTACCCTAGAAGGCGGCTGCTTAATCAGGTGAAACTTATCTATTTACATCAGTAGGCCCCATATAATACATTAGTGTTGGTGTGCTCACTCACTCGCCCAAACAAATTGGGCACAGCGTTTGACTGCCCTAACTTTGCTGAGTCTGCACTGCCATGCAGGACATGGTCATTTATTCGGTTGGGGTGTCGGATGAATAAATCCACCGCAGGTAGAAAATAATTCCAATTTGGTCACTTTGACGATCTAAAACATGATAAGTGATTTGGCTTTTTGGTGATCCTAATAATGGACAAATTGCACCCATGCACACGAATGATGCCAACTGATGCTTTTAGTGTTAATGGAGCCTGGTCCAGTCAATCGGATGGTGGTGACTTGCCCTAGATTAATCGTTTCCATTTTCATCTTTTCCATCTCCATTTTCTTTTATCCTAGAAGGCGGTGGCTTAATCAGGTCAATCTTATCTATTAACCTTTCATGGCACAATATAACACATGAGTGTTGGTGTGCCGTTAAATCCTAATCTTACCTTACCTTACCTTTAGGAAATTCCATCTATATATCAATTTCTGAAAAGTCACAATGCGATGATCAGGGCCGGAAATTAACACCCGTCCGCCTGTCAATGACGGGTGATTTTATGGCCTCACGGGTAGATCTAGCCCAATCACACGTCTCAATGACGGGTAACTTTTCACTGTGAACACTGTTTGTTTATTACACAGACAGATAAGAACATAGCTATCCTAGCGAGACTAATCAGAGAGTGCAGCGTGTCGTCTGACAACGAAAGCTGTTCTGGCGAAAAATCAACAAGATTAATTACTGCTTGGGTCATCTACAGTATTGTTTACACACATTATGCGATTGTATGTGTGATGTTGATGTATTATTACAAGTCTGTCTGCTCTATATACCAGCTCTTTAACTCTAAAAGACTTGAAACACCTTTCTTTGAGTAAGGCCGCTCCAAGATCAGTCAGTCGACGTGTATGGTAGCTCTACAAGACGTCTGAGTAGTATATATTCATATTACCGTTCGACCGGAGCTACGTGTATGGCGACTTCCCAATTGCAGCTGTATCAGTTCATTTAACACAAGCACTCATAAAACATTAGCCATGGTTAATATTCGACTAACTGTAATTTGTTCTGACGCGCTGATTTAGAAGCCACATCGCTCGTGCTCATTATTCATACTTTGATGACTTTATTGAACTCGGGGGGGGTTAGGATTAATTGCTACATATCATATCAATCCAGGTTAACACGTAAATGCTCAACGGCGCCAGCCTCAATCAAGCAAACACCCCTACGACCCCGCTGTTACTCACTTTTCCCTCTCTCTGTTCCCCCTCACCTGCGCACCTTTGTAAAGCTCATAAAATTGGTATTTCCTGTTTGTACTTTGGGCGACAATTTGCAGGAAGAGAATTCTGACTTTGTTTCTCTTCTCACACAGGCCGATGATGAAATGATGAAAGTGCGTTTTTAACTTCCTTCACCTCTGTCGCACACGAACAACATGATCATTCAAAGACCAGATCAAAAACCTGTTGCTATTGACGACGAGCTGTACCGCACTTCTCTTTTTCTAACAGCTAGCAAATTTCAGCTCTGTTTGCAGTGGGGTGTGTGGTCATTTCTTACCGAATTGGCCTGATAACATTACTTATACCGTATTATACGGTAAATAAGTCATTAAGACTGCCTGACTGTTTCCGATTATTAAAAGTTGAATTTGTGAAAAGGTGAAGCTGATGCTGTATTGAGAACACACACAAAATGTACATATTGATTCACATTGGCTATATTAAGGTCCATGTGCTCGACCATGCATGAAAATTTATTTTCTTCTGCATGCATGTTAATGGTAAATTCACCAATGTGGTGGCTTCACCAGTGCTGTGGCTTCACCAATATTGTGGCTTCACCAATACTGTGGCTTCACCAATATTTTGGCTTCATCAATATTGTGGCTTCACCAATAATATGGCTTCATCAATATTGTGGCTTCACCAATACTGTGGTTTCACCAATGTTGTGGCTTCACCAGTGTTGTGGCTTCGTCAATGTTTTGGCTTCACCAGTGTTGTGGCTTTACCAATATTTAGGCTTCACTTGTGTATTATATTCCGTTGAGAACTTGAGATATATCAATCACTGGGGCTTAAAAAGACATTTTATGTCCAAATGTCATTGTTGTTAAAACCATCAGAATGACACAAATGGCTGAAACAACGAGCACAGTCTTGATTAAGTAGTTTTATATCAGATGGTCTGTTTACCCAGTATGACTGTTTAGCTTCACATGGTCTGATTGATGGTCCTGCAGCTATGATGTATGCTCCTGTGTATAGTGTCACATGGGTTTACGCTTAATCTGTTTTGTATTTACCTCCTCATCACCAGTCCAGCATGACACTGACCTGGGGTTTTCCTTATCACCAACCCACCCAGACACTGACCTGGGGTTCTTATCACCAGCCCACCCTGACACTGACCTGGGGTTCTTATCACCAGCCCATTGTGACACTGACCTGGGGTTCTTATCACCAGCCCAGTATGTCACTGACCTGGGGTTCTCCTAACATGGCGTCTTTTTTGTTTGGATGGGTAGAATCTGTTAAGGACAGGAAACATCTCCTGGCCACCCGTCCTGATGACGGGTGGCCATTTTAGTTAATTTCCAGCCCTGCGATGATCACCATTTCGGTGAATATAATCTCACACGGTATTTGTTTGCTCTCCATTTGCTAGGTGCTCATGGAGTGGGTTCTACTCGGCGTCACTGGGTGCAATCAATCAAGAGCTGCGTCCCAGCGCATATATTTCAGTTTCTGGCATTGAAAGTTCGGATTCAGACTAGATTTTTGATTTTTTCATGACCGTATCGTAGTATTTAACCTACAAACAATTCAATCAAGAAAGCTATAAACAATGTCCTGGTTACAGATAATTCATTTTATACAGTCGTCGTAGATATCCTGTAGGGCTATGATGATGGCTATGTCAATCATCCGGCCAATGATGCTAACGTTGGTTACCATTCTGGTAGAGACAGAGAACCCACAACCTTACCCTACATCAACATAATTTGCATCATATGTTGCATTAAACCCTGATGTGGAGATGGCGTGTAGTTGTGTTTTTGTCAAAGTTTGGATCCCCCTGTGGGTGCGCGGGTAGAATAGGCCCACTGTATCCTCTTGCATGTCGTAAGAGGCGACTAATAGAAGGCAACCTGTTGGCCGTGGGTTGCGACTCGTGTCGGTGGACAATGGAATCCAAGTGGTTGAGTGGAGCAGTCCTTTTGTGGGCCATATCTGCATCACACCACTCTGGCCCGGATTTCACCTAGACGAGAGGCTGGAATGGCCTGGTCCAGTCAATCGGCTGGTGGTGACTTGCCCTAGGATACTATTTGCATTTTCATCTTTTTCAACATCATCCACTTGTATGTCCCTCTTTTTTCCATTTATCTTAGAAGGCGGCTGCTTAATCAGGTCAAACTTATCTATTAACCTTTCTAGGCGCCATATAACACATACATGTTGGTGTGCCGTTAAACCCTATTCTCACTCACTCACTCAAAGTTTGGACCAGTACATTTCAGATGCTACTGGTCGAATGCAAGTTCTACACCTGTAATGAGATATGTGAAATGAAAGTGACCTGTATTGATCTTGAGTTAGCAGTTCAAGATAATTAACTTACAGTATGTTTGACACAATGACCTGTTTCTTTCATAAATCTTAGGTTTGTGAGCTGTATGGTTACCAAGAAAAGTGTACTGACTTGTGATGACAGATCATTGTGGCTAGTCCACAATATGTCCATAATATTAATATCAGAGTACCACTTCACCGTGCCACTCTGGCACTTTTTTTCGTACCTCTTTTTCAAGATGTATGATTTACGACACTTGAAAACACGTCTTTGTAGGTGTTGTCTGACATTGTCTGTGTTTGAAGGATGATGATTTGGCTGCCTTGAAGAATGCAGTCCTGGCCACCATGAAGAGGGTGGGTCATCTTACATCTACTTCTGCTTGGGTGGTTAATGTTGTGTGCTGCATAGTAAAGCTGTTGAATTGGAGATCAGTAAATTATTGTTTGAAATGTGATTGTTATGTAGAAGGTGCCACCGACAACTCGTCAGCGGGAGGACTCTGAGCTGGACGCCCTCAAGATGGCAGCTCTTCAGACCAAGAAACAGGACGAGGTTTGTTATCACTCTAAGTCAAGTTTATGTCTCACTGAAATGGCCTTTTTGGATTCGCGTCAGGAAATGTTTTGTGGTTGTTTTGGGATAAGCCAGATCATGATGAATAAATGGTGTATGTTTGTGGATATACAGAGGGATGGCAGTCCTGTTGGTAGTGTTGTCCCAGGTAATGCTTCCCAGTCTTCATCCAGATTATATGATGCCACACATCCACAACGTGGAGCTTTCTCCAATAGAGGGCGACCATTCACAAATACTGGCCCAAGACCAAATGCAGCTATCAGACCTAATGCTGGTTCAAGACAAAGTGCCGGACCTAGATCTTTTTTCGGCCCGCGATCAAACAACAATCTTATCGTTATACAGACTGTACCCCTCCAAGGTGAAGGCAACATGAAAGGGGCCGAGCAGAATACAAGTGGGATTGGCAATGCACCATTCTTGAAGGCCCCTTTAGATTCTGGAGCATCACGCAGTGCAGGGCTGTTGCTGCCTCAGGACAAGTGGGCCAGCAGCACCAGTGATCAAGTGGCTATGGAGAAACCCAAAGGTTATTGTGGCTATGTGTCAATGCTAGCATTCATATGGAGTCATGTTACCTGAATCTTGTACTATATAACATTGTGACTGTTATCTGAATTTATAGGAAGAAGGGGTTATTTTATATATAATTGGTACACAACTTTAAGAACGGTGGCACAACAGGTATTAGTCTCATTTCTGTTGATGACTTTGTTACTTGCTGTTGGTTTTGCCGGTATCTCTGTGTGTTGTTAAGTATCCCCTACTCATCCAGTGTTGATTAATTGTTTTATTCCATCAAAGGTGATCTTTATGGCGAAAATATGGTATTTTAATGTTAATGCACTAGAAGCTCAGATGTAGGGGTTTGTTTATAGTCAATAGCATTGTAACCATAGTAAAGTCATGAACTTTGGTTAAAACTAGAATACATTGGGTTGCTAGTGATGTTGTTGTTATTGTGGTAACTCTACCATTTGTTGAACGTTAATTGTCTCTTTTCCAGTCATCCTGAAAGTCACTCTTAAGAACCATGTTGTGGTAATGTAAAAAAAAAGTTTGAAGATTTAAAATCACAACAGCTTGTATAACTCTTTGATTGCAAAGAATCTGATATTGTGAAGGTTGTTGGAACTCTTCTTAAGTATCAGTATATGATAAACTTCAATTATTATTATTTTTGTATATTTTGGATCAAAACAGTATTTGGTCAGAAAATCCTGAATTGTTGTTTTAGAATATAAGAACAAAAGATAATTGCTTAATATTCTGGATGATATTTGATCCCTATATGTTGGTGTTCTGCTGATATTCTGCAGGTTTCTATCTACTTGTTAGGGCCCCTTTGACGCCTGACACTTTGTGAATGTACCTCACATGCAAGGATGTTGACAACCAAAACAAACTCAATGTTTGAACCCTATGTCATTCTCTGTGTGATTTCAACCCATGTTTAGCTGTTGGCAAGTTCAGTCGCTTTGAATCTAGTGATTCAGAGAGCGAAGAAGACGAGGTGTATAGCGGCTCGGACAAAGAGAATGGTAAAGCCTGCTCTGAAGAAGAAAGTCACTCTGATAACGAGATTGAAACACATGAAGGGAACGAAAGCAACAAATCTGCTTCATCTTCACCATCATCTTCAAGGTCCTCTTCAGAGGCCAGGTCGCAGGATTCATCCAGGGGCAGGTCAAGGTCACCTCTTGGTAGTTCTGCTTCATCAGCTTCTCAACAATCTCGGACTTCTTCACCAGAATCTCGATCAAGTTCACCTGTGCAGAAATCTGGTTCAGCATCCTCGTCGCCCCAAGCATGCTCTAGATCCCTCTCACCTGAACCAGAGAGAGCAAAGCACAAATCAAGGTCACCTTCACCACTGCTCAAGGTCACAAGTCCACTGTCTCCTGTCCAAAAGACCATGGCTCCTGATGTAGCCTCAAGGTCAATTCTCTCATTCAGCAAGCATTCTTCCACGTCTTCTGTTCACAGCCGACATGGCCAGCGACCCCCTCACCAATCTGCTACCACAGATTTTGATCAGCTAAGATATGGGTCGGACAATAGAACCAGTAGGTTAGACCAACCCAGGCTGCACCATGTGGGGACATCAGAGGAACAGCGTCATCATAATACTGATGCCAGATTTTGTCAAGCGTCTCAAGTACCAATGCACCATAGCAGCAGAGATGAAATTAAGAAAGATTATCAGTGGGAGAGTGGTTATCATAGACCTTTAAGAGCTCATGGGGATGGTGAAAGAAGGGGTCGATCAGCTGACAAATCTCTCAGAGAGAGGTCGAGAGACAGGGGTAGAGGTAGAACAGACGGAGATGTTTCCAGAGCTCGCTCTCCTGCTCACAGTAATGACCCGAGCGGGGATGTGCATCCCCGGGGCCGTGCTGAATACTATTCACGCAAGGATAAGAGAGGAGCTGTTAATTCTAGTGACTCGTCCCAACACAGAGACAACAGGCATGCAAATCCATGTAGACGGTCAGAAAACTCGAGGGGATCTCACAGTGATTGGAGAGTGCAAGATGAGGTTGGTGTGACAAGAGACAACAGGGGTCGTGATGGTGGGGACAGGTCACGTCATGGCAGGAGAGATAGGGGCAGTGAAACTCAACATCACAACCGCACTCACAAAGATGAAAGGATTAGGCGTCCTGCAGATCAGCACAAGTTTGAGAGTCAAAAGGACAGTAGAAAAGATTCTGGACAGTCTGTGATAAAACCCAGCAGACCAGACACATCCACTCAGCATGGATCAGAACAGATGAGAATCGAATCGCAGAAAAAGTCTTGCTCCAATTCTGTAAGGCAAGCAGAATCGGGAAGTGACAGTTCTCGCTCACAAATCAGTATTGACAGTGATGATAGTGATGATAGTGATAGCGAAAGCGCCACCTGGCGAGCTAAGGGTGGTGTGAGCCGTGAGCAGGGTGACCTTGAACTTGAGCGCCGCAAACGAGTGATTGCTGAGCGGGAAAAGAGGCGAGAGCAAGAGCTGCAAGCAAGAGAGAGAGAACACCGAAAAAAGCAAGAGAAAGAGAAGCAAGAACGTGAGAATAGGGAGCAGACCAGGAAGGAACAAGAAAAGAAGAGGCAAGAAGAAAAAGACCGGATAAATAGAGAGATTCAGGAAGAGAAGGAAAGAATGGTGCGTGCAGAGAAGGAAAGAAGAGAGGAGAATGCTTAGTGAAAAGAAATATGAACAGACAAAACAAGTACAGGGTAGAGAGAGTGGAGATGCTGAGCGTAGGAAACGCCCTCCTCCGCTGATGTCAATGAAGCTGCCAATACCTGTCCCAAGGCAAGACAAAATCACTGTGTCATCTTCTAAGAATGGATTTGAAACACTGAGCAGGTGTGGTTTTGTCTCAGAATCAGACTCGGAAACAGATCAACCGAGACGGAGAATTGTTGCATCAGGAGGACTTGTGTCCAGCCTGGTAGTTACCAAGTCATTGAAGGACAGTTCTCTTCTACCATCGTGTGGGGAGAAGCGTAAGTTGCAGAGGGTCTCGCCGCCAGAGATCAACAAGAAGGCCCGTCATAAGCAGATGTCTCCTGATGGCAGTTCCTCCTCCAGTGATGCTGAGGGGGGTACATCAGCAAGTCCCACCATCAAAGTCACCTTCAATAAAGGTATGTCACTTGCATCAATGGCATCTTTTTGACAATTCTGCAGTCATATTATAGCTCTACTTGGTAATTTATATGTCATTATTTTTCATTTTCACTTGTACCACCATTATGTTGAAAATCCCTCTTGGCCCCATCTCAACATGGAGAACAATTTTTCATCACAAGTTTGTATAGAGAGCAAGCTAGCAGCCCCTTATCACTGACAAACTTAATATCAACCGGTTTTCAACCCTGCATTGTTATTGAGAAACTTATAAAAATATCCCATGCCACACTAACCCTGTATCCTGTACCATGTAAACTGAATGTAGTTTTTTAAGTTTTAATATCAAACTTTAATGAAGCAGGTGGTCTCAAATCATTCATAGAGCCTTCTCATGTCACCATCTCCTTGCAAACTACAAATTACATATGTAAGACTCATAAACTAAAGACTAATCAAATTTCTTGTCTCATAATTATTGTTGTTATTATAATAAATCTCTTGTTTCATCTTATAGAGGTTGTTCAATCCCATATTTGTTATTTTTTGTGCAAAGATCCCCATAACTTTAATAAATGAAGATTTGATGAATTCTACATTTAGTAACCAAAACGGAAGTATACACTTCGTATTAGTTACTGTTATTTAATAACATGAGCCTCCGAGGCATTTATTAGGTTCCATTTGCCCAACTTATTTTCATTTTTTGAAGCTATGTATTTAATATGATCATTTGTATGTCAGCAGTCAGGCTACACAAAGGCACAGGCCCGAAAAATAATAGGCCGCTGCATTTGCTGTCATGAAAATTGATTGCATTTGTCTGGGTGTGATTTTCCTCCATTAAAAACGAAGAACCTAAGTTATTATAACGCATACAGACCAAAAAGTTAGTTGAGTGAAAAAAGTATTGTGAACCTGATATGTGCCTGGACAGAATATGGGCTGATCTAGGTGATGGGCTACATGTTCCCACACACACTTACAATGAGTGTAATATCAAAAGTATCCCCATTATGCATACAAATTACTCAAACTGTTTTCTCCAATTCATTTAAGAAAGATCACATTTTTTTCTTGCACTACTACTTCACCCCTTAAAAAGAAAAAAATTATACCATAATATCATAACGTTTGAATCGAGATCAGTGTGTCAAAACCTAGAGAAACCATGCTAATTCATTTCAAATGACGTTAACTTATTTGAAAACGGAATACCCAGAGATGGGCGAACCAAATTATGTCTTCAGTTACAGATTCCCATTGCTCCATTATTACCATGTGAACATTGCAACTGTTGATAACTCTTATGTTTGTTAATATTATCTGAAGTTGTTGAGGGGTGGGTTACATTAAACTGATTAAAAAGTGAAATTGAGGAATCGGTATTGTAAATTCTATTATACCCGAATATCAATCAAGTCTAACGAAATCTGTTGCCACTTTTCTCAAAATGTAGCTTGTGATTATACTGCCAGAAGCAGTGAAGAGTGACCGTGATGAACTGATTGAGTCCTCATAAAGCAGGTGTATTTTGTTACAGGTGTGTCACCGTCACGGTCCAGGGTGTCCGTCCTAAAACGACTTGGTGTCCCAGTTGACACAGATGACAGCTCCAGCTCAAGACACAAGAAGAAAAAGAAGGAGAAGAAAAAAAGCAAGAAGAAGAAGAAAGAGAAGCTGGTGGAGTGGACGGAGAAGGGTTCAGAAGGTCACGGTGTTGAACGTGACAGTAGAGGTGGCCAACAAGTGGAGGATCTTAGACACGTTCTAAGCAGAGAGTAAGTCAATTACAACCGTCTCGTCATGCCTCAGACACGTTCTCTGCAGAGAGCAAGTCTATCACAACAGCACATTTCTCCCTTCATGCCTCAGACATGTTCTCAGCAGAGAGCAAGTCTGTCACAACAGTACATTTCTCCCTTCATGCCTCAGACATGTTCTCAGCAGAGAGCAAGTCTATCACAACAGCACATTTCATGCCTCAGACATGTTCTCAGCAGAGAGCAAGTCTATCACAACAGCACATTTCTCCCTTCATGCCTCAGACATGTTCTCAGCAGAGAGCAAGTCTGTCACAACAGCACATTTCTCCCTTCATGCCTCAGACATGTTCTCAGCAGAGAGCAAGTCTATCACAACAGCACGTTTGTCCCTTCATGCCTCAGACATGTTCTCAGCAGAGACCAAGTCTATCACAACAGCATGTTTGTCCCTTCATGCATCAGACATGTTCTCAGCAGAGAGCAAGTCTATCACAACAGCATGTTTGTCCCTTCATGCATCAGACATGTTCTCAGCAGAGACCAAGTCTATCACAACAGCATGTTTGTCCCTTCATGCCTCAGACATGTTCTCAGCAGAGACCAAGTCTATCACAACAGCACGTTTGTCCCTTCATGCATCAGACATGTTCTCAGCAGAGACCAAGTCTATCACAACAGCACATTTCTCCCTTCATGCCTCAGACAAGTCCTTAGCAGAGAGTAAGTTAGGTCACAATAGCATAACAAATCTTTATGGTTGGTTCTTTGAATTATGGTTTTGGTTCTTTGACAAATGATGTATTTTGTTGGTCATAATCATGTTATTGACTGTATTTTATGTACCAATCCAATTAAACCCATCTTTGTATCTACTTGAACTGGTCGTCCCCTGAGTTGTATTGACTTGTGTCACTTGTGGTTTTGGTCGACCGTGGATGTTACCGCTGACTGCCTGTTGCTTTATATTAATGTTGTGTGTGTGTGCAGTCGCGAGGAAGGCAGCAGTCGTACACTGACCACGAGGCATAGCATGAGGTGACCGGGGGGAGCCTGGACTGGCTGACCTCACTCACACAAGTCAGGCTTGCATTTGTCTCACTTTACACTTGGACAGTAGCTGGATTCAGTTGTAGTTGCCATGTAACAAGTCAATGGCTCTGGTAGTTGGTATAGCCTACTCAAGAAACTTAATATTCTGACATTATTGCCACCTAGCTAGAATAAATGCAGAGGCACTGAGAGTAAGTCACATTGAAACTAATGGTAATGGGAATATGGTACTTATTGTGATTAAGCTAGTTAGATCCAGACACCTGACTGGTCCCTCAGGCAAAGGTCTAGTGGTCATTAGATGTTAGTTACTGAGCACATTAACATCAATGTGCTTGTGTAGTTAATCGGGTTGTTTGCATATTATTGTGAACCAAGTTCCAAAAAAACAATGAGTCGCCGACTTGTTTTTAAGAGCTTGATATTTTTTACAAATGGCTTAGAAAAAATCACCATGCAATGGGAATGTATACAAATATGAATATAAACCACTTATGTTTCATTACTTCATTTTTGATTGCCCTACAATCAATAGTTACACCATCAATCCCTTCCATGTTTTCATTATTGAGATGCACCAGTTGGGGTAATAGGTGGCTAGGAGCATGTTAAAATTGGCAATCTTGACTCGTAGCTGTCAGTCAAATGGTCGATGCTCATCTTGGTGGATGTCATTTACTAGGTTTTATAATCGACAGCAAACAAGAACTTATGTTGTTTGTATATTTCTGTAAGGTTGTGTCTCTGGGGATATAGGTATGGAGATTTGTTTGTGATAATAGCCACTGTGTTTTCAGCTGCTGCCTGGATGCCCATGCATGGGGAAACGTGTGGATGATAGGACCTGACGATAGTGAGATGTGCTCATCCACCGACACAGGAGCCGGCATGACAGTGATACACTCACCATAGACACTTGTACATTTGTAGTTTGTAATCTGTGGTTCTCCCAGACAAGTCTGTTATACAATACTTTAGTGCCCTACGTGAGTATTTTGTGTACATTGATGTGCTAACCAGCGATGTCAGGATTGCCTCGATAGCACCATGTCATCAAACGACCACTGGTGTTCCATCACCAGATGCTTTAGAACATGCGCAAGAATTTTTGGTGAAACTTGGAATTATTCCTTGTTTAGTGGATTTTCTCTCGGATAGATTATAATAATGCTGAATCTTTGATGCTTACCGGTTGTTACCTATTTTATGCCATAACCCATACAAGCTATCCTTATTGGATCAAATTTTTCGCTGATTGGTAATGGGGATTGGTGTACGATTTAAAGGCAGCTTGCATGTGTCTATGCAATCATCGTTTTAGACCTGACTCGAGGCCTCAACTATATGGCATTGGACTAATGTCCCAGCAGCAAGAATTCACAACCCACTCGGGGCCATGAGATTGTGGCCAAGTGGGGAATCATGGGCATCAAGGGCTGTTGTCCATCTGATAATGTTGTAAAACCCAAGTGTTTAATTTCATTTTATGAAAGGAATCATCTTTCTACTTCTGCAAAACCCCCCATCAAATGAAAATATGACCTTTTAAATCTAAATTCCAATTCCAGAATTTCAACGACCAGCTACGTATTGTGGCTGGTAAGCATTGCTGTGTGTACTTGTGTCTGACCAATCAGACAAGTTCTCACATCATAGAACAGCCACAGTGGCCGAATAACTGGTTTCAACTGACAAAAGTCGACTCGGTGCCGACTAGCCATCCATGTCTCCATATGACCATGATTGTTTTCAACATTGACCGCATCTAGGAAAATTTGACCTCCACCTAAATCAATGAAGGAGCCATGGATTGGTAGTTTGCCTTGTTTTTGATTCCAGTCCGGTGCTGTAGACGGAGCACCCTCTCTGTGCATGTATGCTAGCTTGAATGGTGGCCATGAAGATGCACATAATGATTCCCTTTGTGGCAAAATTATGGGTAGAATGTTTCTGAAAAATCATGGTTTGTGTCTTATATTTGTGAGATAATTTTTTAGTCCTGAAGAATACCTGTCCTCCGTAATTGGCTCTCGCTTGTCAAAACATTTGTGTCACATACAGATTCTACTTATTCTTGTCATCAACAAAAAGCCTCGTCAAAGTGTAACGACTTGTGTCGCGCTGCATTATTACTATCCTATCTGCGATGAACACTAATCGTTTGTTTGTCTGTTGATGTTCACCATGTTCCCATTAGTTTTATACTTAGTCACCTGTAAGTGATATGGTGCCACCACTGACTGGCTGAACAGTGATCTGTTGCTACTGGTCCTCACATCAGTTATGGTCTTCTTCTGGTGGGATGGGTGCATAGCTGCTTATTGTCATTTTTTCTGTACATATAGGATTTGATTTTGTTTAAAATAAACAAACCTACTTTTGGTGTTCAATTCTTTCTGTATTGTTGCTGTGGCCTGTTTAGGCCCCTAGTGTATGATTGCTGATAGGAAGTATATGTGTGTATGGTTGTGAGCCTGTCATTGTATATCACTGCTTCAACCACCTGCCTCTTTATCCAATCCATTTGCATCAATCACTCATTTTTGTGTGGTGGATCATTGGCAATACTGTCATAAGCAATGTAGACCTACTGGTCATTTGAAATCATTTACGTAAGAGTTCATAGAGTTTATTCATATCAATTGTTGGAGTTTCAATTTGGGTGTTAAGTTATTGCAGCATTTCTGTTCTTTGAATATGACATTCTTTATGCATATTGTTGATGCATTATACATCTTGAGTGTTGTGGATGTCTGATAAGGACATCCAATTGTGACCTTCCTCATCATTTTGAAAATCATGAACTGAATATCTGTTTCACAAGTGTAATATTTAAATATTATTTTAATTTAAACATAATATCTTGTGTGCCAGAATAACTCAAAATATGATGTATTTTGTGCCAATTGAGTTTTTTCAGGGTATGTTCCACTGTTGTCATTGTCTCGTGTGAAGTATGCAGTTCAATTTGACAATCCCCGTGTAACTCCAGGAAATTCGACATTGCACTTCAGATACTCTAACATTTTTGGAATCAAGTTCTGCTGAAGTAACACAGAATTATCCATTTGCAGGCAGCAGTCACATAGTGTATTCCTGCCATTTACAGCCCAAGTTTGGTTGTTACCAAGATCTTTCATGACTTCAGCAGAAGTTGCATTTACTGATAGCTTTATATTGAAATATATTTATATATATTAATAATAAAACATTTCAATTGAGATTGTTTTATTACTGTATTGATTTGTGTCTATTGTAAAATTGGTCTAGGAT